>CM065595.1:22330029-22930029 GCA_033119425.1 Bufotes viridis
AGGGAAGCAATCGTCTGTGTAATTGGGTTGTCTAATACACCCTTTAGTCTATGGTAATGGGTTAAATATCACTTAATCTGCTTTTCTGGCAAACTCCCACAAACAGATTAGAGTGGAAACATATCAGATAACCATCACATCAAATCTCTGGTTCGGTCCTACATTATTTGTTTTATCCCTGTATTACTGCCAATGCTAACTTCAACAAAGAACAAACAAAAAACAAACTCATATCAGAAGACTTTGGTGAACCCACAGATTGCCTTTCATGCTCTGCCATGATACTTATTGACAGTTACACAACATTGTGGACAGATCTGAAGAAAATATTGTGGTGGTCCGTGATGCTCCAGGCCAATGGGATAAGAGATCAAAGGAAAACAAATGTCACAGTGGGTCACCAGTTTAAAAAGTTCTAATTTAAAGGGTACCTGCAAAGGATACGCGCGGCAGTGGAAAATCCAAGAGACAAATCAGTTCACCATTACAAAAATTAAAATGAATGTTGCATAGCCACTTGAGAAATGTTGTACTTCATGACCTAGTGTTTTTTTGCAACCTGAGTAACTGTGTAACAGAAGAATACAAATTCAAAAACACAGTTGGACCTGAGGCTGTAACTGAATCATCTAGCAGCATGACTGATCAGTCACCATGTGCTCTGTGCGTGTTCTGCCTGTGGCCTCCCTGCTGTTTATCCTTTTGGTCAAACTTTTCCTGCATTCAGTGGTGGACTCACATGCTCAGTAGATTTTCTGCTCTCTTTTTCCTTTAAGGGCCAGTTTAGCTATCTCATAGTGAAGCGGCCCAGACAGCATGTATTTATACAGACCTATATCTACATTCATAGAAATATTATAAATATATTTCTCTGTAGTGTGGGGAGTCGCTCTGGTAGTCAGCGGTGCGGGTGCAGTTTAGAGGCAAAACCAGGAGTCCAGATTGTGCAACAAACAGTGTTTTATTCACACTTGCACATAAAATGAAAAACAGTCTCTTGGTGACAGTTCACACACAACGGAAATAACGTAGCCAAACAAAAACAGTCCAACACAGGTTCAGTCACCTGGGAGGTGTAGGTGCAGGTTCGCACCACGCTGTCGGCCCAGCCGCAGGAGAATCCAGCTTCAGGTAGCCAGGAACACAACACCTCCTTGCTGAGCGCTTTCCTCCAGGACAGAGAACTCCCAGCCCTGTTAGCAGCTCCAGGATAATCACACTCACAGCTGGTGGTGCTGGCTGAGTTTATAAACCCAGCCCAAAACTCGGACTGGACCGTGGGGAGCAGCCACCCACCCTACTCTTTAGCTGCTCCCAGTAAGAGCCGGCCCGGATCGGCTTTGCAGCCATGCTATTTAACAAAGTCAAACAGCACTAGCTGCTGCAGACAAAAACCCGGCTCTCACCTCACCGAGGCCAGCAACCTCGGTGACACGTACCTGCCATCACATATGACACCTTGCACCTTACCACATACCCCCCTTTGTTCAACCCTGAGGGGTGAACACACGTGAGGCAGTGGACGCGGGACAGGGCATCTGCGTTGCCCTGCAAGCGGCCTGCCCTGTGTTCCACGGAAAACTTGAAATTTTGAAGAGATAGGAACCACCTGGTGACCCGAGCATTCCTCTCCTTGGCCTGACTCATCCATTTGAGGGGAATGGTCGGTCACCAGACGGAACCTCCTCCCTAACAGGTAGTAGCGGAGAGATTCGAGTGCCCACTTGATAGCCAGGCACTCCCTCTCCACTATACTATACCTGGACTCGGCGGGATTGAGCTTACGGCTCAGGAAGACAACGGGATGTTCTTCCCCGTTGACCTCCTGAGACAGTACCGCACCGAGGCCTACCTCCGAGGCGTCGGTCTGTACGACAAACTCCTTGTTGAAGTCGGGTGTCACCAAAACCGGGGACCCACACAGGGCCGACTTCAGCGCGGAGAAAGCCTCCTCCGCCTTCTCACTCCAGCTAACCCTCCCAGACTTTCGCCCCTTCAACAGGTCTGTCAATGGCGCTGCTATTGTGGCAAAGTGGGGCACAAACCTCATGTAGTAACCTACAATCCCCAGGAACGACTTTACCTGCCTGGTGGTAACCGGTCGGGGCCAGTTACGAATGGCCTCTACCTTAGTTACCTGAGGTTTGATGACTCCCGCCCAATTACATATCCCAGATATTTTGTCTCCTCTAACCCTATGGAGCACTTCTTTGGGTTAGCGGTCAGTCCGGCTTTCCTCAGGGCATCCACTACCGCCTGCACCTTGGGTAAATGGCTTTCCCAGTCGGTGCTGTGGATGACTACATCATCCAAGTAGGCCAGGCGTACCGGCGATGTGGTCGCAGCACTATGTCCATTAACCTTTGGAAAGTGGCGGGCGCCATGCAGGCCAAAGGGTAACACCTTGTAGTGATACAGGCCCTGCGGGTAACAAATGCGGTTTTTCCTTAGCCGACTCCGTTAAGGGTACCTGCCAGTACCCTTTAGTGAGGTCCAGCACAGAAAAATAACGGGCTTGTCCTAAACTTTCAACCAGCTCGTCTACTCGGGGCATGGGATACGCATCAAACTTGGATACTTCATTTAACTTGCGAAAGTCGTTGCAGAACCGCAGCGTCCCATCCGGCTTGGGTATTAGGACTATGGGACTGGCCCACTCACTTTTCGACTCCTCAATGACCTCGAGCTTCAACATTAACTGTACTTCCTCCGCGATGGCCCGTCGCCGAGCCTCGGGTACCCGGTATGGTTTAACCGGATCTTGGCCTGAGGCTCAGTGACGATGTCATGTTGGATGAGAGGCGTGCGGCCAGGGAGGTCCGAGAACACATCCGTGTTCCGACTGATGAACTCCCTGACTTCCTGAACTTGTTTGGAAGACAGGCTGTCTGCAATTTTACCGTGGTTACTGCTTCACAGGCCTCGAACTGTGGGGCTGGACCCTTTCACCTAGAAGCCCTGGCCGGGGGCTGTGGTCGTCGGCTGTGTCCCTATCTTTCCACGGCTTAAGTAAATTCACGTGGTACACCTGCTCCGGCTTGCGCCGCCCTGGCTGGTGTACTTTGTAATTACTTCCCCTACCTTCTCGATCACCTCATAGGGGCCCTGCCACCTAGCTAGGAATTTGCTGTCAAGGGTGGGTACCAGAACCAAAACCCGATCTCCCGGATTGAAGTCCCGTACCCGAGCCTGACGATTGTACACCCTACTCTGGGCTTGTTGCGCTGCCTCCATATGCTCCCGGACCAAGGGCAACACCCTTTCCATCCGGTCCTGCATTTGGGCGACATACTCAATGACACTTTTGTGGGGGACAGGCTGTTGTTCCCACGCTTCCTTGGCGATATCCAACAGGCCCCGAGGGTGTCTGCCATAAAGCAGTTCGAAGGGCGAGAACCCAGTAGAGGCCTGGGGCACCTCTCGCACTGCGAACATGAGATAGGGCAGAAGCAGATCCCAGTCCTTCCCATCTCTAGACACCACCCTCTTTAACATATTTTTAGAGTTTGGTTAAACCTCTCCACAAGACCGTCTGTTTGCGGATGGTAAACGGACGTCCGTAACTGCTTTATACGCAACAATTTACACAGTTCCCTCATTACTTTGGACATAAAAGGGTCCCTTGGTCTGTCAGAACCTCTTTTGGCAGGCCCACACGAGAAAACATCTCCATTAACTCTTTGGCAATGAGCTTAGCTGAGGTATGTCGCAGAGGCACCGCCTCCGGATACCGAGTGGCATAGTCGAGAACTACCAGAATGTGTTGGTGGCCCCTGGCAGACTTTGGTACAGGCCCAATTAAATCCATCGCGATTCGCTCAAACGGTACTTCAATAATTGGCAGAGGTACCAGGGGACTACGGAAATGTGGCTGGGGGCTAGTTATCTGACAGGTGGGACAAGACTTACAATAATTCTCTACCTCCTTGAACACACTGGGCCAATAAAATCGCTGCAGTATGCGGTCCTGGGTTTTCTGCCACCCCAGGTGTCCCCCAAGAACATGTTGGTGGGCAAGCTCCATGACAAGCTTGCGATACGCTGTGGGCACCACCAACTGTTCAACAGGTTCGCCTCGGTTTGGTTCACCCGATACAACATATCCTGCAGAACAATAAACCGTGGGAACATTAATTCAGCCCCTGGTTTCTGGGGTTTCCCATCAATTTCCAGCACATTCTCCCAGGCCCTGGTTAGGGTTTGGTCCCGGTGTTGTGCGGTCCCAAAATTTTCCCGGAGACATTGAGGTCTGCCAACTCAGGTCCCGGTGGCAAGTCCTCCGTGTCTCCCACCATTACACTCAGTGGGGTTGTTTCCCCTCTACCGCTGGAGCAGTGGTCACCCCTACCGCCCGGCCCTTCAGACTCGGGCTCCCAGGGTTCTGGCCTTCCAGCGGTATCAGGCCACTCTACTAGGGTCACCCCTGTCTCGGGTCCCTCAGATACCTTTATTGCCGGCCACAGCGCCGGAAAACCGGGAAGTCCCTCCCAAGTATTAGTTCGTGTGGGAGTTTAGTAGCGACAGCCACCTCGTGGGTCCACCAGCCGCTGTGGACAAAGTCACTAGTGCAGTGGGATAGTCTTTCAGGTCTCCGTGGATGCACAGGACCCCGACTTTACGGCCAGTATACTCCGCAGGCCGTACAAGTGCAGCCCTTACCAGGGAGACTAAACTCCCGGAGTCCAGCAGAGCCACCGCCAGAGAGTCTCCCACCTCTACCTGACACAGGTGGTTATGGTCCTGCACCTCACGGGTGCCAGTTGCGCACAGCTTCCGTGCATACAGGAGTGACGACCCCGTAGGTCATATCCATCGGCTCATCCCGATGCGGACAGTCGGCCCTGATGTGGCCTGGCTCCTGACACCTCCAGCATACCACGGGAGGCGGACTCGCAGGGGTATATTCCGGGCAGGCCGCTCTGTCGCGGACGTCGGAACTGGGGCAGAGGCCTCCCGGGGTTTGACTGACCCCTTCCCCGCAAGAGTCCCCTGCAGGTTTCTGGTGGCCTCGTGGCGCTCTACCAGGTCGACCATCTCCAGGGCATTGGTGGGCGATACCTGGCCGATCCAGTGCTGGAGGGGATAAGGCAGGGCCCTCCAAAAGATGTCCGCCAACAGTCGATCCAGCATGGCAGTGGGACTTAGTAGATCGGGCTGCAGCCACTTTTGCAGCCTGTGCAGCAGATCGTAGAACTGCGGCCTAGCGGGTTCAGTCGTTTTAAAGTCCCACTGGTGGACTCTTTGAGCGCGGACCAGCACGTTCACGCCCAGTCTGGCTAGGACCTCTCCTTTCACAGTGTCATAATCTGCCGCTTGGTCGTCCAACAAGTCAAAAACACCTGCTGGGGTCCGGAGCCAGGAACGGAGCGACCACCTCAGCCCACTGGTCACGGGGTAACTTTTCCCTCACGGCGACCTTCTCAAAACCGCCAGGTGCGTCTCAACGTCGTCTGCGGGGTCATTTTTGGGATCGCCGCACGGACCGCTTTCCGGGCATCATGGACGTGGTGGGACGCTCCTGCCGCCTGTAACGCCATCACATGTTGTAGCAATAGTTGGTTGGTCTCCCGCTGCTGCACGTTAGCCTCTATGAGAGCCTTCACAGCAGCCTCCATGTTGTCAGAAACTCCTGCTTGCAGCTTTGCTGGCTTAATATATTCCATACACTTTAGAAAAACAAAACTTCGGCGTTCACGCCAGCCTCACTGCGCATGCCCGCATCCTCCACCAAATGTGGGGAGTCGCTCTGGTAGTCAGCGGTGCGGGTGCAGTTTAGAGGCAAAACCAGGAGTCCAGATTGTGCAACAAACAGTGTTTTATTCACACTTGCACACAAAATGAAAAACAGTCTCTTGGTGACAGTTCACACACAACGGAAATAACGTAGCCAAACAAAAACAGTCCAACACAGGTTCAGTCACCTGGGAGGTGTAGGTGCAGGTTCGCACCACGCTGTCGGCCCAGCCGCAGGAGAATCCAGCTTCAGGTAGCCAGGAACACAACACCTCCTTGCTGAGCGCTTTCCTCCAGGACAGAGAACTCCCAGCCCTGTTAGCAGCTCCAGGATAATCACACTCACAGCTGGTGGTGCTGGCTGAGTTTATAAACCCAGCCCAAAACTCGGACTGGACCGTGGGGAGCAGCCACCCACCCTACTCTTTAGCTGCTCCCAGTAAGAGCCGGCCCGGATCGGCTTTGCAGCCATGCTATTTAACAAAGTCAAACAGCACTAGCTGCTGCAGACAAAAAACCCGGCTCTCACCTCACCGAGGCCAGCAACCTCGGTGACACGTACCTGCCATCACATATGACACCTTGCACCTTACCACAGTAGACAGTGGAGAAGGAAATTGGAGAAGGGAGCATTACATAGCCATGCTTCAGTAGTTATTAATGGTATATCTCACCCTTAGTGCTTTATTCACATCTATACAGCTCAGTACTTCTCTATAATGTCTCCCACACTCTTCTGCTTCTCCGTATATGAAAGATAGAGATAGGGGAGCAAAATTTCCTCTATTTTCTGTATACTCTGTATAGAAGCCATCATGGCAGACAGTCTTCACCCACCAGCTCACAGACAACTGAGAATAAGAGATAGAACCTGCAGATGGGAAAACTGTTACAGATTCAAGAGATATAATGGTTGGCGATAGTGTTATAAGTCCTATTCTTATTCTGAAAAGTCATCTGAAAGTATAAACATGTTTTAAGAAATCACAAACATCACAAAAAGGCATCCAAATAACTGCAGCCCTCAATAGTCTTAATCGTAGTCATCATACATGAAACTGGATAACAAAATAGATTCATGGGCAAGAATCAAGGAAAAAACAGGTGAGTAACACCAATGCCTGTCTAACTTTTGAAAAGAAAAACAATTAAACCCCTTGGAAGTGTACAAAAAAATATACTGCTATATGTGGTGTAAAATAACAGTCTTTGCAGCTGCTAAAAACCCATGGCAAAGTTAAGGAACTTCCCAATTCTCCACCTCGATGCTCAGCTTTAATGCTGAGATCATGTTAAGCTTCAAAGTATCCTTCAAAACAGGGTAACATTTTTTGCGGATCCTGGAATTATTCCACGGTTTTGTGCATCAAATGCATGTTGCAATGGTTACATTCGCAATCAAAACCATGAAACAATTTGTATCAGTTAACTGCATATGTCCGGTGATATGAGCTCCCAAAATGATTCCTTTTGAGTCTTAATCGTGGTCATCATACATGAAACTGGATAAAAAAATAGATTCATGGGCAAGAATCAAGGCAAAAACAGGTGAGTAACACCAATGTTTGTCTAACTTTTGTAAAGAAAAACACTCAAAGCCCTTGGGAGTGTACAAAAAATATACTGCTATATGTAGTGTAAAATAACAGGCTTTTTAAATGATTCCTTTTAAGATTTAACTCTTATCAGCCAGCTCGTCTCCAAGGCTATGATGCACAGAGATAGGAGGAGCACATAAAGGAATACATAGGAAAAGATCTCCTGTGGGAACAAGAATTGGGTGTTCAGATTGTGGGACAAAATTCTAAGTACTGGTGCATCTCAATAAATTAGAATATCATCAAAAAGTTAATTTTTTCAGTAATTCAATTCAAAAATTAAAACTCATATTTTCTAAAGATTAGTTACACACAGAGTGATCGATTTAGAGTGTTTATTTCATTTAATGTTGATGATTTGGCTTACAGCTAAGGAAAACTCAAAAGTCAGTATCTCATAAATTAGATGATATAAGACCAATTAAAAAAAGGATTTTTAATACAGAAATGTTGGTCTACTGAAAAGCATCTACAGTATCTTCTTATTAGCTTCTTTTGCATGAATTACTGAATCAATGTGGAGTGGCATGGAGGCGATCAGCCTGTGGCCCTGTTGAGGTGTTATGGAAGTCCAGGTTGGTATGATAGAGGCCTTCAGCTCATCTCCATTGTTGGGTCTGGTGTCTCTCATCTTCCTCTTGACAATACCTTATAGATTCTCTATGGGGTTTAGACATGTTCGCTGGCCAATCAAGCACAGTGATACAGTGGTTATTAAACCAGGTAATGGTACTTTTGGCACTGTGGGCAGGTGCCAGGTTCTTCTGGAAAATGAAAACAGTATCTCCATAAAGTATGTCAGCAGACAGAAGGAAGCATGAAGTGCTCTAAACTTTCCTGGTAGACGGCTGTGTTGACTGTGGACTTGATAAACACGGTGGACCAACACCAGTAGAAGACATGGATCCCCACACCATCACTGACTATGGAAACTTTACATTGGACCTCAAGCAACTTAGATTGTGTGCCTCTCCATTCTTACTTCAGACTCTGGGTCCTTGATTACCAAATAAAATGCAAATTTACTTTAATCTGAAAACAGGATTTAGTCCCACTGAGCAACAGTCCAGTCCTCTTTCTCCTTAGCCCAGGTAAGATGCTTCTGACATCGTCTTTGGGTCATGAGTGGCTTGACACAAGGCCTGTTTTTGACAATCCTTTCAAGGCTGAGGTTATCCCTGTTGCTTGTGTACATGTTTTTTCCTTCCACTCCATTAATATGCTTGGATACAGCTTTCTGTGAACAGCCAGCTTCTTTAGCAATGACCCTGTGTGGCTTACCCTCCTTGTAGAAGGTGTCAATGACTGTCTTCTGGACAACTGTGATGTCAGCAGTCTTCCCTTGATTGTGGAGCCTACTGAACCAGACTGCGGGGCCTTTTAAAGGCTTAGGAAACCTTTTCAGGTGTTTTGTGTTGATTAGCTGATTAGAGTGTGACACCATGAGTCTACAATATTAAACTTTTTTTATATATGCAAGTTTTCCGAGATACTGATTTCAGGGTTTTCATTAGCTGTAAGCCATAATCATCAACATTAAAATAAATAAACATTTGAAGTAGATCACTCTGTATGTAATGAATCAAATATAATATACGGGATTCACTTTTTGAACTGAATTACTGAAATGAATTAAGTTTTCGATGATATTCTAATTTATTGAGGTGCACCTATATATTCTGCTTCACTCATATGGTGACTCTAGGTGTTTAAAATTCAGGAGAACCACTACAAACTTCTGTCACATTGGTATACAATTCCCAAACTACTTTATCACATGGGTCTAGCCACAATAAAATATTTACTGGGGATGTCATGGAGGAATTAGGACTTTTCTTCGTATTTGATGGACCTGCCCTTCTATACAATCTCTTTGGAAGGATATAGAATATGAGATCTATAAGACATATAAGGTTAAGATTGTTCTGTCTCCCAAAATGGTACACCTATGTATGGGCTATCAGTTATTCCCACTTGCACATAGACCCCTAATCAGCCATCTAGTGTCGGCATCCAAAGCTCTCATCCCCTTAATGTAGTTTAAAAGTCTCTCCATGTTTTTATTTAGAAAGATAAAATACTATATATCTGTAGAATGGAAGAAATTTCCTGCTGGGTAGAACACTGTCACCATATGTTTACGAACATATGGCGTCCCACGTTTATGGTCTGGTGGTCCATAACTTTGACAGCTAGTTTTATGTTAGACTATATTTTAATCTTTCCTTAAATTCATAGGATAAACCATTAAGAGGAGGTGGGGAGGCAGAAATATGCTGTGGTTGATGCTGGATGTAGGGGTACTATATACCAACATACCACATGAAAAGGGATAGTCAAAGTAGGCGAATATCTGAAAATGGATTCTTTGATGCCAGATGTACAACGGCAGTTCATAAGGTATGGTTTAGAAATAGGGAGGAGTGAACCCGGACCGGAATATTTGGGTTCATACCGAACATTACGGTGTCCAGGCACCTGAACCCGAACATGGACTTTGCTGCAGAGGTCCGTGTTCAGGTTCGGATAATAAATAAAGCTTGTTGAAAGGCTGCAGCACAGCCAATCAACAAGCTTTTCAGCTGTGGGCACTTTGACGCCATCACAGTCATGTTTAGTATTGGCATGGCTGTGATTGGCTGACGCAGCACGTGACCCGACCTGCATAAATGCCGGATTACATTTTGCTCCTCCATTCTGCTCTACCTAGTGTAGGGACAGGACGCCGCTGCAGTAAGGGACACTGATAGGCTTTTAATGTAGCTGTTCAGTCTGTGGGTGCAATACAACACCTTTACACCAGTGACACAGAAATACAATATTTAATCAGGATGTTAATTCTGTGGGTGGGCTATAGCCATTTTTTGGGGTGCAATACACCTCCTTTGCATTGGTACCTTAGAAATACAATAGTTAATCAGTCTGTTAATTCTGTCTGTGACATAAACCCATTTTTTTGGGCACAAAACACCTCCTTTGCATCCGTGATACAGAAATAGAATAGTTAATCAGTCTGTTAATATTGTGGGTGCCCTCAAAGAATGAGGAGAGCATCAAATAAGGGAAGTGGCTATGGTCATGGTGCTGCTGGTGGTGGAGCCCCTGCTCCACGGAGAGGAAGCTGTCGATCTGTGCCAGCTACAACCCCAAATTAAACACCTTCCTCTGGTGCATGCAGGCGACAGGGCGTTCTGCATCATTTTATAGGCCTGAATACAGCTGTATGAATGGTGAGGCCAGAACAAGTAGAGGCGGTATTAGATTGGATGGCTGACAGTGCCTCAAGCTCCTTCACATTGTCTTCCACCCGGTCTTTGGCTGAGAGCGCAAAGATGACATTGGCAGACCATGGGCATCTGTCTTCCACCTCAACCTCTTGCACATCAGCCAAGCAGTCTGAGCCCCAAGTCATGCAGCAGTCACTTATGCTGTTTGATGACTCTGCTGGCAAGGTTTTCGTGGGCCATCCACCTAGCCCTGCCCTAGAAGTTGAAGAGATTGAGTGCACTGATGCCCAACCACTTATGTTTGAGGATGTGTACATGGGAGGGCCACTGCAGCACATCTCTGATGATAATGACGAAACACAGGCATCAACTGCTGCGGCATTCTGCGGTGTGCAGACCGGCAAGGAGGGCAGGGGTGAAGAGTGGGTGGAAGATGATGTGGAGGATGAGGAGGTCCTAAACCCAACATATGCAGTTCGGAGAAAGAGGTGGTGGTCACACAGCGCCAACCGCACAGCACAAGAGGGAGCAGGGTGCAAAACCACAGCGGCCGACCCCTAAACAGTACGCCTGCTACTGCCAGCCACGCTGAGGGACAGAGCACATCAAAGCCAGCTCAAGGGAGTTCCTTGGCGTGGTAGTTCTTTAGGCAGTGTGCTGACAACAGGACACGGGTGATTTGCATGCTGTGCAGTAGTCAGAGCCTGAAGCAAGGCATAAATGTTCTAAACCTGAGCACCACCTGCATGACCAGGCATCTAAATGCAAAGCACAAGCTGCAGTGGAGTGGACACCTGGAAAACCACAAAAGATCTGAGGTTCCTCCTGCTTCCTCTTCCACGGGTTCATTCATCCCTATCCAGAAGTACCTTCTATGCTCACCAAATTTCCCACTGGAAGCCTTGTGCCAGATTTGCCTTAGACGGGGACTCCACTATCAGAGCCTCTGCTGGCCCACAGCACCATGCAGGCAAGATGGCCATTCAACCAGCGGGAACAGGATGGACCCTGCTAGAGATCTTTGCTGGCAGCTGTGACAATCGGAGTAGGCTAGTACTCTAACCTGCTGTCTCAAGCTGGCCTCCGATCCAGGGTACAGGCTCAATCCATAACAACGTCAGAAAGAGAAGAGTTCCAAGGTAGGCAACACCTCAGCTGCCTGTGCACGTCTTTGCGCTCTATGTGCCTGGTGATGTAGTGAGATGGTGAAGGGGAGCAAAACCGTAGGGGGAATACACAAGATAGTTAAATAAATAAGTAAGGTGCACTCTCTACATGCGGGGCCAAAGGTAGATTTGCAAAGCATAAATTTTATTACTCAACAGCTCTTCCAAATAATGCCCAAATATACAAGGTTAAAATAAACACAGTCCTAATAAAAATACTGCCATAAAAAGATATTAGTATTTTCACAAGAAATCGCATAAAACGCAATAAAATCACACCTAACAACCGCGATCCACTTGGTAATAATCGCAATGTCTACTGTGTAGAGAGATATATAAGACGCCTAGCGTAAGGCAATAAGTACCTGCCACTTAAAATTCCATATAACTCAAAACAGTCCAGAAATCGAGCCAGTCTCTTAGTTCTTTGCAAGGTTAAAACAAGAGCGGCGTCCCGCTCTATTTAAATCACAGCGGCGTCCCGCTGTTACAAAATAAAGCGATCACCAGAGAAATGAAATAAATCGGAACAGTCTTACCAGGGGCCAAGGTGCCTAACGGAGTTCCCTACTGTATGTGATGGTAGCGATAATCGCGGTAAGCTTGTCTGTTGCTCTCCATCCAGTCTCGGGGGTCAGAATGTATATGGCGTTCTACCACGCTAGCAGACAGGAATACACATGGATCTACCGGCGGGAAATATTGTCGGGTCCGTAGTGCAGATACTGTTTTCTCACGCGGCTATTTATTCGCGCCGATTTTTCTTTGCACCAATTTTTCTCTTTCAGGTCTCCTGGTATTAGCAATCAATGTCCGATTATTAAATTTGGGGGAACAAAAAAATTTGGGCGCGTTTCGGGGTTTTGAGTAATTTTTACCCCTTCTTTAGGAGGGAAGAACAAGAAATCAGTACAGGTAACAAATACGGAAACAAAAAACGATGCTATAATTAATTTAAGCTCTAAAACATTGACAGAAACACAAAAGGGACTGCTCAATAAGGGTCTCAAATTTGCACCAACAGTTAATGTGAACAAGTTTGACACCTTTATAGGAGTAGAAAAATTTATAAGACGCTTATGTTAAAAAAATATTTCATTAAAAACCCAATAGCTAGGGAAGTGACCAACAATGATCAATATATACACACCTCTTGTAAGAGTTCTTCAAAAAAATATCCAAGAAACGAGATAAGTCAGGAAATGGCCAGTTTTAGGACCTGTGTAGAGAAGGATATAAGAAAGATCAAAAATAATGTAAAATTTAAACGGAATAACTTATCAAAGAAAGAAGTTAGAGCGATTAAAGAACTGCAACAGGAAAATGGAATTGTGATCCGCCCCACAGACAAGGGGGGATCCATAGTCATACAGGATTTTGAGAAATATGATCTGGAATGTAAGAAACAATTACTAGAGAGCCAGACATATAGAAAATTGCCCAATGATCCAACTGATCAATTGTATAAGGGACTACAGATATTTTGTAACAAAGGAAAAAGTATGGGGATTTTGAATGATGATGAATATAATTTTTTAGTTAACAAATACCCACGTATTCCGATGTTTTATTGCCTTCCCAAGGTACATAAATGTAAAGAAAATCCCCCGGGACGTCCAATTGTATCTGGGATCGGCTCATTAACCTCTAACTTGTCTAGATACATTGACGAACTACTGCAACCAAAAGTTAAAAAGATACAGTCCTATACTAAAGACAGTACCCAGATTATTAAAATAGTAGAGAATCTGGGCTTTAGTGAAGATTGGATTATGGGTTCTTTGGCTGTACAGTCTTTGTATACTGTCATCAATCATGAGCAAGGTAAACAAGCAGTTAGATCACAATTAATGTCAGAAGGCCGACTAGACCCTAAACAAATTGAATATATTGTGGAAGGCATTGATTTTATTTTAAATCATAATTATTTTAAATATGAGGAGGAATTTTATCTACAAATACAGGGTACTGCCATGGGCACCAGGTTCGCCCCCAGCTATGCAAATCTGTTTTTGGCAGACTGGGAGGAACAGATTATTACCCCCAGACTGGGGACGGACCTGGTGCTCTGGCAACGGTACATTGACGACGTTTTTTCGTTTGGAAATCAAGTAAAGAAGAATTAGACAGTTTTTTAAAAGTCATTAATTTTAACAATAAAAATTTGAAATTTGTAGGTAATGTGAGTCAAAGATCATTAGAGTTTTTGGATTTATGTATTATGGCTAGAGGGAACTCCCTGGAATGTAATACCTTTACCAAACCCACAGCTAGGAACAGCTACATCCTTTTTAACAGTTGCCATCTACCCAACTGGTTAATTAATATTCCCCGGGGTCAGTTTCGCAGAATTAAGCGAAATTGTACATTGGAAACAACATTTGAGTATGAGGCGCAGGTACTTTTCCTGGAAAAAGAGTACCCAGATAATATCCTTGAAACTGCACTTACCACAATTAGAAATCAAGACAGGAGTGGCTATTTCGTTGAAAGACCTAAGAAAAAAGAGAAAGAGACAGAGGATCTTAGAATTATTCTACCTTATAGTGATGACCACAATAAAATAAGATCTATTCTGAAGAAATATTGGGATCTATTGAGACAGGATAAGACAGCTTGGCCCTATATTACCGTTGGACCCTAAAATTGTATTCACTAAAGCTCCTAATCTGGGAGTTAAAGTAGCACCCACAATAAAAACACGGGTTCAGAAAAGAGCGACAATTCAGGAGTGGGTTGGACTACAGGGTTTTTACAGATGTGGCCAGTGCAATAACTGTAAGATCACATCTTTCCCTAAAAAAACTGTGGAACTTGCATCATCAACTAGTGAGTATAAACATACTATTAAAGACTTCTTGACCTGCAATTCTGAAGATGTTAATTTATGTTATAGAGTGTCCCTGTGGGAAACAATATGTGGGGAGGACGAAAAGATTGTTAAAAAAGCGGATCTCAGAACATGTTGCCAATATTAGAAAGGGGTACGAAACTCACTCTCTATCAAAACATTTCAAACTAGTACATAGACAAGATCCCACAGGTATGAGATTTACTGAGATAGACAAAGTTCAGAGGGATCCGAGGGGAGGACATCATATAGGAGAAATGTCCAGGCTTGAAACTAAGAGGGTTTTTGATTTTAATACTATGCAACCAGCAGGATTGAATGCAGAATTCGAATTATTCGGATTTTTATAGACTGGGTGGGACCCTCTCCGACGACAGATAACCGCACGTCTGTTTTCCAGGTTCAGTTTCTTTTTTCGGAGAGGCTCTCACCCTTTATAGCTTCTAGCAAATCTTCGATTCACAAGTTTAGAAAATAAGAATTTTAGTTCATATGGAGAATATCTACAAACCTCTTTCATTCTTCCTTCTTTGATTTTTCTACTTTTACATATATATATATGGTATTAAAGTGACTTTTTATTGGTACAAGTGTGTTTTTATGCCCAACCATATTAGTTGGATGTTTTTTGGCCATTTTAAGAAAAAACGCATTGTAATCGCACCAAAACCGCACAAGCAGAACATGCGTTTTTTTTATATATGATTGAACATATGATGGATAACAATTGTATGTAATATTTTTTAATTTGGTGACTGCTTTATGGCACTTTTCTATGCGTGTATGATATTATGGGTTAAGTCAATTATACTTGTCTGCCACGAAGAACAATAGCTTTTTGCTTCGGTTATATGGATGACAAATGCAGAAAATAACGCTATTGAATTTCCTCATCTATCATGATCCTTGAATGCCAGAATGATCCAGTCCATTTTTTTGAATAGGTTCATGAACCCTATAAAATGAAGGGAAGCATATGGGGGAATTAACCACTGAGGAAGGGGTAAAAATTACTGAAAACCCCCCGAAACGCGTCTGGTTTGGTGTTCCCCCAAATTTAATAATCGGATATTGATTGCTAATACCAGGAGACCTGAAAGAGAAAAATTGGTGCAAAGAAAAATCGGCGCGAATAAATAGCCGCGTGAGAAAACAGTATCTGCACTACGGACCCGACAATTTCCCGCCGGTAGATCCATGTGTATTCCTGTCTGCTAGCGTGGTAGAACGCCATATACATTCGGACCCCCGAGACTGGATGGAGAGCAACAGACAAGCTTACCGCGATTATCGCTACCATCACATACAGTAGGGAACTCCGTTAGGCACCTTGGCCCATGATAAGACTGTTCCGATTTATTTCATTTCTCTGGTGATCGCTTTATTTTGTAACAGCGGGACGCCGCTGTGATTTAAATAGAGCGGGACGCCGCTCTTGTTTTAACCTTGCAAAGAACTAAGAGACTGGCTCGATTTCTGGACAGTTTTGAGTTATATGGAATTTTAAGTGGCAGGTACTTATTGCCTTACGCTAGGCGTCTTATATATCTCTCTACACAGTAGACATTGCGTTTATTACCAAGTGGATCGCGGTTGTTAGGTGTGATTTTATTGCGTTTTATGCGATTTCTTGTGAAAATACTAATATCTTTTTATGGCAGTATTTTTATTAGGACTGTGTTTATTTTAACCTTGTATATTTGGGCATTATTTGGAAGAGCTGTTGAGTAATAAAATTTATGCTTTGCAAATCTACCTTTGGCCCCGCATGTAGAGAGTGCACCTTACTTATTTATTTAACTATTTTTTCTTTGCGGTAGATTGAGTGATTCTACCAGAGGTTGCACCCAATCCTTTACTTCTGGATTTTAGTGCGACATATACTTTAGCTCGGAATACACAAGATGCCAGCAGGTATCCTGTCTCCAGTGTGTGATGTGCCCATGAAGTCTCCCGACAGGAGGATCACCACCGGTCAGTAGATAGCGACGGGTCCTGCAGCACGAAGAAGCCAGTCTTGTCTGACCCTGGGGTGATTCTAGCTGAAGGTTAGGGGCGAACAAGAGGAGTCGTTTACACTCAGGTTGTAGCAGGTTCGCGAAGCTGTGGGCCACAGTGGAGCATCAAGACAGAGGAGAGACTACAAGCTAGCAGCCGTCATCAGCAGCCAGACATAGAAAGAGGTACTTTTTAAAAAACTAAATATTCATAGAATTTTTTTTTAGAATCAATGGCTGTTTTTCTTTTTGATTTCGGTAGTACTATACTATTAAAAATGAAATTAAAAACATTGATCTTCTGTAGAGGTCAGCATGGTAGGGCTGCAGCTATCGATTATTTTACTAATCAAGTATTCTTTCGATTAATCTAACGATTAATCGAGTACTCTAATAAGAAAAAAACTAATTAAAAGAATGTTGTTGTTTTTTTAAACTCATAAGCCCCCCCGTGCCATCATCAGACCTTCCTGCCATCAGTCCTCAGCGCCATCAGCCCCCCCCATTGCCATCAGCTCCCCAGTGCCATCAGTCCTCTGTACCATCAGCTCCCCCATTGCCATCAGCTCCCCCCAGTGCCATCAGTCCTCTGTACCATCAGCTCCCCCCATGCCATCAGTCCTCTGTGATATCAGCTCCCCGCATGCCATCAGTCCTCTGTGCCATCACCCCCACCATGACATCAGTCCTCTGTGCCCTCCGCTTTCAGCCATCAGTCCCCAGCGCCAGTTTAACTCTTACCTCTCCTGTAGGGGCGCCACCGACACTCCACAGCTCTTGAGCCTCGTCTTCTCCGCTCACTGCACTGTCGTCTTGACATAACCCCGTGTTAGGTAATAGTGCGTGCTTTGGTGCACTATGCACTGAGGATGTGTCAGGATCCAGTGCAGCGCTGTTCAGGCCGGCAGGTGACCGCGGAGCATGAGTAATAGCAAGAGATTCACTCACGCTCCGTGATGACATGACACAAACAAATCCTCGATGCCAAAAAATTGCATCGAGGATTCTTTTGTGTCGACTTACTCGATTTAATCGAGTAATTGTTGCAGCCCTACAACATGGAGAGATAAAACTTCTACATAGATAGAGAATGCATTGTCCATTGACTGCTGCTGTGAAGAAGAGATATTATCAGTTAGTAAAATAGTAGGTGCCGAATTGGGATAACAGTATGACAGTTGTATTGTTCTCTTGATAAGCTTAGATCTCCAGCATTAATACTATGCCGCTGTGTGCAGTATATTGAACTGCATAGTTACTGTAGTGCTGCTCCTATTTAACAATAGTTTTAGGCTACTTTCACACTAGCAGTAGGACGGATCAGACAGGCTGTTCACCCGACGGAACAGCCGGTCGGTTCTGTCCTGCCGCTAGTGAACGTGTTCCCCCGGACTACCGCTCCGGCCCCATTGAATATGATGGGGGCGGTGCGGAGTTCTGGCAGAGGTATTGCAGCGCACAACGAGAGGCTGCCGGAATAAAACTACGACATGTCCAACATTTATTCCGGCAGCCTCTCGCCGTGCGCTTCCGTGCCTCCGCCGGATCTCTACCCCATCTCCATTATAGTCAATGGGGCTGGAGCAGTAGTCCGGGGCACATGTTCACTAGCGGCTGGACAGATCCAACAGGCTGTTCTGTCGGGTGAACAGCCTGTCGGATCCGTCCTGCTGCTAGTGTGAAACTAGCCTTACAGATATGTACTGGTGTACAATGAAGCATGTCCAACAGAAAATCAAAGTAATGCACATCTGATTGATATAGTCTATAGTCTCCACACACTAGTTATGAAAGCCTTATACATTAGAACAACACTCTTTAAAAGTAAACTTTGCCCTAAAGGGCATATTTCATGATTAACATAAAAAATGAAAATCAGACATCATATAGGACATGACAATCTCTTTCTAACAAAGCTAGAACCGGATGTGTACCTCACATGGATCCAGAGATCTCCACTTTCATTGTCTGCTAGATTTATAAGCCGACAGCTCAGGAGGGGTATCTTTTGTTCTGCAGCTCAGGGGGCGTATCCATGCTCTGCCTATCACAACTCAGGGGGCGTGTCCATGTTCTCCCTATCACAGCTCAGGAGGCAGTTGAAGGATGAAACTGAACATGTGCGGCCATCTCAGTGAGCAGGACAAAGAAATAAAAAATAGAAACAAACAGCAGGTGGCGCTTTACAGATTCAGTTTATTGAATAACTCAGTGGCTATGCCACATTTTTAATTAAATGCAATTACAAAAGTATTCAGATCAAGGTGCTGGTTTGAAAACTGTAGAATATTTTTCATGGGACAATCCCTTTAAAAGTCAACTCAGTTGACACTAGGCTGGCGTAACCTCTCCTCCTTTTATTTCTTTACTTATGTAGATAGCAAAAGACCTGACAAGCAATATGGAACACATGGCAAAAAATTAAATCAATGATATTGGCCAAAGAAACTCAGGAGTTCAGACTGGAAAATCTCTTGTCAATCTTTCATTGCTCTTTTTTTGATTGTGCTGACGTGAATGTTTTCTGTGATAAATGATGTTAGATATAATACAACACCATTTCCAAAAAAAGTTGGGATGCTGTGTAAAACATAATTAAATATACCGGTAACTAAAAACAGAATGCAATTATTTGCAAATCTTATAGACCCATATGTTATTCGCAATAGATCATAGAACACATATCAGATGTTGAAAGTAAGACATTTTACCATTTCATGTAAAAATACTATTCCATGACAAAAATGCGACATTTTACTATTTCATTAAAAAATGAACTTGATGGCAACAACACATTTCAAAAATTGGGAGGGGGCAACAAAATGCTCGAAAAGTAAGTGTTACTAATAAAAAACAGCTGGAAGAGCAATTTCCTACTTAGCGACATGACTGGTTATAAAAAGGGCATGTCTGAGAGGCAGAGACTCTTAGAAGCAAAAAATGGGCATAGGTTCACCAATCTGAGAAACACTGCTTCTAAAAATTGTGGAAACAATTCAGAAAATGGTTCCTCAATGTAAAATTGCAAAGACTTTGATTATCCCACCATCTACAGTACATAATATATTCAAAAGATTAGAGAATGTCAAGAAATACATGTGCACAAAGGACAAGGCCGATGGTCAATATTGGATGTTGGTGATCTTCAGGCCTTCAGATGGCACTGCATTAATATACTGAAAAACGCAAAGGGGGGTGTTCAGTCAGCACTACCTGAATACAGGTGCACGTTGCTATGGCGATTATACATACAGACAACAAGGTGCAACAGCACTCTGTAACCAGACCTCTGCCCAAGATGAAAGCTACAGAGGACATAATGATATCATATGCAAACAGTGGAGACATTGGTTTACATTTTGATCAAAAGGTAGTAAGCCCACTCACCCCGACACGGTTGTCTCCTAGAGCGGGTACTAACACTAAATCTGACCTGTTATGGGCCATAATAGCCGCATAACATCCTCCTAACGCTAAATCTTACCTGTTATGGGCCACAACAGCCACACAAGATCCAGGGAGTGTGAGACCAGCATGCATGCTGGATTTAACCTACTTATTAACCCCTTCTGGTGCTATAACAGCCTCCATTAGATCCAGGGATGCAGGTACCAACATGCATGCTGAGCCCACTGTGCACTCCTCCTGGAGCCAGATGGTAACTGGCAGGTAATGTGAGTCGCATCCAGCTTTATACTCACTCTGATTCAAGAAACCAGCATCTATGGCAAGAGAGAACTAGTCAGAGCTGTGCATCGACATGACAGCAGAGACTGCCACAGCACTCCGACTCTTACCAAACTGAAAACGCAATGGGGTGTTCAGTCAGCACTACCTGAACTACAGGTGACGTTGCTATGGCGATTATACATACAGACAACAAGGTGCAACAGCACTCTGTAACCAGACCTCTGCCCAAGATGAAAGCTACGAGTCAGGATCAAATCCCGTGCTGAGCCACGCCCCCTGCACTGATCACATGACAGTGACGTCACGCCAGGTCCTTCAGCTATGTCTTCAGTTCTGGGGTCTAGGTTGCAAACCTGACCATGGACAACATCTACATAGAGTTGTGTATGTCCATCACGGGATGTCTGCAATTAACCACCACCCAAATCCATACTATACGGAACTATGTTAGAACGTTCGAACTAGAACTTAGATTGTGAGCCCCACTGGGCACAGCCCCATGCTAATGTCTGTAAAACGCTGTGGAATATGTCAGCGCTATATAAGAGTAAAATATATCAATTCTGTTTTTATTTACCTTTTACACAGCGTCCCAACTTTTTAGGAATTGGGCTTGTAGATAGATAGATATGAGATAGAAAAATAGATAGATAGATAGATAAAGATCCTGATAAATGTGGTCCGAGTGAAAGAGTTTGCATTGGGGCCCATGATCTTCACATTACGTCTGAGATCCTGTTATATATATCTGTAGGGGGGGGCTGACATCTGGAATGTATTTAAAGGGAGTCTGTCACCAAAGTTGGACATAATAGACCGCTGACATAGCTTTGTAGCATCACTTTAGATGAATGAAACGGTACCTTTGTTGTCTTCTTCAGAGCTTCACCTGCTTCAAAAACGGACTTTTATTGATATGTAAATGAGGGCTCGCAAGTGCCCAGGGCGGAGTTAAGTTCTTTGGAGCCCAGGCTGCTCGGCCTCTTTAGTTCTTATCCCCGCCCCTGTCTCTGTCTCTGCCCGCCCTTCTATTGCCTTTCTTCCTCCTCCTCTGGTTGCGAACTCCTGCGCCTGCGCTCAGCTTTGCCTCGGCGGGGCATGCGCACTGCGATGCCCACTGTGGGAACGGCATCAATGTAGCTACTGCGCATTCCCCGGCTGACGCTGCAAACCCAGCTGTAAGCTGGTGGACATGCGCAGTAGCTACATTGATGCCGTTCCCACAGTGGGCATCGCAGTGCGCATGCCCCGCCGAGGCAAAGCTGAGCGCAGGCGCAGGAGTTCGCTACCAGAGGAGGGAAGAAGGCAATAGAAGGCAGGCAGAGACAGGCTGGAGCGGGATAAAAACTAAAGAGGATGAGCAGCCTGGGCTCCAAAGAACTAGCTCCTGCCGGCCCTGCGGCCTCATTTACTATCAGTAAAAGTCCGTTTTTGAGCATGAAGCTCTGAGACAACAAAGGTACCGTTTCATTCATCTAAAGTGATGCTACAAAGCTATGTCAGCGGTCTATTATGTCCAACTTTGGTGACAGACTCCCTTTAACAATCAATAGTAATCAATGGGAAGATGCATTTAATTGATAAGGTAAAAAAGGTGCCAAAGATGTTCAACCATAGACAATAGGTGTGTCAAGACAGAAGACAGCTACACTATGTACACCTCAGTTTGTCCACTGCTTACGATTCTATCTGTCCGCTTTGGGCCATGCACCAGTGTCTCTTGACCTGCCACGGTCAAGTGTCACCGAACAGAGACTATTCCAAGAGGCAACAGCCTGGTGGTTCCCCTGCAGTGTAGACAAGATCCCAGTATAGGTTTGAAAACCATGGGGTCCACATATATAATGCCTATAGGAGTAGCCATAAGCAAAATCAGATTGGTGACACAGTGGGTCAACACCCGCTGGATTACACTATTGCTGCCCATCTCAAGGTCTGGCTAATGTGTAAGCTGCACAAATATTTACAAGGACTTAAGAATAATGTCAAAGTTACTAAATCGCTAAATATCAAGTTAACAGTTTAATTACTACTGAATTATCATTGGATTTTACTAAACCTATGACGCTGTAAGAAATGCATCGAGCGAGTGGTTATGAGAAAGAAGTCTTCAAATAAAAGTCTCTTGTGTCGCAGAGAGCATTTTAGGAAAGTTTATGGAGTATAAAAGATTTACAATGATAGCAAAGAGATGAAAAGTGGAGAATAGATAATAAAGGACGTGTACACAGAGAGCCTCAGCCACAGAGAATGGTCCAGAAAGTCGCACATTTTTGCTGCGGAGACACAGCACAATCTACAGTAGATTTTTCTGCTGGATTTTCAGTCTCTCGTAAACGCAGCCTAGGAGTTTTTCAATATTAGACGGGATTCCCATCACCGCTTATTTTTCCCTTCTTCTGATCCGTCAGGGTGCCCTCACACGCCGCGGAATGTGTTTGACTGCAGATCAGTTCCATTCACCTGAATAGGGCTTGCAGAAAACCATGTGCTTGCCTCCCCATTCAAATGAATGCAGCCGATTTTTAGCCTTGGAAAATTCTGCCACAAAATTCGCAGTGTGTGAGGCGCCCTCAGAAGAACGGAAAACTAAAAAAAAAATGGATCCTGTATTTTAGGCATCCGTTATGATCAGTTATGCACATTTTACATCAGTTTTAGCCATTTCCGTCTGAAATCCGTTATTATATACGGATTAAAAAAAAACTTTTTGTAGGACTTTTTTTCCGTCTAAAATAAGGGTTTTCAGACTGAAATAGCTCAAATGAATATTTTGCATCCGTTTTAGCTATTTCAGTCTGAAATCCGTTATTTTAGACGGAAAAAAAAGTCCTACAAAAAGTTTTTTTTATCCGTATAAAATAACGGATCTCAGATGGAAATGGCTAAAACCGATGTAAAATATGCATAACTGATCATAACGGATGCTTAAAATACAGAATGCATTTTGTTTTGTTTATTTTCCTGTTCTTCTTAGAGACCAGAAAAAAGGAAAACGAAACGGTGATGTGAACCCGGCCTTAACAACAAGAATATATTTTTGTTTAGAACAGCAAAGGTACATAGGAAGAGTATATAATAAATAAATATATAGTACATTGTTAGGGTACTTTCACACTTGCGTTGGTGCGGATCCGTCTGTTTATTTGCACAGACGGATCCGCACCTATAATGCAAACGTTTGTATCCGTTCAGAACAGATCCGTTTGCATTAGTTAAAAGAAAAATGACAAAGTCCAAAACGGATCCGTTTTGAATTACATTAAAGTCAATAGGGAACGGATCCGTTTTCAAATGCACCATATTGTGTCATTGAAAACGGATCCGTCCCTATTGACTTACATTGTAATTAAAAACTGATCCGCTAGGCTCCGCCTCTTCAGACGGACACCAAAATGCTGCATGCTGCGTTTTGGTGTCCACCTCCAAAACAGAATAGAAGCGGAACGGAGCCGAACTGATGCATTCTGAACGGATCCTTATCCATTCAGAATGCATTGGGCCGTAACTGATCGATTTTGGACCGTTTGTGAGAGCCCAGAAAACGGAATCCAAAACACTAGTGTGAAAGTACCCTTACATAGGTTGAAAAAAGACAAAGGTCCATCATGTTCAGCCTTTCTCAGCTCAGTTATACCACATTGTTATATTAAGGCCCCGTTCCCACGACCGTCGGTCCGCCCTGCCTCTGTTGCGACCCGAGCAAGCATCGGCTGTGTGCACTCTGCCGGAGGGTGAAAAAGCCATTCCATGGGCTTCTGGGCCCGTGCCTCTGTACCACAAAAGATAGAACATGTCCTATCTTTTGCTGCATCTTGCAGATCGCAGACCCAAAGTCCAACGGTCCGCACCGCCATGAGGAGGGGCACACAGCCAGTGCCAACTGTTTGTGGTCCACAACACAGGAAGGGTAGCCCCACAGTCATGTGAATAGATATTAAGGCTGGGTTAGCTGCAAATGAGCCATCATGGATTTTCGTGCGGCAGACCAATACAAAAGTTTCGAGCCCATGCTATACTGTTTGATACTACGCACAAAGTAAAAAAGTCTCTATACAATATTTTCAAAACCCTGGGAGGGCTTTCTCCATTCTAAGGGCTTATGCACATAAACGTATTTTTTTCCAAATCTGATCCCTATTTTTTGCAGGTCAGATTTGGACCCATTCACTTCAACAGACTTAGGCCCCTTTCACACCTGCGTTCTTCTTTTCCGGCATAGAGATCCGTCGTCGGGTCTCTATGCCGGAAAAATCCTGATCAGGATCATCCCCATGCATTCTGAATGGAGAGAAATCCGTTCAGGATGCATCAGGATGACTTCAGTTCAGGACCGGAACGTTTTTTGGACGCAGCAAATACCGCAGCATGCTGCGCTTTTGTTCCGTCAAAAATCCGGAACACTTGCCGCAGGCGGATCGGAATTAATGCCCATTGAAAGGCATTAATCCGGATCCGACCTTAGCTAAACGTCGTTTCGGCGCATTGCCGGATCCGACATTTAGCTTTTTCTGACTGGTTACCATGGCAGCCAGGACGCTAAAGTCCTGGTTACCATGGTAAAATGTAGCAGGGAGCGGGGAGCGGCATACTTACATTCCGTGCGGCTCCCGGGACGCTCAGGATGACGTCAGGGCGCCCCAGTGCATGGATCACGTGATCGCATGGATCACGTGATCCATGCGCATGGGCGCTCTGGCGTCATTCAGAGCGCCCGGGAGCCGCACGGATGAGTATGCCGCTCCCCACTCCCGCTCTACTATGGCAACCAGGATGCTAGTAGCGTCCTGGCTGCCATAGTAACCTGAAAGCAATTCGAAGACTGATCAGGATCCTGATCAGTCTTCTAATGCTTTCAGGCATCTTGCGTTCTGACGGATCCGGCAGGACGGAAGTGCCTGCCGGATCCTCAGAACGCAAGTGTGAAAGGACCCTTAGCAGCAGTGAGCAGGAAGAGAGATGGGAGACAGCAGGTGCACACTGAGCGCACCTTCCCTTCTTACAGCTGATCGGCGCTGATCTGATATTGATGACCTATCCGGAGGCTAGGTCATCAATATTAAAAGCCAGTGGACCCCTTTAAGCCCTGACTCTTGGAATGCCCACCTTAGCATGGTTATTTCCCCCCTAGGGGCCAAAAATTTTGGGAAATATGAAAAAACAAAACAAAAACCCTTTTTCCAATTTTACAAAGAATAATATTATTTAAAAAAACTGCTTGTATTGCAAAAATACCCAAACTATCAAAATATAAAAAGTATTTATTCCAAAACTGAAAAAAAAATCAAAAGATGGCTTCACCTCCCAGAACAAAAGTAAATAAAAAGTGATCAAAAGTTCATACCTACCCCCAAAATAGCATCAATAAAAACTACAGCTTGTCCCACACAAAAAATGATCTCTCACGGCTCTGTAGACGGAAATAAAAAAAGTTATTGGTGTCAGAATATGTTGATGCAAAATCTTATTTATTTTTTTTAGTATTAAAACAGGAAAAAATTAATAAATTTAGGATTCTTGTCATCATACTGAACCGCTGAATAAGTCTACATGCACACAAACGTATTTTGTTTCCGTGTCCGTTGTTTTTTTTGGGGGATTGGATGAGGACCCATTCATTTCAATGGGTCTGCAAAAAATGCAGACAGCTATCCGCATCCGTATGTCCGTTCCGTAGTCCTGCAAACAATATAGAGCATGTCCTAATCTTGTCCATTTTGTCATTGTTACAATGGATCCGCAATAAAAAATGGATGCAACACGGATGTCACACGAACATCATCTGTATTTTTTACGGATACGCATTTTGCGGACCACAAAATAAATACGGTTGCTTGAAGGTAGCCTAATTCCTCTTTCACACGACCGTATGGCTTTTGCCTCTTTCGCACGGCCGTAGGTGTCACGCGGCCGTATTGCGGACCGCATCACAGATGCGGACCCATTCATTTCAATGGGTCCGCAAATCCGGAGATGCGGAACAGTGCGGAACAGAATAACAGAACATTCTGTAGGGCTTCCGTAGGGTTCCATTCCGTACTTCCGTCCCGCAAAAAGATAGAACATGTACTTGATTGAGTCCGCGATCCGCTGCGGGTGCCCGTGCATTGCAGGCCGCAATTTGCGGCCCGCAGCACGGGCACGGGACAACTATGGCCGTGTGAAAGAGGCCTTTTTCAGTGTTTTGTGGGCCGTTTTTATTGGATCCGTTTTTTGTTTATATGGTTATGGTTTATATGGTTTTCCCTTATAACATGGTTATAAGGGGAAATAATAGCATTCTTAATAAAGAATGCATAGTAAAATGAAGAGGAAGGGGTTAAAAATAATAAAAGTTAACTTACCTTAGCCACTTGATCACGTAGTCGTGATCTCTCCTCTCTTTCCCTGCAGCATCTAAGATCTAGTGACCTGTGATGACGCCACATCACGCTGGCTCAATCACATGGTCCATCACCATGGTGATGGACCATGTGATTGGACCATGTGATGTGACGTCATCACAGGTCCTTTAGTTGTTAACTGATGCTGGGAAAGAGAGAGAGATAGCAATTCACTTGGCATTCTCAGAGAGCGGCGCGTTTCCTGCCTTGCACAGCACCCGCTCCGGATCCCACCAGTGGGAATCAGGCGGGTTTGTCACCGCAGCAGTGTGCTGTGAATTTAGACACCCGCTTCTATTGTGTAGTGTTTCTACATCAATAGATATTGTCAAAGAGTTTCCTGAATTGTTGCCTGGAATTGTGAAGGTTTCAAAACACATTAACCCTTTAGTAGGTGTTTTTTTAGGCTCCAACGTCGCAGATAATTAGACACAAAAGTTTTAAAGACGCTGTAAACATATAACGGCACTCTTCGGGATTGCCTAATATCTTTGTGTAATGGTTTAGGGTGTTGCTTTGATTTTTTTTTTTTTGCAAATTACCTGCAAACATTTTTCTTTGTCAAATTGGTTGGATGAAACTGGAAGAAACACGGCTGCCGCTTTCCAGGAACAGAGCCACTCTTGTCCGTGGTCTGTGTCTGGTTTTGCCAATCGGCTACATTCAGGAATAGCCGTCCGTAAGGGTTTTGGTATTTTTGATAGCAAAAACAACATTGTGGAGTGCACTATTCTGCTTTGAAAAAAATACTGGAACCCCTGACAGAAAGTGTGAACAGAGTCCTATCTGGAAGTATTGGGGTCCTAGGTCCGAAACCAATCGGGGATAACATCAGCATGAAGGTTGTATGTTCCACCAATAAATATGTGGGTTTCTGCAAATGCTCCGATTTCATCCCACACTTCAAAAAATATGTAGGAAATAATGAATTATTACTGTCTTATGTTGAGACAGCTTAAAACTATACCAGGCAGAGAGAAGAGACGGCAAATTTATCACAGCCGTGCACGCTGTGTGGATTTACACGGGACGATTCTGCAGCCGATTGTCAGGAAGGTGATCGGCGGCACATTTACACAGGCAGATTGTCCGGAACAATAATCTGGACAATTATTGTGCTAGACATGCTAGGTTGGATCCTTTTAAATGGGCCAGATACAGCCCTGACCGAATGCCAATTGATGACGTGCAAGTTGATCGTCGATCGTTTAAAGGCCTGACACAAAGTAGATGGGGAATGAATGATTGTTACTATGATCGTTCAACCCCATTTAATTAGCATATTGTCTGCAGCACATGCCCTGTTTGCACAGGATGTTGAGCGTCTAAGGCCTCTTTCACACTTGCGTTCTGAGGATTCGGCGGGCACTTCCATCCCCCCGGATCAGTCAGAACGCAAGTCGCCTGAAAGCATTAGAAGACTGATCAGGATCCTGATCAGTCTTCGAAATGCTTTCAGGTTACTATGGCAGCCAGGAGGCTATTAAAGTCCTGGTTGCCACAGTAGTAGTAGGGAGCGGGGGAGCAGTATACTTACAGTCCGTGTGGCTCCCGGGGGGCTCCAGAATAACGTCAGAGCGACCCATGCGCATGGATCACGTGATCCATGCGATCACGTGATCCATGCGTGTGGGGCTCCCTGACGTCACTCTGGAGCGCCCGGGAGCCGCACGGATGGTAAGTATACTGCTCCCCGCTCCCTACATATTTACCATGGCAACCAGGACTTTAGCGCCCTGGCTGCCATGGTAACAATTGAGAAAAAGCTAAACGTCGGATCCAGCGATGCGCCGAACCGACGTTTAGCTTAAGGCCGGATCCGGATTAATGCACTTCAATGGGCATTAATTCCGGATCCGGCGTTACGGCATGTCTTCCGGATTTTTGGACGGAGACAAATCTGCAGCATGCTGCGCTTTTGTCAACGTCCAAAAAACGTTCACATACTGAACGGAAGACATCCTGATGCATCCTGAACGGATTGCTCTCCATTCAGAATGCATTGGGATAATCCTGATCAGTATATTTCCGTCCTAGAGCCCCGAGGACGGAACTCTAGGACGGAAAGCAAAAACGCTGATGTGAAAGGGGCCTAACAAACAATTATTTTCGGTGCCACTTGAAAGAGGAGATCAAACAAATGAGTGTTGTTGGATGATCAGGCGTGTAGGCTAATAAATCAGAATGAGCATTTTTATGGCCATTCCCGATAATCGACCCGATCATCTGCAAGTGTAATAGGGACATGAGACACTTTTCCTCGTCCCACCTCGCGGTTTACCTCCCTTAGACCTATCCTCTGGATAGGTCATCGGTATGTGATTGGTGGGGGTCCAAGACCCAGGAACCTCGCTATTCTTCCTTAAAAGCTCTCCATCCAGTCTGACGGAGCTTTAGCTGTTTTGTAAAGAAGAATTGCCAAACATTTTAGCCTCTCTATGTGCAAAGCTGGTAGAGACATACCCCAAATACTCGCAGCTGTAATTGCATCGAAAGTCAGTCCTACAAAGTATCGACTCAGGGGGGCTGAATACAAATGCACCCCACACTTTTGTGTTTTTTATTTCTTAAAAATGTAGAAAACCATATGTCTTTTCACTTCACAGATACTTGCTACTTTGTGTTGGTCTATCACATAAAATCCCAATAAAATACTTTTAAATTTGTGGGTGTAACGTGTAAAAGTTCAAGGTATATGAATACTTTTTCAAGGCACTGTAAAGAATAGGTCATCAGTAAAAAGAAAAAAATCTCAGAAATCCGCTTTAACATAAATAGTTTTCTAGTAAGGCGCAAAATGTATTTAAAGCACATAATAAATCTGGATATACACCAATTCTAGGGGCACAAATCGAGACAGAAATTTCTCCGATACAGGATTAGATGATTGTTTAGAAGCCTCAGACAACATAGATTTCCTTTCTGGGAAGTTTTGTATTGAGTATTGTTGTTTGTCCTGCACCAGTACCAGCTATTCTTTGTATGGGTTGATAGAGGACAAGTGAAAGCCGCAGCTCATTTTATTATCAACGATACTGTTATTTGTTACTTGAGCCTCTCACAAACCCGCCATCCAGTGCAGAAATGGAAAATCTTGACGTTTTTTATGTCTCTGTTAGGAGATCGATGTAAAAACAATTATCAAGGCAAATTATGGATCTTCTTCCTCCAGTAGAGAAACTAAATGATGTTGGCAACTGGTATAAGCTACAACATGTAGTTATCGCCCGCATTGGCGCAACACTTAGCTTGTTTTGTTCACAGTGTCTTTAGAAGGTTTGCTGGTCTAGACCATCTTCGACCTTGATGCTTGACCCAAGCTGCTGGTCAGAGTTTCCTCACCATCTATTTGGAGCAGCCATCTTGCCATCAAAAATGGATCCCTCAAGATCAGTTTGAACCCATTTGAAAACGAATCTGTCAAGAACAGAAACCACATTTCTAGTGTGAACAGAGCATAATTCTGCAGCTTAAAGGAAAATAGATGTCTTTTCTCAATGGCCTGGAGACATAGGGGGAAATTTATCAAAACTGGCTTAGGTGCCCAGATTCCACCTTTGAGTTTTCGGAGCACCTTTTGGAAAACGAGAGGATCGATCTAATTGGTTGCTATGGGCAAGTCAGTTTTCCTTTGTACCAGTTTTGATAAATCTCCCCCCCATGGTGCATTGATGCCATGTTCGCTAGTCCCTAGCATGTAGCTTTATGGGGTTAGAAGGTCTTCTCCACCATCATGTTTCCTTACAGCAACAAATGCTCAAAATCATTGTCGTGAATGATGCATGATGGCCCTTCAGAACATACATAGTTATGGCTAAACCATAAATCTCCTGAATCTCCTGAGGACCTGTTCCCAGAATCTGCCCCATAAAAACCAAATAAAATGCATCTTCCACAATCAGACCTCAGTAGCTAGAGAGGAAGAGGCAAAAAAACACATATGGGTTAAGAACAGGAGAGAAAATGGGGATGGAGGACATTGTCCTGGCACCAGTGCCTCGTCCCAGAATGCTTGTCATCAGCCATATCGGGAAACCTGTTGATTCTCTAAAACTGGTCCAAGGAAAGCATATACTGTAGCAAGAGGGTATATTATGTCCTCCATGCAGAGAGCCTGCCCATAGGAGCGTGTAAGAAGGTTGAGATGTTCTCCATAGTCTTGAAATTGAATGCTATTTCATGATAGGATACAGGAGTGTTTGGGACCCCTGCCGATCAACTGTTTGAAAAGGCACCAGTAGGGAGCTTACCAGCAGGAGTCCCTGGTGTCGACCACCACCGATCAGATACTATTGGCCTATCCAGGGGATAGGTCATCAGTTAAAAAACCTCAGAATACCGCTTTGATGCAAATTGTCATAAACCCCACCCTTATTGTGGTCCTTTTGGATAGTTGGATAGTCTAAGAACTGTTGACAAGTATCATTGGGCATAGACAGACAATTTTATACCATCTAAATTTTTATAACTGGACAGCTCCACCAAATATATAACCTTGATCCAGGGGTCTATGAATATTGTATATTTGTGCAATTGTGCATTTTTCAGCTGTAACATTAAAGGGGGTTTCTCGGAAAATCCTGTTAAAGAGGTTGTCTCATTTTTGGCTTTCCGTTCTGAATCATAGGGCTGTCCAATGCGGTACTCCTCTGGAACGTCCATATGCTCTAGTAGGGCATTAGGATGGAAGTTGTCTTGAGGAGGCAACACTTTACGGAGGATCTCTAAGCAGGCATCTTTAGCTGTATACACGTAAATGGACGGCTTCCCTTATCGAGCAGCTCGGGATGTGATTTGACAACGCTAATGGCTCAGGACACGAGGGATGTTAAGCATGTCATTCAGTTTATCCCATTTGACCACCAGATTTATTCCTTGCAGGCAAATGCTTCTTAGGAAGACTCATTTATACCATGCACATTAGGAGAGGAAGTTCCTGGTGACTACTCTGCTATAATATGAGCGCAAGCAAATTACCTTCAGGGCCCAGATATCACTGCATCACTTTTATCTCTCCAACACTATTGACTTTTATGTCTGCAAGACAATTTCACGTGTTTGCTGGAGACAAATCGCCATATTTTATAATCTTAATGTCTAAGGATCCATCATCCTTCCACCGCTTGATGGAGTCATGATCTTGACATTGCACATTGATTATGGTAGATTCCAGCTCATCGATCTTCTCACTGATCTTGAAGATGATGCTTAGAATTTTCTGCTGGTTGTGTATTTTTATTTGGGTAGGCCTAGCATTTAACCCCTCCAGGCTATCATATCCAGAACTGCTTGGGGTTGACCGCTTTAGTCATTACCTTTTTTGATAGAAGGGTCCAGTGAAGATAAAATGAGAAATCACATGCAATCTGCAGGAACATCTTGCATTTTTTTCTACAGCACCCCCACTGGGAAGATGAAGCATTACATAGTCCCCATTGACATTAATGACCTGCCCATGTAATGCATGGACATGCTAGATCCTCCAGATACAGAGATGCTTGTTGTAGCTGCTTTCCTCTGTGGCTCAGATACGGACGACCACTTGGTCATACGTATCTGATCAGTGGGGGTCCGACACCTGGGACCCCCACCGGTCAGCTGTTTGAGAAGGCACTGGCGCTCATTTAAGCAGAGTGGCCTTCTCTGTGCTCACCAAGCACAGCGCCGTACGTTCTATAGTGGCTGTGCTTGGTATTGCGCTCAGCCCCATTCACTTCTATGGGGCTGAACTGCGCCTAGGCCACGTGACCGATGAACATGACATCACTAGCCTAGGAAAAGCTGGAAAAGGTTGCGGCGCCACTGCCTTCTCAAACAGCTGACCAGCAGGGGTTCCGGTTGTCGGACCCCCACCAATAAGATTCTGATGACCTATCCTGAGGATAGGTCATCAGTATTAAAATTTCAGAAAACCCTTTAAATGTATTTCCTCTTAGCCTAAATGGGTCCTCGTAATCGAAATCTCTCGGTTCAGTTTGTGCAATATAATCTTTAAAACGTTTTTCTCCAAACAGGCCAATAATCTGAGATAGTGGGCGTCTCCCGGGGCCTTCTCTATCAGCGGGCCAAAGAATGGAGCTGAGCTTCAGTATCGGGAACAGTTGCATGTATGGGGGGGCCAATGTGTCTGGATAAACATTGAAGGGCATTGGCCCCTTCATTTTGCTGATCAGTGGAGGGCTTATATGTTCCTTAAAACCCCTTTAAGGAGGAATGAAACTGTTCTTAGAGTAATTTTATTCTCATTGATCTACACGTTTAACCTGTCACTAAGAATAACGTTTCGAGTGAAAGAAATGCAGATCAGTAACGGTAGGCGCATTAATATGTCACATTAAATTCTCCAGAATCCCCGGCAAATCTTCATTTTTAAGGGGATTCGGGTATAATCAGTGGAGCCGCACCTTTCTTTGTTTTTTTCCAGGCTTGATCCTAAGTAAATCATATGTAGATCAAAGGAAGAAAAATCTGAAGCCGGCGATTTATCTGTCTTACACACTTTCCTCTTCGGGATGAATTGGCATTTTCCAGATTTAATATGTAAAGACAAGTTACAAGCTCATTTGCTGCTTTTAAGGAGTTTGTGTTATTGAGCATCAGACAATCCATCCGTCTTCTGCCGGGGAAGGCATTAAATTAGCCGCAAATCTGCCGAAGAATCTGTTATGTCCTACTTAGGAAGAGCAGCCGTAAAATCGCACATTTTAGCAGAATGTATCCACGTTGTAAGAGCGTTTTGGCAATTCATTTTGGAAAATTGCAAACCCTATGACAGGGATCAGCAACCTCCGGCACTCGTGCAGTTGTGAAAATACAACTCCCAGCATGCTGCCTTCACTTCTATGGGAGTTAGAAGAAAAACTAAGCATGTGTGCACGGCGGGAGTTGTAGTTTCACAACAGCTGGAGGGCCAGAGTTTGCTGACCCCTGCTCTATTATACAGTGAGGGGCCAGGTTATGTTTAAGCATAGTAGTAGCTGGCTTTCCTTCACCTGGGGTATTCAGTTTACTGCCCCAGGCCCGGACCTGGGCACAGTGCCGTGTAAGCCCCTCTCAGTATCCGCAGTACTTGCTCCACGCCCCTCCCTTAGTTACACCCCTGCCTTGTATGATTCGGTATAGGCCTGATTGAAGGCAATAAACACCTTCAGGGGCTTTTTTATGATTGCATTTTATCCATATTGGGCTAAAAATCATTTTTGCAGTTGGTCTTTATTATTAAAAATATTCAGCCGTTTCTGAGGTACAGGGGTTAAAAATCTGTCTGTCTGCAAGCTGTCTATTTTCTTTGCATCCCATCATCTGATGGCTCATGCGTAGCTCTTATGTCTGATCTCCTGACGCCTGGCCACCATAACCCATACATCCTATATATCAAAACGATTGTTGCTCCAGTAAGGGCTCGTTCACATAACCGTTTGTCTTCTCCGTTCTCCGGCTCCATTAAGGAACAGGAGAACGGAAAGCATGGATGCTGTACATAACTGACACCAACGGAGCCTAAAGACCCCATAGACTTTAATGGGGTCCGTTTGGTGTCCGCTCAGAACATGATTTTTGAGCGGAGACGAAAGTACTGCATGCAGGACTTTCGTGTCCGCTCGAAAAATCATGTTCTGAGCGGACACCAAATGGACCTCATTAAAGTCCGTGGGGTCTTTAGGCTCCGTTGGTGTCAGTTATGTACAGCATCCGTGCTTTCCGTTCTCCTGCTCCTTAACGGAGCCGGAGAACGGAGAAGCCAAACGGTGATGTGAACGAGCCCTAAGAAGATCAGAGGCAGCCCAGTGGCAGCTACTTGTGACCCTACTCTTAGCGATAATTAAACGCATTGTGGTCATTGAAACTTCCCGTCCCCATGCAACTCCTGAAAATGCTGTTTCTATTCCCTGGGTTTATCCTTTAAAACCTCATTAGGTACAATAACTTGGTATAGGCCTCATGCACACGACCTTTGTTTGATTCCGTGTCCGTTGCTCCGTTTTTCGTGATTTTCTGCGGACCCATTGGTTTTCAATGGGTCAGTGGAAACCTCGGCAAATGCACCGTTTGTCCTCCGCGTCCGTGCTCCGTGATTCCAGTCCGTCAAAAAAATATAACCTGTCCTATTCTTGTCCGTGAAAAACGGTTCACGGACCCATTCAAGTCAATGGGTCAGTGAAAAATGCGGATGGCCATCCGTGTGTCATCCGCGTTCCGTGTCCGTTTTTTTGCGGATCCCTTGGCAGGCACTTGGGAAACATTGTCAGCCTGTCTTTTGGTAAAATCTTTCGGGTCATGTCCGCTAAAAAAAACGGAAGACACACGGAAACACAACGGAAGGCAAAAACAGACACGGATCACTGAACAACGGAACCCCTTTTTGCGGACAGCATAAAAAACGGTCGTGTGCATGAGGCCTTAGAATGACTATTAAACGAAGCTATGATAAGCGGGTACAGGTGGAGATTGGTGTCTTGCCAGCTGCATTGACTACATTCACTTTGATCGGTTTAGACGTCCTATCTGTTCAGAGATGGATTACATGAGCTATAATTACGTGTGACGCATGTTTAGTTGGGATTCCAGCCAGGGACCAAACATCTTGACCTCGGGCATGTCACATAAGACATGAGAGATCTTAAAAGGGTTTTCCAACATTTTGTAACTGATGACCTGTCCTCAGGATAGGTCATCAGTATCTAATCGGTAGGGTTCTGACACCCGGGACCCCCGCTGATCAGCTGTTTGAGAAGGCACCGGCGTTGCTGAAAGGATAGCCGTGACCCATATTAATACATTTTTTTTAATCAGGATAAGTCATCAATATTTTTTCGATGATAATCACTTTATTAGCATTTTTAGGTATTATTAATCAGATTTTTAATCGGGCATCATTTATCAGATTTTTTAGTCAGGCACTATTAATCATTTTTCCCAGTATTAATAAAGTTATTGCTATTATAGCTGAATTTATTAACAGTCCACGCATTTCTCGCTAGGCCGGATGTCTACCATATATACTATAACACAAAGTATACTCTACATGGATGTCACTTGGGGTAATAATATAGCTGGTGACAGACCTTAGTTAGGTATTATTAATCAGATTTTACCTATGCCTTATTAATCAGTTTTTTTAGGGAGAATCTGCTTTTTGTCAGGGTGAACAGTATTACATTATTTTTTGCTGTTTTATCTGACTTAGGCCTCTTTCACACGCGCGTGTCCGGATTAGGTCCGGATGCGTTGCGGATGCGTTCAGTGAAAACTGCGCGATTTCACAGACAAAGCCATTCAGTTTTGCCTGCGATTGAGTTCAGTTGTCCAGTTTTTTCCACGCGGGTGCAATGCGTTTTGATGCGTTTTTCACGCGCGTGATAAAAAACTGAAGGTTTACAAACAACATCTCCTAGCAACCATCAGTGAAAAACGCAACGCACCCTCACTTGATTGCGGATGCAATGCGTTTTTCACGCAGCCCCATTCACTTCTATGAGGCTAGGGCTGCGTGAAAAACGCAGAATATAGAACATGCTGCGATTTTAACGCAACGCACAAGTGATGCGTGAAAAAAAACGCTCATGTACACAGACCCATTGAAATGAATGGGTCAGGATTCAGTGCGGGTGCAATGCATTCACATCACGCATTGCACCCGCGCAGAAAACTCGCCCGTGTGAAAGGGGCCTTAGGCTACATTCACACGACCATAGAGTGGTGCTGTCCGCAAATTACGGATCCGCAAAACACCGATACCGACCCATGTGCATTCCACAATTTGCGGACCGCGCAAGTCCGGCACTATGATAGGAATGCCTATTCTTGTCTGCATCTTTTGCGGCCCCTTTGAAATGAATGGCTCCACATACGGTCGTCTGAATGAGCCCTTATTGATACATAGCCTGTCTCTCACTGGGCCAGATGTCTACCATATATGCTCGGCCAGGGTGTAATCTAGTGGAATAAGACAGGTGCCGAAAGCTAAGGTTTGGGTTTGGAGCAATGGGCAGCCTCGTGTCCTGTTTATCTACACCGTCTGAAGGCGTTAGCTAAACTGCACAGTTCATCTTCTTTGAAAGTTTGCATCTTAATTTTTTTGAGTAGGTGGATTTAGAATCCATATGGTCGAGAAAATGTCAGCTGATCGTCTTTTTTTAGTTGGTTGAGGAGCTGTTATAATCTACTAAATGTGCCGTATAAACTGTATTTCATTTTGCAATGCTTAAAGGGGCCCTGGAACATGCTCTATGCTTGTATCTATATAAAGACAAAAAGTGATCATGTTAATATTCATTAAAGGTTGGGGTTGTGACAAGCACTCATCCATTGAAAAGGAGGGTGGTTGACATTTATTATTGTATAACCATTTGTGCAATATATGCTTATAAAACCTGATCAAATGTATACCAATTCACACAGGTATACAGAAGCTAAACAAAGCAATAGGAGAATTATACATTTGGAGTAGAGTTGCCCTTTAAGAACATGTAAATGGTACTGTATTCTTGACCCTTCTGTAATAGGGAATGTCTGTCTGTTGTCACCTCCACAGATCCAGACTGGGCGTCATACACTATTGGGGTATTCATTTGCCTGAATTGCTCCGGAATTCACCGCAATATCCCTCAGATCAGCCGAGTGAAATCTGTCCGCTTGGACCCGTGGGATGATGTACAGATTGAGGTAGGAAAACTTTTTAATGTGAATCCATGATTTATTTATTTTTTATTGCTTGTGAGTGAATTTAAAGGGGCTTATCTCGGTTCAGAGCTGAACCCGGACATACCCACAATTTCACCCAGACAGCCCCCCTGATGTTAGCATCACAGCATTTCATGCTCCGATGCTCTCCCTTGCCCTGCGCAGGATCGCGCAGGGCAAGGGCTCACTTATTTACCATAACACACTATCGGGAGGAAGCTTCCGCCCAGCAGTGTGTTCGGTGACATCACTGGCTCTGATGGGCGGGCTTTAGCACTGCCTTAGCTGTTTTACAGGCTAGGGCAGCGTTAAAGCCTGCCCATCAGTGCCGGTGACATCACCGGGCTCACTGCTGGGCAGAAGCCTCCGCCTGGCAGCCCTAAGTAGAGCCTGGTACATCACCAACACTCAGGAAAATGCATTTGCCCTGCACGATTCAGCACAGGGCAAAGAAGAGCATCGGAGCATAAACTGCTCAGATGCTCAAGTCAGGGGGGCTACCTGGGTGAAAAGGGGGATATGTTCGGGTTCAGCTCTGAACCCGGATAAATCCTTTAAAGGGAATGGGATTTGCATGGCTCTCCTCCGACATTAGGGGCCAGTCGCTAGGATATGCCCCAATGTCTGATAGGTGCGGGTCACCTATACTTAAAATGGAGTCCGCATGCACCGCTGCCCTCCATTCATTCCTGTGAGAGTTCCGAAACATTTCGTAAGTCCCATAGAAATGAATGGGAAGTGCACTGTGCAAGCGTGACCACCGCTCCATTCACTTCTATGGGGCTCACGGAAATAGCTGAGCCAGCGCTCGGCTATTTTCGGCGCTCCTATAGAAATGAATGGAAGGCGGCTGCGCCCTCTGGGACTTTGCGGGCTCCGTTTCAGAGGTGGGATCCGCACCTATCAGACATTGGGGGCATATCCTTGCGATTGGCCCGCAATATCCAAGATGGGAATACCCCTTTAAAAGGGTTGTCCCAAACCAACAATTGGGTGCGAACACTTTTGTAAAATTTTCGTATAGTTACTAATTTATTCAATAAAATCTATTTGCATAGCGCCACCTGCAGTTTTCTCTTCTCCTTATTTCTCTGGCCACCTCGCTGAGGCGGTCGCACCTGCTCAGTTCCATGCTTCTGCTGCACCCGTGACAGTTACAGAGAGAGAGCTGCAGCAAAAAGGACACACCTACGGAGAAAAGACATGACCCCTGAGCTGTGATAGGAAGAGAGCTGCAGCAGAAAGGACATGTCCCCTGAGCTTCCAGCCAAAATATATCTAGCAGAGCAATTGTAGCAATGAATGTGGAGATCTCTTGACCCATGGGAGGTACAGGGCTGGTTCTAGCTTTGTTAGAAACAGGTTGTCATGTACTATATGGTATCGGATTTTCATTTTTTACATCAATCATGGGAGAACCCAAAATTTAAATGAAACTACTTGGACCTCTTCTGTATTTTGGACCCGCCCCTGCACAAAGTCTGGTGCAAAATACTGACAATGCGGAAGCGACCTATGTTTGGGCTCACATCTGCGTTAGGAATTTCATTTTTGTGTTCCGTCATAGGAACATAATAATCCTATTCAAGCTGTGACGGATCGCATGACGGAACCTAGTAGATGCCTTCGACTTAAATTGGAGTCCGTCGGTTCCGTCACGGGTTCTATCGTTTTACTGGAAAAATTAGTTCTGCATACTGTTCTATTTACTGGCAATTATGATGTCGTCTGAACCTCACCTATTTCCCCTGACTCCACCATGAACATGCACACTCAGCATTTTCCCAATGGAGAAATAAGCCAAGGGTTTCGCATCTCCCACAAGAACCAAGAGACCGAAGGCCAAAACGACGGATCCTTCTTTTCCCCCACATCTGCAGGTTCGGCGGACGTGTATGTCTAACCTGTTCACTGTAGATCAGCACTAAACCTCATTACGATAACATCTAGAGGCAGCTTGACAGTAAGCAGATCCTTTCCCTGCGTATCATTTATCCCGTCTGTGCCCGAGACGCCTTCACACTGCGCTGCTTAATGATAACATCTACAATGTCTAAAAGCCTCTGTGAAATCTCGACAGGCGATGACTTTTTGATGCGTTTCTCAAGAAATGGTTGCACGACTGATCCGACACCTCTGCCTGCCTTGTGCGGAGCGCGAGGAAGGAAAAAGTCCTCCTTTCAGCTATTTGATCATTCTTAAGACGCAGCCACAGGAGACTTTTCATGTAACAATGTGAAGTGTTTGCAGATCTGTAGCCCTCAGATGAACCGGGAGATGCATTATGGCGCTGCGTTCTTATAGAACGCTTCCGTCAGTGTATTACCAGTTGGGCTTTATATAGTTATATTTGATGTTGTGCGGGTGTGTGAGCTCGGGCATAGACGGTACAGCATGGCAGATGAAGCCTTGGTTCGCAGGGCTTGCAATAGATTTTTCTTGTCTAAAATACATATTTAGCCAGGTTGTCTGTTGCGGTCAGACGTATACGTTGACGCTTATCCCACATGATCTCAACTTGTCCGATTTTTTAATGTAAGCTGTGCCTATATACGTTAGAGGCCAGTCATCGTCCTAAGGGGTACTTTCACACTTGCGGCGAAGTGATCCGGCAAGCAGTTCCGTCGTCGGAAATGCCTGCCGGATCCGTCGATCTGGATGTAAACTGAATGCATTTGTAGACGGATCCATCTTACAAATGCATTGCAAGAACGGATCCGTCTCTCCGCTTGTCATGCAGATAGACGGATCCGGATAGACTGATTTTTTTTTACAGTTTTAAAGGTCTGCGCATGCGCAGACCGGAAGGGCGGATCTGTCCTTCAGGTATTTCTAATGCCGGATCCGGCACTAATACATTTCTATGTAATATAATGCCGTATCCGGCATTCCAGCAACTGATCCGCCATATTATACAGAGATAATACTGCAGCATGCTGCGGTATTATCTCCGCTCAGAACGCTGTTCAGTGACTGAACTGAAGACATCCTGATGCATCCTGAACGGATTTCTCTCCATTCAGAATGCATTAGGATATAATTGATCAGTTCTTTTCCCCCTTTGACGGAACTCAATGCCGGAAAAGAAAAACGCTAGTGTGAAAGTACCCTAAGCGGTCACAGGAGGCTTTTCAAGTAACGATGTAAAGTGTTTTCAGATCTGTAGCCCTCCGATTAACCGGGAGAAGCATTATGGCATTGTGTTCTTATGGAAAGTTTCGGTCAGTGTATAACCAGTGGGGCTTTATATAGTTACGGTATATTTTATGTGGTGTGGGTGTGTGAGCCCGGGCATAGATGGTACAGCATGGCAGCAGACGCCTCGGTTCTCAGGGCTTGGAATAGTTTTTATTGTGCAAATCAATACGAAATACACATTTAGCTGAACGGCCATGTTGCCTTAATAAGGGGGTGAGATAAGTGGCTGCCAGACATACACATTGACGCTCGTCTCTCATAATCTCAACTTATTTGATTCTTGATGTCAGCTTTCCCTATGGACGTTAGAGGCCAAGCGGTCACGTGGATGGGAGCAGCACGTCATCGTTTCTGGGCAATGTCAGACTGGGGTTCCTTAGGCCCGGTAAAGGAAATTATTGTCAGGGCTCAACCCATAGATCATCAAAAAACTGAAATAGGCTTTTAGTCAAAGAAATTAAAGGGGTCGTCTCACTTCAGCCAATGGCATTTATCATGTATAGAAATGAATGCAAAGCACTTCCTAATGTATTGTTAGTCTCCATATTGCCTCCTTTGCTGGCTTCATTCTTTTTACCATTGCATTATACACTGCTGATATCCAGGGGTTACGGCCGCCGCTGCAGCGCAGATACGAGGTGGCTGGGACAGGAGCTGCTGCGCATGCGTGCCTATGTGCACTCCCACGCTCCTGGCCACCAGAGAGGCCGAAGCTTTTTCCTATAGTGTGCAAGCACGACCACCACTGATGGATTGCAGGGAGGTCATAAACCCTTTTCTTTGCTGCAGCGGTGACCACCTGACCAATTAGGCTAGTGATTGGCTGCAGCCCCATTGTGGATTGATGGATACATTGCTGCCGTAGCCAAGTTAACTCGGATTGGAAATGAGGACCGGAGCAGCGGCGCTGGAACGGTGGGGATGTAACCGGCAAATACACCTTCCTTCATTATTTTATGACAACTCAACCCCCCCCGCCCCCCCTCAACATTTGTCCGCAAGCTGGAAAAGCCCTTTAATACAGACCTCCCAGAGTGGCCGACGTGCGGTGCTGATCATAATTACCTGAGACCCGCCATTGGGTTCCATCTCTCTGTCGCTCTCGGGCCAGCTGTTTTTCTCCCTGCGTTGCTGAATTCAGCATTAGTCGACAGAGGGACATGTGTCCTTCTCCCCTTGCTTCTCGCGACCACTCGTCGTGATGCAATGGGAGGAGGTCACCGCTGCAGCCAATCACAGGCCCCTCATGTGTCCCTCCGTCAATGGATGTTGATTTCAGCACTGCACCACCGCGGGTCAGCCCCTCTGGATAACCCCTTTAAGACAGCGAATCATAAAAACGGCGGAGGATAGCATCAGTTCTAGGTCACTAAGGCGTCATGCACACGACCGACCGTCCGTGTCCGTTTTTTCAATCTGCAAACAATGGATCCTTGAAAAACATCTAAATTCCATGTGCATTCTGTTTTTCACACTCCCATTACTAGAAAATGCTATTCGCCTCCGCAAAAGCGGACCAGATTAGGACCTGCAGTGGGATACCTGGATCGGGCACACGAATCCATGGAAATAAAAGGGATGTGTGCATGGCTCGAATGAATTCTGTGGCGCGGTGTGCTATCGGTTTGAAAATGGATAATGTATTGAAGAGAAATATGGTCGTGTTCATGAGCCTTTATAGTAAATTGTTGCCTTTGACCTTGTCTTTTTTTTTTCTTTTTATTAGATGCTGCAAAAATTTCCTATTAAATTTTTTATTTTATTTTTTCAGTACATGTCATGCCTGGGAAACAAAGTAGCGCAAGCAAAGTTTGAGTCTAAAGTGCCAGCATTTTATTACAAGCCAGCAGCTTCCGACTGCCAGTGAGTAATTCCATATATTAACTTTTGTATATTGTTTTATGTATTTACCCTTAAAGGAGCACTCCGAGACAAGCGGATACACTGTGCCCGGTGGGGATGTCTGAGAAAGCCTCTTTCAAAAATATATTGAGGAATTGCTATCACTGGCTGTACAGGATGAGCAGAAACAGCACCACACCTGTCCATGGGTTGTGTCTAGAGATCAGCGAACCCCAATTTTACAGGTTTGGCCGTCGGGATGTAAAGAAATTCTGTTATGGATTCCAATATAACGGAATTCGTAGATGGAACGCAAAACGGAGGCCTTTAAGAGGCATCCCATCATAATAGAAGTCTATGGCCAAGCATAATGGATCCGTCCTGGTTTCCGTTATGCAGGACGGAAAACAAAGTCCTGCATAACAACCAGGCGGTTCCGTTTTTGGCCATAGACTTCTATTATGATGAAATGCCTCTTAAAGGCTTCTGTTTTGTGTTCCGTCTACGAATTCTGTTATGTTATAACGGAATTCCTTCACAGCCCAAACGCCGAACCTGTAAAGTTCGGGTTCGCTCATCCCTAGTTGTATCTGGTATTGCAGCCCAGCTCCACTGAAGGAAACGGGGCTGAGCTGCAGTACCATATGCAACCTGTCCACAGCTGTGGCACTGTTTTTAGAAGAAACCAGCCACGTATTGATTTAAAAAGCCAGTCCTCAATATAATGCTTTGATATTATCGGACTAGCTTACTTAACTGTATACAATAACCTGTATGGTTCTGGGGGAATATCAGATCTGTGCTTTTTCCCTGCAGATTATTATTTGTTTTTAAAGGGGTTGTGCCAAGTGTGAAAGAAGTTATCCCCTGCTTGCCCCCCCCACTGATCCCGAGAGAGAGAGGTGGGGGGGGGGGGGGGGGGGGGGGGACACATGTTCTCATCCTAAGGAAGCAGCGCGCCAAGCATGCCCCCTGCTGCTGCATTTATTTTCTGTTGGATTACCGGAGATAGCCAAGCACAACACTCATGGGGCCCCCGTTCTCCGGATCAGTGGGGGTCGACTTTTGTACTTGCCACAGCCCGTTTAAAGGGCATCTGTCAGCAGATCTGTCAGATCACTGGCACTGGCTGACCTGTTACATGTGCACTTGGCAGCTGAAGGCGTCTGTGTTGGTCCCATGTTCCTATGTGTCCGCATTCCTGAGAAAAATTAAGTTTTAATATATGCAAATGAGGCTCTAGAAGCAACGGGGGCGTTGCTGTTACACCTATTGGCTCTACTCTCTCTGCAACTGCCGCGTCCTCTCTACTTTGACAGGGCCAGACAGTGTAAACATCATCACATCTGGTCCTCTTCTGTCATCCAAGATGGCCGCACAGCTTCTCAGACTATCTGGTCCACACTGTGCTTTTGGTAGTCCAAGACACTTCCTGCTGCCCTTGGATTGGCCAGCATTGCTCATGTGAGCAGTGCTGGCCAATCCAGGAGTAGGGCTGGACAAACAGGAAGTGTCCTGGACTACCAAATGCACAGTGTGCACCAGATAGTCTGAGAAGTGGTGCGGCCATCTTGGATGACAGAAGAAGAGCTGGGAATTGGCGGATCTGCAGCTGAAAATGTAAGTGTTCTGTTCGTTTCCAAGTAAATGAACCGGAGGGTCGCTTTAAAGAAGTTTTCCAGCGAGCATGGCACTGTGACCTTCATGCCCATTAGCTGTTGACTATAGCAGGGATCATTGTAGCAGGGACCAAAGCAGCGTTGCAGCAGCAGTGCGACATTTAAAAGTTGAGTAGCGTATTTCTTCTTAAAGGGGTCGACAGCGATCAGGGGGCTGTAAAGACCACCTGAAATATTTGCAAATCTCCCTTTAAAGGGGTTGTCTCACTTCAGCAAATGGCATTTATAATGTAGAGAAAGTTAATACAAGGCACTTACTAATGTATTGTGATTGTCCATATTGTCTCTTTTGATCGCTTGATACATTTTTCCATCACATTATACACTTACGACCACCATGTAATCCATCAGCGTTGGTCGTGCTTGTACACGATAGAAAAAAGCACAAGTCTATGTGCGTTCCCACGGTCCCTGCCACCAGAGGCTGGCGCTTTTTCCTATAGTGTGCAAGCACGACCACCGCTGATGGATTGTAGGATGGTCATGACCATGGAAACGAGCCGTGTATAATGGGATGGAAAAATTAATCCAGCCAGCAAAGGAGGCAACATGGACAATCACTATACATTAGTAAGCGCCTTGTATTCACTTTCTCTACATGATAAATGCCACTTACTGAAGTGACACAACCCCTTTAAGATATTAGAATTAGAGAGGGGGCAAACTTTTTGGTTCGTTTAGGGTTGCTGAATTTTTCCAAAAGTTCAGTTTGGACCCGAATCGATTCTACCCGAACCAAAGGTTCCTCCAATCGCGCTCTCCTTCTCTCCCCAATTTGTCTGAAACAAATCGCAAAACTTTTGAGGTCGTTAGAATCCGAACTTTTTGGGAAATTCGGTACAAATCAGGTTAGGTCAGAATCGATTTGCTCGTCCTTCGAACGCCTCTCCATCCTGACAGGACAGTGGCCTCTTTGCGACTTTATTGTGTTTTCAATCCTTAGCTGTTTCAGTAACACGTGTGAGCAGATAAGGCGGCACCGGCGGTGCCTCTAATGTCCTCGCTGAATTAGGTGTCCTTTGTGCTTGCAGAGTGCTCCGCGAGCAGTGGATCAGAGCCAAGTACGAGAGGAAAGAGTTCATCTACATTGAGAAGCAGGAGCCGTATTCTGCAGGTATGAATGCTATCAGCCTTGAGCTTCTCCTAATCCTTTTGCCGCCTGGAGTGAAATAAACCAGAAGGCAGCACATCACACCAGCCGCTCTGCAATCCTCCAGGATCAGACAGCGCTTTACAAATATTACAACAATTTCAACTCTGCTGTGTACTTTTAGGCTATTAATGCCTTTGGTTGGCATGGGAAATCCACGCCAGTCAGAGAGATGTCTTCTTCAACTGTTCTTCTATTGTTCTTGCCCGGGTATATGACTCTTAAAGGGACACCCCTTTTTTTTTTCCACCAGCTCCCCATATTGTTGAGTCAATCACTTGGCTTCCTTCCACTAGAACATGCTGACACTTACGCCTGTAATGCTCTTTGCTTCGGCTTTCTCCTCTTGCTCCTGAAATGCTTGGCAGGGAAGTTGTGACTGGCCGTGCGTTTTCCCTGCAGCGGCCTCTTCAGGAGAAATGGGGTATTACATAGACACAAATGTAAAGCATGCTCAGCGGTAGCATATAGGGAGTGCAGAGGTAGCAATCACAACCAGACCCTTATAAGTGAGGAATTCAGATGGAAGGTTAGGGCTCTGATACAGATTTTGGCATAATGATGGTTCAGTCCCAGTCTGTACAGATAAGCCCTCAGTGCCATCACAACCATCTGGTCTCAAACTCACAGACTAGCTACTTGGACCTGGACAAACAGCCCTTTTCCCCATATATTCTTGAAAATAGGTCCCCTTGTACAGAAGGCTTGGGTTGGGCACTCCATTCTCCTACCAATGCTGTTTTCAGTTTTCACAGTTTGTCCTGAAATGTTTGTGTTTTTCCTGATTTAAGTTCGGGCAGCTTCCTGGTTAAAGTTTAATCATTTGAAGTACAAGGTTATCTAAGACAGCGTCAGACTTTGGTCTGTGAAATCACCGAATGTGATCCTATTGTAGCGTAGAGGTGCTGGATACCTGCATTGCCTATGTACCTCATGAAGCTGCAAAATTATATGCAAAATGGTGAACATCCATTTATAAGTTAGGTGCTGACACACGTGCAGAACTGCCCTGTGAAATGGTGCACCATTTTAAAAATTGAAGAACACACTGGCATGCCTGCCATAACGTCAGGGCACAATGTTGGTAGGCGTCCTGTCACCGAACTGCTTCCCTTTAGATAAATTGCTTACCTCCAGCCACCACTAGAGGGAGCTGATTGTGGCCCATCTCATACATTGGTGGCATACGTGGCCACCCTCCATTCGTTTCTGTGGGACTGCTGAAAATAGCCGATCGCTGGCTCGGCTATTTCCCTCAGCCCCATAAAAGTGAATGGCGCAGTGGCCACACTTGCACAGTGCCCTTTCCATTAATTTCTATGGGACTTTCCAAAATGCAAAACATTCAAAAATGTTGCACCATTTAAAAAATTGAACACATTGGCATGCCTACCATAACGTCAGGGCTCAATCTCAATCTCATACATTGGTGGCATATCACTGGTGGCATAAGCAGCCGCCCTCTATTTATTTGTGTGGGACTGCTGAAAATAGCAGAGCCCCATAGTGGTGTATGGCGCAGTGGCCGCACTTGCACCGTGCCCTTTTCATTAATTTCTATGGAACTTCTAAAAATGCATTCTACAACGCCGCCCAGCCATGCTGTCATGAATGTTCCAATGGCAGAAGATCAGTGAGACTGGCAACACGTGGTTTGATCTGACAGGTTTTCTTGTAGATTAATAGGCGTCTGTGTTGTTTCTGGTAATGGCCACACCCCTTACCTCAGTTGTTGCTAATGTGGTCATTTAACCTTCCCTATTTATTGTTGCTTCTCCCACAATGCTGTGCGGTTTATAGCTTCAGTTTCAGTTGTGCATAGCTGTTGTGTGGATCTCGGTGGAGTTCCTGGTGCTTCTGTAGCCCCTTTGAAGTTAAGTCTTTCCTTTGCCTTTTTGTATTTTGTTTGGGTTCTGTGTGTTGCATTTCCCTGTTGTTTGGATTAGGCCTGAAGGAGACTCCTTTTCATCCTTCCTTTTGGAGGAACAGGTAGTCTCGTCCCAGTCATTAGTACCAGGGTCCTATCGGGCTAGATAGGTATTCCTGCGTATAAACACACCTACCTCTGGGGTCTGTTCATACTGGTAGTCAGTCAGGATTTTGGTTAGTGTTTTACTAGGAGGTGTCCATCTTCCTTCTTTAGTTCTCTGGCCTGATTCCCTATTTCCCCCTTCCCTCTTATGCTTGGTTTGGTGTTTCCCTCCCACACTGATGCGTGACACATGCTCCACGGTACCCAACACCGAAAGGCCCATAAACCCTGGTTGGGGCAATTTGTGACTAAACTGGGCATTCTTCCTATTTATGATGGGCGTGAAAAACGGATGAAATACTGGTGCCATATGGACAGAGAGAATGGACAAACAGGAGATAGTACTTTATCCACATGGATGGAAAATTGTCTGGAACATGAACAAGTTTTACAACCCTCGTCTGAATGAGCCCCGATGGTTAAAGGGCTTCTGTCACCCCCCAAAAGCCTTTTTTTTGCCTCACTAAAAAGCTTATAGGGCGATTATTCTAAACATGTTCTTGTTAACCGTTTTTGTAGGTTAATTTTGCTATAAAACGTTATTTTATAATATGCAAATTACCTTGCTACCAGCAAGTAGGGCGTTTACTTGCTGGTAGCCGCTGCATCCCGCTTGTAAAAAAACGCCCCTCCTGTGGTTGATTGACAGGGCCAGCGAGCGCTCTCCTCCTCCTGCTGGCCCTGTCTCCGTTTAAAATCTCGCGCCTGCGCCATACCGTTCTTCAGTCGGCGCAGGCGCACTGAGAGGAGTACTTCGCTCAGCCGCTCCTTCCTCAGTGCGCCAATGACGTCACAGCTGCACCCGGAAGAGAAGACGCAGGCGCACTGAGGAAGGAGCGGCCGAGCGAGAGTACTCCTCTCAGTGCGCCTGCGCCGACTGAAGAACGGTATGGCGCAGGTGCGAGATTTTAAACGGAGACAGGGCCAGCAGGCAAAAAAAAAAAAAAGGCTTTTGGGGGGTGATAAAAGCCCTTTAAGTATAAGACATATGGCATATTCCTGTGGTAAGACCCCCGGCACTAGTACTGTGTATACAGGGCAGGGGGTGGTAGCAGCATGTAGACTGCCAGCACTGTGTGCAGTCGCAGACCCTGCCCTCTGCATACATTATTCATACTTCGTGCTCTTTTCTGCCTGCTGGTAAGAGGGAAGGCCTGAGCAGGCAGATTTTACCAGGTTTAATCATTTATTCATATATTTATTTCGAATGCCCTTTTTCAGCATAACTATCCCCCTTTTATGATTTTCCAAACCAACAGAGGGTAGAGAATGAAATTAGTTGTAATAATTATTTATGTATGAACCAGCGCCATTGATGATATGGCAGAGCTTTCCGTTACAATGCTGTAATTGTCTCTTGGCATGTAATGCGTGTACTGCAGGGAGGGCTGGCAGGAGGGTCCCTGCCGTCCCATTCTTAGTAGGGATGAGATGGTCCTGGCTTCAGCACACACATTTTATTTGTATGATACCATTTTCCAATATACTTTCTCTATCAATTCTTCATTGTTTTCAAGATCTCTGCTTGCTGGCATCCAATAGGAACTTCCTTCGTTTACTTCCAGTGGCTAAAAATCGGCCCGGGTCATGTGATGGACATGTAGCTGCATGGTCCAATTACAGTGATTTAGAGCTGTGTTGGGTAACGAGTAGAGTTGAGCGAAGCTACCTTTTGGCAGGATCGGGTCGGGGTTTAAGTGAATTATGTAATGGATTCCGCATAATACAAGTGTATGGCCAGCAGAACGGATCCCTCAGGGCTGGCCATACACTTGTATTATGCGGCATGCCGGCATGGAATTACGTGATGGATTCCATGAGAACGGAATCTATTACGTAATTCACTTAAGCCCCAAACCCGAATTCGAAGCTGCCAAAAGGCAGGTTTGCTCAACTGTAGTAACGAGCTGTGCACCTCCATGTCTAACTGGCCAGAACGTTAAACCGTGAAAGTTTATATTGAACAACAGCAAGCAGAGATCATGAAACCTGTCAGGAACGAATGCAGAAAGTACTATGGGAAATTGCATAACTTTGTTATACAAGAAATAATGGGGCACATTTATCAAGCTCACTTGTTTTTGACTATAAAATTAGACCACCCTGCAATTCATCAGCGGTGGCCGTGCTTGCACCCTATAGGTAATAACCATTTCTCACCTCTTGCTTGTACTTTCCTGTCCTTATACTGTAAACAGTGATAACGAGGGTATATTGAATCAGTTCCCACCTTTTCTGTGTTCTCTCCTGTCCTTTATACTTTAAACAGTGACGAGCAGGGAGTTCTAGTGGTGATAATCAGTTCTCACCCTTCCTGTGTTCTCTCCTGTCCTTATACTATAAACAGTGATTAGCAGGGTGGTCTAGTGGTAATAGATAATCAGTTCTCACCCTTCCTGTGTTCTCCTCTGTTCCTTATACTATAAACAGTGATAAGCGGGGTGGTCTAGTGGTGATAGATAATCAGTTATCATCTCCCCTGTTCCTTATACTATAAACAGTGATGAACAGGGTGGTCTAGTGGTGATAGATAATCAGTTATCATCTCCCCTGTTCCTTATACTATAAACAGTGATGAGCAGGGTGGTCTAGTGATGATAGATAATCAGTTCTCACCCCTCCTGTGTTCTCCCCTGTTCATCATACTATAAACAGTGATGAGCAGGGTGGTCTAGTAGTGATAAATAATAATTTCTCACCTCTCCTGTGTTCTCTCCTGTTCTTATACTATAGACATTGATGAGCAGGGTGGTCTAGTGGTGATAGATAATCAGTTCTCACCTCTCCTGTATTCTCTCCTGTCCTTATATTATAAGTAATAAGCAGGGTGGTCTGGTGGTGATAGATAATCAGTTCTCACCTCTCCCGTGTTCTGTCCTGTCCTTATACTATAAACAGTGATGAGCAGGGTGGTCTAGTGGTGATAGATAATCAGTTCTCCCCTCTCCTGTGTTCTCTCCTGTCCTTATACTATACACAGTGATAAGCGGGGTGGTCTAGTGGTGATGGATAATCAGTTCTCCCCTCTCCTGTGTTCTCTCCTGTCCTTATACTATACACAGTGATAAGCGGGGTGGTCTAGTGGTGATAGATAATCAGTTCTCACCTCTCCTATGTTCTCTCCTGTTCTTATACTATAAACAGTGATGAACAGGGTGTTCTAGTGGTAATAGATAATCAGTTCTCACCTCTCCTGTTTTCTCTTTTGTCCTTATACTATAAACAGTGATAAGCAGGGTGGTCTAGTGGTAATAGATAATCAGTTCTCACCTCTCCTGTTTTCTCTTTTGTCCTTATACTATAAACAGTGATTAGCAGGGTGTTCTAGTGGTGATAGATAATCAGTTCTCACCTCTCCTGTGTTCTCTCCTGTCCTTATACTATAAACAGTGATGAACAGGGTGTTCTAGTGGTGATAGATAATCAGTTCTCACCTCTCCTGTTTTCTCTTTTGTCCTTATACTATAAACAGTGATAAGCAGGGTGGTCTAGTGGTGATAGATAATCAGTTCTCACCTCTCCTGTGTTCTCTCCTGTCCTTATACTATAAACAGTGATGAACAGGGTGTTCTAGTGGTGATAGATAATCAGTTCTCACCCCTCCTGTGTTCTCTCCTGTCCTTATACTATGAATAGTGATGAGCAGGGTGGTCTAGTGGTGATAGATAATCAGTTCTCACCTCTCCTGTGTTCTCTCCTGTCCTTATACTATGAATAGTGATGAGCAGGGTGGTCTAGTGGTGATAGATAATCAGTTCTCACCTCTCCTGTGTTCTCTCCTGTTCCTTATACTATAAACAGTGATAAGCAGGGTGTTCTAGTGGTGATAGATAATCAGTTCTCACCTCTCCTGTGTTCTCTCCTGTTCCTTATACTATAAACAGTGATAAGCAGGGTGTTCTAGTGGTGATAGATAATCAGTTCTCACCTCTCCTGTATTCTCTCCTGTCCTTATACTATGAGAAGTGATAAGCAGGGTGTTCTAGAAGTTATAGATAATCAGTTCTCACCTCTCCTATGCTTTCCCGTTATCTTCATGCTGTTCCAAAACCCTTAGTTATAATGCCTGACACTGTTCTGCACATACTCAGCAGTGAAGACCAGAGGAGGAGGTTCATTCCTGGACATGCCTGCAGTCATCTTAAGTTTGCTAGACAGAACAGAAAGATGGCATTAAAGAGATTGTCCATGAATAGGAAACTTTTCACAGAAGCCTGCAGCATGCGTCTGCTATGGAAGGAATCATACTTGCCTACTCTCGCCGTTCTGGTCCTACATGACAGCACCCATGTGTCCATCTTCCGATCCGCGGCTTTTTGGCGTCATCTGCTCTGCTTCAGCTGATAACTGGCTTTTATGGTGATGTGTTTCTCGTAGATACATCACCGCTGAACTAGTCATTGGCTACAGCGGAGCAGATGATCATGTCCATGCCGGAGAAGACCAAGCTGTGGATCAGAAGATAGATATACGGGAACTAGTTCACAGGACCAGTGCTGCGGACAGCAGGCAAGTATGAATCTCCCCATAGGGGAGTCTGCGGGATCCTGTGGAAAGTGACTTATTCCCAACCCTTTCATAGCAGCACTGAATAAAGCTGCACTTTTTACATATTTATTTTATTCCCATTTAGATTTGCACATGATTTCCAGGACATACATCCATACATAGAACTTTTCTAACTTTTTCTGAGGACAAATGGATAGATTTCTTCCAATTATTAACAGTGTTTTCCAGTTATTGAATGCATAGTACATTGCATATTTACCTACAAGACTTTAGAAAATGTCAGGAATTTCTGAATTTTCTGAAATATACTGAAATATGGTTTATGTTTTAGCTATGTCACCTGATTACTACTAAAATGCAGGAGTTGGAGTCAGAACTTGGGCTTCCCGACTCCGCAGCTCTAATTTACAATACAAAGGGTGAGGTATTGGTCAAATCCGCAAGTAACAAACGTCGATTTTGTGCGGAAACAGTGGAGATCCGCTTGGAAAATCTGCATAAACCATGTTGGCGTGTGCACGTACCCTCATGGGGTATTTGAAAATTGGCTTTCTCAACCAGATAACCTCAAATAGGCGACTTGCTGCTAAAATAGACCTGAATAGTCACCATTCATGAATATTCGCCATTCAAAGAATTCGCCATGTGCTAAACTGTCGTGTTCGTGGTTGCAGCAATGTTCTTCTCTTTTGCACCCATGTGGAAGAGAAAAAGTGTATACTTGTGTTCCCAACCTAGAAAAGCAATCACACTAGGGCATGATAGGCAGCCTAGAGTTTCGCTAAGGCGGCTGAAGACCCTTTATATGGCTGGAAATATTAGAAGGGACAGACTCGGGCACAACCGAGGTCGATGTTTGCTGCAAGTTTTTTTGTGTTACTAAAATATTGTATTAGTCATTTAGTTACTTTTTTATTGTTTTTGAATTTTTTGCTTTATCATATGAATCAAATATTGTTTTTTACAATTTGTAAAAAAAATGTAAGGATCACCGTAAGCATGGCAGAATGTCATCTAAAAATACACCCGAGAGAGAGGATAGCGGTGTAATAATATTAATATGACAACATAATCTGCGGTCACAGTTTAAGGAGCCTTTCATTCCTAGAGCTGTTCACCTTGACATATAAAATCAGTCAAGCCTGCGCTTTTATTCTATTACCAGCTGAAGGTTAAAAAAGAGAAAAATAAAGAAATCCGCTGAGCTGGCGCTCGACAAACATGTTGCTCGAAAACATTTTAAAATTCCATTTTGCTCAGAATAGATGTAGAGCTGTGGAGGGGCCCAATTATCCTGTCAGAGGAACATGCAAATGATCTCTATCTCACCTTCACTAGGCTGGATGCCACGCTGAAAACAAACTATGGGTGGGGGTTAACTCTTCCTTATACACAAATGAAATTAATATACCGTAGATTCTGATTGAGTGTGAGGTGACAGGCAGAGACCATCCTGAGCCACCAGGGTGAAGAGAGTGACATCACTAGACCTGGATCAGTGATGTCATTCATTCCGCGTATTTCCAGAGATGTGAGACAAAGCTGATCAAGGTATGTTTCTTAAAGTGGGCATCTACATAAATGTCTCATAATCCTTTGTCTACAAGCGCGTATATACCATGGGGCAGTTGGTTGGTTGGGGTCATCTTATTTGCTGCGGAGTGGTGAGAACCTGTTAAAGCACCGTCCTTCCTTCCATGACATTCATGGGCCCTAATAGAGTAGGGATCAGCCCCTTTCCTAACCGATATAGGTGAGATACTTTATGGACATTTACCATCCATAATATCATTATTTGTAGAAATCCAGATCCAAAGCATCCGTTACAGAGGTATATTCTTTTACACAAGAGCCCCAGTATACGCCCGAATGCAGACGCAAGCTCCCCTCGTCTTCCCAGAAGGTCATTATGTTTAGATACAAAATATCATTTATATTCTTGTCTTTCACATGAGGGACAATTGCAAGTGGGACATTGTCTTGTTGCACAGTGACATGTTGTTCTAAAGTTGAACACGAGCTTCCAAGTCACAAAGGAAAGGCTGTAAACGGAGACGCAGAAACGAGGAGTTCACAAGTCACCGGCAAGAATTAGGCCAGTGTTCCTGCCATCCACTTGTTATTGTTATGTAACCAGCATAGTTCAGTGGGCGTTCATTCTGCTTTTTGGAAATCTGTAATACTCTGTAGTTAACAGATGGAGCTTTCTTCCGTAGAAACACAGCTTATTTATGATATAACGTTATTTTATGTTCGTTTGTATAGTAGACTTATCCTGAATACCATTCAACCCTTCTTGGGAGTTCTTTTAAATATCAGTTTCCGTCTATAAAGTTATTGTAACAGTAGTGATAAGTCAGAGCAACTGGACATGTTTTGTTTTATTTTCTCTTGAAGACGTTAAGCTAATCATCCGGCTGGCTTTCTCAATTAGAATTTTAATTGAGAAAGCCATTCTAATTGCGAAAGCCAATCAAATGACTAGCGAACCATCTTCAAGAGGAAATACAACAAGTCCAGTTGCTATCACTTATTTCTACTGATATACCATGACCTGGATGAATAAGAACCTTCACTGATAATGGTTTTATAAGAAAATGTCTCCTCGGGGGTGGGACAATGTGATAATGTCTCAGGAAATGCTCTTTCTATCTGTTGAACTTCTTTTGCCTGTCCTCGTATATCACTGGTTTCAACAAGTGCGACATGTGACTGTCTAAGTCTTTTGATTGGCTGAACTGGTCATGTGCCGGTGCGTTTCTCAGAACTTTAGCCAATGCCAGCACTGATTGTCAACAGATTGTGGACTGGAGAAGCAGAGGTGTAACGACACGAGAAGTAGGGAGGAAGTGCACCCACCTGACTGCCACCCCAACCATATCCCTGCCTACTTGCACTAACCGCCCTAGGCGACGGAGCGCAACTGGGCGGCGGTCACTAACTTGCGTAAGTGCAGAGCAGAGAGGACAGGAAGGAGACAGACAGCGGAGACAAGGGAAGATGCTCCCGCAGGAAGCAGACGGAAAGAGAGGAGCGAATACAGGCGGAAGAGGTCAGTCCGATAGGTCGCGTCAAAAACCGAGAGAGAGAGGCAAGAGACAAATCCAATAACGAGCTGAGGTCAAATCCAGGAGGTAGCGAAAGTACAAGGAGCAGGCGGTAGATAGGTCAGGGGAGGGTCACTGGTCAATTCCAAAGGTCAAACACGAGCAAGAAAATATGGACACAGCCTGAGTGAGTAATTACAGGCAACCTGTGGTCAGCAGGCTGCCTGTTAATATAGTGGAGGAAAGGGATCATGTGACATGGCCAGCGTCACATGACCCCCTCTCCCTTCTAATAGCCGAGCGCCCAGTACCCAGCTCAGCGCTCAGCCCTTCTTGGTTCCCATGGCGACGGAGAACGCCGGCCGCCCCTGCAGGAGGAGAGCGGCCGGGTGCGCTGCGTCCCCCGTCTCCATGACAACGGAGACACCGGCAAGCCGGAGGCGCAACCGGGCGTCGCGAGTGTCCCTGCTGCAGTGATATCGGGGGCTGGCGGCGGCACAGGAGATCGGAAGCCCTCCGCCCGCCTCCCTTGACACAGAGGATTACTTATTATCAAATATCCACCATAGAATTTCTTAATTTAAAGCCCAAATTTAGCCCACTGGCCCCTGGTATTGCCCATACGGCACAGGTAGGTGAGTGTTAGGTCCAGAGCTAGTTGAGAAACCTTGGTGTGGTGCTCGGCTTAGACCTGTCCTCCACAGCAGGATATGTTAACCAATCTCTCAATTTTAACATCAGTTTGAGGGCTTAGTAAGACCACAGTGTGCACCCGTCTTGTCATTTGTTATTGCTAGATGATAAAAGACTAGACATATGTTCTGTTCGCAACGCATTGGTTATTGTTTCCTAGCACAGCCTCTATCCAGTGGACAGTGCTCCGCTTGATAAACTGCAGGAGGCCCTGCTGCTCACTGCAGCACCGTGGCCTACTCAAACAGCTGATCTGTGAAGGCCCTGGCTGTCAGACCCATGCTCATATGATATTGATGACCTCTCCTAAGGATAGGTCATCAGTATAAAACACCCGGAAACCCCTTTAAGAATGTAAGGACTGTCCACAAGGGCAAGCACAAGCATAGCCACCTCTCCATTGAATTCTGTGAAGACTGGAGTGGCCATGAATTGGCAAATGATCCCAAGATCCCCACCACCTTGACCCCGAGAACAAGCAGACTCCTCTCTAAATGATGCAGTACTGCTCCATGTACTTCCGTGGGGCTAATGGAAGTGGAGCGGTGGTTCAAAGAGGGGATTCAGGGGCCCCTTGTTCTTGAGATTGCAAGGTGTCTAACCGCTAGGATCCCATATTTATCACCTGGCCTGTGGAATGAGGATAAATAATTATGTGATAACCTCATTAAGATGGGAAGACATATTTTAGCTGGCTGGGCCTCCATTGTTAGGGGGGATCTTTCTGCTGCAGCAAGATGCCTCAGAACTAGGAGTATAAGGGGAGAATGAGGTGAGGAGGCAATAAACTTCCTTGGAAACTATCTTTAAACCTTGGGTTGTAATATAGAACAGAACAAATTGAAGTAAGAACACAATGGCGATTTTAGTGTCACATTAAAATCAGAATTGATATTTCTGTCCTTGCCGTAATCACTTTGTTGTCACCCTTTGTTCCTCGTACGCCTCAGTCCTGAGATCAGCGCCAGGCCCTAAAATTACAGCATTACTGCACAACGTGAAAAAATAATAACTGATTTGATTGTAGGGGGGGAGGGAAGAATAAGTGAAGTCAAGTGGAAAAGTATATACGGAGACAAGCTGAACGAGGCCGAGTGGCTAAATGCTGGGAGAGGATGAGAATAAGACAGCTCTGAGTCAGTCGTCAAGACGTTCCCCGTTCATTTCTGTGTGGCTGATAAGTCATGAATAAATTTGTTCTTTGATCTGCAATTTAGATGACTCCAAAAGTAAGTACCGCTATGCTGATAGGCGTCTTGGAGGTTCCCTGCGAAGAACTTTGCAGAGAGAGCATTTCTGGAAGGGAGGTTGCCCATCTTGTAGCGATATTCCCAAATTAACAGGAACGTGTTCGGAATACAATGAAGTACTATTTGAGGTTACCCTTCAGATCCCAGTGCCGGTAGTCTTTCTCATCTACCCAGGATGGTACAAATGATGAGAGGAGCACTATATCTAAAGTACAAGAGCTGTTAAAATACTTTTAATTTTTTATCAAGAATTAACAGGAATTATTCTAGGGCAGCCCTAGGAGCCGTTTTTTTGGGACCCTTCGGATGTCCACATAAAACTGTCAGCTCCAGTGGTCATGATGTGAGGATGACAGAGACGAAAAAGGGAGCCCCTTCCCTTTATCAGCACTGATCAGTACTGATTGCTGTGCTTAAAGGGTTACGTTTTCTGCAATCCCAGCCATAAATATGGGAGTGTGGCCAAGGGCTATCCTAGTACTGCTCATTGTGTGGGCTTGTACAGTTATCGCTAGTTATGTGCATATCATTGTATGCCAACAGGTTAAAAACAAATGGGGGAAATACCGGGATAATAGAGGGGTGTCCCCCATTCAGGACCGGCATCTAGGAAAGTGGCTACAATGAGCATCTCTGTCTCGGGAGGACCTAGTATGTCTGGAACAGTGGGGGCACTGCAGGGAAATACAACATTTGCTGCCAGGTTTCTCCACAGATTACTACTGATATCTGGCTCTCTCGGCAGCAGCTACATGTGATCATCCTTTTTAGGGGTCCATCAAACAGAATTCCAAAAGCAGGAGTGAAACTCTCTCCATGAGGTCTCCATACGCAAACCTGACCATCATGGGATCCCAAACAGAGTCTGGATTGGTCACCCAAGACAATAAGGTTTCAGTCCGTAGCAGTTCAGATTTCTCATTTACTGTATGACACCACTGCAGACACAGGTGATGGTGGCTGGCTGTCAATGACAGGACAAGTAATGGGCACCATGACACCAAATTTCCTTCTTCTAAGCACCTGAAAATGGTCTGGCCAGAAACAGGTGTGTATAGAAGGTGCCTGTGGCGAAACCAACCGCGCCACTGGGTTTTGGAGGGGACAGATTGCTCGCCTCCTGCCCTGCGACTATGGCCCCATGTATGCTTGTCCTGTTTGAGCGGTGATGCCCCAGATAGCTCTGCTATGGAGCCCATTCGTATAATGAAAGACTATGGGAAAGACTTTAGCTCCATGGCAATTGAACTGGATGTGTGTGGTCTGAGCGCCATTCAATAATGTGCGCTCAGACCTAAGCTATCTGGGGATATGTTGCATGTATATGTTTTATGTAGTAATTGTAACATTGTGTAATTTTATGTCCTTTTGCAACCATGTGCTCAATGGAGTCTGCCTCTATCCTTGGATATATTGAGCGCTCAGATCCAAGCCATCTGGGGATATGTTAAATGTCTGTGTGTGCTGTAAAGGGTGGGACATTGTATATTGAATAGTGATGTCTGTCCTATTGTCCCCACGTGTGTATTGGAGATTTCCCTTTGTCCTGAGAGATAATTGAATGACTCCTCAATTGTCTCCAGGACAGAAGACATTGTGTATTCTCCTGCCTGTGATGATTACATTAACCTGTGTAGGGTGATTGTATCACAGGCAGAGGGAGGGATATGCTGGGGGTGTCTGTATTGTCCCATTGTGTGTGATTGGCTGCTGTATCCCGTGTCGCAGTCTTCCTTCTGGTCCCCTAGGGGAGTGTCCACCAGGTGGGAGACCTGCATAAATACCGGGCAGGTAGCCCTCAATAAAGTGAGAATTCCTGTTTACCATCAATACGGAGCCTCGTCTCGTACTTGGGGGGAATTGCTACGTCAGAACGTTCTCTTGCCTGTTCCAGGAGAGGAGGACTTCGTATGGTTCCAGTTCGGTGGATTCCAGCGGTTGTGGGTTGCTGTGCTCTTCTCCAGGGGAATCGCCCGAACGGTATTAACCCTCACTATACCGGGTTATACCGTAACAGTGCCATTTGTTTCTGGATGGTGGAAAACAAAACTAGGAGCGGCTCATGCTTGTCGGGGGGGTCAAGCAATCCTCTCTACTGGTTTTCTCCAGGACCTATTCACCATGTGTACGTACCCTCACGTAACCACTGCTCCCAACACCTGCTAACAGCTAGGTCAATACAGCATAGATAGTGGACAGTTTGTGCAAACGACCATCCTGCTTTTTGCAAGGCTAATGATGCACCACCTCTCAAAGTCAGTCAACTTGGCAAAGTATCTTTAAGTGCTTCGCAGAAGCATCTCTAGCAGTCAACCATCTCTCAAGAGGTACACTACCCTAAAGTAGCCTCTGAGAGCCCTTTTATAGGGCAGTAGAGGAAGCACTTTGTGGCAAGACCCAGTGTCTAATCAGACCACACCTGTAATCATCTACATATCTGCCTGAGATAAAACTGCATACCAAGATTTGCAGCAATCTGACGTTTCTATCTGTATACATTTTTTTTTTTGTTTGTTTTGTTAATGTGTATATTGCTAACACTTTATGTCTTCTTTTGGCATTACAATCTGATGAATTGTCAGGATTAAATAAATCCATCATTTTCCATCCATCACCTACAGATCTGCGCACTGTCTGGGTCATAAAGGCAACCTTTCTGTGTTTGTTAGCTTGTGTGAAGCCTCACGTCTCTCTGGCCTAAATGCTTCCCGTCTGGAACTGAATTGGGTTGTTTATCACAAAGCAATAGATTTACGAGCACTGGGAATGTGGATTTGATTGACATTTTTCATTGTGGTAAACGTCCCAGATGCAGTCCAGCATGTTGCCTATTTTCAGTGATTCATCGTCTCTAACCTGTTTTAGTTCAGCGATAAAACCGAAATGATTGTAAACCGCACTCCTCATACCCATCTGTCAAGACCACAAAATACACGTCTTTATGTCAGGGTCGTAGGATTCTGGAAACCTGCAGCAACGGCAAAAAATATTTTTAGTTAGGATGGCGATGATAAAGCCTCATAGGTTTGTAGGTCGGGCTTCAGCTGTTACCATTGTGGAAAGGTGTGACCCGCCATACAGTTCCCATGTGTGTATTTCCCATAATCCACATGAACATGGCAGCATTTAATAAATGGATGGGCCGGTTTACTCCAGAGCGGGAGTCACTGATACTTAGCAGCTTGCCGCTCTGGCTCATAGACATATAAGCCTACCCTAGGGACCTCAGATGCTGAGGGAGTATTTTCCCAGGGCTCAAAATAGAAGACAGTCACTGCAGAAAGTTAAAAAAAAACATTATATACTGTATTTTTCACCCTATAAGACGCACCTAGGTTTTAGAGGAGAGAAATAAAATAAAAAATTTGTCATCAGACCAGACCCCCAATCTTTATCAGACCCTCAAATTAGACCCCTGATCTTTATCAAACCACCATATCATACCCCATGTCTGACCTCGGATCAGACTCCTGTATTATTTCAGACCCCCATATCAGATCTCCGATCAGACCCGACCAGAAATAAAATAAATAAATAAACTCACCTCTCCTGCTCCTCCACCACTCTGCAGATTGGCGGTCTTTCCTGCACTCAACGATCCCTGGTCTTCTTGATTTAACCCCATTACGACCCCAATAAGTGCCGTACATTTTTTCTGTGCGGATATTGACCTGCTGTGTGCCTTTTGAAATCTGCAGCATGTCATTATTTTTTATTTATTTATTAATTTCTTTTGCAGATTTCACCCTTTTCAATGCCAGGAGTGAGATGTGCAGAAATCCGCACAAAAAAACCTCAAATAACACATGCAGTTGCACGAAAAACAGTTTTTAGTTTTATTTCTGTTTTGAAACCCGTGCCCATGTGGCCCTCTCCAATAGCCCAATGCTTCTGTCTTATGGTATTTAAAGTCAATTATAAATAGTATTCTCGTCCTTTATCCTAACAGATTAGGGGGCTGCTATTGTAAAAGTCAGGCGTTTGCCTTTCAGGCAGAAGTGCATTGCGTGGCTCAGCTGCACGTCGCACTGGGGAAAACATTTGGAGACGGTGAGCTGATGTTTAGACTACTGAAAAGACATGACCGTGCCCTTGGCAGAAAAGTTGTCCCAGACATTGCAAAGCATGAAGAGGATGCAACAACTGATCGACATTGTCTGGATTCCGAGCAGCACAAACATGTATGTCTAGGACAGGCATGGCCAGCCTGCGGCTCTCCAGCTGTTGTAAAAGTACAACTCCCACCGTGCCCTGCTGTAGGCTGATAGCTGTCCAGCTACAACTCCCAGCATGCCCAGACTACCTACAGCTATCAGCCTACAGCAGGGCACGGTGGGAGTTGTACTTTTACAACAGCTGGAGAGCCTCAGGTTGGCCATCCCTGGTCTAGGAGATCATCACAGCCCATCTCCTAGTGGTGGACATGTACATAGCCTGAAGTATTTTCCAAAAGACTATTCCTATACTGTATATGCATCTAATGTTAGTTATTTCTTGTATTAAAGGGGTTCTCCGATGATTAATGTAAAAAATGAAAATCAGACCTCATATAGTACACGACAACCTCTTTCTAACAAAGCTAGAACCAGCCCTGTACCTCACATGGGTCCAGAGATCTCACATTCATTGCTTTGCTAGATTTATATCAAGCTGGCTATCCTTTCTGCTGCAGTTTTCTTCCTATCACAGCTCGGGGCCCGTGTCCTTTCTGCTGCAGCTTTCTCGCTATCACACCTCAAGGGTACATCTCTTTCCTTCTGCCGCTCTCTCCCTCTCTCAGCTCAAAAGACAGTTGAAGGATGGTACTGAGCGTGTGCATCCACCTCAGCAAGGTGGACCGAGAAATAAGAAAAAGGACAAGCAGCAGGTGGCGCTATACAGATACATTTTATTGAATAACTCAGTGGCTGTGCTACATTTTTCATTACACGCAATTAGAAAAATATTCAGATCCAGGTGCTGGTTTGAAAACTGCAGAGCTTGGGATAACCCTGTAAATTGCAATATCCTAAAGTGAAATCCTATAATGTTATCACAGAGGAATGCAAAAGGGGAAATCTCCAGATGCTACTTTGTAGGTACCATAAGCAGAATGCAGCCTGTGTTCTGTTGCGAGTTCACAAATGGATGTAATCTGTGTAAACATTTTCCATATGAATGGTCCCCCCCCAATGATGCACTAAAAACAGGGGAGTCTGCCGCCCAGTCCCCCAACAGTTAGTCCTGCAGAGGGTAGGTGTGTAGAGGCGCTCCTTTCTGGCTAATATAGTGTACTTCCCCTCTATGCCCACCTTAGACAATTCGATTTTGAAGGGTCCTCTGATGATCAGGTAATCACAGGGTATCCCACCTCTAGTGTTTAGCTATAATCCTTGAGAAAACCCAACCGTGGCGCATAGACGTAATGGGTTCTTCAGATCAAGAGTCGTTGTCTGCTCTATGAAGGTCCAGAATGGGGAACCCTCATCGTATACCCGGACAGCCCCTTTAAAAAGGTGCCCATATGTGCAAGTATACTTCTGTAAATGGCACTGCTGCCAGAGTGTTTCAAGGATTGATGTACTTCAGAACATGTTGACCCTTTAAAAACTTCAGCAGTGACAAGGGTCATTGGTAAAAGATTCAGATGCGAAAGCATTAAATTAGAATCCAGTAATGGGCTTCATTCTGCATCAGGCGGGCTGTTCATCATCCCTGCCCTGTCACCAGTGATGTGTGCCAAGGGGGCATCCTCCAGGAAGGCATGATAGATGCTTTCAATGCAGACTGCCTACTTTGTTATAGCTTACTCGAGTGTATGACAACACCAGCTAGTAATATTCATATATTTTTTGTTTTTCCTGATGCACTCCGGTGGCTATTGTAGTCTAAATGCAAAAGAAGACACAGTCCATGACATATTACAGTATCGTTTATAGTCTCCCGTAGTTTTTTTTTTTTCTAAATGTCAAAAAGTGCCTTTATACTATATCTGTATGGAGCTCAGAGCTCCGTTTTTCGGGTGTTTAAAGGAGCTATCTGAGTTGAAACCCCTTCAGACTGGGGTTCATAATTACCAGGTTCGAGCTCCTTCCTTCCATAGCGATCTCCGCAGGTCCCGGATTTGTTGGAATGTTTCTTATAGTCCAAAACATACCGTAATCAGAGCCCATTGTCATAAAAGCTCATAAAAGTTAAAGCTGTTGATGCATATTTATTGTGCCTTTCAAAAAAAATGTAATTCAAAGTAGAAATAATTAAACCGGCAGAATGTTGAGAGATCCTTTAAAGGGAAGCCATACCGGTAATTCTCTATGAAGTTGCCGGAGTCCACGCTGGTGCCAGATAGCTAGGACTGGCATTTCAGCCTATGACATCACCCAACCGGTGGGAGGAGAGATGACTCATTCCATTTTGTCTTTTTTTTTGCCATGCCCTGTACATTGAGACATCTCAGAACAGCACATTACAAGCCGCGTCCATCTGTGCTTCCAATTATAGGTTCACTGCCATATCAAGCAGGTCCTGTACATGAGCGTCAACTAGACGGGTTTAATGGGCACGATATAGTAACCAGACGGTGCATTTCATCAGCTGGCATCGTATTAAAAGAAGAATTGACTTCATATGAACATGAATGATGGGAGGCAGAGATGTAGAATATAATATTCAGAGCGTTATAACATGCCAGACATTGTTCTCTGTCTGCACAGAGATAAATCTGTGCATGTAATGAACGTCCAGCACCGAAATATATTTATAGGGATAGTAAAGACCAAGATGAGATTAAACATTTGCTAATTTTAGCCATAGACATGAAGTACGATATTGATGCCCTATCCTCAGGATAGGTCATCAGTAACAGATCAGTGGGGGTCCGACACCCGGCTCCCCCGCGATCAACTGTTTGAAGAGGTTGGTGAGTGCTGTGGCCCATTCCTAGGCCAGTGACGTCACATTCAACAATCCCAGGGTCTATGTGCAGCACAGTCCCATTCAAGTGAGTACAGGCGCCATTTTGACCACACATAGCAGTCTAATTTTTACGTTTAGAATGTTATGTAGTTCTCTTTTTGGCATTAATGGCAGCCAAGCTAAACACAAGGGGGTGCAGAGAGAGGTTCACCCAGCTTTCACTCTTCCTGCCACTGTCCTTGCCTCTTCCTTCACAACTGTCCCTGCCTTTGTCCCTTTCTCAGCCTCAGATCTGCACCCCCACCTCCATCAGCCTCCTATCAGACCTCCCAGCTTACATCAGCCTCAGATCAGTCCTCCCAGCCTCAGATCAGCCCCCCTTCAGACCTCCCAGCCTCAGATCAGACCCCCTCCCATTAGACCCCCCAGCCTCAGATCAGACTCCTATTAGACCCCCAGCCTCAGATTAGACTCCCATAAAACTCCCAGCCTCATCAGACCCCCCAGCCTCAGATCAGATCCCCCAGCCTCAGATCAGATCCTCCAGCCTCAGATCAGACCCCCCAGCCTCAGATCAGACCCCCCAGCTTCAGATCAGACTCCCATTAGAGCCCCTAGCCTCAAATTTGACACCCCCCCAGCCTCAGATCAGACCTCCTAGCCTCAGATCAGACCCCCCCAGCCTCAGATCAGACTCCCATTAGACCCCAGCCTCATCAGACCCCCCAGCCTCAGATCATAACCCTCAGCCTCAGATCATAACCCCCAGCCTCAGATCAGACCCCCCAGCCTCAGATCAGACCTCCATCAGACCCTCCCCAGCTTCAGATCAGACCCCTATCAGCCCCTTCCCATCCTCCATTAGCTTCAGATCAGCCCCTATCAGACCTCCAGCATAAAATCAGACCTCAAATCAGACGTTTAAAAAATAAATAAATACTCCTCTCCAGCTCCGGACGACGCTGCCACTCGGCAGATTCACTTACCCTCCCTGGTTTTCTTCTCGCCACGCTGTACTGTGACCTGACGGCGGACAGCGTCAGGTCATAGCGCGCTTCTATGTGCACTATGTCCTGACACTGTAGGTGTCAGGACACAGAGTGGGGCCGGAAGAAGACCAGGGAAGGTGAGGACAGCCAGGGCAGTGCTGTTCTCATCTTCCTATGCCTCCCGCATGCTAATGACCGCTTCCATAATGGAAGCGGTCATTATCATTTTCATTGTGTTCTGGGGCCACATGAGATGATGTATGGGGCCGTACGTGTCCCGTGGGCCAGAGGTTCCCCCACCCCTGACCTATATGAACTTATAATAATGACTTTGAGCCTCAACCCTTTTACAGCGAGGCAACAGTAACCACTGATCTAACCTGATACCTGTTAAATATCATTGCAGGGATAACATTCCCCGTCCCCAGGAGGCCAAGATACTTGATAGGAAAATTAACTGTCAGAAACTACTTGCAATAGAGATATTTCTGGAACGCATTAGCAATAATGGTCTCTTCACATTTCGTACTGGTATTTCATTCCAGGTGCTCTGCGAGTGGTCACAGAGGATTACTACAATAGTCATTTCTGACTTTTCTTATGAAAGGATAATCTGTTTGTTCCAGAATTTTATTAGATTTTTTTTGTTACCTCTGTACAGCACTGTACCATAGATAGGGTGCTCCCTCAAGTTACAATATTAATTGGTTCCAGGACGACCATTGTATGTTGAAACCATTGTAAGTTGAGTAATCAGTTCCAAAGTGTCATGGACGTTCCAGTGACCGGTGCCAGGAGATCAGTGAGACTGGCATCACGTGGTTTGATCTGACAGGTTCCTTGTGGATCAATTCATGTCTGTGTTGTTTCTGGTAATGGCCACACCACTTGCCTCAGGTGTTGCTTATGTGGCCATTTAAAGGGATTCTGTCACCACCTATAAGCCCTGTGAGCTAAACATATGCTCATGTCCAGGGTAACATTCTGATTTCTAAGGTGGCCTTATAAAAGATATTTGTGGCTTTATTCTGCTAAAAAACAGGTTTTACTAACCTGTCAATCATTGAATTAAGGTGCCCAAGGGGAGGTCGGTGGATCCATGGTGCCCAGCCGCACCCATCACCGTTCGGTGCCCAGCGCCGCCTACTACTCCTCTGTGTCGCTTCTACCTCCCCCGCTCCCTCCCTCCCGCTTTGAGATCCCGAGCGTGCGCTAGCCTGTGCGCATGTGCGGGATCTCAAAGCGGGAGGGGGAGGTGGAAGCGACACAGAGGAGTAGTAGGCGGCGCTGGGCACCGAACGGCGATGGGTGCAGGCAGGCTCCATGGACCTTAGTAAAACCTGTTTTTTAGCAGAATAAAGCCACAAATATCTTTTATAAGGCCACCTTAGAAATCAGAATGTTACCCTGGCCTGGACATGAGCATATGTTTAGCTTACAGGGCTTATATGTGGTGACAGAATCCCTTTAACCTCCCCTATCTATTATGGCTTCTCCCACCATGCTGTGCGGTTTATAGCTTCAGTGTTGTTGTGGATTGCTGGTGTTTGGATCTCGGCGGAGTTCCTGTACTTCCATAGCCATTTGAAGTTCACTGTCATTTGTGTTTAGGCCTGAGGGAGACTCCTGTTCGCCCTACCGTTTGGAGGAACAGATTGTCTCTTGTCCTGACATTAGTACCAGGGTCCTACAGGGTGAGTTAGGACTTTAGGTTCCTGTGTATGAACTCACCTACCTCTGGGGTCAGTTCATACTTGCAGTCAGTCAGGAATTTGATTAGGGTCTCTCTAGAAGGTGACCTGCTAATTTCCCTAGTTTCCAGGCCTTTTCCCCTCACCCCTTTCCCTCCTACGTTCGGTGTGGGTTTCCCTCCCACACCAAAGCGTGACACAAAGCCCCAAAAGTCATCAAAGATAAGAGAAAATGAAGATTTAAGAAAAATAAGCAGAAAACTAAGACAAATAAAACAAGTCCTTACAGATAACAGTTAGGAATAGCTGATAACTAGCAACTGATACAACTATTTTACCAGAGAAGTGGCCTGGATTGGTTTGATCTGAGTCTGAGACATTGTATGTTGAGTCTGGTTTCAACTTACGATGGGTCAGAAAAGACCATTGTATGTTGAAAATATTGTATCCTGAAGCCATTGTATCTTGAGGGATCACTGTATATATTTTTTTTAACGTCTTGGCTGTGCCACATGATGTATCGTGATGTGTATCAAAAACTTTGCTTATTACAACAGATGTTTCGTGATATTATACGTTCATAGAATATTTTTCTTGAAATTGAAGATGTTGCAGAATGGTAAACGCATGTGTCACATGATGGCTACTATGCACCTTTATAAAGCCCCTGATGCCTCCTCAGCTGTCATCCGCTTCCTGTATTGGTCGAAACTCTTTTTAGAAACATAGTAGAGATAATAGGAGCGTCTTCCTAATGCTGGTAGACAGTCAGAGCAGTGCACTGGTTAAGCGCATCCTGCACCGTCCTCCTCAATATCGGGCACATCCTGTTGAGAAATGGGAACCTGGTTTGAAGCTACTAAACCACCATCCTGCCATTATGCAGCTGGTGGCAAACCTGCCCATGTCAAACCCATCCTTCCCTGCAATGTGTAGTAAACGACGATTTAAAGGGAACCTGTCACCAGGATTTTGTGTATAGAGCTGGGGACATGAGGTGCTAGATGGCCGCTAGCACATCCGCAATACCCAGTCCCCATAGCTCTATGTGCTTTTATTGCGTCAAAAAAAATGGATTTTAGAGATATCCAAATGAACCTGATATGACTCCTCTGTCCGGAGAGGAGTCAAATTTTCTGAGCGCAGCACCTCCCCGTGTCCTCCGAATCTCCTCCTTGCTGGCCGACGTCACAGAGCTGGAGCGCCAAAATCTCGCAATGCGCGAGCTAGTGCATGCGTAGGAACATGATGCCGACACTGCGCATGCGCTAGCTTGCGCATTGCGAGAATTCGGCTCTCCAGCTCTGTGACGTCGGCCAGCAAGGAGGAGATTTGGAGGATGCGGGGTGGTGCTGCGCTCAGAAAATTTGACTCATCTCCGGACACAGGAGTCATATCAGGTTCATTTGAATATCTCTAAGATCCTTTTTTCGACGCAATAAAAGCACACAGAGCTATGGGGACTGGGTATTGCGGATGTGCTAGCGGCCATCTAGCAGCCCATGTCCCCAGCTCTATACACAAAATCCTGGTGACAGGTTCCCTTTAAAGTGTACCTAATCCTTCACCTACACTCTATTAAAACTTATGGTAAATGTGATAAAAAGAATATTTCTAATATACTTCAATTTGTTTTAACTTTTCCTAGCGAAATAGGCACCTGAAGTTCAGTACACTTGTACACCGCCGTTATGCGGATTCCCATGGGGCTGCTCTAAGAGCTGTACAGGCCGGTGCATCTCTGCTCCTGCCTCTACCAGCGCTGCTCTGCTAATGGCTGGTATACATGACGGCTATGTCAGGCAGAGCATGCACAGGCAGGAGGAGCTATATGCTATGTGATCTGCTGTCCTGTGCTAAAAGTCTGTATCAATGTGATATGCACGCTATTAGCGGAGCGAGCGCAAGGCTGGAGCTCACATAGCACGTCGCTTAATCTGCCTGTGCCCGCTCTGCTAAAGCCTATCATAGTCCATCTGTGATGGGCTTTAACAGAGCAGAGCTAGTACAGGCAGGATCACCCCGCACCAGCCTGTACAGTCTAAACCCATGGGTATCTGTATACCAGCGGTGTACAGGTACCGGATATTTCGCCCTATAAGATGCACCTGCCTATATGACTTCCCTAGGTTTTAGAGGAGGAAAATAAGTCAGACCTCCAAGTGTGACCTCCATGCTCTGATCAGATTTAAAAAAAAAATCAACTTACCTCTCCTGCTCCAGATGCCTCCGCCACTCCTCACATCTTTTTTTTTCCTGCTGTGACCCAACACACACAATGTGACGTCACATTGCGCCGACGTCCTCGCGCTGTGCGCAGTCCAGACCAGGAAGTGGTGAGCAAAAAATTCCTTCCCGACTCCAATCAGGCAGTCAGAATAACTCCCTGGATCAACGACCCCTCTCTAGTAGGTATAGCCTGTAATATTATTACACTCCAGAAATAAATCCAGGCCCCTCTTGAATTCCTTTATTGTACTCACCATCACCACCTCCTCAGGCAGAGAGTTCCATAGTCTCACTGCTCTTACCGTAAAGAATCCTCTTCTATATTTGTGTACAAACCTTCTTTCCTCCAGACGCAGAGGATGTCCCCTCGTCACAGTCCTGGGGATAAAAAGATGATGGGAGAGATCTCTGTACTGACCCCTGATATATTTATACATAGTTATTAGATCTCCCCTCAGTCGCCTTTTTTCTAAAGTGAATAATCCTAATTTTGATAATCTTTCAGGGTACTGTAGTTGTAGTAATCTTTTCCAGTTATTACTTTAGTTGCCCTCCTCTGAACCCTCTCCAGCTCTGCTATGTCTGCCTTGTTCACAGGAGCCCAGAACTGTACACAGTCCTCCATGTGTGCTCGGACTAGTGATGTGTAAAGTGGTAGGACTATGTTCTCATCACGGGCATCTAGGCCCCTTTTGATGCAACCCAATCTCTTCAATGAGAACCAACATCTCCCCCCTGACCTACACTACCCTATGAAATATGAAAAAAATCTATAACTTCTGGTACCTAGGGCACTAGATCAACATGTTGGAGATGTTTTCCCCCCATCGTTTGGTAGATTTTGCAAAACTTCCATCGTCTAATAGCCGAAGAGTCAGACGTTGAGGAAATCGGTGCTCGAGCATATGTCAAGAAAGCTGCTGATCAGTCACAACCATATCCCTGTGTGTTCCCAACAGCAGTAGGATGAAGTACAGATCTTTAAGATTATGTTTAAAAGTTGTCCCTTTTTCATTTTTTATGGGTTTCGGGAAAATAACGTAGATTTATATTGTAATTTCGATTTAGGGGGTGGTATTTTATATGTACGTTTTGGGCATTGTCATTGAAATCCTCAGGATAGACTGACTTTCAGAAGCAGACGAGTAGCCTGGCTAATGAGTCCTTATGACCCCTGTCTCGATGAACACCTGCTTCGCGCAGCACGTCCACGGCAGACAGACGTCCCCACTTATTTAATAGACATCTGACCCTCCTGAGTGAATGCTAATTACTGCCAAAAGAAGTTGCCAAACAGACTATTAAAAGTTACACTGTCAGTCGTGAATCAAAGAGAGGAGCCCACCGGGGAGATGATGAATGAACTTCCCCGCTGCAATTAAGTATTCAAACAAGCCTCTGATAATATCTCTCCTGACAGGCCGGCCTCCGTGGATTCACACTCTTTATTTATTTGCCAAAGTCTTTAGAAGGTTTTAAAGAGCTCACAAAGCAACGCAACAATGCCACCGGACTCTGCTACATGATGCATCTGCTCTCTGATAGAGTAAGGATTGGAGGCATCTCATAAGATTATATCTGTGGGATAGCAGTACGCTTCCTGCATACAAGGCTGGTGGTCTAGGTAGAAACTGTTGGAAAGATCATTGACGTTTTTTTTGTGTGTGTGTGTGTGATGGTAGAGATGAATTTACAGTATAACTTGGGTCTTCGCTTATACTGGGTAGAGGGAATACCACCGGTAACTTCGCCTAGGTCGGTAGAAGAGGGTTTTCATTTATACCCGGTAGGAGGAATCCCACTGGCACTCCTCCTATATCTGTGGTGCATGCATCTGGGGTGGTAGCCTCAGCGACGGGTGCGAGAGGATCCATATTTTATACTCAGTAGAGGAAATTCCACCGGTTTGTGGTGCAAGTGTCCAAGGTACAAGAGGGTCTTCATTTATAGTGAGTAGGGGGAATCCTGCCAGCAGTCCTCTTAAGTTTGTGGTGCAAGTGTCCAGGGGGCAATCCCAGTGACCGATGCAAGAGGGTCTTCATTTATACTGGGTATGGGGAATTCCATCAGAACTCTACCTACGTATGTGGTGAGTTTTCAGGATGGCAGTGACTGATAGAAGAGGATCTTAATTTCTACTGGGTAGAGGGAAACCCATTGGCACTCTATCTAAGTCTGTGGTGCAAGTGTACATGGTGGCTATCACACTGACTAGAACAAGTGGGTCTTCATTTATACTAGGTATAGGAAAACCCATTAGAACTCTACTTAAGTCTGTGGTTCAAGTTTTTAGGGTGGCAGTCCCAGTAATCACTAGAAGAGGGTATTGATTTATACTGGGTAGAGGGCATTCTGCCAGCCCTTTGCCTAAGTCTGTGGTGCAAGAATTCTGGGTGGCAGTCTCGGTGACTGGTAGATGAGATACTGTAGACTGGCACTCAGTTGCAGAGTTTCCAGTATTTTAGGCGGGGATCACTGCATGGTGCGTTTCAGCGCAGTTTAAGCTATTCTCAAAGTGCAAAGTTTGACAAAGGCCCGATCTGGCCCAAATTGCGTGACACTGTGATCCATGCCACCATTGAGATTAAACGCTGAAGTCTTAATTTATACTGGGGGCATCTGGTGTTGTGAGATTCTTTCTGATTTTCGGATGACTTTAGGTTATTTTAGCTCTGTTAGAGCAAGCGATATGCATGTTTCCTTACTGTATTATGTATCAGTAGGCAACATGTGTGATGCAGTATGGCATCTCCAAAAAGCACCATGTTTTCTGTAATATAATGTGTAATGAAGCATACCGCAATGTTATTTTCTCATGGTGGTGCAGTATGGATCCACAGCAGGCCATGTGTCGTAGAGTCATATTGGATCTGTAGTTTAGCCTATGGTTGATGTTTTGTCACAAATATCTAACGCTGTAAATTTCGATGACCCTGAGGAACCATAGTTTTGCAGTGGAAATTTACATCTGACCCTTGGGTCCCATGAATGGTAAACCCCGGGATGAGCTTATTTTCAGTGCACTCTTCTTAACGAATGAAGGAAATTGTCCAAAATGGACATCTATAATTGTGTCAAATGAATTATGGTTATATAGGCATGTGGAAATGGTGCAGAGTAGTTTGACCTACTCCGCATCACAAATTATAAGCTAAAATGGTCGTTTGTCTGCATAGCAGAGGATAGGCAGTCAACGGTCTGATAGCTTGGGGTCCCACCTCTGAGGAGCTTGAATGGAGCCATGGTTGAGCATTTACACTTCCACTTACAAAAGTCTAAGAGATTGGTGGAGGCAGCCGAGTAGAGCACCCAACTATTTCTTCCAGCCCTATAGACGAGAGCAGCAAGACACATGTACACTCCTTCTCCCGGCGGTAGTATGGTAAGGGGGGCTCAGGATCCCTGTTCTAGTTATTTGTGGGGAGGCCGTTGGTGGACCCCCAGCAGTTAGACATTTATCACTGATCCTACGGGGATCCTAGGGGATCCAGCGCACCTGTTACCCACTGTCACATCAGATTTTTGAACCGCCGAGGAAGGCCAGATTAGGCCGAAACGTTCGGTTCGGCTATTGCCACGTGACTAATTAAGTAGGCAAAACTGTCTGGATCATGTATTTATACACAAGTGTGTTTAATAAATTTTCCACGTTGAATTGCATACTATAAACAAGTCGTGTGCTGCAATTTCTTATAATTACCACTCACATGAATTGACCTGGGCTGCAGTACCAAGCACAGCCACTATACAGTGTACGGCGCTGTGCTGGGTATGCCCTGAGGAGGCTGCAGTGCTCACCGGAGCGCTGCAGCCTCTGTAAAAAACTGATCAGCAGGGGTGCTGGGAATCGGACCCCCACGATCAGAGACTGATGTCCTATCCTGAGGATATGTCATCAATAGTCTGCTCCTGGAAACCCCTTTAAGGGACACTCTGCAATCTCTTACAGGCAGAGACATTTTTTTTCCGGTTCTGTATTCCTGAATGGAGAGCGCTTTGGGATTGTTTGACCCTGGGCAAAGTAAATAATAATACCCAACTGCGGGCATCTGGCACTCGGGCTGTCAGTCAGCCGAATGCTGCCCGAGGCGATGGATGCTTTGTATGACTGAGCAATAGCTTCAGAAATGAACTGATTGCCTGGTGTGAGCTAATTCCTTCCAATATTGTGCGTGAAAGATTAGACGCACAGGAAAGGCTTGTTCTGTAATTCTGTTCATATCCTTTTCTGTCGGGTGGGTGCCTTCTGTCAGGGTGGGTGCCTTCTGTATATCTGCATGACCGAGATGTTCCTTATGTGGACCTGTCGCCTCTCCTGAGTCCTGACACATAAATCCTTGTATTCTTCATGAAATAACAAATCTGGGGCAGCTTTTCTTAGAGCTCTGCGTTACGCTGCTCCTTTGTTATTCCTCCACTTAGTGGTCAATCTAGCCGTACATTTCTAGGAGGAATACCAGTAAGGGCAAAGGGGTGAGGTCTAAGAAAAGAGGTCCCTGCATTATTTCATGAAGAATACAAGTATATGCATGAGATGGTCGGTCCTCTTTAAATGGTTGTCTTCACCGATCAGCTCTTGTGGTGTAGCTCCATCGCCAGAAGTACACAGCTCCATGTTTTTTATGTGCATTTTTTGCAGGTTGGATGCGGACCCATTAACTTCAGTGGGAGCGTAAAAAATGCGGACAGCACACCGTTTGCTGTCCGTTCCGCGGCCCTGCAAAAATGATAGAATATGTCCTGTTCTAGTTGGTTTTACAGAGAAGGAAAGGACTGTTCTACAGATGGCAGGACATTCCGTTCCGCAAGATGCAAAACGCACACAGTCGGTATCATTGTTTTGTGGATCTGCAATTTGCGGAACACAAAAATGATGGCCATGTTCTTAATCCCTTATAGTAGAGGGAGCTCTTTACTACATGCTGCTCTCTTTTGGCGACGGACCCACACCCGGACAGCTTTTCAGCTGGGTAAAGGGGGGGGGGGGTGTCGGAGCTTTGCCAATCGGCTAGGATAAGCCATAAATTAGTAACGGTTGGACAACCCCTTTAACGTTTAAATCATCATCAAGAGTCTTCATCTTTCATGTGTGTTGCCAGAGTACACAGTTTCTGGTAAAAAAAATTAAAGGGGTCAGCAGATTTGTACCTATGACACTGGCTGACCTGTTCCATGTGCACTTGGCAGCTAAAGGCATCTGTGTTGGCCCCATGTTCATATGTGCCCGCATTGCTGAAAAAAATTATTAAAAAGTTTTAATAAATCAGCCTCTAGGAGCAACTGGGGCGTTTCCATTACACCTAGAGGCTCTGCTGTCTCTGCAACTGCCACGCCCTCTGCACTTTGACAGGCCAGGCAGTGAAATCACCATAATGACCGGCCCTGTCGATCAAAGGACAGAGTGTGGCAGTTGCAGAGAGAGCAGAGCCTCTAGGTGTAATGGTAACGCCCCCGTTGCTCCTAGAGGCTCATTTGCATATAATAAAACATCATTTTTCTCAGTAATGCGGGCACATAGGAACATGGGAACAACACAGATGCCTTCAGCTGCCAGGCGCGCATGTAACAGGTTAGCCAGTGTATAGGTACAAATCTGCTGACAGATGCCCTTTAAATATCAATGGCCTACCCTCTGCTCTCCTATTATATCCAGTGGTTAGTGGGGGTGATGAGTTCTGGATGAGCACCTAATATGGCCAACGTAAGGAATCCTTTGGAGCCTCGCTGTGTGCCCTTGCTATATGTAATAAAAAGCCTATACAGTGGTTTACTGGACTTTATCAGAAGAAGGAATCGGTTGTTTGCCTTCGGATTCTCAAGGACGGTTATTTTTGTATACCGACAGCGGTGCGCAATGTCGCTGCCGCCTGGTGCCATGACCCACTGCAGCACCCTTACCTGAGTCAATAGGTCTTATGCTTTGCAGGATGAATGAATCAGAGGAGAAATGTTTTTGTGTGTTCTGTGTTTCCATCCCACCAGGCTCCATGATCTGTGCTCATGTGTCAGACATGTTGGACGGATTAAAGTAGGTCATCCCATCCCTGGGACATGTGAAGGCAGGGGCCGCAGAAGCTTAGCCTCATGACGTTAAATATTGATGACCCGCGCTGTGCACACGCTGGCGGCTGCTAAGTGATGCTGCCGGGAATGAGGGCGCTTTTGACATAGGCATAAAAACCTGAAGCAACAAGCCAAAGATCTATTGTATTAACTCTTTCCTCCCAAGTGGCTCGCCAAGAACCAGTGCCTTGGTAGAGGAATAGTGACAATGGTTTTTCCAGAAGGCTCGGCGCCAGCTAGAATGGTTTGGGTGCAAATTTGGAGCTGTGCGAACAAGGACGGACACCGAATTCCTGCAGCTTCAAATAACGAAGCCTTCAGCTGACCTCGTGCCTCCCTATGGCACCGTATTATGGAGATGCTTCTAGAGTAGAGCCGCCCATAGAGCATGCCACAGCAGAAAAAAAAAGTATGCCTTCACATGACATGTGTAAAGAGGTGCATTAGGCTCCCGTATACTCTATACTCTTTGGGTTGTCCCGAGCCGTGGCCTCCTCATGCTCGCAAACAGTCCCAATTTTGTGGCGACAATCCCACACACTGGCTCGTGAAAGGGGTAGGACTTGCATAAGCGTTTTTTTAGGCTTTAAGGCGCTTTTTGGGAGACTTTTAAAGAATTGAGCACATTTCTTTTTATTCTGGCAGCCTATTAGGACTATTCTATTAGGACTAAGCCTTGTCATGCATAACCCCCAACTTTAAGGAAATGAAAATAAGTGGAAATATGGCGGCAGATTTACTAACCCTGTAAATAGTCTAAACTTAGAAGAAAGTGTTTGTCCCTGCACCAAATGTATCATCCGACCTGAGCCACGGTGATGAATCTGGTGTAGGTCCTAACTCTATACCATCTATGGCAGGCATCCTCAAACTGCGGCCCTCCAGCTGTTGCAAAACTACAACTCCCAGCATGCCCGAACAGCCTACAGGTATCAGCCTACAGCAGGGCATTGTGGGAGTTGTAGTTTTACAACAGATGGCGGGCCGCAGTTTGAGGAAGCCTGATCTATGGGTTGCCTTAGTCCAAGTTGACCAAGCCCCATTTCCCACTAAGCCACACCTCTTGCCTGTAAAGCCACACCCATTTTGTGCTAGAGGCCCAAACTTTTTCTAAACCTAGATGCGCCAAATTGCACGCTAAAATCTAATTGCTCTCACATCAGTGAATGTGGACTTTTGGAGGAATGTCCCCGTGTGTGTTATGTCATACAGCACAGCGGATGGTATCCAGCTCTTATATGACCATGTTTGAATAGCTTCTTATGTTTTTTTTTTTTTTTTTTAATGGTGGGGGGTTCAAATGGTGGCAATCTACCGGATACACAGGCGCAACAATAAAAGTAGACCCCCACTAATAAGACCCATATAACACGTTTGATGAGAAATCACTATAACCGATTAAGCCATAACTATGTTTAGATGACTTTATCCCCGGCTCTAGCAGGAGCGCGGTGTGGTAATGCTGATTGTGGCAGAAGGATGGCTTCAAGACCCCGAGCATCATGTACTAGAACGGGAACCTGATCTGTCCCTGACACCGAGACACCTGTCCTTGTTGTCACTTCTCACATTGGAACGGATGTTCTCTGCAATATCCATCCATACTATGAGCCGGGCCTTCTATTTGTCCGGTACAAATCCATCCAGGGCAATGTCGGCCTCCCTCTCAAAAGAGTCCAATAAACGGCTATAGGTGTAGATAAGTTTGCGTTAATGTGTGCCCTGTATGCCCTATAGCGCATGTGAAGGTTGTCGTCAGTATCACTGAGAAATACAGCGCTCCCACTAAGGGTACGGTCACACAGTCAAGTTTCTGCATGCAGTTTTGGAAGCCAAAACCAGGAGTGAAATCAAAAAAGAGAAGTAATATCTGTCCTTTAGACTTTCTCTCCTTTTATGATCCACTCCTGATTTTGTCTTCCAAAACTACATGCAGAAACCTAAGTCTGGCCATACACGTCAGGGTGTCTGTTTGCCCGTGTATGCAATATAGAAGGGTGTTCCCTTCATGAAACAACACTGATAACGTTCTAGTCCGCTGATTATGAGTAATTATGGTCTCCTGCATAGGAAACCAATGGTGTGTTACCGCTGGTGTTGCCGTCTGGCAGTCACTTATACCTCTTAAGATGGAACTAAATTTGCAATTTCAGGAGAGATAGCCGTCCACTAAATACCATATTTCCCACACCATAAAATGCACCTAGGTTTTAGAGGAGAAAAAATTAAGAAAAAAAATATTTTTTAATTGGATCTGAGATCAGACTCCCAATCTTAATCAGACCTCAGATCAGATCCCCTAATCTTCATCAGATCTCAGATCAGGCCCCCAATCTTCATCAGACCTCAGATCAGACCCCTAATCTTCTTCAGACCTCAGATCAGACCCCCAATCTTCATCAGATCTCAGATCAGACTGAATCTTCATCAGACCTCAGATCAGATCCCCAATCGTCATTAGATCTCAGATCAGACCCCTAATCTTCATCAGACCTCAGATCAGACCCACAATCTTCATCATACCTCAGATCAGATCCCCTAATCTTCATCAGATCTCAGATCAGGCCCCCAATCTTCATCAGATCTCAGATCAGATCCCCAATCTTCATCACAGCTCAGATCAGACCCCCAATCTTCATCAGATCTCAGATCAGACCCCGAATCTACATTAGATCTCAGATCAGATCCCCAATCTTCATCAGAGCTCAGATCAAACCCCCAATCTTCAGCAGATCTCAGATCAGACCCCGAAACTTTATTAGATCTCAGATCAGACCCACAATCTTCATGATACCTCAGATCTGACCACTAATCGTCATCAGACCTCAGATCAGACCCCGAATCTTCATCAGACCTCAGATCAGATCCCCAATCTTCATCAGATCTCAGATCAGACCCCCAATCTTCATCAGATGTTAGATCAGACCCCCAAGATTGGTGATGGACCATGTGATTGGACCATGTGATGTAACATCATCACAGGTCTTTTAGCTGGTAGCTAATGCTTGATAAAGACCTTATGGTTGAAACGTTGCTACACTTTTGGTAAAATAAAGAAAGGAAACCGCCAGAACAAGAGTGCCGTAATCTTCTTTGCGTTACACTGTAATGCTTGAAGAAGAGAGGAGAGATCGGCAACTACGTGATCAAGTGGATAAGGTGAGTTTATTTTTTTTAAATAATTTTTAACCCCTTAATCTACATTTTACTAAGTATTCTGTATTGAGAATGCTATTATTTTCCGTTATAACCATGTTATAAGGGAAAATAATAAAGATCGGGTCCCGTCTCTTAGCAACCTTGCGGGAAAATCGCACTGCATCCGCACTTGCTTGCGGATGCTTGCGATTTTCCCGCAGCCCCTTTCACTTCTATGGGGCCTGCGTTGCGTGAAAAATGCAGAATATAGAGCATGCTGCGGTTTTCACGCAACGCAGAAGTGATGTGTGAAAATCACCGCTCATGTGCACAGCCCCATAGAAATGAATGAGTCCGGATTCAGTGCGGGTGCAATGCGTCCACCTCACGCATTGCACCTGCATGGAAATCACGCCCGTGTGAAAGGGGCCTAACTATTTTACCCTCAGAGATGGCCTAAAGCTACCAAATATGAAATATCAGATCTGATTGTACTGGTGGTCTTCAGCCAGATGTGCTCCATGCAGTTGCAAAACTACAACCCCCAGCATGCCTTCACAGCAGCAGGCTTTAATAGAAGGAGTGGTTTCATGCTCCCCCTGGCCTGCTCTTCCATCTCCTCCCTTTCGTGGTCGGTATCGGCAGGTTTGCGCGATATAATGGGGGTGCAACTAGAAGAAATAACTCCGACTAGAACTTGTGCACTTACAATTTATACTATTTTTTTTTCCCCATGCAGGACATATCATCGTAAGCAATTCACCGTAGTGATCCAAATCAGGTTGTTGTCTTCTGGACCTTTAGGTACCATTGTTGTGTTAGAGCTTGGGCCCACCAGAGGATCCTCTGGTACTATGGTTGGCCAGTGTGGACCCTGGGACCCTGGTTCTTCCAATAGGTAGTGGTCCCCTATAATATATGTGCATTTCTAGTTCTGAGGCCCATTGAGACATTGGCCTATTTAGAGAGAATATCTACTCGTACTGCTGCCCCTTATAGAAATGGGAGGAGAGGTTTCGCATCTGACCGGGGCTGATGTTCCCTTTTCTGCTCGGAACGTGATAATTATCTGCTCCGGCATTTGACAAAGTGATTTATGAGTCAAGCTGGCTTTGTCTGTAAATAAACTCAACAGGGATAGCCGGGGCTCAGCGTGTGAAGCCAGGCATTGTTAGGTATCCATTGTGTGGAGTCATGTTTAACCTGTTCTCGTTACTTAAAGGAACCGTATACATGTATCCCATCATGATAGGTGGACTACAGTAAAACTGAGAGGGACCCGACAAGTGCCTGGTAGTGAAAGACTCTGCATTATCCTTTTAATTGAACCTTTCAGCAAGGAGCCAGTCATTTTACATACATGCATCATGATATACACATACGATGTACACATACATCATGCTGTTCACATGGGCTCAGAAGCTGTGCAATCTCTGCCGGACCCCGGTGGTGATTGACCGTCATTCTCCCATCCGGGATCAGAGAAGTTTCTGATCCCGTCTGTTTAAGCCTTTAAATACTGTGGTCAATAGCGACTGCGGCCTTTAAGTGTTTAGACAGAGGGAGGCAGCATCACTTCATTGCCACCCTCAATAGGCAGTCAAAAAGCCATCGCACACATACCGTAACAGTGCATGGCCTCAATGGCACATACGGCACCAGTTTCTTGTGAAAGGGGAGTCTAGGGGAAGAAGCCCGTGGAAGAATCTGAGCAGCATGGACTACAACCAGATAAAGTCAACTACCGATTTTGGAGGGTGTGATCTTGCAGGTTGAAGTTGCTGTGGGCTGCTTGTTTTCCCCGTAGTGGCCACTACAGGCGAGATTTAGTATTACAGGAGAATGGCCACCCATCCATCCATGACATAGACCAGGGATGCTCAACCTGCGGCCCTCCAGCTGTTTTAAAACTACAACTCCCAACATGCTCTGCTGTAGGCTGTACGGGTATGCTGGGAGTTGAGGTTTTGCAACATCTGGAGGGCCGCAGGTTGGGCATGCCTGACATAGACGGTTATTATAAATAAGTTGCACATCAAAAAATACAAGTCTGAACATTAAAAAATAGTATCCAAACCTACAAAAAACACCAGAGTCTCCACAGCTCAAAAACTATGAAAAATCTTTATTAAATAAACATGTTCAACATGAACATGATTAAAAAAAATGAAAAAAACACAAAAATAAAGTGCGGCTCCCCTGAGGGATAGTATGACAGTATAATAGTACAATATACATATAATTGCCTATCAATATTAAAAGTTGATTTGTCCAATGTAACTAAGCAAGAAGTTGCCTAATTCAAATAATCAAGAGCAAGTGCCCGGACATGTAAACTACTACAAAAACGGACTCCTACACGGATAAGCAATCAGTACACAAAAGGTAATAGTAAATAAAAAAAAGTGATTATTTGAATTAGGCAACTTCTTGCTTGGTTACATTGGACAAATCAACTTTTAATATTGATAGCTACTCCCATAGGCAATTATATGTATATTGTACTATTATACTGTCATACCATCCCTCAGGGGAGCCGCACTTCATTTTTGTGTTTTTTTTTTTCATCTCTTTTAATCATGTTCATGTCATACATATTTATTTAATAAGGATTTTTCATATTTTTTGAGCTGTGGAGACTCTGGTGTTTTTTGAGGGGTTTGGATACTTTTTTTTAATCTTATTTTTATGTTTAGACTTTTTTGATGTGTAACTTGTTTATAATAACCGTCTATGTCATGGATGGATGGGTGGCCATTCTCCTGTAATACTAAATCTCGCCTGTAGTGGCCACTACGGGGAAAACAAGCAGCCCACAGCAACTTCAACCTGCAAGATCACACCCTCCAAAATCGGTAGTTGACTTTACCGGGTTGTAGCCCATGCTGCACAGATTCTTCCACGGGCTTCTTCCCCTAGACTCCCTTTTCACAAGAAATTGGTGCCATTGAGGCCATGCACTGTCACGGTATGTATGTGATGGCTTTCTGGCTGCCTATTGAGGGTGGCAATGAAGTGATGCTGCCTCCCTCTGTCTTAAACACTTAAAGGCCACAGTCGCTATTGACCACAGCATTTAAAGGTATTTTTTGTAGGTAGTTCATGACCTAGACTGGTCTGATCGTTGTTCGTTGGCTATAGTACATTACATGTTGTCCATCGCTGGACAGCCCACACAGGCTTAAGCAGGTGAAGACAGCGGCCCAGTAATGTGTCCGTGAGGTTTTTGCAGTGGAACAAGAGCTGCCGGTGTCTGATGCGTTTCGGATAGTTAAGAAGCAGCGGCGATTTGTGTCATGGAAAGGAATTGATCATTTGATTAATATTCTGTCTGGGGGGTATTGACCGGTGAGCTCATCCATTCTGAATTATTCATCATTTATTCCCCCGCTACTGTAAATCACTGGTGGAGGGCACACAGGCTGAGTCACTCTTTTAAAAACCTCTTTTAATCATACATAGGCAACCTAAAGGGCCAGCCAAAAATGATGCAAGGTGCTATGAATGAGCGAGTAGTTTATTTCCTCTAATTTATGAGTCTGCAGACGCCTGGTTCATCAATAATTTCCTCCTCGTGGACTAATAATAACCAAAAGATGGAGCCGCACTATTTGTCTCCGGGGAGCATAGAGTGGAGGGACCCTCGCTACGTGCTCCTCTGACGTGAATGTAAACTGTGGGGTCTGGAGAAAACTGAAGGGTCTGCAATCTGTATACTACGACCATGTTTACCAGTTGTTATCGGAGTTGGGGTGCGCCATTCCGAGCCAGTGGCTGGACCCTAAGCAAGTGCCATCTTTCGTCTTGCAATCAAATAGCAAGGGTGAAGAACATGCTGACCAATTTGGGAGTTGGTAAATTTGGGACAAATTGGTGCCACCCTAGGGTACGACCCCAAAACCCTGAAAATGAGAGACAGTCCCTGCAAATTCAGGACTGTTGGCAACTATGGAAGAAGAGGCCATAGGGTCATGCTGCCCTCCCTTCCTGAAAAGGACTTGGGGGTTGAGAAAAAAAAAAATCAGGAGCTACTATTCGCGGTAACTGGGTTGGTGCGTTATCATTCTGCACCAGCGGGTCCCCCCCCCCCCATTTTTTCAATAAATGCAGGGAATTAGGGGAGCAAACAGGCACCAGGCCCTTTTGAATACTTACCTATGTGCCTCTCTAGGTCATTCCATGTCCCCCAGTGATCTGATCAGATCCCCCACCTTCTTGCACAACCACTTTGAGGGCTTAGATTCTGGGTTTTTTTCCCACCTTTTACCCACCATCTTCATACCCTAGTTGTTTTACTATTTAAAGGGGTATTCTAGTTACTGCAAGTTTCTTTATTCTGTGGGTAACTTGATATTTGGCTATCTCCAGCAGTCCCAATATTGATGAATAGTGCGGCAATCTGCCTGTCCATTCATTTTGGGGGGGGGGGGCCTCATTCTCATGATCGTGGGAGTCCCAGAAGTCACACCCCCACTGATCTAATAGTTATCCCCTATTCTATGGATAGAAGATGACTTGAAGGAACTGGAATACCCCTTTAATGCTGGATTGTCCACACCTTACTCTGGCAGGGTTGGCCTCCCCAGACAGGCTCTGTAGATGAAGTGACACATTAGGAGCTTATCAAGGAGAACATGTGGGTCGGGGAAGCATTTCATTTTTTTATTACATCGTATTTGCATTTACATCCATCAGAAAGCCATCTTTCTCGTGTCGACTGCCGGGCACATGTCACTGCTGATGGGGGCTCATCAATAAATATTACATTTCATATCATATCCATAAAACCAGATTGTTCTTTTACCAAATCTTATTATTTATTGAGCAAAAGTCCTTTGAATTAAATGCAGTATTTAAAACACAAGCCACTCTGGATCCTGGCCCTGCTTGTATCCTTTAAGGGGATGTTCATCTCTGAAAAACGCGTATAGGAGACATAAATAAGAATCTGCAGACATATTGTTTTCCCTGTATCTCTTTATCTTGGGGCCCAAACACACAGGGGTGCACCACCAATGAGGCCAGGTGAGGCAATTGCCTCAGGCGGCAAGACCTAGAGACAAGTGGGGGCAGTGGCAGGGCTGTGGCAATATCTCTCTATATTCAACTGTATCCCCCTTAAACAGTAGGACTGGAGGGGTTGGTGCACTCCTGCATACACATTGGATGATCATCGGACAAACCCGCTAGTTTCGCCAGGACTTGGCCGATCGTGTAATGTGTGCCAACTGTACACTGACCACAGATGGTGGTGGAAAGAAGGATCAGGCATGTTGTATTCTCACTGGAAATAATCCACCAACAGGGGCGTCTCTCAGTATTAAGAACACATGCATGCTCAGCCAAGGTAGGAAAAACTGCATATGGCCGGCATGAGAACCCATATTACAGCCCACAGGTGGCAGATACATTACTGACCCTTCCCAGTGTTCATTGCACAGAGTTTTCTGCATTGTCAGAAGTGTATTCCTTTACTAGCTGTTAGGGATGTGTCTAGACACAAGCTTTACCAACTAGCAGAATTGTGAATGCAGCTCTGGGCTTTAATACACACTGTAACTCGGAAGCTAATATTCACTTAGCATTTACAAAGTGTAAATGATATCCATATGTAAGCTGTAGGGGAATGTAGTAGCGAATTCCATTGCTATAATAACAGTTTGCATGCGAGTAACCGTGACCATTGTAGGGCCCAGGACCCGAGGGGAGACATCCAGGGTGTTCGCTTTTTTTTTTTACTTTGTGTTCTCTTTTATGTGGATTCTGCCTTGTCTTATCCTTTTCTTAAGGTGGAGCTGTCCCCCCTCCTGACATGTCTATTTCAGTAACTTCTTGCATTCCCCAAGTAATTACAATTTTATGTCGGTCAATGCATGGAATTCCTTTATAAGACCCCATAGATATCTTAAAGCTGTACCATCCCACCTCCCACTTAAAGGGGTTATGCAGTGAAAATCAGACATCATATAGTACATGACAATCTCTTTCTAACAAATCTAGAACCAGCCCGGTACCTCCCATGGATCCAGAGATCTCCCCATTCATTCATTGCTCCAATTTCTCTGCTAGTTTTATTTCAGGCTGGTGGCTCAGCAGGGGTGTCCTTTCTGCTGCAGCTCTTTCCCCTGTAACTGCTGCTACAGCTTCTAACAAGATATAACAGGTGACAGTTGAAGATTTAAACTGATCGCATGCGACCACCGCGGTAAGGTGGACGGAGAAGTAAATAACAAACAGCGGATACACTTTATTGAATCGCTCAGCGGCTATACATAATTTTTAATTACATGCAGCTACAAAAGTGTTCAGGTGCTGGTTTGAAAAACTTCAAAGATTTTTTTTTTTTGTGATGCAACTCTTTTAATTCTCCATTCAGTAGTAGTTTATTATCCGATTGCAGTCGCTCTTTGCTCCCTCGGTCCTAATTACACCGCTCCACTGCGAGCACACATACTCAAGTTGTTCGCCTTACCCTTCCGAGATTTTTTTTTTAATCTCTTGAATGTTAGAACTTCCTCATGCAATTTGCATTGCAGTATAAATCATGTACTTCATGCTTTAATTAACATTAATTAATATTAATAGAGCTCCCGCCGCCCTCCGTGTCATGGGGAGCGGTTTTAATGTCATGATTTCCGCTCTTTAGTCTGCAGCCTCTTGCTGGAATGATGACATTTTCGGCAGGTAGCAGAATGGCCGTCAGTTGGCATACAGAAAGGCTCCTGTAATAAGGCCGCGATAAGCCGTAGCCAGGAGCGACCAATTAAAAGTCTTATCTGCAGCGGTCCAATTAAAGTAAAGCCAGACTGCGGTGGATGTAATTCACTTACTGTATGGGAATTTTAATTCATCGGATTATACACGGTGGGAGCGGTAATTTTGTCACAAGGTCTGTCTCGCTTCCTATTATTTGTGTGGTCAGCTCTCTTTTTACGTCCCTTGACTATATGGAGATTAATTATAATCCGGCTTTATGCATATTCCATATGGAACCTACAAGCCTCCAGTGTCAGATTGAAAGATTCCTATTTGAAGAACCCAAAAGACAGTTGTCCTTAAAAAAAAAAACGCAGCGCTCCGCTTGCCATCTATGTGCACATCACCGCAGCCTGCCGGTCAGCGGCCTCAATGGTGACATCTGGCGGCATTGGCCAGCAGTGGTGACGTGTGTAGACGGCACATCACACCTCCGGTCCAGCGGAGACCATAAACAGAGGAGAAGGGAGCTCGGTGCTGGACCAAGAGCTCTAGGTGACGGGTCAGACTTTAGGTATTTTTTTAACATTTGCACCCCGACTGGCCTTCAGAAAAGGGGTTTCTGGTCTCAGGGAACCCCTTTAACTTTGTGCATCTAAGTGCAAGAGTGCTCACTAAATATGTATATCTGGCATGACGCACTGCCGGACTCCCTGTAATCAGAAGAGTCCAGCTCTTGGTAGTACTGACTGGCAGAGAGAGAAGATTAAGGGACCCTCCAGACTACCCCTTACTAAGCCTCATTGCCGCACTATATGTGCAGCAGTTTCCTGATGATCAGCTTTTCTTCACAGGTGGAAGTACCGTATTTTTCGCTCTATAAGACACAGCTGCTCATAAGATGCACCTAGATTTTAGAGGAGGAAAAAAATTAAAAAAATATTTTCATCAGACTTCAGCTCAGAGCCTGATGTTAATCAGACCTCAAATCAGAACCCCGATGTTAATAGGGCCCCTATTTAGACCTTAGATCAGACTCTTATTGTCTATAAGACCTCCATTCAGGCCTCAGATCAGATCCCCAGTGTTAGTAAGACCTCTAAACACACCTCACATCAGACCACCATGCTAATAAGACCTCAGATCAGATCCCCAGTGTTAATAAGACCCCCAATCAGACCTAAGATTAGACCCACATGTTAATAAGACCCCCAAACACCTCACATCAGACCACCGTGCTATAATAAGACCTCAGATCAGAGAAAAAAAGAATCTACGTACCTCTCCTTGTCCGTAGGCCGCCGCCGCTCCTGATCTTCTGGCCACGCTATGCCGTGACCCAACATCGCACAGTGTGGGGTCACAGAGGGCACCAACGTCTTCACGCTGTGCACAGGTCAATTTTCAGTTCCTGACTGCAGTTGCTTTAAGAAGAAGGAAATCATTAACTATACTTCTTGTGTGATGAGGGACGAAAGAATCATCAGAGGCAAAAGAAAAAACGAAACATGGCTGATTCCGGCATATCCCATATGCCTAATAAAATGATATTTTTGCAAAACTGTTCAAAAATGACCAGTTCTGGAGATCTCAGTGTATTGTGTTTGAGCAGCTTTAAATATAGGATCAACCAAATAATAATTTATTTATCACCACGGCGTAAAATAATGCAATTAATTATTACTGAAGCAGCGAACCACCATGATATCTTCCGGAAGCTTTCGGTACTGACTGCTAGGAATCAGGTGAAGACATCGCTCTGTATTCCAGGCACAGATAGAGAGAGATGGGCACCATGCTCCTCCGCTCTGTCATCACCCTGCCGTTATAAATCTGCCAGGGAGAAGCTGCCAGGCTCCTGCGGGGTCTCTGTTGCTCTTGTGTTCAGTGCCAGCTCTCATGGGCAAGCTTGGAAAGCCTGCATCACACCTGGTCTCGTTACTGATGCTCGTTCCAGATCAGAGTAGACCCCGTACACTAGCAGCAATTTATTATATATCTAATATATAAAGCTGAGTGTATGTATGTGTGTGTATGTATGTATGTTCGCTAAAGGATCACGACATTTGGCACACAGGTACATCAGGTGTCCGGGAAGATTTTAGACCGGGTCTCAGCTCTCTAGCACATACTGTTCCTAAGATACTCCCAAAAAATGCATTAGCCAATAGAAGCTTGGTTACATGACCCTTATCAGCCAAGAGAAGCTCGCTGGCCCTTAGGCCTATTGCACACGAACGTGTGCACCCCGTGCCCGTGCTGCGGGCCCCAAATTGCGGCCCGCAATGCTTGGGCACTGGCCGTGGGGCTGCCGCAGCGGATCGCGGACCCATTCACTTGAATGGGTCCGCGATCTGCCTGTTCCGCAAAAAGATAGGACATGTTTTATCTTTTTGCGGGACGGAAGTACGGAACGGAACCCCGCGGAAGCACTCCGTAGTGCTTCCGTAGTGTTCCGTTCCGTCATTCCATTCCGCACCGTTCCGCATCTCCGGATTTGCGGACCCATTGAATAGAATGGGTCTGCATCCGTGATGCGGAATGGCCACGGAATGGTGCCCGTGTATTGCGGATCTGCAAATGCGGTCCGCAATACGGGCACAGGGCGGACACGTGCAATAGGCCTTAGTCTCCACATACACACAGTTTTAAACCAGGTTTTCATTCCAAAACTCTGGTCCTGCTAGGCCACGCCCCTGACCTGGTTACAACATGCCCCCTCCCACTCCACCGGTGACGGGCATTAAAAAAATGAAAGTAAAAATCAATTTCTGTCAGCTGCAGGGGTGGGAGGGAGGGTGACTTTTTCCATGCAGATCATGCTCAGACAGCACCGTGCTGCTGTCTGAGAGTAAGCTGTTCAAAAGGACATCCCTATGTCTGTCCAGGTTCTGCGCTGGACGGAGGACAGGAAGCCTGAAAGCCAGACTGTCCGCCCTAAAACCGGATTTCTGGCCACCCTAGGGGCAGGCTGCTGTGGAGGTCACAGTTAAGGGGACGGTCCGCTATGGAGGTCAGTTTTAAGGGGCATATTACTGTAGAGGCCACTGTTAAGGGGGCGGAGTGTTGTGGAAATCACTGTTAAGGAAATGGGGTACCGTGGAGGTTACTAATAGGGGGCAGTCGCTGTGGAGGTTTTTGTTAAGGAGGCAGGGAATGGTGGAGGTCACAGTTAAGAGTGCAGTCCGCTATGGAGGTCAGTGTTAAGGGGCATGGTGCTCTAGTGGTCACTGTTAAGGGGGTGGGGTGTTGTGGAGGTCACATTTTAAGGGAACGGAGCTCTGTGGAGGTCACTGTTAAGGGGGGGGGGGGATATTGTGGAAATCACTATTAAGGAGACTGGTACTGTGAAGGTCACTAATAAAGGGGCGGCCGCTGTTGAGGTCACTGTTAAAGGGGAGGGCGCTGTGGATGTTACTGTTAAGGGGGCAGACCGCTGTGGAGGTTACTGTTAAAGGGGGGGGGGCACTGTGGAGGTCACTGTTTAGGGAGGAGGGTACTGTGGAGGCCACTATTAAAGGGGCAGTGGGGTACTGTGAGGTCACTGTTAAGGCAAGCGTCTACTGTGAGGTCACTGTTAGGCGAGCAGGGTACGGTGATTGTCACTGTTAAGGGAGTGGGGTACTGTGGCAGTCACTGTTAAAGGGACAGTCACTGTGGAGGTCTCTGTAAAGGGGGCCTGGAATGGTGGAGGTCACAGTTAAGGGGACTATAACCTATGGTCAGTGTTAAAGGGTGGGTGCTGTGAAGATTAAAGTTAAGGTGATGGGCTGCTGTGGAGGTCCCATTTTAAGGAGACTGGGCACTGTGGGGAGGTCAGTGTTAAGGGGTGGGGGGCTGTGGAGGTCACTGTTAAGGGGGCAAGGTACTATATAGTGGATACTGTCGATTTTTTTTTTAACGACACACACAAACATTAAATGAAATAGATGAAATATACCCATGCAAAGGGTCCTTCAGCTAGTATTATTATAAAAAAGCAGTTTTACGCCAGTACATCAGTAAATAGAGTGGCTCTTGACACCCCCCCCCCTAAAAAAATAAATAAATATGGCAATAATATATGGCATTTCTCATGACTTTATACGTAGGCATCTGATCTGATTTCATATGTATGTATCCGACAGAGCAAAAAAATAGGGTTTCCTGAGCGTGGTACAGCATCATACCAACGTCCTGCCACTCTGAGCTGCGTACTTGCCAACAGTCCCGATTTTACTGGGACAGAACATATGCAAATAAAAGTGTGGGCGTTTTGGGCGGTGTTCCAAGCTGGATTGGGGTTTAAAGAGCATCTGTCAGCAGATTTGTACCTATGACACTGGCTGACCTGTTACATGTGCACTTGGCATCTGAAGACATCTGTGTTGGTCCCAGGTTTATATGTGCCCGCATTGCTGAGAAAAATGATGTTTTAATATATGCAAATGAGCCTCTAGGAGCAACGGGGGCGTTACTGTTACACCTAGAGGCTCTGCTCTCTCTGCAACTGCTGCTCCCTCTGCACTTTGATTGACAGGACCAGGCAGTGAAAAGGTCATCACGCCTGCATGGCTCTTTTAAAGTGAGTGACAACCTCTGTATGATTAGGACCACCCAATGACTCATTAGCTCAGAAAAAGTAGAAATTTGTAATTTATATAAAAGCAATACAAGTTTTACTAAATCTTTTCCCAAGAGACTATATACCCATCTGCTCAGCTCTTCCTGCTCTATAAAATGCTGCCTGCAATTTTTATGATGACAGCTTCCCTTTAAGTGTTCAGATTTTGACTTTTTAAATCTTGGTATGTATAATACTATGTATGTGCACCGCCATACAATCTAGTGCAAAACACAAATGGAACAGTTGCCCATAGCAACCAGTGAGTGGTCCTTTCGGGAAAATGAACGCAACGAGTTAATTGGCTGCTTGGGGTAACTAATCCACCATTTGATAAATGCATACTGGTCAACAATCCCGATTTTGGTGGGACGGTCCCGCAAAAGGGCAGGGTTTTGCAAAAATCTCCTGAAAAAGGGTTGGGGTTTTGCAAACCCCACCCAAGAGTAGCAGTTTTTGAGTTGTTCCTAGGGGGCAGGGCTTAATTAACTATTTTTGGCTATTTAAATACTGGCAGGTATGTCAATTTCGGCCAGGGACAGTCTAACTGCTGGAACTGTAAAATGTCAGCCCGCAGGTAAAGAAAAAGGGTTTCTGTTTCCAAAAATTATATTTTTGAAGAGGGTAGAGAGTGTTTTAAAGCTGAGGTCCTCAGTCACCATTGCAGAGCTTGTTGCAGAGCTTCCATGCTGGGAGTTGTAGTCTGGCAGCGCCTGCATGGCCTCTGGGCAAGGCTCCCTGCCTTACATTATGTGATTGATCGGCGTGCGGCTCGGTAATAAGTGCCATACATAAATCATGTTCTGACTTTGTCCTTTTGCCAAGACTCTCAGGAGTCGAGCGCTGCATCCCACGTCAGGGGTGATTGATCTGGAGACGGAAAAGCTGATGTTTTCCCTTTTTTTCTTGCAGGTTACCGAGAAGGATTACTGTGGAAGAGGGGGCGTGACAACGGACAGTTTCTCAGCAGGAAGTTTGTGCTTTCAGAAAGGGAAGGAGCACTCAAATATTTTAATAAAAATGACGTAAGTAGATCTTTATGCATTCTCGTTGAAGGTGTCCGCCAGGATTTCAATTGATGACCTATGGTCGGCTGTTTCGGAGTAGCTCCGGCCCTGGGAATAGGCACCAAAATGAGGACCTATACTGGGGATCCTGTCATCTGATTGGTCAGTTAGGTAGCAGATGGTGCCTGATCCCAACCTCTGCACCCTACAGTGCCATCCAGGTCTATAGAGAGTCACTGGAGAGGTTTATACTATTACCTAGATATGTGCAGTGCAACAGGGGTCCACCCCCGAGGAGTCAAGATTCATGTTTGGGACGATTTTTAAGTGTAATAATTTGGAAAATTTGCCAATCCCCCATCTTGTTGCTCATTGTAACCTGTGCTCCTAAATGCAAGAATATATATGCTTTAGATGTCCATAAGTGTTTTGCGGTCTGCAAATTGCGGATCCGTAAAACACGGACACCAGCCGTGTGCATTCCGCAGTTTGCAGACCACACGTGGCTGGCCCTATGATAGAAATGCCTATTCTTGTCTATGATTGTGGACAAGAATAGGACACGCTCTATCTTTTTTGCCGAGCTGCGGAACAGAACTACGGATGTGGATGGCACACGGTGTGCTTTTGCTGCCCCCATTGAAATGAATGGGTCCACACCCGTTCTGCAAAATTGCAGAGCCAGAAGTACGGACGTGTGAATGGACCCTTAGCAGGCATATGACAGATGCAATCCAGTATTACATGGGAAAGTATATATATATACGGGTATACGTAGCACACGTCTGCCCCTTGCCTTACATGAACGAAATGTAAAGAAAGATTAAAAAAGAGGTTAGGGGGTTTCTGTCAAAGCAGAAACAACTTCGGACAAGAGGCGCCAGAGGGCGGAGTGAATAAATGTGAAAAATATATAAACTATAAAATGAGAGATAAAGTTACTTGAATAGATGAAATAATAAATGTGACGTAAACGTGAAGCGTGATATAGACATAGAAAAAAGGCAGCACAGGTGTTTAGGGGATTAGACGTGAATCTATCCCCTATAGTGGATGAGACGGAAAGGGGATTGATTTTATTATTATTGCCAGCGTTATCTCATCATTGTATATTATCCTTGTATGTCTTTTAATGGATGTTTTATATGTGTCCTATAACCTGATAGATCTGTGATATTACCAACATCCAATTTACCATATTGTTTTACTATTTACCTTTTACTATTTACCCAATTATTTATTCATCTAAGTGTATAGATCATGTTATAACAGATTTATTTTAAATTTTACATTCCTTTTCTTTATATGAGACCCCTGATGAAGGAGGCTTATTAACCTCCGAAACGCGTTGGGCCAGTGTTTTTTCCAATAAAATCCTTTTGACCAGACGCCTGCATTGGTTACCGTTACTTGGACAATTTCTACTTGCGACCCTGGCCAGGGGGGTTCAGACACAGGTGACTTGAGCTTTATCCTGTGTCCACCCCCCTCGTGAAGTGAGTAAGAGTCACCATTGAAGAGATATTATATCCCCATCTCTATATTGCTGACCGCTCACCTGGGTCTCTCCTTACTGTTCTCTTCCTAGAGCAATTGAACCACCTTTTGCTCTTTATATAATCTATTTTATCAATAATTCTCCTATCCATCACGGAATAGACCATCTCCGTCTTTAGAAAATAGGCACCTCCATTGGTGTTAATTTTTTTCGGTGACCTTGCACAGATCCTTGTGATTTGTGGTCACCCCCCCCTTTCCGCCTTGCCTTACATACCAGTGGAATCGCTCCGCTTGATGCCCGAGCTTACGTAGACGTTTCTAGAGGGCATAAATCTGTCTTCTTCTCGCAGACAGTTGGCACGCTGCTCCGTGAGCTGGAGGCTGGCAGCTTCATAGCTTGGGTACAGCGCCAGATCCGCACGGTAACTTTCTGTATCTGTGTAGTTCATTTTAATACCAGGCACAGGATCCACTGACGGTCTCAGGTCCGTGGTGCTGTCCGAACAAATACTAATCAGACAAATGGAATTTCTATTGTCCAAATCAATAGTTCCCTTTCCCCAGAGAAAAGCGGCTGCCTGGTAGCCGCTCATCTCACTCTAGAAATGACACGCTTTCTTGGTCAACTCAAACAAGCATTTTTCTGGTGGAAAAGTTCCAAAAGGAGCTGCCACCCTGTAGGCGGCTTTACAGTACCACGTGAATCTCCCCCGGTGGCTGTATTAGTGTATGGCCACACAGTGCAGCTCCGCTGTGGCTAAAATCCGACACCGCAAAAAAACACTAGAAATGGGTTGGTTTTTGCAGCGGCATTACTGCCGGGATCACATTGCAAAGTGTGTAAACTGTGGAATAAATTGCCATTAAAGGGGTTATGCCGTGACTGATGTGACAAATGAAAATCAGACAGCTTGGGGGGAGAGTGTCCTTTCTGCTGAAGCTCTTTCCCCTATAAAGCCTGCAGCTCTCTTTGTCATAGCTCAGAGGCATGTCCTTTCTGCTGAAACTCTTTCCCTGTAAAGCCTCATTCACACATCAGTGTTTTCCCATCAACCAGGAGTGGAGCCTCCACAGACATAAGGTATAAGGGAAAGATCTGCGCCTGTTCTGTGTTTAGAGCCGCACCCGGTTTTGGCTCAAAATCACAGATGGAAATCACTGACCGTACACTGACGTGTGAATGAGGCTTGCCTGTCACAGCTTCTCACAATAGATATGGCTGGGGAAAGTTGAAGGATGAAACCCAACATGTGCGACCACCTCAGTAGGTGGACGTGCACATTACTATACAGAGCAAACACCAGGGGGCGCCATCATAATGAAGTAAAGAGAATGTCTGGCAACTGGAGCATTTTTGTGACAGAAAGTAAATGACAACAGTAACTCGTTTTTCATGCAGAATTACATGTATATTAGAATAACCGTTATTGGGGGCACATCCCCTTTAAGGTTAGTTAGGGATGCCCTTTATTGCAGTAGAGGGACAGGTATTATATGTGCCACTCTGATTAATGTATAGACCGCAGCGTGACAGACCAATGACGTCAGTGACTGCAGTGGACGGGAGACGATCCTAGGAGCCATACTTCCCCTTCTGTCATTTGTGATGCTACATTAGTATAGGCGCAGTGCCATAAACATGTGTGATCAGCGCACAGACAGCACTGCTATGTTTCTGCCACCTACCATATCTGACAGACCTACAGTGACTTACTGTATATACAGAGAGGAGGTGACGCCCCCAGAAGCCATGTAATACTTAGATGGCCGTCTGTCCCCCGCCATACTACATGCCACCTCACACCCCCACAAGGGATATTGCTATACGGTCTTAGATGCGAATATGACAGGTAAGTGACTAAATGTATGTGTTTTTCAGGCAAAAGAGCCCAAAGCGGTCATAAAGATTGAGCATTTAAACGCCACCTTCCAGCCGGCCAAAATAGGGAACCCCAACGGCCTGCAGATCACCTACCTACGGGACAATAGCACTAGGAATATCTTTGTGTACCATGAAGATGGCAAGGTGGGTGATCCGACCGGAGTGTGGGGGGCGTAGAATATAATAGCCTAAAATAAGAGGCAAAGCACGGTCATCAATGGAGGTGACACTTTGGCTTGGAGACGCTTTAAAGGGCTTTTCCGAATTTTCTTTAACTGATGACCTATCCTCCAGACAGGTCATCAATATCTGATTGGTGGGGGTCCAGCCGCCGATCAGCTGTTTGAGAAGGCACTGGCACTTGCGGTAGTGCCGCAGCCTTCTCCCAGCTCACCAAGCACAGCGCCGTACATGGTGTGATCTGCACCTAGGCCATGTGACCGATGAACATGATGTCACATGGCATTGGAGGAGGCCATGGCACTGCTTTGAGTCCCGCTGCCTTCTCAAACAGCTGATCGGTGGGAGCCCCGGGTGTCGTACCCCCAGCAATCAGATTCTGATGTCCTATCCAGAGCGCAGTGCCACCTGCAGTCCCACACCTGTCCATAGCTTGTATGTGATGTTGCACCTCAGCCCTATTCACTTAAATGGAGCTGAGCTGCAATACCACACACAACCTGTGGACAGGTGGGGCGCTATTTTATAAGAACCCATGTGTTTCCAGTCCTGTACAACCCCTTTTAGGGTATATTTACATGGGACTGCACAGTTAAAGAGGACCTCTCACCTCTCCTGACAAGTAGTTACTAAAACAGACATGTCAGGAGAGGGGACAGCTCTGTCCGTTTTTTTGCTCTCCATGTGTCATCCGTGTTCCTCTGACTTTCAAAGCATCTCTTTTTAATGGTCTGTGAAAACGGATGGCATCCGTGTTGCGTATGTGTTTTTCATGGACACATAGACTATAAAAACGGGGCGTGCTACCACGCTAAAACAGTGGACACACATTAAAATGAACGGGTCCGTGGAGAACATGAACAGCACACGTCCGTGAATCACATGTGAATGAGGCCTAATAATATATTGCTGGACCAGACCTCACTCTCAGGGCTCATGCACACGGTCGTATGTATTTTGCGGTCTGCGAAAAACGGATCCGCAAAAAATACGGATGACATCTGTGTGTATTCCGTATTTTGCGGAACAGAATATCTGGCCCTTCATAGACCGGTCATATCCTTGTCCGTAATGCGGACAATAATAGGACATGTTCTATTCTTTTGCGGAACGGAAATACAGACATATGGAAACAGAATGCACACGGAGTAACTTCCGTTATTTTTTGCGGACCCATTGAAGTGAATGGCTCCGCATACGGTCCGCAAAAAAACCCAGAATAGACACGGAAAGAAAATACGTTCGTGTGCATGAGCCCTCAGGCTGTGTTCTGTTATAAACGGACAACGTGTCGCAGAGGCAGATTCATCACGCGATGCACAACGAACCCCATTCACTTATAATGGGATGCGCTATTATTCCTATCAAATCAGGAGCCGCTAATGGTGGCGTGCACCCAAATTTACTTAGCAGCACCCTGCCAGTGCTCATAGGGAGTGGTCCCGAGACCCCCCCTCCGCTGACATCCATCACAGCCCTAAGGCTCCATTCACACGTCCGCAATTCTGTTCCACATTTTGTGGAACGGAATTGCGGACCCATTCATTTCTATGCGGACACACTATGTCCCGCCCGAATCCAGAATTGCGGATCCGCACTTCCGGGTCCACACTTCCATTCCGCAAAAAAATAGAACATGTCCTATTCTTGTCCACAATTGCGAACAAGAAAAGGCATTTTCTATGAGAGTGCCGGCTGATGTGCGGTCCGCAAAATGCGGAACGCACATTGCCAATGTCCGTGTTTTGCGGATCCGTGGATCCGCAAAACACACACGGACGTCTGAATGGAGCCTAATAGGGTTCTCTTTTACAACCCCTTTTACTATCCACACTGGAGGCGAGCAATCAGTCCATGGCAGAGCACGGTGTAAAGAAAAACTGGCTTAGTTGCCCATAGCAACCAGATTTTACACCAGTTTTGATAAATCTACCCCAAAAACAGAATGTCATGTTATATCCGGAAATATGCGAGATCCATTCCGCTATAACGAGCCCGCTGCTGCCGTGCGGGGCGTATCGGTGCAGCTGTCAGAGAAAGCAGTAGTCAGGAGACGTTAGTAATGGATCTTGATGCCTTTTGCCCTTTCGTATGACTTGTAATCGGCGTAACGAATGGAGGGCTGGCCACCAGGCACCTGTCTAGGGCGTAGCCGCTGGGAGTTGTCCTGTTGCTATAACAGCTCCGAGTGACAAGGCTCCTGACTTCAGGGCTGGCGGGCTGCTGCCACCTAGTGGCCATCAGACAGTACTGCGTGCAGACTCAGGTCTTCGGAGCGATTTTTGCTTTGACTAACTTGACATTTTCGTCTTTCGTTCACCTTGTAGGAAATCGTCGATTGGTTCAATGCTATCCGAGCGGCACGGTTTCACTACTTACAGGTGGCTTATCCCATCGCTGTCGATGTTGATGTGAGTTTATCATTTTTTTTTGGTCGGGTGGGGCGGGGGGGATTTATGTAAATAGGAAAAATATAACGCATCATTATAATCTTTATATTAGAGATGCAGTTATAATACTGGGAGCCCCTGTTATTATCCCCTCCATGCCCAGACTCCCAGCGTCGTAGGGGTCTAATATGAAGGCATAAATCCGCCCGTGATATTCATGTCTAAGACTGAGCGTCCTCCGTTGGTTCTCTGCCTTGCTGGAGCACCCGTTGGCACCTCACCTGGTGGAATGAGAGCCAGAGGACCCCAAGTATTAGACATTTCTGGCATGTCCTAGGTATATGAGACATCCCCTTTAAAGTCAGGGAGCGCCGAGGCTGATAACAGGGGCCAGAGCTGGGAGGAACGAAACCAGTTAACATTAATCCCAACCCCATGAAGCTTGCAATCTAATTGTGATAAGAACTCTGCACAGGGACCCAGACAGTCCGGCCCATAGTTCTGAGGACCTGCCAGCTCTGTGGACATGAATGTTTCTGGAAATGCTTGTATTCCCCATAAAATAATTTTACCCCAGCATCTCTTCTTAGGACTCCATTGTGGTGTTCCTCTGTTATTCCTACTGGAAAAATGTGAATACATTGACAACCGGACATTACTGTTCCTCTTTTCAATGGGGTGGTTGCCAGTGCACTATCACGCTGTCAGCAATGATTGGGCACCACCAGAGCATGACAAGGGCTACAGTGTTGCCCAGTTTTCAATGTATTCTTGGAGGAATAGCAGAGGAATTTCACATCTAATGCTGCAGAAATATTAATTTATGGGGAAGAAAGGGATTCAATAAAACAGACAAATCAGGAGAGCTGATGGGTTCTCTGTAAGAAGCATGTAACGTCAGATATGGATACGGCACGTCATTTGGTGGACCCCTTATCCCTGCGTTCACCATTGTAGCAGGTTTAGCTATCCTCCATCCCTGAGATCGTCATATCTGTGATTTATTCTGTTTTTTTCTTGCTAGTTGGTGCCAAAGCTGACCAGGAACTTCCTCAAAGAGGGATATATGGAAAAGACAGGGCCAAAGGTAAGAAATATGGAATAAAGGGAACCTGTCACCATGAAATGCGGTGCAGTCTGCAGGCAGCACATGGAGGAGCGGAGCAGAGTGGTGTACGGTTTTATGGGGAAAGATTCAGTAAAACTTGTAATTTATGCTTTTTATACAGATTGCACTGTATTTTCTGGTGACAGGTCCTCCTTAAGCCTCAGGCGGATTCTAATGCAAAGAGTCATTGAATCTCACAAGCAAGTGAAAAAATAAAAAGAAATACAATTCAGATGGTCCAACAACAGATGGTCCAGCAAGACGAGCCATGCGCGGCCGGATCCTGCAGCTGCTGCGTTATATGTTCACAGTATGGCGCTTATTGTAGGAGAGAAAGCTAGCAGGGCTCCTCACAAGCTCCTACCCAGACAGAGAGGCTTTCCACAACCGCAAGAAACCGGGCCCACATTGGACTGTGGGGTTCTGCCGGGTTAATAGCACAGATTAGGATGCGGATGTGGCCGCTGTATGTTTGAGCCACTGCAGTTGCTCCTCAGCGCGCACTGGTATATACTGGTAGATACAGTGGGCGGCTGCTGTACAGGTTCTTCCAGGTTCTGTCTGCTTGGAGATGTCCTTGGTCATTGATCAAGTAAACTGAACATGCCTTTTTTTTTTGTGAATCTCGGGCGGATGTTTTTATTCATTGTTCTTTGCCATTAAAGGGGTTATCCCACGATTAATGAGAAAAATGAAAATCCAATATCACATAGTACATGGCAATACCTTTCTAACATACCTAGAACCAGCCCTGTGCCTCACATGGATCCAGAGATCTCCCCATTCATTGCTAGATTTATTCATGCTGGCAGCTCAGGGTGCGTGTCCTTTCTCAGGGAGTGTTCTGCTGCAGCTCTCTCCCTCTGACAGCCCAGAAGGCGTGCCCTTTCTTGGGGTGTTCAGCTGCAGCTCTTTCCCTATCACAGCCCAGAAGGCGTTCCCTTTCTTGGTGTGTTCTGCTGCAGCTCTCTCCCTATCACAGCTCTGGGAGCGTGCTCTTTTTCAGGGGGTTTGCTGCTGCAGCTCTCTCCCTATCACAGCTGTGGGAGCGTGCCCTTTCTCAGGGAGTGTTCTGCTGCAGCTCTCTCCCTATCACAGCTCTGGGAGCGTGCCCTTTCTCAGGGAGTGTTCTGCTGCAGCTCTCTCCCTATCACAGCTCTGGGAGCGTGCTCTTTCTCAGGGGGTGTTCTGCTGCAGCTCTCTCCCTATCACAGCCCAGAGGGCGTGCCTTTTCTCAGTGGGAGTTCTAAGGTCCCGGCCACCAGAGAGGCCGTAGCCTTTCCCTATAGTGTGCAAGCACGACCACCACTGATGGATTGCAGGGTGGTCATAACCCTTAGATACGAGCAGTGTGTAATGTGATTGAAAAATGAATCCAGCCTGCAAAGGAGGCAACATGGAGTATCACAATACATTAGTAAGTGCCTGGTATTCACTTTCTCTACATGACAAATGCCACCTGCTGAAGTGAGAATCCCCTTTAAGGAGAAAGGATGAGAGGGGAAAACCGGGAGGAAGAGACATAAGATGGGGGGGGGGGGGGTAAAGGAGGTGGGAAAAAGGGAAAAGAATGAAAAGGGGATTAAGGGGGGAGGAAAGAGAGAGGGAAGAAACTTGTTTGGGGTGAGAGATGCCAGTAGAGTGATCCTGACGATGACTGTGGTTTCAGTGTCTGATTCTCGTGTCTGTGTCCCCAGCATACAGAGGGCTTTAAGAAGAGATGGTTCACCTTGGATGACAGGAGATTAATGTACTTCAAAGATCCGATGGTAAGGATGTGAGACGGACGGACGAGGTTCCTGTGCGGAGAATACACCCAACCACCTCCATTACAGTAGTCTACGCTTTACCCTGAGACCTGGAAATCCTCTGCTTCCAGACCATTAGATGTAGGGGGTGCAGAGGTAGCAGACGTCCTCAAGTCCGAAGACCCTTCTACCACATAAGTAGTGTATACGGCACATGGTAAGCTGGGGCTCTGTTACAGATTTTGCACAGGAGCTTCAGGTTACGTCTCTGCCCCCGTCTCAGCTCCATTAAAGGTTGGGGCAGGTTTGGAGCTGAGATTGTGTAATTTAAAAAAAAAAAAAATTGGGGAACAGCACCACGTATGCTCAGGTATTGCAGCCATCTTGGCTTGTATTCTCTTTGCGAGACACAGTCCTAGATGGCTGATCTGCCTAGTTTTGGAGACGCCCCCGCATCTCTGTTCTGGGTGACAACTCTTGTAAGAAGCACAGTGTCAGCCATATTGTTAGTCACCCAGCTTTCTCGGAAGCAGATGTGACTACAAGGCTGGACTGAAGTTTGTCCATGTTGACTTGGCTTCCGAGGAACGTACACGTGATCTCTTCTCCTAGGCATGGAGGAAGAGGAATACGTGGCTGTGGGCGTTTATTGTACTTGTATATTTTAACCGCCTTTAGTCCGGCGAGCGCGAGCTACTCCGGCCATTGACATACTGGTATGATTGGTAAGGCTGGGCTTTGTTGTCCCCCTCCAGGATGCCTTTGCCAGAGGAGAAGTGTTTATTGGGAGCGCAGAAAACAACTATAAAGTAGAAGAAGGGCTTCCTCCCTCCACACAGGGGAACCACTGGCAGTACGGCATCACCATTACCACTCCCGACCGCAAGTTCCTGTTCACATGTGAGAGCGACACCGACCGCACAGAGTGGATCTCTGCCTTCCAGAAAGTTCTCAACAAGCCTATGCTTCCCCAGGAGTATGCAGGTAAGGGCTCTGGTAGTTTGAAGCGATGAAAGGGTTAATGGCACGCCCAATTATCCCTGGAATTCTTGTGTGGTTAGGGTTGTCCAGGATTAGAAAACTGGTGCGGTGTGAACATCTTCTCTTCCGTGAGGGGTGCCCAGGATCACTGGAGCATGCAAATTCACACGTGCGCCCGGCCACCCCTCTCTAGCTACAGGGCGTGCACAATAATGGGAATGTGCATGAACTCCAGTCCTGCAGCAGAGGTGCGAGATGGGACAACCCCTTTAATGTTTGAATTCTGTCTGTCTGCATCTGCCACTAGAGGGAGCTGAATGTCTAGGAATTATATCTATACAGCTTCTGCGGACCTTAATAAATCCAAACGTGGTGAGCGCCTCCCAGTGGCGGCAGAAAGAATGTAGTCAGTTAATTCAATGTCTTCTCTTGAACACCCCAGAGAATACCGAGCAGTCTAATCCCTCTTTAATTCTATGTCTCTTTTTCTTTTTACAGTGGAAGCTCATTTCAAGCATAAACCATAGTGCACGATGCTTTCCACAACTCTTTACACAAATGCACAAGGTTTACAGTAGAAGGAAAGCGCACCCCTGAAGTGAGGTGGAAAAAGGGAAAAAAAAAAACAATAATTGTGATTACAATGGTGAAGAGCCTGAGCCAGCTCTGCCGAAAAAAAAAAAAATACCCATATTCCACTACAGATGTTCAGCCAGGGACTGAGCATGTCAGCATAACGTCTGTCTTAATGTCTCGTGCCATACTGTGTGTCCGCCGTGATCAGGTAACTAGACTGAAGGAGATGGCGACGGCGTCTCGGCTGGTGAACATTCCTTCGTTGTCCATCATGTTCTTATCATTAGATCTCGGAGCTGCACTTTTTAATGAAATGTACTGATTTTACTCCCACAAGCGGGAAACACGTTAAATATCCCAAGATGGATGAGGGATCTTCTGTGACGTGACATTTCAGTGAAGAGACCCCCTACCCCCACCATTCCTACGCACACCCAGCATGAGAACAGCAATGAGGATCTGGAGCACCTTGTGTGAACTGTGTGTGAGGACTACAGAGGAAGATGATATCAGCCAGTGAATAACCCGACCTGGCACGTGTTGGTATTTCGGCCAGAATCTAGAATACATGTATACATGTAATAATGTATTATCCTTCACATCGCTTAGGATCTTATGGTGCATCTTGCCAGGAGACTGCACTATTAAGAATTGGGTTAATGGAGTAGGTGATGTGTATCTATCCTTAAAGGGAATCTCCATCATTTGATATCATGTCATTTTAAGGTCCAGGTCTCTGTGATATTGTATATCCTTATAGCAGTAAGGGATCTATAGCCTCGGAATGGGCATAGATTTAAATGAAAGAATCCTGGCTACCAGCAGCCACCACTAGGGGGAGCTTACTGCAGTCTGTTTTATTATTGCATTCAGTGGTTAAGCTTTTAGCTCCCCCTAGTGTTGACTGAGCAGTCATACAATGGCCTTGGAGCTCTGTACTAGAAATATGCTGCTTTAGTTACTATAAAGAAATTAAAATGCACAGAATTCTGGGCCTTAGTTTTATATAAAAAAATGCTTTAGGGTGTCCATTAGGGGTGGGCGATATGGCCTAAAATCTATATTGTGATATAATTTGAAGCATGTGCGATATATATTGCGATATATTATTTTCTATATTTGGGTGGGGGGGGGGGGTTACACTTTTTTTTAAACTTTTTATTCAATAACTATCTTACACTCTCCTTGCTGCCCTGTGCATAGTGCGCACGGCAGCAGGGAGCTTACCATGGCAGCCAGGGCTTCAGTAGCGTCCTGGCTGCCATGGTAACCGATCGAAGCCCCAGGATTACACTGCTGGGGCTCCGATCAGAAGCTGCCGCTGCCACCAATGGGTGAGGAGGGGGGAACCCTGTGGCCACTGCCACCAATGATTTAATTGTGTGGAGGGGGCGAAATTAATATAATACTTAAAAGATGGGGAGGAGGAGGGGAGGGGCTGTGGCCACTGTGCCACCAATGAATATTAGAGGACCTTTAATGGGTCAGGACTTTATTACCAAAGGAGCAGGACATATAGGGCATATATGGGGGATGTCCCTGCACTTACTATTATATCTGTGCGGGGCTCCGTTAGCCCGCTCTGGCCCCCATTACATTCTCTGGTCAGAACAACAGGGAGGAGACATCAGCTTCTCTCCCTGGGCGTTCCTTGTCCCTGGCTATAGCGCTGTCCAATGGCAGTGCAGAGCGTCACAGCCAGTGAGAAGGAACGCCTTGGGAGAGAAGCTGATGTCTCCTCCCTGTTGTTCCGACCAGAGACTGTAATGGGGGCCAGAGCGGGCTAACGGAGCCCCGCACAGATATAATAGTAAGTGCCCTATATGTCCCGCTACTTAGGTAATAAAGTCCTGACCCATTAAAGGTCCTCTATGCCTGAATACAAACGTAGCCTGCATGTGCCGGCCATATCCCATACCCGGCCTCTATGACTGCGCTCTGCGATCCGCCGCAATTACCCATCAACCTGAGGAGTTCATTGCGGCGGATCGCAGCATGCAGTCATAGAGGCCGGGGGGGTATGGGATATGGCCGGCACATGCAGGCTACGTTTGTATTCAGGCATTCATTGGTGGCGCAGTGGCCCCAGTCCCTCCCCTCTACTCCTCTCTGTTCTCATTGGTGGCCAGCGGCAGCCGCACACAATGGGGAGGGACTCCACTGTGCAAGCTCAGGAGAACATGGTGTGCACCGAGAGCGGCGCATACCATGTTCTACCGCGATATAAACGAAATCTCTATCGTTGGCCAAATTTATATCGCATATCGTCTATATCGCCCAGCCCTAGTGTCCATCCACATCCACGCCCACAAGGGATTTCTACCCGTAGCACAACACATAAATTATAGACGTCACATGTAATAAATACTCGTCTCCCCTTCCATTACCCAGACCCCCACCCCATTGATTTAATAATGAAGGCTTTGCCACCATACCTAAGTGTCGGGATCAGTCACTGTAATTAGGTATTTATTTGATCCTTGCAAATTTACTGTTTGAATATAAAAAAAAATCCTACACTTTATAATGAAATTATTACTATGTAATTATCTTGATTGATTTATCTGCATATATTAGCATATTAATGAGCTGCTATTCATCCGGTAACATGTTAATTGGGGAACGGTCATTAATTTTTTTTTACTAGAAAGCAGAATCCCCACCTAAATATATGGATCACCTGAATGTCACCTACATAATATTGCCATCGTCAAGAGATGATTAATCTGTCAGTGGGTGGCATGTATTAGGCTGCAACTGGACAGTCAGTCTTGAAGGTACGTGGGAAGCAGAGGGATGTGGCGACTGGGTCAGAGCATCTCCAAAACTAGTAGGTGTTCCCAATATGCAGTGTACCTACCAAAATTGGTCCAAAGGAAGGACAACCGGTGAACTGTTGACGGGATCATGGACGACCCAATGCTCATTGATGCATGTGTGAAGGCTAGCCCATCTTGTCTGATCCCATAAAAGAACTTACCAAAATTTGTACTGCTGGCTATGACATAAACATGTCAGGACACACAGGGTATTGCTGTATGGAGTAGCGTATAGCTGCATACTGATCCCTCTATGTCTAAGGGTGCATTCACACGACCGTAAATGTTTCGCAGTCTGCAAATTGCGGATTTGCAAAACACGGATACTGGCCGTGTGCGTTCCGCATCTTGCAGACCGCACATGGCCGGCGCTATATAGAGAATGCCCATTGACAAGAATAGGACATGCTACATATTTGTTGCGGGGCCACGGAACGGAGCAACGAATGCAGACAGCACATCGTGTGCTGTCTGCATCTTTTGCAGCCCCATTAAAATGAATGGGTCTGTGCCCGTTCCGCAAAATTGCATAACGGATGCGGATCCATTTATACAGTCGTGTGAATGCATATGAGCTTCAGAACTGGAGCAACAAATGGACAATTGTGGCCTAGTCTAATAGATTAAGGTTTATTTTACATCATATGGACAGCCGGGTGCGAGTGGGTCACTTACCTGGAGAAGGGATAGTGCCAGGATGCACTATGGGAAAAAGACAGGCAGGGTAATGAGTTTATGTGGATGTGACATGTACCACCTACCTAAACGTTGCACAGATGGCAGTGGTCTCCTTCAGTAGGAAAGTGCCTCGGCCACACTGCAAAAATTGTTCAGGAATGGTTTGAGGAACGTGAATGGCATTGACTCGGCTCCCGAGATCTCCATCCAATCAAGCGTCCTGCGATCCATGAACTCAGCACCTCACAACGTACAGGAGTTAGAGGTGCTGCTGCTAACGTCTAGATGCCAGATACCACAGGAAACCTTCAGGAGGGCTTATGGAGTCCAGGGTGGCACCTGGGGGCCCTACTCAACATTTGGAAGATGTTGTGTTGTAAACCTTGTAGCTGCACCTCTACATAGTGAGCCATATTTACTAATCCTATAGATGGCGTAAACTGCGACAGGCTGTCTAGCCATGCTTTAAAGGGGTTGTCCGAGCTACGGATATTGATAACCTAATCTTAAAACAGCTGAACGATGGTGGGGTGTCTGGGTGCCAGACCTCCCATGATGAGTTATCCAGACGGTAGGTCATCAATCTCTATGTCCCGGGAAAAGCCCTTTAAAGCATTATCTCCACCTATGCACAAATTCATTTAACATTCTACCATTTTGTGCATGCAGACCTATGCGTCTCCATGGATACAGACTACAAAGTGTATTCTTTCTGGCATACATGCCCTCAAGCCCTTCTTTCTTTTGTTTAAACAGTTTCAAAATTCTGCGCTGAATCTTGAAATATCTTGAGGTCCGGTCCAGGCGTGGTGGATTTGGTACAAAATATCTGCATACAGCTAAAAATATTTGCATGGAAATATACAATGAGCCAGCTGAAAAGTGTGACTCTATGGTCGCAGTAAAAATTATCCGCCACCCCTGGACTTCAGTGCCATTCCGGATACAGAGCTTCCATTTCAGCCACCAAGCTGAGAGCCTAGTAGGAGCTGTTTCATGGTAGTATTGAGTTCAATTTATAAACCGCAGTCAGTAAGCTCCCTCTAGTGGTGACAGTAGGAAGCCGCATGTTAGCTTTTTTTGATCTATACAGTGGTCCCTCAAATTACAATATTAATTGGTTCCAGGACAACCATTGTATGTTGGAACCATTGTAACTTGACTAATCGGTTCCAAAGCCCCAAAATGTCATCCAAGAAAATGAAGATTTAAGAAAAATAAGCAGATAACTAAGGCTATTTTCACACTAGCATTTTGGTTTTTGTTTGTGAGATCAGTTAAGGCAGGGATGCCCAACCTGCGGCCCTCCAGCTGTTGCAAAACTACAGCATAACCAGACAGCCTACTGCTAACAGCCTACAGCAGGGCATGGTGGGAGTTGTAGTTTTACAACAGCTGGAGGGCCACGGGTTGAGCATCCCCGAGTTTAGGGATCTCACAAGTGGTTCAAAACAGATCAGTTTTGCCATTAATACATTCCGAATGGATAAGGATCCGCTCAGAATGCATCAGTTTGGCTCGGAGGCGGACACCAAAACTCTGATTGCAACGTTTTGGTGTCCGTCTGACGAAACTGAGCCAAACGTCCTAGCACACAATGTAAGTCAATGGGGACGGGTCTGTTTTCACTGACACAAAAGAAAACAGATCCGTCCCCATTGACTTTCAATGGTGTTCAAGACGGATCCATCTTGGCCCTGTTACAGATAATACAAACGGATCCATTTTAAACGGATGCAGACGGTTGTATTATCTGAACGGATGCGTTTGTATAGATCCATGACAGGTCCGCACCAGACGCGAGTGTGAAAGTAGCCTAAGACAGATAAAACAAGTCCTTACATATAACAGAATTTTGAGCTTAAAAAAGTCACTTTCAAAATTTGTATGTAAAGTTCCCATAAATGCTGCAGTAGCACAACAGTTTTAGTACAGAACCTGCAGTTTTCTTTAGGGCATATTTATTAGCAAAAGGGTGCAACTAAACAACTAATTTTTGGTTTGGACACTGAAAACAGGTGTATATAGATGTGATCTTCTACATATTATGCAGCCTGCCCCCATCTTAACTTTGGCACAGTTTAAACAATGTCCTTCTCAGAGCACTATTAATACATCTACCCTGCTGTGTGCTTTACTCTATCATTCCACGATCCGGTACATGTGAACGCACCCTGATGGGTGAGCAGGCACAGGGCAATCTGCGGGCAGGAGAATGAACCATGTTGAGATACACATCTGTCTTGTACATAGCATGTTTATATGTTGCATTCGTTTTACCTCCGGACTAGAAGCTATGATTTGGGCTCAGTGTCTGTAAATTCTGCTTCATTTTGCTGTAAACATTTTGGTTGGTCACCAAAAGTGGTATTAAATGTAATTCTGATTAATAAATTATTACACTAAACCCGTGAACGCTCTCCCTGCTGGAGTAGATCACTGTTATTTGCAGCTTTTCCTTCTTACGGGGGGTCCATAATGCAGACGGCATGCCAGCGTACAGGATCACAATGAAGCGTGCATGGCCCCAAAAGGGGTTTATATGGCTCATACAAGAGAGCTAAATCTTATTTGTTGAAATGCAGTCCCTGAATGGACCTGGGATTGTGGCTGCGAGGGTGAGCACATTTATTTGTGGGTGTCATTTAAAGGGGTAGACCGCCCACTGATCCTGAGAATGAAGCAGGTCTGCAGTTTCCCTGCACAGTTTGGGTCGCCAAGAGCACTGCTGTGCGGGAAAAGACGGTGAAGGGACCTCGGTGCTGAATCAGCGCTATAGATCCCAAATCCTCATTAGGGTCTTAGAGGTCAGATCGCCACCGGCTATAAAGTGATGGCAAATCCCTGTGATATGCCATACCTTTATGAGATGGGATGAGAGCACTGCTGTGTCACGTCAATGTAGGCTGCCCTGCATGGATGTAATCAGGGTCCAACAGACATCCACAGGGTCTGAGAGAGGAGAGAAGGGACTGAATTTCAACTTACAGTATTTAACAGATGTTTATTGCCCAGTTATATGAACCACAAATATATACAACCATAATGGAGGTGGTATATAATCTCATCAGCGCATTCATTTACTCACCTGCATTACAAAAATGATGCCCGACCCAAAGCCAACTAGAACGACCCAGGCAAAATCCATAAAGGGGTGATATCCTGAACACAATATACCACCTATTGACAGCATAGGCCAGGGATCAGCAACCTCCGGCACTCCAGCTGCTGTGAAACTACAACTCCCAGCATGCACACTTTCTTGGCTGTTCTTTTAACTCCCATAGAAGTGAAAGGAGGATTCTGGGAGCTGTAGTTTCAGAACAGCTCAAGTGCCCAGAGGTTGCTGATCCCTGGCATAGGTGATAAATGCCATATCACTGGTACCCTCAACGATCAGGAGAGTCCAGTGTCTGTACAGAGCAGTGGTGCCAACGTCAGTCCACAGCTCCATTCATTTCTCTGAAACTGGCTACATGATTCCCTTAAGAGCTTATGCACACGAACGTATTTTCTTTCAGTGTCCATTCTGTTTTTTTTTTTTTGCGAAACGTATGCGAAACCATTCATTTGAATGGGTCTGCAAAAAAAAAAAATAATAAATACGGAAGTTACCTTGTGGGCATTCCATTTCCGTATGTCTGTTCTGCAAAAAAATAGAACATGTCCTATTATTGTCCGCATTACGGACAAAGATAGTACTGTTCTATTAGGGGTCAGCTGTTCAGTTCCCCAAAATACGGAATGCACACCGACGTCATCTGTATTTTTTGCGGATATGTTTTCTGCGGACCGCAAAATACATACGGTCGTGTGCATGAGCCCTAAAAGTGATTGATCTACTACCGCTCCATTCAAACAGGGCACTTAGGGACCCCAGCCCCTATCCTCTAGCCAGGTGGTAAATTCTGTTGGTGGGATACCCCTGTAAATTGTTGGATATTAGAAAAGGTTTTTACACCTATGAAGAGAGCCACTCCTGTCCACTGGCTGCCTCTGGCATTGCAGATCACCCTCATTCTTTATTTTAAATGAGTCAGAGGTCCGATACCAGGTACGGCCAGTGCACGAAACGGTCACAGTTTCCAGGAATAATAATAATAAAAAAATAATCTTTGCTAATCTTTTATAACCCATTTAGGCTGAGGCTTTATATATTACATAGGACACATAAGCAAGCAGCCAACTGCAAAATGCAAAGGATCGATGGCAATCAACGCAATTAATTTCTATACCCCTTGTGGCCTCTGACTGCAAACCGGCAACAAAAAAAAAAAATCCCATCTTAGAACAGAAAAGACGAGTACCGCCTACAAATCATAAGATCCATGATTTATTCCACAGCACTGCCTTTGTCTGTTCCGCTGATCCCAGCACTACTCTGCTTTCATAAATAAAATGACAGTTTCAGTGTCAATGTGACATCCTGGTATTGTACTGAAGGGAGGACACGTACAAAATCACTGGGTCCGTAATAAATATTGCATATTAAAAGAAAGTCCGTGGTAATTAAATTCAGAGAGGTGTCTGCAAGACAATCACACAATGGCGGGAGGGTTTAGTCCCAAATCTTCAAGATATTGGGTAGAAGGCTTGCTGTCATGGTAAAACATGGGGCTTGGCTGTGACATTAAGCTATGGAGGAGAGTGACAAGAAGGAGGACGCAGGGGATCTGATGATAGGTTGATCTGCTTGGCTGTCATCACACTGTAAGAAAACCATGTGCTTGCTTGGCATTCATAGAAAGAATAAAAAATATATATAGCAGAGCTGGGTACGTTTGCCGACATTCACTCTATTCACTATTCTTTGCAGCTACCCCCGTGACATAATATATTTAGAGGAAACACTTAATTCTTCCATCGTCGCAATAAGGACGACTCATTGCAGCTGCTGACAAATGACTCTTCAGAGACTCGGATCATGGAATGAAGTCTTTTGGGCTCCAGTTTTTATTGTTCTGATTCATGCAGCTCCTGATCGATTATTTGCTCTCGTTCAATCTAGCTCGATGGGACTGCTGTCATCCTGCCCGTCTTCCACGTCTTCGTCCTCGTCTCCGGCTCCCATTAGGCTATTTAACAGGTTACCTTTAGAAACAAAACAAAAAATATATAGGCATACCGGGAACGACAAGGGGAAGACGCTTTTCACAAGCAAGTTTTTAGGTTTTCTTCATTGAAGCCGGGGGTAGAGAGCATGGCAGGAATAGGGCACACTGGTGCAGTTGTGCCCCTCGTTCAGATTCCCTCATGAATAAATGCTCATGGAGGAATGGAAAAATGTCCGTGTCTGGTATTGTTGTGATTACTTGAACGAGATAATCTGCAATACCCGAACAGGACTGGCACCCATTGGGAGGGAAAGAAAAAATGACTCATTTTTCTGGACAACCCCTTTTAGTGGCAATTGACACTTTTTGACTACCACTATATTTGAAGGGGTCCTCCAGCTCTTTAAAACTGATGGCCTATCCTTAGGCCATCAATATCAGATCAGTGGATTCCGAATAATCAGCTAGTGGAAGAGGCCGAGGCACTCGGGTAAGTGCTGCGGCCTTTTCATTGTTTAAGCTGCTCTGCGAGGATAGGCCATTAGTTCTAAAGAACTAGAAACCCCATTTAAGAGGGGGTCCAAGATTGACTGACTATCCTCAGCTGAAGCAATCAACATATGATGGTCAGGGGTCTAACGCTCTGCCGATCAGCTGTTACATAGTAGCTCCGGCGCCGAAACTATATAGCTCCACCCATTGTGTAGTGGACAGAGTTGGCATTTGCAGCGCTGCTTCCATTCACCTCAATGACAGCAGTGATGCAGTTATCCACTACATGATGGCTGGAGCCATGTAGTTCCAGAGCAGCTGATTAGAGGAGGTGCGGGGTATTGGACCCCCGATACTCCATCCCCAACCAGGAAAGGCAATTAATAGCAAAATTCTGAAGAACCCCTTTAAGGCTGGGTTGACAGGTCGCATCTGTGGTGCAGATTCTGCCATGGTTTTTATGCGACTGAAACAAAGGCCGCACCGTAGCCTGACGTAACAAGTAAACCCACCCTAAGACTAACAGTTTATCCAACTCACCTAATAATCCCCCGTAGGAAGACGACTGTTTAGGAGGTACACCAAAGAAAATCTGTCCTATCCTATCCAAATACTGAAAGAGAATAAAACAGAAGCTGTAAACTCAATACAGACCTTTTATAAGCAATATAAAGCATGGTGTAACAAGACGTTCTCGGATACTTTTAGCTGCTAAGTCTATGACTAACACTAGATGGCGCCATGTGTACCGGATAGAATGACAGCGCATAGCTGTGCATAATCCCTAACTGGTGAATATTAATAAGTGACTAAACAGGCCCTGGTCAATGTGTCTACAGTATACCGACCATGCCGCCCTGACCTGCTTTTTATGTACTGATTTTTCCAGAATTTAACGAAGCACACAGTAAATGATTTTAGTAGGTTTTTCATAATTTCAGAGCAAATTTCACCGTACCGAGAATCATTAGACGTGATGCGTCACAATAACGGCTTCAGAGAAATGAACATCATTGCTTTGTCCATTCTGAAATACACCCGAACATGTTAAAGGGGTTATCCAATATCATAAATTGACACCCCCACCACGTGCCGCACCCCTCAAAAGAGAATATACTTACCCCGCTTCCCGCACCGCTGCTTCTCCCTGTACATGAAAACATCCAGTGTTGGGGAGGGGGCGGTTGGAGCAGCCAATGGCAGGCGGGGACAAGCCTCCCAAGCATCACCGCCGCCCCCCCCGACACCAGATGTTTTCATCCGTGTACAAGAAGAAGCAACAGCGCCGCAGGGAGCAGGGCAAGTATATTCCCTGTAAGGGGCTGTTTATGATATTTGATAACCCCTTTAAACTAACACTCAAGGTTCCTTAATTTGCCCAATATGGAGGCACCAACTTCCCCCCCAGAGCTGTCAAACAGGAAATCTGTCAGGTTCTTCTTGCAGGACGCAGCCCATGAGAAAAACGACTGGCGATTTATTTTAGCTCCTGGTAATGTGTTGGCTCATTGAAACTCTTGCCAGGTCATGAATATCATCGTCCTGGCTCCTGCAGCGATTATGTCATGTCTCTTCTGATGGGTTTGGACCTACCTCATTATACATAGGATCTCGTTTTAACGATGGCTGATACTGTTCACACAATACTGTAAATACGGTTAATTTCCCACTAGAAATGAAATAAGAAAAAACAATTAAGCAAAGAGAAATGAATAAGAGTCAGATAAGCAGACACTAGACATTTTGGATATTACTGCAGAGGATGACGCACTGCATGACCTTCCCTTGATCTCATCTCCCGAGCCTAACACATGCTGCCCGGTATGCCGCTCGTCAGATGCCATCTTCCTACACGTCTTGGCGTGGAGCTGCATCGCTTCTTGATAAGAAATCCTTGGCAGCTGCATTCTGCTTTTGAGGAAGTCATTTACTGATAATCGTGCCTAAATAATCCACAGAGCGACAGTGACTGGCACCGGCTTCTACCCGCAGCAGAAGGAAGTGCTGTAATATCAATCCCACATAGGGAAGACATAACACCTGCAGCCCTGGGACACTGCACGGATACACCGATGCCGAAGACCTGGACAGGAGAGGCATATTATTACACTCTGTACCACCCCGGTCACTGCCACCCTTCTGCCCACACCGTTTATTAGTTTTGCCATGAAATGTTCCTTTAGGGCTCCTTCAGAGGAGACTGGGACTGATGCACTAAGATCAATGAGGGACATTTATCAAGACTGGCGTCCCTATATGCCACCCTTAATCCCTCTGCGCCATCAGATGCCTCTTAAGAAATTAGGCGCCTCTCTGGCAGTCCACGCGCCAGAGTTCTGGTAAATTCAGCGGGTCGCACTAAGCCCAGCCCAGTTTTTTGCTAAACTGGGGAGAAGCTTAAAAATAAGTTTTTTTACACCGCTAAATGCCCCTCAATGTGCCGATTCATGTCCGATTTGCTTCACGGACCGTCAGTCTGTGCAGAGAAAATCACAGCATGCACATAGTCAGATTTGCAAGCTAGACTCGCCCGATTCAACTCTACAGGCCCCTGGAAAAGAACGGGCACCGGGCATCTGTTTTGGATGGTTGATAGGAAACGCTGGGTGGATCTTTGGAGGGTGTTAATTTTTTTTTTTTTTTTAGCGGACAGCACACAGGCGAGTTTTAAATCATTTGTCTGAATGAGCCCTAAACGTCATAAAACCTCTGACGTGTAATAGTGATGTCAGAAGATTTAATTGTAGGGGTCCTGTTGCTGAGACCCCCACCAATTACTGAGAGCAGCGCTCCTTCAGTTGACCCGATGTTCCCACCTATAAAAACTTTTGGCATGTCAAAAGAAAGGATAGGTACTCTTTAAAGATGACCTGCCCCCTCTCCTGACATGTCCATTTTAGTAATTACTTGCGTAGCCCATGTACTAATTCTGGAAACATCTATTCTTATAGCTAATAGAGGAATTCATTCCTCTATTATTCCTAAGAGCAGTTTATGAATGAGTTGCTGTCGGTCTGCGATAAAGGTCCAGGTGGGTGTTACCAGTTGGGGGTGGTGTACCTGCACAGTATGACATCATCCAATCAGTGTCGCCAGACTGTGCAGGGACCCACATCCAACTGGTAACACTCAGAAGGACCTTTACTGCTGGCAATTCATTCATAACTTCTAGCAGGAATACTAAAGGCATTGCACAATGTAGAGTTATAAGACTAGATGCCCTAGAATTGTTATTACATGGGCGATGCATGTAGTTACTAAACCAGACATGTCAGGAGAGGTGCCTGCTCTTCTCCGTATCTACAGCCTCTCCTTCATTTCTGTCCAGAAGTTAAAAATGCATCTGGGCATGGAAATGATACAGACACTATAGAACAGTGCACCTACCAACCCCCTCCCTTTAGGAGGGGATGTGTAATAATGGGTGAAGCAACATCACACCCAAGGGCGGCATCCTACTCATTGGCAATATGGCAGTAAACAAGTGTCATCCCTGTGTGCCAGGGCCTGTGCCGGCTACTGCACTACTACAGTGGCCGAGGCTGAGCTGCAATACCAGACACAGGCCATGGACCAAAGCGGTGCCTGCAAACAGCCGGCCCCTGTTCTCCCCTCACACAGACCCTGTGACTGCACCTCTACAAGCCAAAGTGAGACACATACGACCTACCCCTCTACAGCCAGCAGCAGAAACCAAATGAAGTTTAAAAGGGGCTGTACAAATGGCGGACCCTTCTCTATGGACGGATGCTTCTCCGTGTACGTCGTGAAAACCACTGAAGCGCTTGTTTTATTTTTTAAACATAGAAATCTGCAATTAAAAAATACGTAAAATTACAAAAAGAACTGTAACAATAAAAGGTCTTTCTAAGTTTTATTAGGCCCCTTTCACATGAACGATATGGATTGCGTCCGGATCGGTTTACGAAAAATCTGCATCGGCAAGTGCAGTCAGTTTTGAAACGTTTGTCACACTCATGAAAAAAACTGAAGAATTACAAACAACATCTCCTAGCAACCATCAGTGAAACACGCTTTACATCCGGATGCAATACGTTTTTCAAGGAAGCCCCCTTCGCTTCTATGGGACCAGGGGTGCGTGAAAAACGCAGAATATAGAACATGCTGCGATTTTCACGAAACGAAGAGATGATGCGTGAAAAACAATGCTATTGAAACGAATGAGTCCAGATTCAGTGCAGGTGCAATGCGTTTAATTCAAGCCTTGCACCTGTCCGGAAAACTCGCTCGTGTGAAAGGGGCCCTAATCATTGCTAAATAGGAGCTGTCCCCCCTCCTGACAGGTCTGGTTTAGTAACTACCTGCATTCCCCAGGTTATAACAAGTTCCTCTATCATCCCTACTAGAAGTTATGAACGAATTGCTCACAGTCTGCAATGAAAGTCCTGTTGGCGGTCCCTGCCCAGCCTGAAACCTGACAGCACTGACTGGATAGTGTCAGACACACCCTCAACTGGACTTCCATTGCAGACTGCTAGTAATTAATTCATAAACTTCTAGTAGGAATGATAGAGGAACAGCACATCTTAGAGTTATATGAAAAGACCCTCCAGAATTCTTATGATTTGGGCAATGAAGGTAGTTACTACAACAGACATGTCAGGAGAGGGGGCAGCTCCTCTTTAACTAGCAATGGATGTTATCCAAACACGGACTATCCCTTATATATTACAGATGCATGGTAGCCATAGTAAAGTCTTACTGCAAGACAGCTTGGGCCACAAACATGTCCACCTCGCTCCGATAGCCTCGAGTGGATGAATATTCTACTAACATATTGGCGCAGCCTTCCCCGTCGGAAGAGTGCAGGAAGTGGTAACGGGATTCATAGTAGTTTTGCTCTGAAAAGGTAGACGGTTTACAACAATTACAGGGTGTGTAAACTTTTGCAACTGAGCCATTACCCTACCTCAGTGCAGGGCAGCCTACCTTTCCATAGTGTTATAGCCAGTAACTGATGCAGCTTTGGGTGACCTAATTTTCCGGACCCTCCAGTCGACCACTTAAGAGCTCGGGAAACAAACGCCACCCGTTCAGGGGAGTTCTGATGCATCAAACTGAACAATTTGGCCAGATTTTCTACAGGAAGAAAAAAGTTACAACATGAACTGTTTAACCGCTAGAGAGAGAAAAACCCAAGAAAGACTTAGAGGGATTATTCAGAAAAAGATATTTATGAGTTATCCTCAGGATACGTCATTAGTATCAGATCTGCGGGGGGTGCGACAGCCGGGACCCCCGCCGATCAGCTGTTAGAAGAGGCCTTGAGTGCCGTAGCCTCTTCCTAGGCCAGTGACCTCACATGGCCTAGTTGCAGCTCCGCCCTATTCAAGTCAATGGGGCTGAGCTTTCAATACAAAGCCCTACACTATACAAGATACAGAGCTGTTGATGGAGCGCAGTGTCTCGCTGAAACAGCTGATTAGTGGGGGTGTCAGGACTGGGACCCCTGCTGATGTGATAATGATGACCTATCTTGAGGATAAGTCATCATTATCTCTTCCAGGATAACCCCTTTAATATTCAGAACACATATTATTAACAATAATCTTGCACTGAAGCGCATTTTCAACTTCCTTACAAGTCTAGAGCTGCGTTCACAATTCTGAAGGCCTCCAAGAGAAAATCTCCTAAACATCCTTATGATTTGGTAGAAGTGTCCTGCTACTCTACAATAATCCATAGCTATGGGGTGTCTGTTAACAACCTGTCAGCTGACTGAGATGAAGACCAGCAGAATTGTGAATACAGCTCCGGGCTAAAAACAACTAACTCTAGATTAATGCTTGACCCATATACATCAATTATCCATAGCATAGTGACCTGGACTGCTCTGACCCCTCGATGCCTCCGAGGATGTGGAGCATTATTTTGTGCCAGAGTATCTCTTCTGTGGGATGGGATCAGACGGGCCTGCCTTCTCTCTCGGCATGGATCAATGAGCCTTGGGCGTTCACCACCCTGGTGCCGGTTCACAGGTCGTTGTTCCAAATCTCTGCACACCAGGAACACCCCGCAAGAGCTGTCTTTTTGGAGATGCTGTGACCCAGTCGGATCCTCACGCTTGTCTGTTTATCTTCCTCCCAACAACTTAGGGCACTTTCACACTAGCGTTTTGGATTCCGTTTGTGAGATCCGTTTCAGGGCTCTCACAAACGGTCCAAAACGGATCAGTTCAGCCCCAATGCATTCTGAATGGATAAGGATCCGTTCAGAATGCATCAGTTCGGCTCCGTTCCGCCTCTATTACGTTTTGGAGGCGGACACCAAAACGCAGCATGCAGCATTTTTGTGTCCGTCTGAAGAGGTGGAGCCTAGCGGATCCGTTTTTTTTTTACAATGTAAGTCAACGGGGACGGATCCGTTGTCAATGACACAACATGGTGCATTTGAAAACAGATCCGTTCCCCATTGACTTTCAATGTAATTCAAAACGGATCCAAACTTTGCATTAGTGGTGCGGATCCGTCTGTGCAAATAAACAGACGGATCCGCACCAACGCAAGTGTGAAAGTACCCTTAAAGAGGACCTTTCATGACTTCTAAATATATAAACCAAGTATGCTCACATGGAGAGCGGCGCCCAGGGATCTCCCTGCACTTACTATTATCCCTGGGCGCCGCGCCGTTCTCCCGGTATAGGCTCCGGTCTCTTTCCTCACAAAGTTATAGTGGGCGGAGCCTGCCCTTCATCTCCTTCTCCCAGGCTGCAGCACTGGCCAATCGCAGCGCAGAGCTCATAGCCTGGGAGAAAAAAAACTCCCAGGCTATGAGCTCTGTGCTGCGACTGGCCAGCGATACAGCCGGGGAGAAGGAGATGAAGGGCAGGCGCCGCCTACTATAACTTTGTGAGGAAAGAGACCGGAGCCTATACCGGGAGAATGGAGCGGCGCCCAGGGATAATAGTAAGTGCAGGGAGATCCCTGGGCGCCGCTCTCCATGTGAGCATACTTGGTTTATATATTTAAAAGTCATGAAAGGTCCTCTTTAACATGAAGAACTGACTGCTCACATACCACTGAATATATCCTCACTCCTCACTCCTCACTCCTGAATAACCTACTGGTAAATGAGCAAGTCATGGTGGTGGGCTCTACCTTCTGATGCATCCCGCGTGTCTGGAGGCACAAACACCACGGGAGCCAGGAGACATCCTACCTGCAGTCCAAAACACCAAGTATATCTTCAAGAACTCTTTGTGCAACTACTCAAAGGGGTTGGGCAGCGATTTATATTGATGACCTGTCCTCAGGATAGGTCATCAATATCTGATCTGCAGGGGTCCGACACCAGGCACCCCCGCCGATTAGCTGTTTGACGAGGAGGTGCTCCAGGTGAGCGCCGCTTCCTGGTCATTACACTAGCAGAACATGACCCTCACACTTCCTGACGATAGATCATCAATATAAATCAATGTACAACCCCTTTAAGAAATCTATTTCCGCCACAGAATAAAGTGAGATTTTTAGTTGTGACCTGGAATATTTGACCCTCCCGCGACGGCTGAAGATGAGAAACTAAGGCCTGATTCACATTTGCGTTAAAGAGATCCGGCATTCCAACTTTGCCGGAAGTAAGCGCATTGCCGTCCAGCCCCGTTTACCATAACGGGGTCCTGTGGCGATACGGCCGCAACCCGGCAAATATGCAGAGAAGCGACTGGACAAATACCACCGTGTGCGTCGGTTTTCATATGGGAGGGTCTCCGCCAGTTCCAGTTACAGCGAATGGGGCCGGCGGATGTCAGTTAGCCTCCAGCAGTGCCGGGTCCTGCCGGAGATGTATAACGCAAACAAGCCTAATCCCGTTTGGCTTCACTGGGATAACCGGAGACTCACCTAATAATTCATCTGTTACTTTAGCTTCTGATTTTTCTAGCGACTCCAGAACGAGCATGGACAGATCCGCCGCGCTATTTTGCTTCAAGGGAAAAAAAGACAAGATGAAAAACACATAGCAGCCGCCACGTCCCTCTCAGCCTCCGCATTTTGCCACTTTCAATCTCAGCTTCTAGCAGGACACAACTCACAAGGGGATGAAAACTAAATGCACTGCAATAGCTTATGACATAAGGGAAGAGAACCGCGCGGCCAAGCGAATCAATGGAAACGCGCCTCCTCATGGACTAGACAACGGACGGAAGTCCACAGCCAGGGCTGAATTTACTGCACATAAGACAACGGAGGCTGAAGGCAGATCTTATCCCAGCCTTACAAATATACAATCCCCCCATCATGATGAACATGCTCACTCATTCGCTCGGCTTTAGTCCATTCACCATGATAGTCTATAATGCAGGATTACCTAGTATATGAACATTGGACATATATATTATATATGGGATAGGGGTCCTTACCTGACCATGGCTGAAGAATAGCAGAGCCCCGGAGTACATTAATTCTCTTGCTTCTGCGTGTTTGTTCTGAGACATATACCTGAAAGAGAGAGAACGAGAGATTAGCTAAGAGCGGCCATCTCTCCCAAATCCACCACACACACTTGTCATGGCCGGTATGTGTACTCAGGGGGGAGAAGGCTGCTGACTGACACCTTATCGACTGGGAGGGCAAAAGGACTGGGTGAAAATATTCATTTTGCCCGATCCTTCTTTCCCCGGACATCATCTGTTGGGGAGAATCGGGGGCCCGCTGTCGTAAGAGACATCCATCTGTATAGAAGACGCTTCATATCATACAGACTAAGAACTCATTCACGCGACCATGGTTTGGTTCCGCATCCGAGCCACATTTTTTGCGGCTCGGGTGCGGACCCATTCACTTCAATGGGGCTGCAAAAGATGCGGACAGCACTCCGTTCCCTGGCCCCAAGTCATGTCCATGGGCTCAGCATGCATGTTGGTACTTGCATCCCTGGATCTGATTGAAGCTGTTATGGCACCAGACGGGGTTACAAGCAGAGTGTACCTGGCATGCATGCTGCACCTGCGCTCCCTGGATTTTGTGTGGCTGCCATGGCCCATAACAGGTAGGAACTAGTGTTAGGGACCACTCGTAGAGGCGACCTTGACGTGGTGAGTGGCTTATTACGCTTTGGCCAAAATGTACACTAATGGCTCATTCAACATCCAGCATGGAGGCAGGGCAGAGTGCTGGTTGCAGAGTGCCATTGCATTTTTGTTTTTGCATGTCCTATTCTTGTCCGTTTTGTGGACAAGAATAGGCATTTCTATAAAGGGCCGTCCGTTCCGCAAATTGCGGAAGGCAAACGGGCGGTATCCGCGTTTTGCTGACGCAAAACACGGTACGTTCGTGTGAACAAGCCCTAAGGCTGAGTTCACATCAGAGTTCAGCCTCTTTCCGTTCTCCTGCTCAGTTATAGGTGCAGGAGAATGGAAAGTACGGATTCGGCACATAACTGAGCCGAACTAAGCCTACGGACCCCAAAGACTATAATGGGGTTCCTTAGGTTTCCACAAAAGTCCGGTCTCCGCTACAAAAATCTTTCTCTGAGAGGAAACCTAACGGACCCCATTATAGTCAGAGGTCTGTCAGGAGTCTGCACACAGCGGACACTAACGATACCACTGCAGATGTGAACCTAGCCTTAAAGGGGGTTTTACTGGAATTAAGATACTGATGACCTATCCTCAGGATAAGTAATCAATATCAGACTGGCGGTGAACCGAACCCTGGCAACCACAGCGATCAGCTGTTTTGGGCAGCTAAAGGTGTTGGAAATGATGTAGTGGTCAGAGCCGGGAGCAGAAGTTTCTGTCCCCCGTGTGGCGGTCGCGCTGGGGTGCTGCAGTACGCGGCGCTGGAAACTACTAAGTGGAAGAAACCTTTAGTCCACTGTTTGGTGGTTTCCAGTGGTGGTGCCTGACAAAACCAGCTGATTGGTGGGGTGCTAAGTCTCAGACCCCACTGATCTGATATTGATAGATACAGAGTATAGGTCATCAATCAATAGCCGCATTACTGACCCGACTCAACCAGCGATCGGCGACGGGCATTTCCTGAGCGTTAAGAGGGACCATAAGTGGAGATCAGCGGGAAACAGGAAGCGTCAGAAGAACAGCACCCTTCTCTTTTAAATTCATGGGCCCGACTGCCCCTTTGATGGATTTTGTCGTTCACACGTTAGTCATGTTCAGGTTGTTTCGCCAAGTAACATCCAAAGACAAGTTAAACCAGTTTAATACGGCCGCAATACAGGGAAGCGACAGCGACTAAACGGAAAAGCAAGTGATCAAGAAACTCTTTGGGATGAGTAGCCATGTATGAACATAATAAATCCCTTCAATATCTCTGCCATATGTCAGCGTCGACCAGAATATGATAAAGGGGTCGGCAGAGTTACATAAAAAAAAAAGATCCTCCCCGCTGCTGCTACCGTCACCACATGATCAGGCTGCAGCGCTGTGCTCGTATTCCATACATGTCCGCTGCAGCCAATCACTGGCCTCTGGACACGGCACAAGACTGCAGATTGTCTGCCGCACACAGGGTGCAAGCGCTGGTACAGAGGGGTCCGGGACCTTCTCTTCTCTCTTCTAATAACATTTAAACCCCTTTATCCAACACACGTACAGTCCACTTGCTCTTCGTCCCTCCCTTGGATTTCTTTCAAGACTAAGACGTGCCGCCCCCCTCCACTGGTCTCAGATCGCCCATGACATAGTGCTGTGTCCGAGGGGAGTCACCTTCCTATGGCGTCCTGCATATGGAAGCCTGAGATCACGACAGACATCCTAAAAGGTATTTGATCGGGGGAAGAAAAAAAATGGAGGGACAGAGGGCGCGGGGTCTGCGGACTATACTTGTATAATGTGCAGTCAGGGTTGGACTGGAGGGGTCTCCGTCATGAAGCATTCACACCGGCAGCAGGAACGTTCTAGGCTCTATTCTCAAGCAAAGAATAAATCGGGGACAGTAATGGAGGGGTGTCCTATTCCAGCTCACCCATCAGTCTGAGGCAGTACTCGTGGTAAGCTGGCACTAGACAAGAAGCAGAATTTTGGGCGGCCATTTTTAAAGGGCATCTGTCAGCAGTTTTGTGCCTATGACACTGGCTGACCTGTTACATGTGCACTTGGCAGCTGAAGGCATCTGTGTTGGTCCCATGTTCCTATGTGCCCGCATTGCTGAGAAACGTGATGTTTTATTATATGCAACTGAGCCTCTAGGAGCAACGGGGGCGTTACCATTACACCTAGAGGCTCTGCTCTCTCTGCCACTGTCATACCCTCTGCACTTTGATTGACAGGGCTGGGCAGTGAGATCGTCATCACACCTGGCCCTGTCAAAGTGCAGAGGGCGCGACAGTTGCAGAGACAGCAGAGCCTCTAGGTGTAACGGTAACGCCCCCGTTGCTCCTAGAGGCTCATTTGCATCTATTTAAACATCATATTTCTCAGCAATGCGGGCACATATGAACATGGGACCAACACAGATGCCTTCAGCTGCCAAGCGCACATGTAACAGGTCAGTCAGTGCCATAGGTACAAATCTGCTGACAGATGCCCTTTAAAGCTGGCTCCAATTCAGGGCAGACTGACATGGTCTAGGGGTGAATTCACACAGATTTTATATTTCTGCAAGCCCTATTCAGATAAATGGACAAATGCAGAATTTTTTTACTGTCTGAACACACCCCAAGGCCTCATGCCCGTGGCCGTGTCCGTATTTCGCTCCGTGAACCACAGATACCTTCCATGTGCGTTCTGTATTTGTCTCATTCCCTTCTATCATTTGCGGAACGGTCGCATGGATCTGAAAAAAAACAAGGATGTGCGAATGACCCCATAAAGATGAATGAGGCAGTGCGCTGCCCGCAAAAAACACGGAAAGAAAACCGATGGAAAACGCGGTCGTGTGCATGAGCTAAAGCTGAGCATACCCATCACACAATAATCTACACCGGGATAAGGGCCCCTCGGCCTCTGGAGACATAAGAAATCGGCCATGTTGCCTTTACATCTTTTTCTCCCCTCAAGAGATAAGAACAAGGGGGTGCGGTGGAGGCGGCCATGTTGCTCTGCTCCACCAATCACCACAGCGGGATGTGTTCGATTTTTAAGGCCTCGCTGAATGGGGTTTTAGGTGGGCACCCAAGACAGGCCTGGTAAGAGACACCAATTAAAGGGAATGTCTCCACAAGATGAAGCCACCTGGGGACCCGCTGGTCACTGCGTGTTTGGCTCCCGGGTGACATTTCCTCAGGCCACCAGAAGTGACGGCGGCTGCAGAATTATTTGCCTATGGCAGATTTGGGCACATGTCATGTGACCTCCTCCTGAAGTACAGGCGCACACTGTCAGCCGCTGCGCAGCCATGAGGCACTGGGGAGATTAATCAAACTGGTGGAAAGGGGAAAAAAAGGCTTAGTTGCCCATAGCGACCAATCAGATTCCTCCTTTCATTTCAAAAAGGAGCTCTGAAAAATAAAAGGTGGATCCTGATTGGTTGCTATGGGCAACTAAGCCAGTCTTACTTTTCACCAGTTGAATAAATGTCCCCCACTTAGTGATAGGCCAAGACCTGATGTGAGGCACTGGTATAGCAGCTGTCACCCCGCTGTGTCCCCTGCCGCACTCACACCAGGCCCTGTCACCCTCCTGGGCCTTAAATTCCCTTTTACAAGTGTGAAACTCCTTGTCCCCAAGAAACAACAGCGTGAAGGGCCAGGTTTAAGCACTGGCCGGGCAGTACGAGCCCCCATAGCAACTAGAAAACGCTAACCAATCAGCGGCGAGGAAACTGTCAGAACGGCAACCGGCTAAAGGGTTAATCGCTCGCTCTTGACAGACCGACACGGCGGGCAGCCAATCAGCCAGCGCCGTTTCAGGGAGCCCCGCCCAGGCCTTAGCAACCGGCAAGCCACCCAGCCAATCAGCCGTCACTTGAGGAATGGGCCTTGGAAAGCTCTGGAACGTTGTAGTCATAGGAAGAATCGTGAAAAAAAAAACAAGCCCCTCCCCCCCACCGTACCTGAAGAATAACGTGCGGTACATCTGGTGGGCCTCGTAGTAGTCTCCCTTCTCCACGCTGGCCCGCAGCTTCCCCTCTACACGCTGTACCCCGCCTCGGTTCCGGGCGCTGCCTTTGGAGCCTTCTTGCTCCGCCATTGCAGCAGCCATCATGGGGACGGCACAGAGACGTCACCCGAGCTGCGCAGATCAGCACACGCACTCCGTTGCTGTTCTTCGACGTACGGAAGCCGAAGGCAGTCAAACGCGGTACGTCACGTGACCCAGGCGCCGCAGCTGATTGGCTCCTCCCCCTTAGACTTAGTGACTTCTCTCATGGCTGTGTCCTGGACCTGTCTCACCCTACAGCGCCTCCTCTGGCCAAAGAGAGAACTGTTTTGTTTAACCTTTTTTTTTTTTTCTTTGTTTACTACCAAGCTGTTTTGGGGCTTCAGGACCCCCTTTTTTTTACACCTTGTCTGTATGAAGTACCTTCATTTGTTTACTTTCTGTATGGAGTACTTGTGAGGTACTTTCACACTAGCGTTGGTGCGGATCCGTCTGTTTATTTTCACAGACGGATCCGCACCTCTAATGCAAACGTTTGTATCCGTTCAGAACGGATCCGTTTGCATTAGGTTTAAAGAAAAATGACAAAGTCCAAAACGGATCCGTTTTGGATTACATTGAAAGTCAATGGGGAACGGATCCGTTTTCAAATGCACCATATTGTGTCACTGACAACAGATCCGTCCCCATTGACTTACATTGTAAAAAAAAACGGATCCGCTAGGCTCCGCCTCTTCAGACGGACACCAAAATGCTGCATGCTGCGTTTTGGTGTCCGCCTCCAAAACGTAATAGAGGCGGAACGGAGCCTAACTGATGCATTCTGAACGGATCCTTATCCATTCAGAATGCATTGGGGCTTAACTGATCCGTTTTGGAACGTTTGTGAGAGCCCTGAAACGGATCTCGCAAACGGAATCCAAAACGCTAGTGTGAAAGTACCCTTAGCCTAGGGGGACACAGCCGTGTGCATTGCAATTAACGATTGTGAATGTGGTTGCATTTTGACACACGACACATCGTGAGCGATGCCGCAGTCACAAAAACTTGCTGAATTTTCGGTTGCAGTTCACATGCACCTGCTCTGTCAGCATAGTTTGCAATGTAAGGGTCGTGTGACTGTGACATATGCAATTTTTTGTTCCAGATTTACTAATGTGCACCAAAAATCTGTCTAAAAATGCGCTACAACTTGGCGCATCTACTAGGGTTTCGACACTTGTCTGACATGCATAACAAGGGGGGCAGGGCCTAAGATGCGCCGTTTTGTACCACAATTCTGGCGTAAAATTCTGTCTCAAAGTAAGCCAACCAGTAGTTGGTTTACAGCACGTCAGCATTTAGTGAAACTACAACTCCCAGCATGCTCCTTTCACTTCTGTGGGAGTTGAGAGAACAGCCAAGCAAGTGTGCATGATGGGAGATGTAGTTTCACAACACCTGGAGTGCCGGAGGTTGCGGATCCATTGCGGAAAGGCAGAGAAAAGCCTGATAAAAGTCTGTGATTAAGAACTCACGCACACGGCCGTATGTACTTTGAGGTCAGCAAATTGCGGATCCACAAAATACAGATGCTGTCCGTGGTGCAGTCGCATTTCTGCTGACCCATTGACTTCAATGGGTCCGTGGTTCGCTTTTTGCAGCCAAGTATAGGACATGTTCTATCTTTTTGAGGAACAGACATACGGATATGGAAAGCACGCGAATCATCCATGTGCTTTCCGCAACCATATGTCTGTTCCGTTCTGTAGCCCCGCAAAAAAAAAAATAGAGCATGTCCTATTCTTGTCCGTTTTGTGGACAAGGATAGGTATTATTACAATAGATCCGCAAAAAAAAAAAAACAGATGCCATACGGAATGTCATATGTTTTTTTTTGCAGATCCGCAATTTGCAGACCGCAAAATCTGGTCGTGTGCATGTAGCCTTATCCCCAGAATGTGGACCACGGATCCACTGAAGTCAACGGCACATGGATACAGTCGTGTGCACGGGGCCTAAATCTGGTGCAGGTCTAGACAGCCTAAGGCTACATGCATACGACCGTATGTGTTTCGCGGTCCGCAAATTGCGGATCTGCAAAAAAAAAAACGGATGAGATCCGTGTGCCATCCGTTTTTGGGTTTTTTTGGATCCATTGTAACAATGCCTAAAATGCCTATATTTTTTTGCGGGGCTACAGAACGGACATATGGATGCGGACAGCACACGGTGTGCTGTCCGCATTTTTTGCGGACCCATTGAAATGAATGGGTCCGCATCCTATCCGCAAAAAAAACTAAACGGACACGGAAACAAAATACGTTTCTGTGCATGAGGCCTAAAGCAGCTTACGCCATCTACAGACTTAGTAAATTAGGTCATTTGTTTGAGCAGATTTTAATCTTTGCAATGGGTGAGATTTGGGGCAAATCCATGTAAAAATCCACAAGTAACACATGCAGATTTTGGTGCGGGGGGAACGGAACAGACATGTGGATGCGGAGATTACATGGTGTGCCGTCCGCATCTTTTACTGGCCCATTGAAGTAAATGGGTCCCCATCAGACCCTCAAAAAATGCAGATCAGATGTGAACCCAAACCACGGTCGCGTGCATGAGCCCTAAACTGGACTTTTAGGCTCCTTTCACACGAGCGAGTTTTCCGTGACGTGAACGCATTGCACCCGCACTGAATCCTGACCCATTCATTTCAATGGGTCTGTGTACATTAGTGTTGTTTTTCACGCAGCACTTCTGCGTTGCGTGAAAATCACAGCATGTTCTATATTCTATGTTTTGTATATTCTATGGCCCCATAGAAGTGAATGGGGCTTCAGTGAAAAACGCGTTGCATCCGGAAACAAGTGCGGGTACGATGCGTTTTTCACTGATGGTTTCTAGGAGATGTTGTATGTAAACCTTCAGTTTTTATCACACGTGCGAAAAACGCATCAAACCGGCATGGAAAAAACTGAACAACTGAACGCAATCGCAGGCAAAACCGTCTGAACTTCCTTGAAAAATGTTGCGAGTTTCACTGAACACATCCTGAATGCATCCGGAGCCAATCCGTCACACTCGTGTGAAAGACGCCCTAGGGTTTCAGAAGAGAAGTAAAAAAAATCCTTGAAGCAGCGGTCAAGCTTTTCTGGGTCAGATTTAATCAATTTCATTTAAAGGGGTTCTCCAAGATTTGTTAAAACTTGTAAGGGTGCTTTGTAAAATCGGGAATAAAACTGTAGCTTTAAAATGTTCTGCTAATTTTTGGCTAAAAATCATACACTACTCACAAAAAGAGGGATATTTGGCTTGTGGGTGAAATTTCAGGATTTACCTAAAATGCCCTCTAACCTTTACAGGTGAACTTAAAGGGAACCTGTCATCAACGTTATGCTGACCTCACTGGGGGCAGCATAAAATACTGACAGAAATGCTGATGTAAGCGGTGTCACTCATGAGCTTAAAGTAAGTAGTTGCTGAGAACTAGCATCATAGTCATTGCAGCCCAGGCCTTGAAAAGAATCAAATCTACCTGAGAAGAGTCCTGGTTATTATAACCTCCTGCTCTCCCGCCCATCTGCTGATGATTGGCAGTTCTCTCCTAGAGAGAAAGGGAGAAAACTAGGTAGAAGCCGGTCAGTCATAAGCAGGTGGGCACCAATAATGGCAAAAAAGGGGAGAGGCACTCATAGGGTGATAGTTTGATTCAGATGAAACACTGTACTGTAGAGGCGATCAGTCCAACTCACCTTTTTGTGTTGTGCAAGGATAGGCACAACACTATTTAGGGCATTCAGTTTTGGTGTACGGGTGGTCGATGCTGCCGGTACCAATCGCTCTTCTTTTGTGTGGCGGCCAAGCCTCAGGAGGGGCGTAAAGAGCACAATATTTCAATGTGGATAGCGAGTCCACCAGTTGCTGGTACTTCTTTGGCGCAATGAACACGAACTTGATAGGTTATGGTTGGATGCTTTATTATTCGCACAAGGTAAGACAACGCGTTTCGGAGTTGTATAGCACTCCTTTTTCAAGTCTAAAAAGATGATTGGGTTCATGTCACCCAATCATCTTTTCAGACTTGAAAAAGGAGTGCTATACAACTCCGAAACGCGTTGTCTTACCTTGTGCGAATAATAAAGCATCCAACCATAACCTATCAAGTTTGTGTTCATTGCGCCAAAGAAGTACCAGCAACTGGTGGACTCGCTATCCACATTGAAATATTCAGCAGGTGGGCAGGAAGAGCAGGAATTCATGAATAACCAGGACTCTTCTCAGGTGGCCGGGACTCTTTTCCAGGCCCAGCAAGGGTTCCTGACCACAGGCGTCATTTTATTACATGGGCCAAAAAGGATTTACGCTGGACGAGGGACCAGTGGACCTCACTGCTGTTCACCAATGAAAGTCGATTCACGCCGAGCAGAAATGATGGCCACCAAAGATGTTGCAGACGTCAAGGAGAGCACGATGGGCCACCAGACAAGCCTTTGATGATGATGGTGGTGGTTAGGGATGAGTGAATCAACTTCGGATGAAACATCCAAAGTAGATTTGCATAAAACTTTGTTCTAAGAGCTCCGTACAGTATTAGAATGTATTGGCTCCGATGAGTCTCGCGAGACTTTGCGCAATAACTTCATAAATTAATTTGTACTGTAAAAAAACATTTTACAAACTCGGTCCCATTTCCCGAACTCTGGTTCGGTTCCAAGGTATGTAGAACCAAACCCGAGTTCGGTAAATGTTTTTTTACAGTACAAATTTATTTATGAAGTTATTGTGCGAAGTCTCGCGAGACTCATCGGAGCCAATACATTCTAATACTCTACGGAGCTCCTACACTTTGTGAATGGCCCAGTGACAGGCCCATACTACCTGACTGACATCATGAATCCAGTCATTGTGCCTCTGCATGAACAACACAGGCCTAATTTCATCTTCATCGAGGACAATGCAGCAGCTCATCGAGGTCGCGTCATTAGGGAACGGCTCCTGGAGACCGGGGGACCTCAAATGGAGTGGCCTGCACCTGAATCCAGACCTGAATCCCATTGAAAACCTATGGGATCAGCTTAGAAGGAAATATTAGGTTGCACTCGATGTCCTAAATTCTGAGGTGCAATGTGGAATGGGTATATACAGTACCCCAATACAGATACTGTTGAAATACCACTGCACACTCTTGGTTTGATGCAAATAAAATATATTTTTAGTATTTTTGATCCTCCATATAGTTGAAAGTCATATCAGGAGAACATTTGTCTCTTGGGTATATGTGACTATTATCTGACATTTCGGTCTAATCCCAGACCTTGGTCACAGGAGGAGAGTAGAGCAGATGGATGAATCCCTGTGGAGCAGAGAGGTAGCGCTGCGGGAGACTGCATGTGAGTCGCCGTGTAGAGGCTCGTAACTCTGTACCCCAGGACCTCAATGACCTGAGGGCCGCCCTTCAAGAAGAGTGGGAAGCCTCAGCAGACAAAAAGTCGACTTGTGAACCACAGGAGACGTCGTTGTCCAGCTGTAATTGATGCTCAAGGCCACAGGACAAGTTATTAGGACATTGACATTTTTTGGGGGATATACCCACCACTGATGTTGGCTAGGGTTGAGCGAATTTCATATTTTGACGTTCGCATGCGGGTTCGTGTGGTGGTATTTACAAAATTGCGTTATGAATTCTGTTACCACGGACCATAATGAAATTCCATGACGGAATGCCTTTAGAGGCAGTCATAATAGAAGTCTATGGCCTGCATAACGGTCTATGGCGGTCTAAGTCTATGGCCTGCATAATGGATCCATCCGGTTTACGCTATGCAGGAGAGGACTCCAGCATAACGTAAACCAGGCGGATCCGTAATGCAGGCCATAGACTTCTATTATGACGGAATGACTAACGGAATGCCTCTAACAGCATTCAGTCATGGAATTGCGTTATGGTCCGTGGTAACAGAATTCATAACGCAATTCAGTAAATACCAAAATATGAAATTTGCTCATCTCTAGTGATGGCTTTTTTTTTTCAGTAAACAGTTTGAGATGAGGAAACCGCCATTGCTGCTTCTACTTAAATGCCCGACTTTCATGAAATAATATCACTGGAGCGGGAACTTTTGTTTTCTATAAATTTCACCCGAAAGCCAAATATCCCTTACTTTTACTTTTTTTCTTAGTGTATTTTCAATTGGCTTAATGGAGTGTGGGGATGGCACTCTTATATTCTGGCCAAAAATATGGAAATATTTCTGGATGATAGGAAAAAATATTTATTAAATTGTAATAAAAATTAAAAACTGTTGCAACAATAAATAACAATATATTAAAATGGTTGATGTGTCCACCAATATACAGATGTCTCTCAATGGTAGGCACTCTGCTGTATATAGTATATGTAGATTATTGGCAGATGTCTTACAATCACTGGAGTCTGTATCTTAATGCATCAATTTGATAATATAAGATATTAAAAAACATTAGAAAAATGATTCAGATATATCAATGTTCCTGAAGATGGTGGTTAACAGTATCCCTCTTTTTCTTGAGGTTACAATTAAAGTCAATCTCACTCAAAACTGTTGTTTTTGTATAATAAAATTCAGTTTTTCTTTTCAAATGTCTCCAAATAGTAAAAATGTGTCCCCACAAGGTAAGTTCACCTATTGTTACAGATAAATCGTTTCCAGTTCTCTTTTGGCTAGGAATCAATAGTATTTGTTATTCACAGGTTTCTGTAAATATCTGATCCCGTAACAGTTAAGGTGCCGTACTGGCTACGTTACCACTTGTCGGGCGGCTATGCGCGCGATGTCTCTCATGTGGCTGTGGTGTTGAGTCCGGTTCCCCAATTCCCGCGGTGTAGTAGCTGTTACTAGTATTACCCACGTGTTACGGGGATTGGAAGATTAGTTTCTTGAAGACTGAGCGCTCAGTGTAGTGACAGTGTTCCGTCTCCTTTGGCTTTATTTCTGATGCTGGTTCCTCCCAAACGCGTTTCGGGACATACAGTCCCTTCCTCAGTGGGTTGCCAGCATCCATAATTCTGTGCTTTTTATAGAGGCATCAATTTAGGGTGTACTAGTGACATCACCGATAGGGTTGGGTTATTTCCTTGATTGACAGCACTTTTTTTCCTCTTTTTTGTACTTTATTGTTCCTTTCTTCGTTGTCAGAGTTATATATATATAGAAGATAGAACAATATAGAATAGTCTATTTCTACTATGATAAATAATCCACTGTTAGATGGTTACTTTTAAAAAAGGGGATATACGGTCTCATATTGAGTATATAATAATCACAATTACATTGGACAAAAATATAGAAATATAAAAATATTGAGTAGCTAGTAAGGAGTGTTAAAATAAATAAAAATAGAGATATATAAGGATTGGAAAGCTTCAGTGTCTTGGTATCTATAATAAATGAGGAATAGGGTTTCAATTGGCCTTTATTAAAAATATTGAGCCGTTCTGTTACAAATGGACATCTAATAAACCTTATGTCTAAACTACTAAAAGGTCGTAAACGCTTATTAAAGCCACAGGCCGCTACTAGCAGCATCTCAAGTATGTATACAAAAATAGGACTCTGTATTTGTAATAAAAAACAATTAAAAAATGATTTTTAGCTCAAAATTAGTACAATACAATAATAAAAAAATTGCCCCAAAGGTGTACATAGCATTTAAAAGGCAGTTTTTAATTTTACAATGCCTCTGGTTCCCCTTCTAAGTGTTCATGGTTCTGGAGATTCTCTCAGCAGTCATTACATAAATAAAGGTATTAATAGAGGCCTTCATATAACAGTACCTGATGGCGTGCCACAATTTTCCTACTTGATTTGAATGCTAATGTAATAATGGAGGCACAGTGAAATGAATCCATATGCTGTAGAATAAGACCAGAGGTTTAGAAATGTTTCAGAGTCACCACCAGGGGGCAGCATCACTCTGGCCAGCGTCCATTGAACCAGCAAGAGACCATTAGGCTACCTGTTCATGGGTGCAAGTTTCAAACAGAAAATCCGCATCGATTTTGTTTCTGCATCCAAAACAGTGTGTGTTACTTGCGTTTTTTTTAATGCAGTTTTGACGCAGATCTCAGACCTTACATTGCGAATAATGAAATCCGCACAAAATATAGAATTGGCCAAACTATTGACATGCTGCAGATTTCCATATCCATGGAAAAAAAAGCAATGTGTACATGAGATCTGTCTAATACAATGCGGTTTTTCTGCATGAAAATCCAGGGAAAAAAAACTTGCTTAATCCACATGTGCAGGTAGCCCAGTCTGCCTTCAGAAACATCATCCTTACCTGCTCCCTGTCGTTCCGACCCCCAGCGCTGCAGGGTCACATGCTCTGCTGCAGCTAATAACCGGCTTCGGTGGTCATGTGGCCGGAATCAGCATGTCCCCACTGAAGCCAGGCATTGGCAGCAGCACATGACCATACATAGAAGTGTAAAAAAGGATTCTGGGGGTTGTAGTTTCAAAGGGCTGAACACAGAAGGGGCACAGCATGCCGCTCAGCACCGTTGCCCCTTCGTTTTAGTGATTAGTGGGTGTTCTCAGAACCCAGACCCCCAACCAATCCAAACTTCTGATAGCTCACTGTGACACATTAGAAGTATAAGGCTACATTCACACGTCCACAATTCTGTGATGAGATGCTTGTCCAGAGAGCTTTGTATCTGTCCCAGCAATGTGCAAATACTATTTTTTGGTAAAATGAGCATTAAGATTAGGTCTACCTCAAGCAAACCCTCAAAGGGGAAACCTCCAGAGGGGGGAAGAGGGGAAAAAAAAATAAATAAAAATAAAAATGGTCTCCTTTTGTCAAAATTTGAAAGGCCAGCGTCAGGAGGCTTCCGTACAGCTGCATTTAAATGTCAATTTTATGTGTAAAAGCCTTGTAACAACCCCTATACCAGGGATGCTCAACCAGCGGCAACTCCCATCTTGCCCAGACAACCTACGTTCCGCAAAAAAATAGAACATGTCCCATTTTTAGAAGGCACCAGACCTCCTGTGAGCGCCATGGCCGTCTCTCAGCTCCATACACCGTATCACGGCTGTGCTTGGTATTACGCTCAGCCCCATTCACTACAACGTACGGCGCTGTGCTTGGTAAGAACGAAGACGGCTGCCTTGTTCACGGGAGCGCCCCCGATGCCTTCTTAAACAGCTGATTTGCGGGGGTCCCGAAAGATAGGTCATCAGTATAAAAATCCCAGAAAACTTCTTTAAAAGAAAAAAACATTTTCGTAATACCTTTTTATGTGAAAAATGCGGTTTTACGGAGCAAAAGGTGTTATTAAAAGGAATTTTTACAATGAAAAAGTGAAAACCCCCCTGTCCTTAAGACTTGGGTGCAGTCTATGGAGACATTGGACTGTGCTGAAAAGTGTATGATGGGAAATCAGGGTAAAGTCCAAGAACATTAAAGGGTGCGGTGGAGTCGTTGGAAGGAAAACGGATGGCAAATATGGGGAAGGGGGAAGGTGTTTGCAATTGGTTCGTGACTGTTAGGGCTCATGCACACAAACTTATTTGGGTTTCCTTGTCCGTTCCTTGTGCGGAACCATTCACTTCAATGGGGCCGCCAAAAAACGGAAATAACTCCATGTGCATTCCGTATGTCCATCTATCCTTTCCGAAAAAAATAAAATAAATAGAGCATGTCCTATTAGTGTCCACATAATGGACAAGGATAGGACTGTTCCATTATGGGCAAGCTGTTCTCTTCTTGCAGTCCGCAAAATACATACGGTTGTGTGCATGAGCCCTTAACTTGCAATTTACTTTGTTACAAAAATGCACCACTTGTCAGATTCTCTTGACGTCAATAAAATGGCACCCCCTGGTGTTTAATCTGTATACTAACGTGCATGTCCACCTACTTAAATGGTCGCACATGCTCAGTTTGTTCCTTAAAGTCACACCAGCCATATCTACTGTTAGAAGCTGTGACAGTGATAGGGAGGGAGCTACAGCAGAAAGCATATGCCCCCTCAGCTGTGACAGGGAGAGCTGCAGCAGAAAGAACACTCCACCTGAGCTGCGATAGGGAGCTGCAACAGAAAGGACACCCCCCACCCCGAGCTGTATCCTGAAATAAATCTAGCAGAGTAATGAATGGGGAGATCTCTGGGTCCATGTGAGGTAAAGGGCTGGTTCTAGCTTTGTTAGAAAGATTGTCATGTACTGCATGATGTCTGATTTTTTACCTCAGTTTTAATAGTGATCTGTGGTCCGCCAAGCGAGACCGATACTAAATAACAGGCCACGGATTACAGAAAAGTAGTAGACTGTTTATTTACCTCTCCAAATATTACATGCATTCAAAAAGTAAATTCTTTATTTAAAACATTTCAATATCTTATCAATATAGAGCAAAGCAAAAAACACGTACTGAAAAACAAAACCGCTCAAAAAGCCTTTACAAAAATACATTGCACAGTCCTATGCGGAATCTTTAAAAATAAATTAGTTTTTTTTATTTTTTAGTTATTTTCTATTGGAAAAACAAAAATATATATACACACACACAAGGTCCCTTTACACCCCTCCCTCCCCTAGCAGTATAGGGCCTATTTAATAATGCTATTTCTGTACATCTCATGAATAGGCAGTCACTTGCATCACTGGACTGTTGTGCATTGTACATATAAACTATTTAAAGAGCCAGTCAGCGGAGTTCTCCAGTTCTTGTTCGAGAAGAATGAACCTCAGCGCCAAAAGCACAGTGAAGATCTGTGGCGTACCTCAAAAACGGAGGATCTTATAGAAAAGGTCTCTAGAAATACATAAAAAATAGGACATTTTTGGCTAGCTTTTCAAAATAATTTAAAATACACAAATAAAAGGGTACTGAAAGAAGGAGAGGCGCCGATGCAGCAGGACTAGAAATTGTGCAGGTTGTTGGGGGTGAGATGCTTGTCCAGAGAGCTTTGTATCTGTCCCAGCAATGTCCAAATACTATTTTTTGGTAAAATGAGTATCAAGATTAGGTCTACCTCAGGCAAACCCTCAAAGGGGAAACCTCCAGAAAGAAAAAAAAAAAAAAAAAGTGGTTTTCTATTGTCAAAATTTGAAAGGCCAGCGTCAGGAGGCTTCAGTACAGCTGCATTTAAATGTCAATTTTATGTGTAAAAGCCTTGTAACAACCCCTATACCAGGGATGCTCAACCAGCGGCAACTCCAATCTTGCCCAGACAACCTACAGCGGGGCATGATGAGAGTTGTAGTTTCATAACAGCTGGAGGGCCGCAGGTTGAGCAATCCCTGCCCTATACAATCCTATTGTGATCTCCGGCTTTAGTAAAGGTGCAAGGGGTAAGGCGACATCAAAATGCTGACGTATTACAGCGGTCTGCAACCGGTCCATGTAGTGCTTTTAGGGGGAGACAACCAGGACCACTATTACGGGCCATCGCTCATTCTGCAAAACATAGCGAGGTTTCCACTGTCCTTCTATAACTAGACCTGTATGTCACTCAGGACTCTAGGAAACCTACCGCCATATCTGGCATCACCCAGCTTTCCAAAAACTGGTCACTGAACGCAGCTTTTATCAACTTGGCAGAAGAGAACAACCAATGATATGTGTACTGGTGGGTTTTTTCCTACTTTAGGACGATGTCGATAAGGTGCTTCCCCAAACTAGATCATCGATCAAACTTTAACTAAATGGCAGAGTGGTCATCGAAACAAGCTTTGGTTACTTCCGCACCGGATTTGAATAGTGTCTGAGCTTATTGCTTGCTTATTAGGGTTGACGGGAGGATTGTCCAGATGTTTCGGGCTCATCCAGATTAGTAATCTGGAAAGAGAGCTCTACCAGAGCCCTACTGGCTCTGCTAAGCGGCGTGGTCTTCTAGTTGGCCACCATTCAGTGGGGTTCCATAGAAAGGTGGTATGGTTTCCTGCTAACTGGCCTTTCAATCCTGAGTGGTTTGGCATGCAGCATTTCATGGAGAAAAAAAAAAAAAAAAAAAAAAGGAAAAAAAAATAAGAGCATTCGGGCAGCTGCTAAGTACATATCGAATGGACTTTGGTGGCAGGGCTTTATATTCCTTGTAGGCAAGTGTTCTTCATTTTGGCCTTGTGGACCCTCTATGGAACAACGCTCCCACCCTTGTGTCGGAAAAATTCCAGTGTTCCAGGTTTTCAGTATTTACAACATTAAAAAAAAAAAAAAAAAAAAAAAAAGTGTTTATTTTGTGAATAGCTTTTATTCAGGTTATTTCACGGGAGTTCCATGTGCTCGGAAGCGATACAGACAAGTATAGTTGGAATGACCCCAATTGGAGAGGATTCGGAGCTCCACAATCTGGAAAGACTTCCTGTTCTCTTCCTGCAGGATTAAAAAAAAAAGGAACATTATACGTGAAAAGCAAAAAGGGTGCACGTTTCAGAAACTGTACCAATCCCCTTAAAGGGGGTGTCCGGGTTCAGAGCAGAACTCCGACATATCCCTGTCCTCACCCCTCTGATATGAGCATTAGAGCATTTCATGCTTCGATGCTCTCCCTTGCCATGCGCTGAATCGCACAGGGCAGGGGCTTTTTTTTTAATTTACAATAGCCCACCATTAGGCGGAGGCTTCTGCCTAGCAGTGTTCTCGCCCATTATTGCCGGTGACATCACTGGGCTCACTGTTGGGTGGAAGCCTGCGCTAAGCAGTCCCTATGGAGAGCCCGGTAAGTCACTGGATATCCTAAAAATGCCTTTGCCCTGTGCAATTCAGTGCAGGGAAAAAAGAGCATCGGAGCATAAAATGCTCCAATGCTCATATCAGGGTGGCTGGAGGGGGTGAAGATGGAGCTATGTCCAGGTTCAGTTCTGAATCCGGACAACCCCTTTAAATGGGTTGTCCCACCAGAACACCTTATTACCTAATCCCAGATGTAACCTGCTTGTTGAAAGGGTTTTTTTTCCGTGAGTGGAAACCCAGCACCATCGAAGATCAACTGTCTGAAGAGGCTGCAGCCTCCTCACTGCTTACCCAGCACAGTGCCCTACATGGTATATTGGCTGTGCTTGGTATTGCAGCCCAGGTCTATGCACTTAATTGGGACTGAGCTGCGCCTAGGCCAGGTACTGCCTCTTCAAACAGCTGATCGCTGAGGGTGTCGGAAGTTGGACCCCCACTGATCCGATACTGATGACTTATCTGGAGATTAGGTGTTCAATATTTTACTCCCAGAAAACCCCTTCAATACTTCACATTCACGCCTAAACAATTGCTACATGTTGCTGAACTAACAAGCCGGAATTTCACAAATTAGTAGAGAAATAAAGACCAAATTACCGTGACTTGAAATACTTGCAGAGGCTCTCCCTCTTCACTGTACATAGACTGGACCAATAAGACACCATCTTCTTGGTACTCGTCTTCCAAGCCCTATCAAGCAGTGAAACGCGTCAGCTAGAACGTGCAAGCGTGAGATGCTCAACATATATCACTCCTTTACTTACATAGACTGCAAAATCCTTAGGAGCACTTGTGATGTTACCAGTTGGGGAGAGAGACTTTGGAATGTGCTCCAAAGAGAAAGCCGTCGGAAATATCTCCATTGAAAGCCGCACCACCAGGTACCCCTGTGCTCCTTTAAAGGCCCAGCAGTTACCTGGGTACATGTCAGGCTGTAAAGAGAAGACAGAAATCACCATTAGTAGACTGCTACACTCCAGCCTGCTGGTTAGGCTAGTTTCACACTAGCGCTTGTACATCCGGCAAGCTGTTCCGGCAGGCATTACCCTGCCCAATCCCACCATATTCTAGCAGGCACGCAGCAGTTTTCGCCTGGGCGATTGCCTGCTTATTTGCCAGGTTGTGCCTGGATCCTCACCGGTCCCCATTATAGTTAAAATCAGCATACCAGATATAATCGAAAGGTTTCTACTTTGTGAAAAGGTTTGTATTTTTCACTCCATATGGAGCAAAAACTAGCGAGTGCTTCCATAATGGAAGCACACACTAGAACATAGACCAGGGAGTGGTGAATACAGTGCTCCTAGTACTGGCTGTACTCACCGCTTCTTGGTCTTCTCCGGGCACCACGCTGCACTGCCTGACTGTATACAGTGGCAGGACCGGACGCTGTGCAACATCGGGTCATGGTGCAGCGTGGTGCCTAGAGAAGACCAGGGAGCAGTGAGTGCAGGAAGAGCCACTGGATCTGCAGTGTGCCGCCATCTAGGCCAGGACAAACTAATTTATTTATTTTACGTCTGATGGGAATCTGATCTAAGGTCTAATGAGGAACAGAAGTCTGATCTGTAGATCTAATGAAGATTGGGAGGGGATTGGGGAGTGATGGAAAAAAATTTCCTCTAAATCCTAGGTGCGTCTTATGGTGCAAAAATACAGTAAACGAAAAACTAATGTCAATAATATTAGAAATTACTTTGAAAGGGGCTGTACAGAGTTTTAAAAATCGTAGATGGTTCCATCCAGAAACTATGGCCTTCTTGTCTGTGGACTTGGTCTCTGATGAGCCACATGCCAGGCTTGCAAAATATCACCATTTGCCGTCATGCAGCAGTGTTGGAATTTCTGGCATAATGTCAAGAAGGACCATACATTAATGGTAGATCTAATCAATATGCCGGCAATATGTATGGTGGGAAGCCCCCTTTAAGAGATCCAAGTACGCTGTCAAACATTCACCAATGCTGTCCAAAGAAAATTATTGTGCAGCAAAAAATCTAAAATCAGAAGTTGAAAACTAAAACTAGTATAAAATAAAGGTTTGAAAAGAACACATTACTGTCAGATGTAAGAGGGATCTGGGACCCACAACAATCGGAAGTAATCTGTGGGGTAATCTGGTAATGTGTTGAGTTTCCCTGCAGCGCCACCACAGGGGAAACTAAGTATTACAAGGTTAACTTCAAATCAATGAGTTGTCTTTGTAATGAAGGACAGGAGCAAGAGAAGCTATCCAATTATCATTCTCCACTGTCTCCAGGAGGTGGAAATCCTTGATAGAGAACCCCCTGTGTATGAAGTATTGGTTTTCTAACCTGGAAAACCAGTTTAATGTGACCAAAGACAGTCGGAGAAGCAGACTCACCTGAATTACCACTCTGGGGGACTGAGATAAATACCACAATGGAATTCCAAACAAGCTCACGAGTGCCGTCTTGGTCTCATAGGTTTCAGAGCATCGAGTGCCCAGGATACTTCCACCTAGACAGATCATCAACACATCAGCCTTTGAGGAGCTTACAGCTAGTCACACATAGGCGTTTTATAATGAGATTTTAAAAGTCAAATATGTATGCATGATCATGATCTAGGGTTCCACAGCAAGTCCCAGTGTCAAAGTCATCACAGGTTAATGCAACCATTGTGCACCCTCAATTCTCCCCTCCTGACACCCCCACCGATCAGCTGATTGAGAAGGCACCGGTGCTCCTCTCTACACCTCTACGCCATGTGACGACACGTTCATCGGTCAAGTGGCTTAGGCGCAGCTCGGCCCCATAGAAGTGAATGGGGCTGAGAGCGAAACCAAGCACCGCCACTTATACAATGTACAGTGCTGTGCTTGGTGAGCTGCAGGAAGGCCGCGCCGCTCACAGGAGCGCTGGTACCTCCTCAAACAGCTGATCAGTGGTTTCCCCAATGTCGGACCCCCAATAGTCAGATACTGATGACCTATCCTGCAACACATCTGCCACGTGTTAATATACCCTAGAAGTATAAGAGGTAATGTGTTCAAAAGGCAGAAGACCGAAACCTTTGTTTTTACCCATCGGCTGATTGTCAATAAAGCACATCTTTTAGGTGGGGGCAAGAACGATCATTTTTCAGCAGAACACTGCCTTGTGTAAGCAGGGGATGTGCTACTGACAAGAATGGAAACTAATCGTGCTCCAAGTTATGAATGATCACTCATGCAGCAGGTCACCTTCTCAGTTTCCCAAAGTAAAAGCTCCTTTGAACAAGGCTTCATCAGCAATTAACAACTGCCTGGGTAATAAGGAGCCAAGCATCAAGTACACACTGCTGTACTTCTCATACCACCTCAGGATCAAGAATTGGTCAGAAACTCTTCTAAGACCCTTTCTAGCTCCTTAGGCAGGGTGCGCAAACTCCTTAAAGAGAGCAGGCCTGTGTGGAGACTTACCGTAAGTACTGCATGTAATGGAAACTTACTGACAATGCTCTATGGGAAACAAATAGGCAAAGAGTTCTCGCCAGCAACATCTATTGCAGGCATGCGCAACCTGCGAACCTCCAGCTGTTGCAAAACTACAACTCCCAGCATGCCTGAACAGCTTACAGCCATCAGCCTACAGCAGGGCATGGTGGGAGATGTAGTTTTACAACAGCTGGAGGGCTGCAGGTTGAGCATGCCTGATTTATTGGAACTGGCTCCTTAGGAGGAGTCGAGATTCGATTTTCCAACAAGCCTTGGGACCCGCTTCCAAGACGTCGAACTGAGCCGGCCAGAATCCTACTCCATACTGATGAGGGGGCAAGCATCTGGCCTAGTCATATTCCCTTGCCAAATCCCAAGGCTTGTTGGAAAGTCAGATCTTGACTCATAGGGAGCCAATGCCAATAGGTAGCGCTAGCAAGAAGGTTCTCTTTCTTGGGAGATAACTCTTTGCACAGACCATTTCTAGAAAGCTGTAAAACAAGATTTCATTTAACTTCTGTTACTTCTTTGTCTGCACTGACCAGGAAAGCACTAGAGAGGAAACTGAGCAGGACCCCAATATTTTACTTCTTAAAGGGACTGTCCTATCTGGATATTTATGGTATATACATAGAATATGCCATATATGTTTTATGGGTGTAGGTCCCGCTCTGGTCTCAAGGAGGCCCGCCTCTCATGTGTACCTGGCTCCATTCACTGCTATGGGATTTCCAAAAGTAACCAAGCACACCGACGTGGTTATTTTTCGAGGTTCTACAGCAGTGAATTGCACAGAAGTATGAGACCGGGACCAGATCTTGAGAAAAGAGAGAGTTCCACATGTGGGACCCACACCTATCACAGATATTATACATGTCATATCCTAAGTATATGTCTTAGTGTCTAGACCAGGCATCCTTAAACTGCGGCCCTCCAGCTGTTGTAAAACTACAACTCCCACAATGCCCTGCTGTAGGCTGATACCTGTAAGCTGTTCGGGCATGCTGGGAGTTGTAGTTTTGCAACAGCTGGAGGGCCGCAGTTTGAGGATGCCTAAAAAGGTACCAGACTTCCTTTTTATGGAAGAGGACACAGATTTTATCCTTAAAAATATATCCTGTCCAAATAAATGTCAAATATGTCCTTCCATTGAGTGGAAAACATTTGCAGAAAATAGTCTTGTTTTATCTCTGTGACCTTTTGAAGAGTCTAAACTTCCTTCCTGAATGTGATTTTGGTACAAACAAAACATAAAATAGCAACGTGCTTAATGCTAACAAATGAATGCACAAACCCACGCAAACAGAAGCTACTTTACCTCCAGACTCCAACGCAAAGTCCACCATGCCAGTGCGGTCTTGGGCGTACAGCTTCAGCGCATTCTTCACGATGACACGGGCTTCCTGTAAACAGAGACGAAGCCTCAGTATAATCTCCGTGTTTGTGGAAAGACATCTGTTAAGTGTTTATTACGCTGTCCAGATGTCACGTGCTGCCCCCTCCCCAAACACAGTAGTAATGGGGAAGAGACTATCTAAATCTTGGTGGTGGTATGGAGCTATCAAATGGTATTTCAAAGTGGTTATCTGATCATTTATATTGAGGACCAATCCCCCCGATCAGCTGTTAGACACCGCCTAGATGCAGCTCAGCCCCATTCAAGCAAATAGGGATGAGCTGCAATACCAAGGACAGCCACTGTACAATGTATGGCACTGTGCTCGGAAAGCTGACGGGTGCTGGCTGCGCTCCCAAAAGCTCCAGTGAGCACGGAGGATCCCTGAAACAGATGATTGGCGGGGGTGCCAGGACTCAGAAACCCATCAATGTGATAATCATGACCTATTTTTGAGGATAGGTCATCATTCTTTACCTAGATAACACCTTTAAAGCAAATTTTCCCAAGTGCAGAGGAAGGCTGGAACCTGGCCCTAGATTTCAGTTGGGAGGTGACTAGTGTAGAGCGAAGCGAGCTTCAGATTAATACTGTACAGAGATACGTACAGCATTAGAATGTATGGGCTCCGAAGGAAGGAACTCTGGTTCGGTTCCGAGGGACCAGTCTGAACTGAACCAGAGTTCGCCAATTGATTTTTAAAGTGGGAAAACCACTTTAAAACGTGAAACCGAAGTTAGTTATTCAATGAAGTCAAGTGCGACTTTGCAAACTAACTTCGGCTCATCGGAGCCCATATATTCTAAAACTGTACGGAGAAAGATTTCTGTACAGTATTAAAATGGAAGTTTTGAACAAAGCGATTTCACTCAACACTAGAGGTGACCACATGTGCTTAACCCTCCAATGAATCAAGTGAAAGTTATGAAAACCTACAAGTGCTCTTGATATGGTATGTGCTCATTCAGATTAGTTAAACTAGTCTGTGTTCCAGGTGGCAAACTCAGACTAGTTTATGGACCGCACACTGACACCTACTCAGTTGAAAATCGGGCCTGGATGGTGCACGCCATGATTTTCTCTGCACAGATCGATGGTACGTGCGGAACCTTACACAAGTGAATAGGCCCATCGACTATAATGGCACTCAGTCCAGTTGCTGTCTGTTCTACACTCAGATGGGTTATATTCTTGTCCCGGTGCCGTCAGAGTGAGTCAAGTCATCTGTGTCCCAACTAATGTAAACCATGATATCTCTGGCTGAGCGGCCAGAACATAGTCACTTACCTGCTCAGTGATGCCGGCTATCCCTCCTCTCACCGTCTCTTCCATCACTTGCGACGTTGGGATTTTTCCAGTGATCGAGACTTGATGTGTGATGTTCCTCAACAGATGAATCTCCAATTCCTGCAGTCTGACATTGAAGTCTTTGTTGCTGACATAGTTGGCAGAAAGCCAGTGCAATAAGGCCTCTGGCAAGTTTGCATGGCTTCCGAACATCTTTTGGACAGATTCTCTCACCCTGGCATCCACCTAATGGGCAATAAATCATTCAATAGTATACAGTATGATCATCTTTTACACCCAAGGCCTCTCAGTAAGTGTATATATAGCCAAGTATACCAACAGTAGAGTACCTTCTGAAGTATGCAGTCTGGCAGATCACAGCTGGACCTTACGGTCTGTTCTTTGAGGAACTCTGCTTTATATGCTTCAAACTCTTTTTCCAGATATTCAATCCTTGTCCGTAAATGAATCTCATCTTGAACGCCAATTTCACTGCACGTAATAAGGAAACAGGCGGGTATAAGACTCAAGAGGTACAGCTTAAGGTTTTTAGTATCCATAGCTAACCAATTCTTAGAGTCAAGCAAAACAGAAATAAGAAAATGAAATAAAATAAAAAAATAAAATGCTGACCTTGCATTTGACTGCGATTGTTTCCGGTCTTCCGCAACGGCCTAAGAGGAAAAAAAAGAAGGTTGAGGAAAAAAAGAAAATGTTTTAAAAATGGTGAATACATCATAATCGAGTTCCACTATTTAGCAGCGATCTAGAAACGTCCAGAGTAGGTACCTCTGATAGTTTACTCAGCAGGGCTTCTAAATGTAGGATTCGGGCTTCGTGATTCCTACTGACAGAGTGGTCTTCCTAAGATGAGAGAGAACAGTCGATTAGTCTGAGCAGAGAGTCCAGCCTTCTACAAAATTAAAAAAAAATTCCCTTATTCCAGTATAAGCAACACATAGGTATAATGCATATATTTATGTAGGCACGTGATTATCATTCAAAATCCCTTGGCAGCAGTGGTGACATGCCATTGATACTGACTGCACCGACGAGGCCGGCAGAGGACCATAGGCTGACATGGGAGTGGAGGGAAATCTAAAAAGAAATCCTCCCCACTGCTCTGTCTCTAACAGGAGACCGGGAATGTTCAGTCCCACCATTTACCTTAGCCACTTATGGCAGGCACTAGAATACCACGTGTACACGGCGGCCAGGGTTAGGGAGCTCCCCATCACTTCTATGGGAGTTAGAAAAATAATCAAGTTTGGCCATAGACCTTACAAGGAAATTTCCTGTTGGGCCGATTCCCTGTAGGTCACCTAAGCCCACTTCTCTGCCACTGGATGGGTACATAATGAGCCCTCTGTGGTAATTAATGCTGTGCAAATCAGGTACTTATGTACCCGGCCAGTGATCACACATGTCCTGAAGTCAACTGCTGTGGCCCGCATCTTCTTCAGAGACAACTAGAAGAGGAAAGAAAATGGCAGCTATTGATGGCCACCACAGCACAGAGGGACAGCTTTTGGGGCAATATCGTGCTGCACTGTGTATATGGTTCTGATGGGACGGTATTTTATCGCTATGATATTGCGGACACCCGCCTACTTGTGCCTTCTGTTATGTGGAACCGCCTACAAAAAGGACACTTAGTTTTTTTTTGTTTTTCCAGGGCCACTTTAGGTTCCCAGTTCACCCCTGGAAATAATGTAGCACAACCTGTTTTGCCACCACATATAATACGCATTCCTATCTCAGCCATGAATAGCCGAGATAGAGGTTATCTGAGATGCCTGACAATGCTGCATGGCTCGCACTTCCGGGATCAAATGCCGTGCACTTGGCACGTGATCACAGCCCGATGCAAGTATGAATCTGTGGGTTGTAATCCCAGGGTGGGATCACGTGCCAAACCTAAGACACGTGATCCCGGAAGTGCCGACAGCACGGCACGGTGTGGCATCTTGGATAACCCTTTTAAATAAGCTCCATCTAGACATGGAAGAGACCAGAACACAGATTTATTAAGCATTTTGCACACTTTCTGCGCATCATTTGGCAGAGGGGCATGGCTTATGTTGTGGTACTATGCACCAGAATTTTGACACACAATTTTGGTGAAAAGTTAACCAACCAACAAGTGGCGTCAACCAACCAACAAGTCTAAAAGAGGCCTCATGTTATAGACAGACCGCATGCAACACATGTAGAAAAGAACATAAGTAGACGGGGCCAGTCACCTCCGCTGCAGTATTCCAATGTGTTTCACCATACTAAGGATGACAATACAGTTGAATTTAGGTGCACGTATCTGATGCACATAGCATTAAAGGGGTTCTCTGGGCAGTTACTATCGATCACCTATCCTCAGGATAGGTCATCAAAATCAGATTGGCAGGGGTCTGACATGTTGGCACCCTCGCCGATCGGCTGTATGAAGGGAAGGTGCGCACATGCAGTCTCCCATTTGTCTTCTTGCTCGCCATAGACATAGCAGCAGCGAGCAGGAAGAGAGAACGCACGCGGGCACCGTGTGCGCCCTCCCTTCATACAACGGATCGTGGGGGTGTCAGACGCCGGCCGATCCTGAGGATAGGTCATCGATATTAAAATCTCAGCCAACCCATTTAACGCTGAGAACATCAGATCATTATGTACCCGGCTGGCCCTCTGGGCATCGGCGCACCGGGAAATGTCTCTGTAGGGTCCACGGCTAGTCCACCTCTGTTAGTCTAACTTAGACATGATTAGTAAATCTGCCACCGTGTTCTGTAAGATTTCTACAACACGTTCCCTAATGTTAGCATTCCCCCAACACCTCGCCTGGTGACTACAATCATTAGTGCATGCATCAAAGCAAAACCTCATGAAACGGATGCTCCTGGACCCCAGCAATGCGATGCACTTTACTAAAGTTTCCTCTGAGCATGGCCAGCAGAAAAGACACACACGATAAACCGGAAGAGTACTCACCGTGGATTTGTCCTGTGCGGTCTGTATTTTACCCAGATGCTCACCGAGGAGCCCTGAAATTAACAGAGACATGTGACCCGGGTCATTCATCTGACCCATCTGTTTCTCCATCTCCATGACCAGAAGCTTCAGTTTGTTGTAATCTTCCACGTGATGACTCTGGCTGGCAACCATTAACCCAAACTTCTTCTCCAGCTCCAGCATTCTGCTGTCAAACTGAAGACCCGCTTCCTGAAAACAAAAAAAATTTAATTTTCTTTTTAAAAGTAATGCCGGCTAACTCACGAAAGGCAATTCATCTTCACATACGACATGAGAATTTATGAAGATGGAACACTCATAAAGGGGAACTCTACTCTGAGGTGTCAAAATATCACACCAACTCAGTCCTCGTAGGGAATGCGGGTAGGAATCGGGATTTTCACCGTTCTTAGGCTAGTTTCACACTGTTCAGCCTGTCGGATCCGTCCTGCCGCTAGTTCAAGTGTGTCAGCGAACTGCCGCTCGTCCCCATTGACTATAATGGGGGCGAAGTCCCGACGCAGCACGGCGAGAGGCCGCCGGACTAAAATGTTGGAGATGTGGTAGTTTTAGTGTGAATCTAGCCTTAGCAATAGATAGCGCAAACGCTGCAGTAATCATATCTGATCTGTCTAGACGGGACCGCCATCAGAGGAAATATTACCGTCTTGTCAGTGCTGGGTATATGAGTATCAGGCGTCGGCTTCAGGATGGGAATAGGATCTTCAGCTGTATTTGTAGTACTAGATCCGCTAAATAATGGTAGCATGGCAAGTAAGCAATCAAAGCCCCATAGCCAGAGACCTATAGACAAACGACCATATATCAGGAAAAGCAATACAGAACTGACCAGGCCCAGATACACTCAATAAACCCATTTACACTAAAGCAAGAATGATTAATCAGAAGTGTCAACAGCTCTTATAAGAATTCCTCTTTAAAGGGTTTTCTGGGACTCTTATACTGATGACCTATCCTCTGGATAGGTCATCAGTATCTGATGAGTGGTGGTCCGACACCTGGGACCCCCGCCAATCAGCTGTTTGAGAAGGTCCCAGCACTCAAGTTAGTGCCGGCGGCTTCTCTCTGCTCACCAAGCAGCGGACAGTACATCGTATAGTGGCTGTGTTTGGTACGGCAGCTCAGCCCCATTCACTTCAATGGTGCCTATTGGTATGTTATATATATTTTAACAACAGTGCTGAGCTGTGCCTAGGCCACGTGAGCGATTAATGTGACGCCACATGGCCTAGGAAAAGCCGTGAGAAGGCAGCGGCGCTACTGTGAGCGCTGGTGCCTTCTCAAACAGCTGATCGGCCAGTGTCCCGGATGGAGTAGACCAGACAACCGAGCAATGGCTGCACTTACCCAGGAGCAGCAGCAATGGGATCAGGAGGAGCAGCGCTCTGGAAACTCTTGGAAGGCATCTACAAGGAAATGAAAAGCATTTAACACAAGAACATTCAGAGAATCTACTGTCCGGTGCCAGCTGTTTCAGCTCTTACAAAAACCTTAAAAGGGTATTCCCATCTGAGACAGTGGGGGGCATATCGCTAGGATATGCCACCATTGTCTGATTGGTGCGAGTCCCACCTCCGGGACCTACACCCAGAATGGAGCAGGGAACCCTGGTTCGGCCACTACCAAGTGCTCTCCCTATAGTACTGAATGGGAGGACCAGTGCTCGTGCGCCCACCGCTCCCATTCATTTCTATGAGGGCGACTGAAATAGCCGAGCCAGTGCTCGGCTATTTTCGCAGGCCCCATAGAAATAAATGGAGGGTGGCTGTGCATGCACAGCGCTCCCTCCACAACTTTCGGCGTAGCGATATGCCCCCATTGTCTGAGATGGGAAAACCCCTTTAACGTGTACAGGTTAAAGTAACATTCTGGGCAAAATTGATGCTTAGTGGTGGAGCTGAGTGAGGTGCGGCATGACACAGGGATACTCTCCGCTGTTCCCCAAATCCCCGTGCTGCGCCATACCCTGCACTAGGGTCCTTTTGGATGACCCAGCAGCACATCCCGTTTACATGAGGCGATGTGCTGCCAACCAGCATTTTTATGGGGGCACAAAAAGTCTGATCAGCCAACATGTAGATGAGCTGATGATCGGCCAAACGGAATATCATCAGCAGGCCATGTAAAAGACCCTTAAGGGGGTTTCTCACTTCAGCAAATGGCATTTATTATGTAAAGAAAGCTAATACAAGACACTTACTAATGTATTGTGATTGTCCATATTGCCTGCTTTACTGGCTGGATTCATTTTTCCATCACATTATACACGGCTCATTTCCAGGAGTTACGGCCACAGCTGCAGCGCAGATATGAGGTGGACAGGATGGGGGCTGCTGTGCACGTCCACCACTCAGTCCCGGCCACCAGAGCGGAAAGAACGCCGGCCTTTCTGGTGCTTGGGATCGTGGGAGCGCACATAGGCTGGTGCTTTTTCCTATAGTGTGCAAGCACGACCACCACTGCTGGATTAAAGGGTGGTCGTAACCATGGAAGCAAGCAGTTTATGCTGTGATGGAAAAATGAACCCAGCCAGTAAAGGAGGCAATATGGAGAATCACAATACATTAGTAAGTAACCTTCTCTACATGATAAATGCCACTTGCTGAAGTGAGAGAAAACCCTTTAAACACAGTGCATCATTCCTGAATGATGTATCCCTTTCAAGAGCATCTGTCAGCATCATCAACCCTATTAAACTAGGCCTACTGCCTGTTAGGGTTGACCATGCTGAGTTAAACCACCCCTTTATATTTGAAATCAGTGACACCTGGATTTTTATTGCATATGCTAATTAGGTGCCCCACACTCGACCACTTCACCGCACCCTAGTCCTCTCCCCTTACAGGCACTGTAATCCAGCGCATGTGCAGGTGAGTGTTGAATCGGCACATATGGAGATCAGATCTCAGCTTTGGGAGAAGCCTGCCGAGATCCGAACTGTGCGTGCACCAATTCAGTGCACCGAAGGACGGGCCTGTGGGATGTCGAAAGCCTCATTAGCATATGCATTAAAGTGCACCTTTCTTTACAACGGGGCCACAGATTTTAAATCTTTAAACGCCACATGAGCAACCCCTAACAGGCAGTATGCCTGGCTGAATAGGGGTGATCCTGCTGTCAGAGGCAATTTTACAAAATACTGACCTAGTTAGCAAAAAGACGTTCAGCAGGGAAACCAGGGTAGAAAGCTGGTACCAGCCTGTGCCCAGCCACCAAAACATTCCCGAGGCGGCCTTTCCTGCAAGGGAGAGATGAAGGGTTACACACAGGCTGCACACAGCGTATACAGGAGGAGTGAAAGCCGAGAGCTCGCGCAGATGACAACGCTGTGAGAAATGGACACGTAGCATGCAGTAAGACCTGGAATGAGAAAAATGTGCATCCCAATACCAGGCACAGGACAGACGACTGGCATGCACTTCCACTACTACATCATTTTGATATATAGCACTGGTGAGACACAACAGTACAAGTGATCACCATGAGGAGAACACATTTAATATGGATTTTGTAAAACAAAATAAAAAAATTGACACACAATGACAGGAAAGCAAGAAAGTGGATAGATGCAGAGACCTTTCCAATGCGCAAAATCAAAATAATAACCTGGTGATACAATGGCCAACCAAAGAAACGACAACACCTTCCTGGATACAAACCATCCAGCAGCTCCGGCACTGCGCACCGCTTGCATTAAAACGTAACCTAAAAACAGAGAGACGAGTCTTCATAATGAGGCGTGTACAGCGCCGCGGCATAGGTAAGCGCTACAGAAATAGAAAAAACGGCCAACGCGGAAGAGGCGAGGGGTTAGAGGTAAAGGATTCGCAAGAGGAAGAGAACAAACCGAAATACAAGAACCTCAGATTTGATCACTGCACTGTGACAACCCCGACAACCTTCTTAAAAAAGGTGCAGGACTCATTGGAACAGGATTAAAAGGGACCCCGGATGGACGCAAACACTTCATGCATGCACCTGTATTGCAAATCTGTGGTGTACGGGTCCATAATGTACCTCCGTTCAGACATGACCATGTGGAAATTCGTTTCTGTGGTGTATTACCACCTTAGACATGCATGCCATATCCGCAAAATCCCCGGTTTTTCTGCCTCTGTGACCATCGTAAATGTAGAGAGCTAAAGACATGCACCGCTTCTCTATTCTTCACCTCACCGGGTCAGATGAAGAGTCACCGCTCCGCAGAGGCGGAACCTAAATCTATTAGGCATTTATGGAATAAATGTCTGAGATGGGAATACCCCTTTAAGGCCTCTTTCACACAAGTGTGATGGATTGGCTCCGGATGCGTTCAGTGAAACTCGCACCATTTTGCAAGCAAGTTCAGTCAGTATTGTCTGCGATTGGCGTTCAGTTTTTTCCACGTGGCAATGCGTTTTTCACGCGCATCAAAAAAACATCAGTGAAAAACGCATTGCATCCGCACTCACTTCTATGGGGCAAGGGCTGCATGAAAAAACGCAGAATATAGAACATGCTGCGTTTTTCACGCCACACAGAACTGATGCGTGAAAATTTTTTTTAAACGCTCACGTACACAGACCCATTGAAATGAATGGGTCAGGATTCAGTACGGTGCTATGTGTTCACGTCACACATTGCACTGGCGTGGAAAACTCGCTCGTGTGAAAGGGGCCTAAGGGAAACCACATGAAATCTGAAATACCCACCATTATTTATCACCCCTATAGCTAAACGAAGAGATTCCGATATTATTAGGGAACATATTCCAAAGTGCGTGCACTTACACCTGATCCCTTTAACATGTGCACCAACACCTACATCCCGTGTGCTATATGCATGCCATTCCCTCATCTGCTGCTAATGAGACTGGAAATGAATTCATGTCTTCCCTTCACATTTTCAGAAAGTCTTTGACCAGTTTTCCTAAATGACTGCTGTAGGATGGGGCACAGGAGTGGAGCCGGCGCACCGTGTCGGGGCAGGTTTGTTGGCTGAAGGGTGAGATGCCTGGTCTAATACATTCCAGGAATAATCACTCGCAAACATGTGCCAGCCCGCTGAGGGCGACCGGTCGAGCTCTTAAAGGGACACTGTCCATAGCGACCCCCCCCCCCCATACAGCAGTCTGCATAGACTCATGGCTGTGTTTTACCAGATTAAAATGCTGGTCTGGGGCTCTGTTTGCGAATAAGGGCCAGTTCACACGACAGATTTTGAAAAATAAAAAAATATCAGCGGGGAATACACGCGTCTTTTTCGCAGTGAAAAAAAGCATGTTTTTTGTGCCGTTTTTGATGTTTTTTTTAAACCAATGGGTTCAATACAAAGCTGAATTTTCAGCTTGAAGCATTAGAAGCAGATCAGCGTCAAAAAACGCACACAAAATGCATAGACTTACTTGGAGCCATTTTTTTTTCTGCTTTCTATTCATGTCACTGGGAGATTCAACACAAAGATAGGGAATGCCGCCTCTTTTTTGGAGCGGTATTTGAGGCAGAAACGCTCCAAAATCAGTGGCAAAAAAAAAAAGAAGAAAACTCAGTGTGAACTGGCTCTTCTGATACTTTTTAAAAAAATATGCAAATTAGACTTGTGTTGCCCTTGTTGCTCCCGAGGTCCACTCCCTCTTTGGCTGCTTTGCCACTGACTGGACCTGTCAATCAAAGCAGACAGGGAGAGGCTGGCCATAGAAAGGAGAGGAGCTTTGATGCAACAAGAGCAATGGTGATGCCCTCATTGCACCAAAGGACTAATTTGCATATTAAGAAAAACCGTATACCTTAGGAACAGCGCTCCACATCAACAGAAGAAAAACAGCATTTTATGCTGTTAACAGCTGGATGGGGAGGTCGCTGGGGACAGATTCATCTCACTCATCTACAACATACAAATGGTCAGCGCTCCAGAAAACTGCAGATGTGGAGACCCGACACGTTCTGGAGAACCTCTCCTTACAGAGACGATGGCTCTTGTAGCAAACTGTCTTTAGTCAAGTGACTGCTCTAGGAAAGTTAATACTGGATACAAAGGAACAGACTATTTTATAGAGAACCGATCAATCCAAGGGTGAAAATTTCTAGGCAAGAGTGCGGTTCGGTCAGTGAGTGCAGATGTGGACAGTGGAAGTTAGTGAGGGAGGAAATAAAATAAAAATAAAATGTGCAAAATGAACCTGTGTAAGAAAAGATGTGCCACAAGGACCCCGCCACCCTTCTAGCCCGTGAGGACTGCGTGTGGACAGTGGTTTGTTTTTCGTGTTGTTTCATCCCTTTACAGTCATCACCTGTTGGTCATCACAAGAATTAGTTAATACAGTCCCAAAATCCCCAGCCCTGAGGTAATACTATAGAAAAACGACAGCCCAATTCATCTGTGACTACGGTTCACCCCCAATATCCCAGGTCACATTCGGGAGTCCTCACACTCCGCCATCTTGGCTATGAAGGATTTCACAAAATTGGTATTGGATTATGAGCGTTCCAAGGGAACTACGCGATTAATAATGCTGCTGCCTCCTCTATGCAAAGGGTTAATGTAAAAAAGTAAAAAATAAAAACCACCACACCACCTTGTGAGGCATGCATTAGGATCATACTTACAAAGGGTTTCTCCATTCATATGGAGATGTCCGTCCTCCTTCTGATAGTCTTTCACATTCATACTTCCACAGAAATTCGAGTGAGCTGGAACATACGTATACACACGGGGAAAAGTGAAAAAGAAAAAAGCGTCTCGGGCGAGATTTGCATGACACCTAGGAAACCGGAAGTATTGCCTACGCTACGAGTAAAATTTGTTTATCGCTTGCACAGGAGCACTTAACTGTTCGAGTAACACAGGCTTAGTAATGAGCTTAAAGGGCATCTGTCAGCAGTTTTGTGGCTATGACACCGGCTGACCTGTTGCATGTGCGCTTGGCAGCTGAAGGCATCTGTGTTGGTCCCAGGTTTATATGTGCCCGCATGGCTGAGAAAAATGATGTTTTAATATATGCAAATGAGCCTCTAGGAGCAACGGGGGCGTTACCCTTACACCTAGAGGCTCTGTTCTCTCAAACTGCCACGCCCTCTGCGCTTTGACAGGGCCAGGAATGATTAAATCTTCACTGCCTGGCTCTGTTAACCAAAGTACATTGGGCACCGCAGTTGGAGAAAACGGAACCTCTATGTGCAACGACAACGCCCCCGTTGCTCCTAGAGGCTCATTTGCATATATTAAAACATCACTTTTCTAAGCAATGTGAGGATAGGTCATCAGTATAAAACCCTTTTAAGTGAATGAGACACCTGCTGGAGTGCTGCAGCCCCTTCACAGAAGACGTTTGGAACTACTATGCACATAAGTCTAAATCACTGCCCAATATATAAAAAAAAAAAAAAAAAAAAAAAACACAACAATAAAAACAAAAGTCATTCAGCACCATCTACATAACATGGAATTACATTTAAGACACAGGGGAAAAACATAATTGATCACGACAGCAGAGTTATGTGACTGCGGAGAAGGAGATTTCCAAGTCTAGAAATAAAGTGAAACTACGTGAAATGCAGACATTAAAACGCTGCGACAGAGACAACGCCAAGATCAGAAGAGATTGTTAGTGCCGAGAATGGACTCGCTGACATTGTAAATTTTGGAGAGAAGAAAAGCCCGCTTTCCAAATGCCCCAAGCCAAGTGATTGAGAAGTGACATAGTGCATGGGGGGTAAGGGGGAGTGGGGTGTTCACCATTCTTGGTACCTTTCAGCTCATAACCCAGCTTCAGCATAACCATGTGAAAGAGGCTCATGAGCAGTGCTGTCAGGGACGACATCGCACTTCTGACCAGCACCATTGCCTTGTGCACGTAATGAGGAAGTTCTCCTATCAAGAAAAATCACAAATCTCAAAAAATAAAAAAAAACTCTGGGATTTAAAGGTTAACCCCCTAACCTTTCCCTGAGCTCTGTTCAGACTTTGAGGAAAGGAACTAACGGTTCAGCCTGAGCAGAACTCAGGTAGTAAGATGAAGGGGGAGGGCAGTTTTGAACCTTAATATCTCAGGCTGTGTAGCAACTAGAGACTGTCTTGCTTGAAAGCTGAGAATTTGCTGCTCTACATCGGGAGATACAAGCCCAGAGTTAACATTCCTTCACTCCAGAATTCTGGCGTCAAACAGTCGCAAAATAGGGTTTTTTTTTTACGAAACCGAACTCTGCTTCGGTTCAGACTAGCACCTCGGAACAGTAGGAACAGTAAGTGGTTTTCCACCTTAAAAATCAACTACCGAACTTTTTTTTTTTTCTTTCCCTGCGGGGTTGGGAGGGGGGAGGTGGGGTATGATGGGATAGATAGGTTTAACTTTGTATTGTTAGAATCTTTTTTTGAATTGTATGTTTTATGAACTTCAAAATAAAAAGTATATAATAAAAAAAAATATAAAAAATCAACTACCGAAGTTATTCAACAAAGTCACGCGCAACTTCACGAATAACTTACTTTGGCTCGTCGGAGCTCATACATTCTAATACCGTACGGAGAGGGATCTTTGTACAGTACTATTCCGAAATTTTGAACAAAGCGACTTTAGATGCAGCATCCAAAGCTCGCTTCGCTCAACATTAGGAGGTAAACATTTTTTCAATTAGTCTTTATTAAAAATATGGAGAACTTTACAGGCTATAGCTAATAGAGAGGGGTCGTTGATCCAGGAAGTGATTCTGATTGCCTGATTGGAGTCAGGAAGGAATTTCTTTCCCCTTAAGTGGGGAAAATTGGCTTCTCCCTCAGTTTTTTTTTTTTTTTGCCTTCCTCTGGATCAACTAGCAGGATGACAGGCCGAACTGGATGGACAGATTTATTTTTTCGGCTTTATGTACTATGTTACTTTTCTCTGTACAGGGCTGAGATCCTCTAGTAGCAGGATCTGAATTTTCTCTCTCTTCAGTCAGGCAGCTTGCTGACAGGCTCCTTATCTCTGCTCTCAGACCTTATAAACACTCATTATAGCCCAGTGCTTGTCTTACTGATAAGAATATGAATGAAATAAATGTTTATGATCTGTTAGTAGTTTAGAGATAAGTGTTATTAGAGGACTATCACAAAGTGAAAGTACCAGTCACACAGTTACAAAAACATTTAACCCTTTGTGACAAAACAGCTTAATATTTTTAATAAAGACCAATTGAAAAAAAAAAAATCTTAGCCCAAAAGAAGTAAAATGCAATAAAAAGGTGTACATAGCCTTTAAATATTACTCTCATGATAAATTTCCCCCATAGCCCTTAGAAATCAGACCAGGAGTAAAAGCAGCTTCCCCCCGCACCGCACAGACTGGATGTGTATGGATACATCAGACTGACAAGGGAAATGATAACACCCAGTTTTTAATCTAGTCATATTTCCATGAAGAACAAGCAGAATAGCACAAATTTCTTAAAATTCTATCATTAATACAGGTATTTAGTAAAACAGGCATGAATTGAGGAGCCCTTTAAAGGGTTATTGGAAAAAATACCGTATGCCCTACACTTGAGCAGGCGCTATAGGGGCGGCCTAGGTTAACGCTAGCAGTAACCGTATATTCTTCTACCAAGAGGGCGACCCACCATCAGCTCTGCTTGGGACTGACAGAAAATGACTTAATACAGGCCTCCATAAAACAGACAAAAAACCCACCAAACAGAAGCTCCATGCAAAAACAGACCAGGCCAGTCTTTACTACGTCTACAAACCAAGGACAATCGTGGTCGCGGTCGATGGTGCAGCCAATGCAACACTACTTTATATCAATTGAAAGAAGACCTATCAACACTCACGACATGTCTTTCAGCAACTAGCAATTCTACACAAAACTCAGTGTTGTGCTGTTCTTCTGTTATTCCTCCTATAAATTAATGAATAACTTGACAACTGAGTAATTACTATTCTCCTTTCCCCGCACAGGCCAATACCATTGGCTCTGACTGGACAGTGTAAGGGCTCATGCACATGACCGTATGTTTTCTGCCGTCAAAAAACAAAAACAAAAAAAAAAAAAAAACACAGATGACATCTGTGTTACATCCATTTGTTTTTTTGCGGATCCATTGAAACAATGCTAAAATGGACAAGAATAGGATATGTTCGATGTTTTGCGGAATAGACTTGCAGACATACGTATAGGAGTCATTTCCGTTTTTTTTTCCCCAGCCCTATTGAAATGAATGACTCCGCATGCGGCCGCATAAAACAAAACCAACTGACCGGACAAAAAAAAAAAAAAAAAAAAGACGTTCGCGTGCATGAGCCCCAAGACTGGTTACGAACATGTCCCCAAGTGGTAACACCCAACTGTCACTTTAGATTTCTAGAAGGTATAAAGGGGGAACAGCAAAATGTAGAATGCTTTAAAAAGACTTCGGAATTGTTATAATATTATGGGGAATGCAATTACTGTAACTTTTAAAGGGGTTGTCCAAGATTAGAAAAACATGGCTCCTTTCTTCTAAGAACAGCTCCACCCCTGTCCATGGGTTGTGTCCGGTAGTGCAGCTCAGCTCTGTTGGTCAATGGGGCAAAGCTGCAATACTGCACACAGATGTGGGGCTGTTTTTGGAAGAAAACAGCCATGTTTTTCTAATCCTGGACAACCCCTTTAAGCAGACATTTAAAATGGCACCAAAGTTTACCAACTTTTTGTTTTGTCCTCTGAAAGTTGGCACTTCAGGTGAGGAATAAATGGGGGGGGGGGGGGGGTGAATAAATCAGGGGAATAGCTACAACCGGTGGCAGATTCTCAAAAGACAGATCAATGCTATTCAAATGGAGCTACGCCCCTTTAAAAACGACAAAGCCACGCACTCTGGAGAATATAACGGCAGAACAGGTGCAGAGGATGAAAGAATTCCCAGAATGTCGTGGATGGACTTGGCTGGCACCTAATAAACACAGAGGTTGATTAAAACCACTCAATCTGTCCTCACCGAATCTGGAAACTCCCAAATATCTAGTAAGATGTGAACTCCCACTCGGCCTCGGTGGAAAGAACACAAAGATCAGAAGCGCTTTGCATGTGGCTTTTATGATGAATGGCCCAACGTTTGAATAGTCAAACCTCCAGCAGATTCCCCAATGAAGGAGAAAAATGCCCAAAACGTTGTAAAAGCGGTTAAAAGGAGATGGGAAATCTTACTCGACTTGTGGCTCCGGTCACGGGAGTACACTTTGAGGACACGGTGTAGGAGGACACGGCTGGCGTCACGAGAAGCAGAGTACGCGGTCAGGGCGTCGCTCCTTTCGGACAGCATGCTGCAGTCGTTGCACGTGTACCCATTATTTACTAGGGTGGTTTGTGTTTCTGAGGTGAGAACATCTCCATTTGCTCGAATCATCGTAGCGTCTCCGGCTGGACAAAAACAAAAACAGGACTTCACTTTGTTAAAGTTATAAAATATAATGTTAAGTTATATAGTTATATATTTTTGTTCTATCACTTGTATTTGTTTTACCTTTTATTTATATGGAGCCCCAAGACTGGTTACGAACATGTCCCCAAGTGGTAACACCCAACTGTCACTTTAGATTTCTAGAAGGTATAAAGGGGGAACAGCAAAATGTAGAATGCTTTAAAAAGACTTGGAATTGTTATAATATTATGGGGAATGCAATTACTGTAACTTTTAAAGGGGTTGTCCAAGATTAGAAAAACATGGCTCCTTTCTTCTAAGAACAGCTCCACCCCTGTCCATGGGTTGTGTCCGGTAGTGCAGCTCAGCTCTGTTGGTCAATGGGGCAAAGCTGCAATACTGCACACAGATGTGGGGCTGTTTTTGGAAGAAAACAGCCATGTTTTTCTAATCCTGGACAACCCCTTTAGCTAGACATTTAAAATGGCACCAAAGTTTACCAACTTTTTGTTTTGTCCTCTGAAAGTTGGCACTTCAGGTGAGGAATAAATGGGGGGGTGAATAAATCAGGGAATAGCTACAACCGGTGGCAGATTCTCAAAAGACAGATCAATGCTATTCAAATGGAGCTACGCCCCTTTAAAAACGACAAAGCCACGCACTCTGGAGAATATAACGGCAGAACAGGTGCAGAGGATGAAAGAATTCCCAGAATGTCGTGGATGGACTTGGCTGGCACCTAATAAACACAGAGGTTGATTAAAACCACTCAATCTGTCCTCACCGAATCTGGAAACTCCCAAATATCTAGTAAGATGTGAACTCCCACTCGGCCTCGGTGGAAAGAACACAAAGATCAGAAACGCTTTGCATGTGGCTTTTATGATGAATGGCCCAACGTTTGAATAGTCAAACCTCCGCAGATTCCCCAATGAAGGAGAGAAAATGCCCAAAACGTTGTAAAAGCGGTTAAAAGGAGATGGGAAATCTTACTCGACTTGTGGCTCCGGTCACGGGAGTACACTTTTGAGGACACGGTGTAGGAGGACACGGCTGGCGTGCGAGAAGCAGAGTACGCGGTCAGGACGTCGCTCCTTTCGGACAGCATGCTGCAGTCGTTGCACGTGTACCCATTATTTACTAGGGTGGTTTGTGTTTCTGAGGTGAGAACATCTCCATTTGCTCGAATCATCGTAGCGTCTCCGGCTGGACAAAAAACAAAAACAGGACTTCACTTTGTTAAAGTTATAAAATATAATGTTAAGTTATATAGTTATATATTTTTTGTTCTATCACTTGTATTTGTTTTACCTTTTATTTATATGTACTGTAATTGAAAATTACAATAAAAAGGTAAAGAAAAAAAAAAAAGACAGTGAGGAAGTATAGCCTACTGCTTACCTTTGAGGTCGTCCTCATCCAGGCCTATAGAGGGGGGAAAAAAATAAAATAAATTAAATATCCTTTTTTGGTGAAAATTCAGACAGGTACTCAGGAACAGAGGGAGGTTGCTTATAAAAACGGTAGATAAAAGAGGAAATTATACTGCGACGCATGCGGAGGAGGTTCCTAAGCAACCGCTTTTAACAGAAAGGGAGCTGTGAAAAATCACCGCTGTGCCATTTCGGTGCCACGCTAACCATGAAATGTTCCCTTGTTCTCTACATAATGACTTCTCTATAGAGGAAAAACTAGTGCACTTAAAAATTTAAAAATAAAAAGATTAGTTTTTTTACATGAATCATTTATTTTCCAGCTGTGGCCTGGTCTTCTAAACTGGAGCGAACCCAACATCCCTGCCCTAGTGGAAATTCTGATTAAGTCTAGAACCGGGATCAGCCACCTCCGGAAATCCGGCTGAAACTACAACTCCCAGACTCCTCCTTTCACTTTTACGGGAGTTACAAGAACAGTTGAGCAAGTATGTATGCTGGGAGTTGTAGTTTCGCAACAGACGGAGTGCCGAAGGTTGCCGATCCCCGATCTAGAAAATATAACGCCCTTCGGCCTTGCTCAAGGATCCAGTGCAGCGAGAGGCACACTGCTCTGCCATGTGCGCAGCTCACTACTATGGAGCCTTAAAAGGGGTTGTCTCATCATGGACAATGGGGCATATTGCTAGTATATGACCCCATTGTCTTATAGGTGTGGGTCCTAACGCTGGGACCCGCACCTATATCGAGAAAAGGGCCCAGCAAGTGAAGGAGGGTGCACTCTATTCATCTTCTATGGGGGCGGCGAAAATAGCCGAGCTCTGGCTTGGCTATTTCCGTCGGCCCCATAGAAATAAATGGGAGCAGGGCCGCGCTTGCGCGGTACGATCCCATTCACTTCTTTAAGGAGTCGGCCTGGTGGTGGTCCTCCAGCCACCACCTTGCAGGGCTCTGTTCTCGATATAGGTGCGGGTCCCACTGCAATATGCCCCCATTGTCCATGATGAGACAACCCCCTTTTTTTTTTGGCTAGGAAGATAGATTTTATTGAATAGCTCACTGGCCATACTAAATTTATATTATATTACCAAATAGTTTTTATTGTTTTCAGGTAAATTGTATACAGCTTTGGAGTCATACAGAGATACAAACAGAGTATGCATCAAAATGCTATTATATGGCTCATATAGCATACATCAGCACTAAACAGTAATGGCATTAGATATGAGACGTTGCCACTTGCTGAATAAATGAACATAAATGAGACAACCCCTTTAAAGGGTTGGTCCATCTGACATACAAGTGGCATATTCCTAGCATCTTTAGAACAGGGCTGTAAAGTGAATGAGTGTGCACTGCGCAAGCGCGGCCACCCTCTAGTCACTTCAGTGCAGTGCTGAAAATTGCTGAGAGCCGGCTCAGGTATTTCTGGAACTCCCATGGCCGCTCTCCATACACCTCTATGGGGGTACCGGAAATAGCTGAGCGCGCTCACTCGGCTTGTTTCAGAACGCCTATAGAATCAAATTGACAGCATGCCGCTTTACTTTAGGGGCCCCGTTCTATCTGACATTAGGATCTGTTGCATGATGGACAACAATTAATACTCTATGCCAGGGCTGGCCAACCTGCGGCTCTCCAGCTGTTGTAAAACTACAACTCCCACCATGCCCTGCTGTAAGCTGATAGCTGTAGTCAGTCTGGGCATGCTGGGAGATGTAGTTTTGCTACAGCTGGAGAGCCGCAGGTTGGCCATCCCTTCTCTATGCTTTATAATGGCTTTCATCTCTGTGTGCATCATATTTGTGAGAATAGTGCTGCATGCTGTGCTGTTTATCCCCCAAAACATGATTGAATTGGCGACAGGGCCCCTGACGCAAATGTGCATGGAGCCCAACACTGCTGGAGTACCTCTGCTGCTACTTTTAGGGTGCATTCACAAGACCGTATGTATCCACAAAAAATATAGATGACTTTTTTTGCGGATCCATTGTAATCATGCTTATTCTTGTCTGCAAAACGGAGTGTTGTCCGCATTTTTTGCAGACCCATTAAAATGAATGGGTCTGCATCCGACCCGCAAAAGATGCGGACCAAAAAACGAGATTTTTGTATAACTTACCAGTAAAATCTCTTTCTCGCTCTTCCTTGGGGGACACAGGAGACCTTGGGTATAGCTCAGCTCCCTAGGAGGCGTGACACTAAGTAGAAACTGTTAAGCCCCTCCTCCAGCAGCTATACCCTCAGCCTGGAGTGAGAGACTGCCAGTTGCGTGTCCAAGTAGTGAGAAAAGGCAATGACCAACAAGTGGAAACAATAAGCCAACTACCCCACAGGGTAAACCAAGTCTGGAAACCGTGTAGAAAAACAATGAATGGGTGGGTGCTGTGTCCCCCAAGGAAGAGCGAGAAAGAGATTTTACTGGTAAGTTATACAAAAATCTCGTTTTCTCGCCCATTTTCCTTGGGGGACACAGGAGACCTTGGGACGTCCGAGAGCAGTCCAAGAGGGGAGGGACCACAGCTCCAAGGCGAAGCCCCGAAGGCACCAAGGAACTGCCGCCTGCAAAAAAACAAGCGGCCCAAACGGCAGCAACCGCCAAAGGATGCACCCTGTCGAACCAGATAAGGCGCGCAAGGAAGACCGGTGACTGCCTTGCACAAGTGTGCGACCAAAGCCCAATGTCTCCAACACAGGAGGCACCGACCGCTCCAGTGGAATGAACAGTGACACTGAAGGCAGAATCCTGCCCTTGGTGCGGTAACCACAGCAATACCCATTGTGACGAAGGGGGCAAAAGCCACCCTGGAGGTCGTCAAACCATTTGCATGGACCTCCTGGAACCACAAGAGTCAGAGCGCCGAAAAGAGACGGTGATCTCCAAGTAAACTGCAAGGCCCGAACGTCCAATCGGTGAAGCGTCCGTTCCCAGGGATGGAAAGGGGAGGACGATGGCCCTGTCGAGATGAAAGGCAGATACCACCTTCAGAAGGAAGGAAGGGACAGGATAGAAAACAGCCCTGTCCTGGGGAAGGACAGAAGACTTGGAGCAAGAAAGCCGCAATGCAGACCTGCTGAGAAACCAGAAGGCCACAAGAAACCCAACCGTACAGACATGAGGAGTAGAGAGAACTTCAGTAACGGCTCCAAGGGAAAGCTTGAGTGAAAACCAAGAGCACAGGATGTAGTTCCCAGGGTGGTACCTTGTACCGGTGGACGGTACAGAGGAACCATGAGTCCCTCCATGGAAGAAGGTCTTGACAGGCCCAAGAGGGGCCAGGGAAAGCTGGAAGTGGATGGACAGCGCCGATGCATGACCCTTCAAGGAACAGAGTCCCAGTCCCAGGCCAGGCCGGAGAAAAGATGGAACCATGGGGAGAGAAAGGCAGAGAGGGTGAATGCCCAGCTCCCCACAGAACCCCAGGTAAGAGCCCTAAGTGCGATAAGAGACCCTGACGAAGCACGGCTGGAAGCGAACCTAGTGTGCCTGCTGGAATCGTCTGGTAAACGGGAAACAACCCAACGTAATCAGTCGCAGACCAGTGACACGGGCAGAGGAGTCCGGCAAAACTGGTCCCGTCGGGCCCCGAGCAGCGTCATCCCGTAGCCACCCGAAGCGGGGGAGCAGAAGGGCAGACGGAAGGAACCAAAGGGGTCCGCCCAGCATCCGACAGATGCCAGGACAAGACAGACCAAAGCCCATGTCGATGTTACCACCAGAGGAAGGGTACTACCGTCCCAGTGTAGGAGATCTGAGGACAAACTTGACCGAAGGGAAGGCCTCAGGCAAGGACAACATCAGGAAGGGATGAAGAAAAAACTTTTCTGCAGAACGCAAGGTAGCGACTTCCAGTACGACAGGAAGGTAGCAGGCGCGGAAGCAAAACGGCAGGTAAGGTAGAGAATAACCAACCCGAGACGGATAATCAATACCGCAGATCTGAGTGAAAGGATCACCAGAAATGGGAGTTAGAGTCCACGTCCTACCTGACAAGGGCTCATATGGCAAGGAAGGCCTGAAGGCCAAGTCATCGAAAAAGTAAGTCCACAGCACGACCAGTGCCCAGAGTGGAAAAGCCCAATCTGCACCTCAGTGGGAGGACAGAACGGGGCACACTCGGTAAGTGTGCGCACGGCTCGTACGGCCAGTGCGAACGAGGGAGACGGTATGAGGCCACAAGGAACACCGGAACCATCCAAGTGGACAACCATGCTCTCCCCGGGGGGGGGGGGGGGCAGTGGACCTCTAAGGCCTGGCCGAGGCTAAGGCCACATAGGAGGGATAACCCCAGAGCGTGAACCAAAACAGGGCAAGCAAGAAGCAGCAGTCGAGACAGAGGCCGGCAAAGTACCCTCCGACCGAAGGAAGGAGTGGGCAACAGGGAAGTCATAGTAGGACAGCTCAAGGCAGGACACCACTCCTGATGAGAGCAGCCCGAACCTGGCAAAGCGGAACTGAAGCGCAGCGGGCGCCCATAGGAAGGACTCATACTACACAGCATCCGAAAAATAAAATGACAAGGAGAAGCAGCCCTGCATAGCAGGGAGTGTCTTGCCTCCTTGGACACTAAGCAAAAACTGGCAGTCTCTCACTCCAGGCTGAGGGTATAGCTGCTGGAGGAGGGGCTTAACAGTTTCTACTTAGTGTCACGCCTCCTAGGGAGCTGAGCTATACCCAAGGTCTCCTGTGTCCCCCAAGGAAAATGGGCGAGAAATACGATCGTCTGAATGGGACCATATCAGGGATCAGCAACCTCCGGCACACGAGCTGTTGTGAAACTACAACCTTTACAAGAACAGCCAAGCAAGTGTGCATGCTGGGAGTTGTAGTTCCACAGCAGAACAGCAAAAATATGAAATCAGAATACAAATTCATCCTTTATTTAATCGAGATTTGCAACCATTAAATAGAGAATGAATTTGTATTACGTGTGTGGTTTCATATTTCTGGTGTTCTGTGTGAATAGACTACACAGTGATTTTTGGTTATGGGTTTGGGTTTCATAGCAGCTGGAGTGTCAAAGGTTGCTGACCCCGTCATAGAGGTCTCCAAGTCAAAGGAGACCTGGCACTAAGCCGACCCCAAGCAATGTTTCCACATGCCTCCGCAATGTCAAACAATAAGGTGGAGTTATGACACAGCGGAGACATGTCTCTGCTCCATCAGCTAGCCCAGGGATGGGCAAACTGCGGCCCTCCAGCTGTTGCAAAACTACAACTCCCAGCATGCCCTATCTGGCTACAGCGCTAAGCCTACAGCAGGGCATGGTGGGAGTTGTAGTTTTACAGCAGCTGGAGAGCCGCAGTTTGCCCATCCTTGAGCTAAAACGTTAGCTATAAACTTCAAACCACCCTAAGAAAAGCCCAAGTTTCAGGTCTCAACACGGGTTTAGGTCGGTTCTCACGTTTCTTGGCCCAAGGCTAGTCAACTAGTATGGCAAAGCTGCTGAAGAACCAGCTTGCGGGGGTACGGATTCCTCGCCTGCCAAGAACGCTTGTACTGATTAGTTCATAAGGGTGCAGGGTTGTATCTGGGGTTAGAGATGCAGACTGCCAAAACCCTATAGAATCAGTCTATTTAAGCTGTAGTCTCTGGATGACAACCCTGATGTATATGATCTCCTAGGACCATCATGGGGGAGGGGTGTCCCTCCCAACTCTGTGCCAGAGAGGCTCTCACGTTGGTGGACACAGAAAGTCCATGCATAACATGAACTGCCCTGCAGCGGGCACAGGTGGGGAGAGGCGTGTGCCAGCGGCGGCTTTTCTCACCGAGAACTGCTGATTGCCACACCGGGGGTCACCTCTGACAAATCTACAAATTTTTGCACCTGTATCACCCAGGTGAGCATATTAAAGATGCATTCAGCAGGACATATCCACTCACCCCACAGGTGGTCCACTTCAGTCTGCTCCCGTATCGATGACTCGTCTAATACTGTGGACAACGTGGAGGTGTCGGCGACGTGTGTGCTGAAGCTGCTCTGAAAAGACGCGTTGGCGACCCCTTTCCTCGACAGACGGCTGCTGGAAGAAGACTGCATGCTGCTGTTATGGCGCTGTCTGCCAGACCTACAGTAAGAAATACACAATGATCTGTACGATGAAAGGGAATGGAAAACAGTGGCCAAGTTCACATTCTAGATCTTACTTTAAATAGGGACTCCTTACGTATTCGGGGGTTGATGCGAGACCATTGAACGGGACACGTCACTTGCCTAGGGTAAGCTAGGAGAAGGCCGTGGCGCTTATAGACGAGCCAGTGCCTTCATTAACAGCTGGGTTAGCGGGGGTCCCGGGTGTCAGACACACACAGATTAGATACTGATGACTTGGGTCCATTTACAGATCAGTATTTTTCTTTTACAAGTTTTTGTGCAAATTTTGCAGATCCGTGTTTCTGCAACAACCTTCCGTTTTTACCAATTGTACATCTGCATCCGTTCCACAAAAACAAACAAACAAACAAACTGAAGGAGGAATATATGTTAGTAGGGTACTAAAAAAAAATCTTTCTATTTCCTGGAAATGGATCCACAATTGCAGATGACATTGATTCATTACGCATGTCATCCGCATTTTTGCGGACCCATTGACTACAATGGGACCACGGACCTCATTTTGTGGAAAAAAGAAGGGCAAGCTCTATTTTTTTTGTGGATCTGCATAACGGAACGGAACAACGGATGTGGACAGCACACTGAGTGCTGTCCGAATTTTTTGCGCGGCCATTGAAATGAATGGGTCCACTACAAAACACTGACATGTGAATAGACCCTTCTCCTTTAAAGAGGGCCTCGACAGGTCTGTTTCAGTACCTACTTGCACTCCCCATATTATAATTCTGGAGCATTTGAGCCACTGAGGGGCTCTTTTCTGAGGTCTGACTGGGGGTCATTTACATTGGGGTGTGCGCCGAGGTCTGATCTGAGGTATTAATTGGGGTCTTATTGAGGCTGTGAGCTGAAATCTGATGGGTGGGGAATGATTGGGCATGTACGCTCCTCATTCCCAGTGTCAAAGAGCCCTTATAGGTGGCAACTGCATTCAGAGCATTTCCAGAGAACCTCTTATCACCGCAATTATGCTCCTTACAAGAAGTGAATCCAAGACTGTGACTGCGCGCAATTCCTTGTAAGAAATCCAGAACAGTAACGAGTGCTTCTATCCTACTGGAGGGGCAATTACAGTAACATAAGGGGAACTGGTCACGGATTAACTTTCAATTATGATACTGGGCTGTCGTAAACCCTCTTCTTAGTAAGTGGATCTTATCACGGCCACCTTATCACTATGGCCGCTATAAACCTGTAAGCCAGCTGTAGTGAAGTTGGCATTTACAGCCCTAGGCACAAAGGATTCCACTCCCAGTGTGAACTGGTTAGACGATACGCAACGCTGCGAGGAGCAGCTGATTGTCGGGATGGAAGCGTTCCTTCTCGATACGTGGAGGAGAAGAGTTTTATTTCCATGCAGCGATCACCTCCACAGTATGAGGACAATTAGAGGCTGGTGCAATAAACCGGCACTTAGTGATTGGCACAGCATGCATGTTTATTCACGTAGGGAGATAAGCTGCTGGCAGCAGGTTATTTCCTGGCAGAACATGAAGATATCTAATAGCACGTCAGGGTAAAGCTGGCTATGCGCGCGAGAATGCTGGTTTGGCTGACCGCTCTCTCTCCCCTGATGCTCCCATAAACATGCATGCTCGGCTGACCATGCAAAGGAGAAAGCTGCTGCAAGACTCTAGCGGCAATAGCTCAACTCCCAAAGAAAAAAAAAAGGTTGGGAAAGTTGAAGTCAATCTGCCCAATTCTCGTCTCCCCTGAAATCTGACGCTCCCTACAAATCGTCTGGTCCGGCCAGACACAGGGTCCATTTATAGGGGCATACTTCTGCTCAGTAATGAGGGTCAAGTGGAAATATATTAAGTCGATCAGGGCTTGTTTAAAGACATTTACACGGGCAGATAATTGGCCAAACGAACATGCACGCAAATGATCGTCCGCAAGCATCCGTTTACACTGTAGTGGGCAGCACATCCCCCATTTATAGCGAACGACGTGCTGCCAAAGAAGCTATTTAGGGTTCATACACACAAACACATTTTCTTGCGGACTATGCGGAACCATTCATTTCAATGGGTCTGCAAAAAAACAAGCAAAAAAAACTGAAGTTATTCCGTGTGCATTCCTTTTCCGTATGTCTGTTCCGCAAAAAAAAAAAAAAAAAAAAAAAAAATAGTACGTCCCATTACTGTCCGCATTACGGACAATGATAGGACTGTTCTATTAGGAATCAGCCGTTCTGCAAAATGCGGAATGCACACAGATGTCATTCATTTATTGCGGGTCGCAAAATACATACGTCGTGTGCATGAGCCTTACGCTGGCATAAATGACCCCAGCAGCCAACAAACAGGAGCTTGCCATCCGTCAGACCATCGGCGGCCTTTCACACGGGTCAATGATCGGCAGTGAACGTTTTTGGCCAATAATCAGCCTGTGTAAAAGGCCCTTAAGGGTCCATTCACCCGTCCAAAATGGGTCCGCATCCGTTCCGCAGCCATTCCTTTTCAAAGGGGCCGCAAAAGATGCGGACAGCACAGTGTGCTGTCCGCATCCGCACTTCTGAAAAAAATAAAATAGAACATGTCCTATTCTTGTCCGCAAATGCGGACAATAGGCATTTTCTATGAGTGCGCCGGCAAACACTTACGGACGTGTGAATGGACCCCAAGTCAGGCCTCCTCACACACAGCAGATGTCAGCCGACCTCGTTGAAACAGGCAGATTGCGTATTTTCCTATTGTGTGCAAGCTCGACCACCGCTGCTGGATTGCAGGGTAGACATAATCCCTGAAGATGAGCAGTGTATAATGTGATTGGAAAATGAATCAAGCCTCAGGGGAGGCAATATGGACAATCACAATACATTAGCAAGTGCCTTGTATTATCTTTCTGTACACGATAAATGCCATTTGCTGAGGCAAGACCGCCCCTTTAAAAGGTTGTGCAAGAAAGAAGGTGGAATTTGGCAAACCTCCCCATTCTGCCAGACCTGCAAAGGGAAGATGACTTACCTGCCGATGCTGGCTCACTGCTCCTTTGAGCTCCATCAATGTCAACATCAGATATGACATCGCTGTATCCAAATCACTGGCTGCGGCGGTGTCCGGCTCCCCTTACGTCATGACAAATAGTCATATGTCACAAGGGTATCCGGTGTCTGCCGCGGCCAGTGATTGGATGTTGACATGGATGTACCCTAGAGGAGCATTGCAGTCCGGTAGCAGGAGTGGGGAGCCAGCGCTGGGAAGCGGGCAAGTCATCTTCCCTTTGCAGGTCTGGCACAATTGGGGTGGTGCCATAAACTATGCCATTCTTGAACAACCCCTTTAAGGTTTTGGATAGAAAACGCTCTTTTAAAAAGGTAAAATGGGTTCTACTCCTTACACTGAAACCATCTTACCTGTTAATCGACATATCATTAGAAACACTTCCGGCGTAGGAGGTGACACTGCTGTTGAGGAGATCATCAGAAAAGCTGGTGGTCGTGTTCGACAAACGCAGGCTACGCCGCGACATTCTCGGAGAATCGAAGACTGGATCCAATTTATGCACGTTTTCAAAGTCCAGCGCAGCTGTGGAATAACTGGAGCTGCAAGAGAGAAGCGTGCGTTACTCTTCATGTACCTGCCTTCCGAAAATAACTTAAAGGGGTATTCCCATTTCTAGACTTTTCCCCAGCTGCAACCCTTAATTAAACTGAACCCTATCAGCTGCAGTCAACTCGTTTCCCTATACCCGGATCTATGCCAATTCAGTGGTTTCCGCTCCAGGTTATTGGGATCTGAGGCATATGTGGTCGGCACGCTGCCCTGGCACTCAAGCAGTGCTGACTTGTACTCCTGATGCAAAAGATGTGCCCATGTTCAAGCGCTGACTACTCATGACAAACAGGCATGGTATATACCCGGTTGTCACCCCCTCGTCTCCTCAACAATACCCCGCTATGCATTGCCTTCTCCTCCAGAAGGCCTCCAGGGCTATGGTTATGCCCAGAACCATCCTACATAACTGAGGGGTGCTGCAGAGAACTGGCCGGGCAGGACGCCACTGCAAATGTTGCAGCATGCATGCTCCCGACAGCCAGGCTCGCAGCAAAATGTAAGGGAGATAGCAAGAGTGGCCACTGCTGCAGCAGCAGCCATACCCGCTAGCAACAGCGAGAAGACACAGACGGGAAAAGGGCTGCAAGAAGATGTAAGGTAACATTTTGAAAGATAAAAAAGGGAGTTGACAAAAGTCAGTCTACTTTCACAATCTCGTTTTGGCTTCCCGTTTGCGAGATCCGTTCAGGGCTCTCACGAGAGGTCTAAAACGGATCAGTTTGCATCAGTTCAGTCTCCATTCCGCTTTGGAGACAGACACCACAACTCTGCAGCGTTTTGGTGTCCGTCTGATAAAACTGAGCCAAACAGATCCGTCCTGGCACACAATGCAACTCAATGGGGATGGATCCGTTTTCTCTGACACAATCTGGCAGAGTAGAAAACGGATCCTTCCTCCATTGACTTTCAATGGTGTTCAAGACGGATCCGTCTTGGCGATAAAATACATAATACAACTGAATCCGTCTTGGCCATGTTAAAAGATAATACAAACGGATTCGTTCTGTACAGATGCAGACGGATGTATTATCTGAATGGATCCGTCCATGACCGATCCGCACAAAACGCGAGTGTGAAAGTAGCCTTACACTGTAGTTACATCATTAATTGCTGTTGCTCAGGTGGGAATACCCCTTCAAAATGGGAACAAAACCTATAAAAATAAATATGTATATACACACAAAATGAACAATTTTTTCGGGGTATTTACCTGTGATGTTCCCTGTGCTGCTGGAAGATGCGTTTAACTTACGACGAAGTGCATGCCCCATCATAAATTAAGCACATCCTCCGCCAGTCCGTGCGCTTAAACCAAAATCTATGCCAGGCCGTAGCTGGCGTACATTTTAGTGATCATTTCTGCCAGAGAACTGGCACCCCACCCTTTTCAGAAAGTGACTAGGGAGGAGTAGAAACTCTACTGGTGTTCACAAAGTTGTAAACCTGGGGTTTGTGACCAATTATTTTATTTTTAACGCCAGAAACTATCACAAAATGGAAGAAATTCCTCCTTTCGTCTCTAGTACTTATACATCAACAAGCTGCAATACTACACAACAACCAATTTATAAAAGTCATAAAAAAGGATGAAAACAACATTGGGTGGAGTTTCCAGGAAACTGGCAGACTTCAGCCTGGCTCCCCGTAGACAGCAGTGTCCACGAAAGTCCTGTATACCTAAAAAGGTTCCTATGCAGACTAAATGGCTGCTTTCTTCCAGAAACAGATCCTCTCTGGTCGGTGGGCTGTGTTTAGTGTTGCAGACTGTTCGGTCCCATTCACATGAACAGGGCCGGGATGTCATACTGGACACAGCCCGAACTCCTGGGTTTATGCCCATTATAGTCAACGTAGATGTGACCGTACCCTTACATGCCCAATGAGCCCATTCCACCTGAATCCTAATGTTCTTGCTATTATGTCGCTCTGTGGCCTTATTGCAGGGAAAGGTAAAATCTGAAAACTGTAAACGCGTCCCGCACACTCTACATGCAACGCCCTCACCGCTTCGGCTGACATGTCCAGGAGTGTAGACTTATTCACGCCTGGCCCTGAAGTCTCACAGCAGCGGGATTGCCACTGTGTTTGGCGCATGCGCAGTACAAGAGATGGAGCTCGCCAGGCACCCGGCGAGCAATAAGGCCACAGAGCGACATGGGAGCAGAACATTAGTTCCTGCCGGAAAGGGCCTATCAGACATGTAAGCTGGTTTTAATAGGATGGATTTCATGACAGATTCCCTTTAAGACCAGTCTGCAGGGGTTGCTGAGGGATGATCGGGCACTATTGTGCTTGAAATTAGGACAAAAAAAAAAAAAAATAGAAAATTCGGATTGTGGTTCAAATGAAATAACGAACTCTGCTGACGGACAACCCTTTATGTTGAATAAACAGGCAGACAAATTATAAATCGTACAATGGAATTTAAAGCTTGACCCAAATCTGTACACCTACATTTTTCTCCCAGAATTTGGGTCAGATAAAGTCATGCAAGCAGTCATGGATCTATAATAAATCATATCATTGTGAAAGAACCATGCCCTTTAGGGTCCGTTCACAGGACCATATTTTTGGTCCACATCCAATGCACATTTTTTTTGTGGCTCGGATGCGGACCCATTCATTTAAAAAAAGATAGAACAAGTCCTATTCTTGTCTGTTCTGCAGACAACATTCGGTATTTCTAACATAGGGCGGGACTGTGTGGGATGATCACAAAATGTGGGAAGTACATGGCCATTATCAGCGTTTTACAGATCCACAAAATGGATACGGTTGTGTGAAAAAAAAAAGGGGGGGGGGGGGCGGCGGTGCTGTGTGTACAAGTGTCTGATTTGAAATAGTAATAGGCAGAAAGTGATTCTGCTGCGGCCGTGCCAACAGATCTGTATGTGGATCAGCCCAACTAAAGTCAATGAAGCTAATCGGCATTACGTGAAATCCATGGAAATTATGTCTGTTCCTTGGATATTTAAATCCGCTGCCCATTCGTTATTCTACGCAGATTTCTTCCACTGCATGTAAATGGCGTACGACTAAGCATACCAGTGACCGCTTCGGTTCATTTTGGATGTTATTATATACGAGGCGGGTGCCACTTCACGCTTACCGCTAATTGTAGGGCGGCGCCAGTACTTGCATCTTGAAACCACAGCAAGCGAGAAGCAGCGGGATAATTTGATGTAACCACGGTGCATCCTTAGAGCTGCAGGTGGGGGGGGGGGGGGGTAAATCAGTATGTGGTCATGTACATGGCTGGATTACAGCAGTGTTGCATGTAGCCACGATGCAGCACACATACATGTCTGACGTGAACCCAGCCAAACCTGCACTCCATTACATGAACCCGTCAGTAAGATCTGCAGGGCAAAAACCGTGCACGGCCATTCAAGCTGGAATCCTGAGAACGACAGCGTCCTTATGAACACTTGAGACTTGGCTAAGACATCTCCAAGACTTCTCCATCAATGGACTAATTATACGGATCCTCTCGACAAAACAAGAGTCGTTCACATCAGCCAACAGACACGTGTCTTTTAGCAACATGTGGCAGATGCACAGCGCCAGTCAGCTGCCGAAAAGCTCTGAAGAGAAACAAGCTGGCAGTGTGAGGTCGCGCACGGGAGCTTCCTTCCCACGCGTCTGCAAGATTATCGCTCAAGAGGGGTTTTGTTGTAGGGCTGTGGTAACGAACGCCCGTCTCACACTAGGATACAGATTGCCGGCTGATAAAACATTCCCGCAGGTGGAACCATTCACTTCTATGGGATCGCAAAAAATAAAACGAAGTGACTCCGTGAGCATTCTGTGTCCAGTCTGCAAAAAAAAATAAAAAATAGAACATGTCCCATTATTGTCCGCATCACGGACAAGTATAGAACTGCTCTATTATGGGCCGGATGTTCCGTAAAGTGAGAAACGCATACGGTCAGCAGCAGGACCTTCCTTGTTAACAAGAGCTGACAATCATTTTTATGCCTCTGTAAAAGATGTAATCAATGATATAAGTTTGATCCCTTGGCAGGTTTAAGCCTGATGCACACGACTTATCGTTTTTTTGCACTCCGCAAATCACATACCGGCAGTGTGCATTCCACATTTTCACTTCCGCAGGTCCCGCAGCATGTTATAAATGGACAAGAATAGACATTTTTTTGGGGTGGCCGCGTCTGATCCGCAAAAAACATGGATCGAATGCGCAACAAAACTACAGTGCATGAGCCCTTAACACTTGGCAATAATCAGGAACGATCGTTCAGGCCCTGGAGAACCATCGCCCTAACCACTAAAGGTGGCCTCAAACATTAAACTTGATCAAAAAGAAGGATTTCAACCGAAACGATTGTTCGTTGGGTTAAATGGGATTTTCTGGAAGTAGAATATTAATGATCTAACCTCAGGATACTTCACCAATATTTCTCGTTTACATAGGGCACGGCACAAATCCGAGCGCTGCAGAGTTATTACTGTTTATCTGCTCGTCGTCTCCCTTATAGCGCACAAGGCCACGCCCTCTTCAGACAGCTGATCAGCAAGGGCGTTAGGAGTCAGATCCCTACTGATCTGGAATGAATGACTTTGCCTGTGGATAGGTCATCAATATCCTGACACTGCACAACCCCTTTAACAATGACCGATCATTATCGCCTAAAAGGAGTCAGCCAGATTCTGACATTTTCGTCTGACAGTTGAACAAAACATTTTGCGCAAAAGAAAAATTGCTGAAAGATCTTTGAAATAACATTCCCAGATCAATTGTTCAGCAGCTATCATTGAGCACGAGTGGCTGGCGTGATTACAGCAACGGCCAATATGGCTTATAGTGTGAGTGTTGTGTCTGCAAACAAGAGCGTCCAACCATCAACTTTTTTTCCTTCCTATAATGCATGGACACCTTTAGGACTCTTTCACCACGAGCGTGTCCCTTGTGGGGTGGGAATTACGCTCCGTGAGAGAGAGGGATTGTGCGTTCTGACCAGGGGCATAGCTAACGGCTCATGGGCCCTGGTGCAAGAGTTCAGCTTGGGCCCCCCTTCCCTCAGTGCTTTGTGTTTCTTCTTATGCGGCACAAGGGTCTTTGGGCCCCCTCAGGCTCCTGGGCCCGGTAGCGACGGCTACCTCTGCACCCCCTATAGCTACGCCCATGGTTCTGACATAAAGCTGTCAGGACGATTCCGTTACAGAAAGGCGAGACAGAGGCACACAGCATTATCAATCAGGATGATGCCGTGCGCTTCTGTAGTCCAGAATGCATGATCCCTCTCTCACACACAGCGCGATTCCCACAAGGGACACACTCGTGTGAAATAGCCCTTAGTCTTGTGTCAGACAAGTAAGTTCACTGTGAGAAAGACGTTCGGTGTGGGAGTGTAATTTCCCATCATGAACTCTGCTCACGGCGTTATGACTTATAATGCTGCGTGTCCTTGCCCCACCTCAACGGTAATGATTTTACAGAGATAAAAAGTTATCAGAGGATGTTGGGCAGGGACACACAGCATTATAATCCACTACAATGCAGTGAGGCCAGAGCAGAGTTCAAGATGGGAAATCCAGCTCCCATACGGAACGTGTTTCTTGCGACGTTGCTACTCTGAAACTAGCCTTAAGGGCTCATTTAGACAGACTGTATGCTGTCCGCAAAAATAGGGATCTTTTTTTTTTGCGGATTAAATGCCGATTCACTTCTATGGAGCCCTTTTCTTCCATTTCACGGCTCCGCAAAACAAATGAAACATGTCCTCTACTTGTCATTGAAAATCAGGACGTGGCCCCATTAAAGTCTATGGGTGCAAAAATACGGAATGTGTTTTTGCGGACAGCATGCGGCCGTCTGAATGAGCCCTAAAGAGCATCTATGACCAGGCGTAGGAGTTTTAAACCAGGCACAATGGCAGGTAGGACTGCCCCAGCTGAGTAAGAGCCCTTAGTCTTCACCCAAATCTATTGCGGCATTACATTTTTCAGTAATCTTTTAAATTGTGCAAATCAGGCCTGAAGTGCCCTGAGGGCCGGCGCTAGTCACTCAGTGCACCTTGGGTCCAACGCTTTGCGGCCCTAGACCTTCCCCCACCCACTTTATAGGCAGAAACAGGCACCAGAAGCATCTCCCACCTGGCCCTGTAATCCTGTGCCATATAATCTCCCACCCACTCCGCGCATGTGCAGTAGATTTCATGGTGCTGGCCCTGACGCAGAGAAGACTACCATGTATGCACTGAGGGTGCACGGTAGGCTGCAGGCGCGACATTACAGGGAGGGTCTAGCGCTGGAGAATGAGGAGGAGGAGCTAGGCCTCATTTGCATAATTGTAAGAGATTATGTCTCTCAATGCTGAAACAGATTAGGGTGCCAAGGGCAGCCCTACCAGGCATGGTGCCAGGTATAAAGGGGTTGTCACACTAAAACAACTCCTCCCTTAGGCTACATGCACACGACCGTTGCCTGCCTCCGTGTCCGCTCCTCCTGAAAATTTTGCGTCCGTCAAAAAAAACGGATGACGGACCGTTTTTTTGACGGAACCGATTTTTACGGCAGATCCATTGTAAAAATGCCTATCCTTGTCCGCAAACGTGAAAAAAATAGGACATGCACTATTTTTTTGACGGAATGAAAACACGGATCACGGATGCGGAACAAAAACGGTTGACCATCCGCATTTTTTGACGGACCCATTGAAATGAATGGGGAAGCATCCTATCCGTGAAAAAATAACGGAACGGACGCGGAAACAAACAACGGTCGTGTGCATGGGGCCTTAATAGCAAGATACTGGAAATGTTTCTGACTGGCAGGGGCCCCCGCCGATCACAAGAACAGGAGCCCATGTCCCCTTGTTTGAGTTGCGTGGCAGACATGCACATGCGCTGTAACTCCATTCTGCGCTATGGGGCTCCCGGAGACAGCCAGGCACTTGTACTCCAGCTATCCCATTGTCATGACTGGCAGGGGCCCCGGCGGTCGAACCCCTGTAGACCAGACACTTGTCCCCTTTAATAGGCCTGCTCCTGGTGACAAATTCCCTTTAAAGGGATCCATCATCCACAAAATCAGTTTTGATATGCCTGCAATGCCAGGCACGGCTCTCTCCCTATGCTATAATGATATCATTAGATGCTAGGATCGCTGCTGCAGTCTGGTTAAAAAAAAAAATATATATATTTTTTTAAATTTGCCATTAAGTGCACCGAGGGCGGGCCTGAGCTGCTCTGTGCACCACAGCTCTGGCCCTTTCCTTTCCAGCACGTCCTTCTCCCAATTGACATTACCAGGAGGGATACACCTGCAGAAGCTTCTAATTAACCCTCGGACCACAGGACTTCTGTTTAGGAGGGTGAACTGTAATCTGACTGCGCAGGAATCTCCGCACAGTAGTCGTCCTGTAGTCAAAACTGTGTTCTCCTGTTCCAGTATGACCTGTCTGCGGAAGCATGCCCCATCCCTCGAAGGATTGTTTTTTTAAAACAACTGCAGATTTGTGAAACTTCCAATTTTTCAGCAGAATGCAACACGAAACCCCTAAAGTAAGGACATGCCTCCGAGCTACTAGCTTGAAATAAATCTAGCAGAGCAATTAGTGAGGAGATCTCTGGATCCATGTGAGGTACAGGGCAGGTTCTAGCTTTACTATGTACTATAGGATGTATGATCTTCATTTCCTATAGTGTGCAAGCACGACCACCGCTACTGGATTGCAGGGTGGTCGTAACTAAGGATGAGCGAATCGACTTCGGATGAAATCATCCAAAGTCGATTCGCATAAAACTTCGTTTCAATACTGTACGGAGCAGGAGCTCCGTACAATATTAGACTGTATTGGCTCCGATGAGCCGAAGTTATTGCTTCGCGAAGTCTCACGAGACTTCGGGTAATAACTTCATAAATTAATTTGTACTGTTAAAAAAAAAAAAAAAAAAAAAAAACATTTCCCGAACTCGCGATCGGTTCCAAGTAGTATTTTTAATACTTCATATTTTATATTTAGCCCCTTAACACCTTGAATATGTTCTGATCGCTTGTACCATAGACTTCGATAGTATACTACTGTAACGACGACGTATGACTTCTTAACTAGCTTTCAAACGTGACCAGGGAAAATAGCCAAGCCAAATATACCGGTCGGCGGTATGCTGCACATGCTGAACGGACACTGCCAAGCCAAATATACCGGTCGGCGGTATGCTGCACATGCTGAACGGACACTGCCAAGCCAAATATACCGGTCGGCGGTATGCTGCACATGCTGAACGGACACTGCCAAAACAAATATACATCGTGCTGATGTATTCACCTCAGAGGATTGCCTACACTGGGTGCAACTGCAGCAGAACTTCAGCTGGGACAAGTATTTGGACTGTAGCATAGCTTCTCATTACCTAAGAACTAAGGGGGTCATCTATCAAACTGGTGTAAAGCAGAACGGGCTTAGTCGTCCATAGCAACCAATCAGATTACACCTCTCATTTTCCAAAGGAGCTGTCCAAAATGAAGGGAGGAATCCGATTGGTTGCTATGGGCAACTAAGCCAGTTCTACTTTACAAAAAAAAAAGGAAAGAAAACAGTAAATTGGAGGGAAAACCTTCTGCCAACTCTTCCTTTTTAACTCAGACAGAAAAAAAAAAAAAAAAAGTTTACAATCTGTCAAAACAGAGAGGAACACAACGTAAACCATTAGGAAACCTTTACCACAAATACCGCACATCGTGAGCGCGTCAGTCCTGCCTGCATACTATCACCGGGCGGGGTTCTATACAGCGTCCAAGGCCAAAATGCTAAACATCTGACTCATCCGCTGAAGAGAGACACTGCCGCTGCCAGGATACAGCCAGGACCCACAATGTATTCAGCGGGGAACGTGTAAAAACAGCACATGCATCAGCACAGCGCATTTCGAATCACACACAATTATATTGGAAAGGGATCAGCAGCGTCCCCTCCTTTACACAAGCCTTACATATATACATCAAAAACAGAGGCATCAATCGCTCGCAACGGTGGGGGGGGGGGGGGGAACGACTGCGTTACATGCTATAAAAAGAGTGAAGGTGGCCATACACATTATGCGGAAAGCACACAGTTGGTTTCCGGATCCGTATGTCCGTTTTGCAAAGTGATGGGCCCTATACGTGGCCGTGGGTTCACACCCCTATTCAATTCAACGGGTCCGCAGAAAAAAAAAAAAAAAAACAAAACACAGAAGTGAATGGGAGCAAACACTGCCACCATTCATTTCTATGGGACCTGTGGAAATAGCCGAGCCAGCGCCCGGCTATTTTCAGCGGCCCCATTGAAATGGATGGAGGGGAGTTGTGCATACGCAGTGCGCCCTCCACAACTTTCGGGGTTCCGTTCTCGTTGTAGGTGCCAGAAGTAGGACCCACACCTATTAGACAACAGGAGCATATTCTAGCACACAGACAGCATCCGCATTTTGCGGATCTGCGAATTGTGCACCGCAAAACTGATACGGTCATGTGCATGAGGCCTAAAGCTGACAGCAGCCATATCGGTCTTCACCCAGGTTTAGCAGAGCTAGAAGAAACTACTGACCCACACATTTGAAGACACGTAAACGGTTAGGCTGCGGTCACACGTACAGGTCCTTTGTGAGGTTCTTGATGCCAAAAATCAGGAGTGGATCAAAAAAGGAAATGGCATATTAAGGACAAAAGCGTCTTTCAATCCACTCCTGGTTTTGGGTTTAAAAGCCGCATCACGTGTGACAATACCCTTTACAGACGCACTCTAATAAATACCAGAAAATTAAAGGGGTTGTCGTATCTCAAGATTTATTGGTAGGTTATTCCACAAATGTCAGATAGGAGCAAGTCCTGGAGGTGGAACCCACACCTATCGGATATTTCCGGCATATCATAGCAATCAGTATGGAGAAGGGACTTCCCCTTTAAAGGGGTATTCCGGTTAGATGGGGGATAACTATTAGATTAGTGGGGGTCGTACAGCTGGGACCCGCACCAATCATGAGAACAGGGGTCCCTTACCCCCGGCAAAAAAACATAGCGGCCGGTCATATATGCGCGCAGCCGCTCCGTTCATTTGTATGGGAATTCGGGAGGTGGCGGAGCGCTGTACTCGGCCATTTCCAGAACTCCATTAGAAATGAAAGTAGCAGCCACACCATTCAATTCAGAGGGTTTGCAAGGGGTACAGGGCCCCCATTCTCCTGATTGGTGGGGTTCCCAAAAGTTGGACCCCCACTGATCTAACCGTTATCCCCCTTCCACAGGATAAGGGTTAACTTGATCTAACCGGATTGCATTCATAAAGTAGCCGTCTGACCTGACCTCGCCATCTCCACAGCGGCACCAGCTGTTGTCAATGCCGGGGATCACCTTTTCCAGCGCACGGACGATTATAGCACGGCTTATGCACACTGTCTGGACTGTCTAATCCCGGCGCCCTCTCTCTACGCACAGGGCGACAGATGTCCCTCTCAGCATTAAGATCATGGAATAACATCACGCGGGAGCGTCGAGCAAAGTCTCACCTTAGAGCATAGGTGTACCCAGTGTTTTCAGGAAGACACTGGGGAGGAGCGTACGTGTGAAGATGGGAATAATCCATTCTCAAGGTTTCTGATCATGCTGTAGTAGGTAAAAGTGCAAGAGAGAAAACCCAACAATACAGAGTTATATCACATACGTAGCAATAAGCTGGCCATACAAAATCCCAGGACACAGACAGGTGTGCACAGCGGCGATGATGTGGCAGATGCATGTCGAATGAATGACCGTGTGTTACAAGTGTTATGGGACGAGGGTATGAGCCTCTAAGGCCACCAGATGTAAGGCAGCTATCCTATATATAAAGTCAATGTGCAACTTTTTAAACAGGCCTTGAGACATGATAGATATTTACTAAGCCAGCCCCTCATCTGCAGACAACCGTTTCGGAGCAACTGCCCCTCATCAGTGCAGAGCAGAGATTAATGGTATAACTGGGTGAGAGGCCTAGGTCAGGATCCAGGGGATACTGTATCTCCTTATGGAAAGCGCCTGATCAGCTGTCTGCAGGAGATGTGCTGGTTTAGGGTACTTTCACACTTGCGTTGGTGCGGATCCGTCTGTTTATTTGCACAGACGGATCCGCACCTCTAATGCAAACGTTTGTATCCGTTCAGAATGGATCCGTTTCATTAGGTTTAAAGAAAAATGACAAAGTCCAAAACGGATCCGTTATGAATTACATTGAACGTCAATGGGGAACGGATCCGTTTTCAAATGCACCATATTGTGTCATTGAAAACGGATCCGTCCCCATTGACTTACATTGTAAAAAAAAAAAAAAAAAAAAAACTGATCCATTAGGCTCCGCCTCTTCAGACGGACACCAAAATGCTGCATTTTGGTGTCCGCCTCCAAAACAGAATAGAAGCGGAACGGAGCCGAACTGATGCATTCTGAACGGATCCTTATCCATTCAGAATGCATTGGGGTTTAACTGATCCGTTTTGGACCGTTTGTGACAAACGGAATCCAAAACGCTAGTGTGAAAGTACCCTTAGGCTACTTTCACACTAGCGTCTTGGCTTTCCGATTCCGAGTTCCATCATGCGCTCTCAGAAACGGTCCAAAATGGATCAGTTTTCCCCTAATGCATTCGGAATGGAAAACGATCCACTTAGAATGCATCAATTTACCTCCGTTCAGTCACCATTCCGCTCTCGAGGCCTGCAGCGTTTTTCTGTCCGCCATGTGGCAAGTCAATGGTGAAGGATCCGTTTTCTCTGACACAATAGAAAACGGACCCATCCCCCTTTCAATGGAGTTCAAGACAGATCCATCATGGCTATAGAAGACATAATACAATCGGATCAATTTATAACGGATGCATGTGGTTGTATTATTGGGACGGAAGCGTTTTTTGCAGATCCATGACGGATCTTCAAAAAACGCTAGTGTGAAAGTACCTTAGTTATATCCAAGTTGTGTCTCTAGGCCTGTTTAAAAGGTTATACATTGACTTATAGGATAGGTACTAGTGATGAGCGAAGCGAGCTTAGGATGCTACATCTGAAGTCGCTTTGCTCAAAACTTCGGATTAATACTGTACAGAGATCCGTCTCTGTACAGTATTAAAATGTATGGGCTACGATGAGTTCAAGTTAGTTAGGGTACTTTGACACTTGCGTTATTCTTTTCCGGCATAGAGTTCCGTCAAAAGGGCTCTATGCCGGAAAAGAACTGATCAGGCATATCCCCATGCAATCTGAATGGATAGAAATCCGTCCAGTTTGCATCAGTATGCCTTCCGTTCAGTCACTGTCAGGCGTTTTCAGCGGACATAATACCGCAGCATGCTGCGGTATTATGTCCGTCCAAAATGCCTGATAAGTCGCTGCATTAATGCCCATTGACTTGCATTAGTGGCGGATCAGACATTGCGAAAACCAACTGAAGGACGGATCCGGCCTTCCGGGGAGAACTGTGAAAAAGACTGCCAGACGGATCCGCATGACAAGCGAAGACAAGCTCCGATGGCGGAACTGCCTGCCGGATGACACGAACGCAAGTGTGAAAGTAGCCTTATTTGCGAAGTCGCGCATGACTGCCGAATAACTTCAGTAATTGATTTTTAAAGTGGGTTTTCTGTCACCAGAATTAACCCTATTAAACTAGCTGACATTAACGATGTGGTAATGTCAGCTAAACCTAACTAGCCTATTCTCACTTTGATCTATGCCCCCGTTACGCCAGAAATATAACTTTTATAATATGCCAATTAGCCTCTAGGAGCACGGGGGGAGTTTTCCCTGCTCCTAGAGGCTCCGTTTTCCCACCTCTGGCCACACCCTGCTACACTAGATTGACAGGACCAGGCAGCTTTGGTCTCCTATTGCTGGGCCTGTGCGCTGGGGAAATCTCGCGCCTGCGCCGTGCCGTCCAATATTCGGCGCAGGCGCAGTGAGTGAAGGTTGCTCCTCTGCTGCCGGCTTCCTCACTATGCAGAATACTGAACAGCGTGAGATTTCCCCAGCGCACAAGGCCGGCAGCAGGAGGTGAACGCTGCCTGGCCCTGTCAATCTAGTTTAGCAGGGCGTGGCCAGAGGTGGGAGAACGGAGCCTCTAGGAGCAGGGCCAACGCCCCCCGTGCTCCTAGAGGCTAATTAACATATTATAAAAATTATATTTCTGGCGTAACGGGGGCATAGATAAAAGTAGGAATAGGCTAGTTAGGTTTAGCTGACATTACCACATCGCTAATGTCAGATAGTTTAATAGGGTTAATTCCGGTGACAAAAAACACTTGAAACTGAACTCAGCTTCGGTTCTGAACCAAAGCCGAATTTGGTTTCAAAGTGGTTTTCCACTATAAAAATCAATTACCGAAGTTATTAATCTGAAGTTTTGAGCGAAGCGACTTCGGAAATAGCATCCAAGCGCGCTTCGCTCATCACTAGTAGCTGCCTTACATCTGGTGGCATTAGAGGCAGGGCTTGCTAAGAGCTCATTTGCATACCCTCTTCCCAGAATTCCAGAGGAGCATTGCCTGGCCTATAAGACTCCTCACGCCAATTAGGCCCTCTCCATAAGGGAGATATACTGTAGTATCCCCTGAATACAAGTGTTATGGTCACAGCGAAATGAAAGGTGTAATGTTATATAATCGTTGATGCCAAATTTGATAACCTCCACCCTCCATCTATTTCAGCATGTCCAGATTTATAGACACATATAAAGCATTGCTGGACTTAAAAGCAACAGTGCATTCTGCAAACAGGCCAAGAGAAGAGCAGCAGCATACGGAAGCCGATTCCTCGCCGTCCTACGAATACACAGATCTCATTTCTGCCAAATTTTCAAAGACAAAACCAAAATCAGGACTACAGACTGCCGGGAGGGAAGTCACGAGTAGCTAGAGAACGCTGCAGAAGAGCTGACAGCCCGTCTCCCCAAGGCACACATGGAACACACCCAGCCTGAGTCATCAGCGAGTCATCTCCCGGAGCCGACCAAACAGACACTCTCAAAAGAAAAAACACGGAACATGAATAGTTTGTAGATCAACGTGAAAATCTATAAAAACGTCCAGTGTGTATCCAGAGCCGTCAGCTACAGGGGACACATCATGCACACGCTACAGGGGTGACACTAGGCTCAGCTATCCTGGTATATATATATATATATATATATATATATATATATATATATATATATATATATAGAGGAATAATATTAACTCGACACAGTTGTCCTCGTCTAAATATACAGCATCCAATATAGCAGTCATTGTGGGATGGGATTCCTTGTGGGAGTAAGGAGCCATACACAGCGGGGCAGACCCTCCATATGCCTCTGTAGAAGTCGTATGCACCTCCCCGAGTGCATTATTATGGATGCGAATAAACTTAAAATGTACTGCTAAGGATTCAAGCACCAAGTCTATGTCCGTATTTTGGTCTGCAAATAGATCCGCAAAACACTCCAATCCATAGAAACGTCTATTCTCGTCCACAATATGGAGAGGAATAGGACATGTTCGATAATTTGCAGAACGGCCAAACGGATTTGCAAAAACTGCAAAATTGTGCCCACTAGAAATGAATGGGTCACGAAAAGTGCAAATAGCACACAGGTGAAAAACTAGGTTGTGTGCATGATGCCTAAACGGCTGCTGCGAAGGAAGGGATCAACAAGAGTATCTGCTGATCGGGATCAAGCGCACCGCTATACAGCACCGTCACTAACTGTACAAGCCGCTCACAGCATCATCGACCCAAAGCATTTCTGACGTCCTAATCAGATGTGAGGAGTGTACAGATTAAGGGTCCATTCTCACACATCCGCAAAACGGGTCCGCATCCGTTCCACAATTTTGCGGAACGGGTGCAGACCCATTCATTTTCAATGGGGCTGGAATGGATGCGGACAGCACACTATGTGCTGTCCGCATCCACATTTCCGGATCCGCAAAAAAATACAACATGTCCTATTCTTGTCTGCAATAGCGGACAACAATAGGCATTTTCTATTATAGTGCAGGCCATATGAACATGGCCGGTGTCCGTGATTGGACGTATGAATTGAGCCGAACAAGTCCTTTAGACCCTTGGCCAGGACTTTGGAGAGCCATTAATCTAGCCTGGCACTGACGAACTCAGGATAGGTCATCAATATCAGATTAGCAGGGGTCCGACATACTGCACCCCCCACTGATCAGCTGTAGGAAGAAGTCACTGCGCTCAGTGGAGCTCCAGTCTCCTTCATATCTTACCAAGCACAGTGCCATACCTTGCATAGTGGCAGAGCTTGGCATTGCAGTTCAGCCACATTCACTACAATGGGACAGAGCTGCACCTAGGTCAGAGGGGAGCTGCTAGGGTTAAAAAACAAAGGAGATGAACTTGCCTTAAAGTCCCTCCTGTCCAGCGCTGTGGGTCTGGACCCCATCAGACCATAAGCGATGCCATCAGGTCTATTCTTCATGTGACCACTCAGCCAATCACTGGCCGTTCATGGACTAGTGACATAAGGTCAGTGATTGGCTGAGAAGTCACATGAACCCATCGCATGGACCAGAAGCCCTCAGACTGGACCCATAGCCACTAATCAGAGGGACCCTTACTGAAGGAGACCAAGGCTCCTGGGGTGTACCGAATGACTCCCAATGAACATCCCTCTCAAGGAACCTGTTAAAAAGGTTGTCTCATCATGGACAATGGGGGCATATGGCTAGGATATGCCCCCATTGTCTTAATAGGTGTGGATGCCACCGCTGGAAACCTACAGAGAACGGAGCCCCGAAAGCTAAGGAGGGCACACTGCGCATGCGCAACGACCCTCCATTCATTTTCTATGCGGCCGGCGAAAGTAGTCGAGCATTGGCTCGGCTATTTCAGTCGAGTTCATAGAAGGGAATCGTAGCGGTGGCCGGTCATGCGCGGTGCCATGCTCCCATTCACTTCTATGGGGAGTCGGTTTGGTGGTGGCCAGACCAGAGTCCTCCAGCCACCACCTTGCGGGGCTCAGTTTCCGATATAGGTGCAGGTCCCAGTGGTGGGAACCGCACCTATGGGTCAATGAGGGCATATCCTAGCGAATCCCCCCCCCTGCCCATAGAAGTCACCCTCTTTGGGGCATCATACGACAGTACATAGGGTGTATATGGGTTTCATAACACAGATTCATTGAGTATGAATGCGGCTTTGAAGTCTTCGGATATGTCCACGAGGGACGCAAAATACTGCAGAAGGGTCAGCTGTGGACGCAGCAAAAACCACAAGAATGGCACGCAGTTTTTACTGCAGAAACTGCTATGGATTTCACCCTCTCCATCGGTGAAGATCCACAACATAAAATCACACGCTATAGATTTCAGATCTGCACAGCAGGTCAATTTTACTAAGCAGATTTTTCACCGTATTTCTTAAAATCTCCTTTTATGTGAATTTATGTTGCCAATTTCTTCCCCCGAATTTAACTCATTGCAATACAGGGGGTAAATTCTGCTGCAAAACCGCAGCATTTCCGTAACAGAAATCAACACCTTCTGTTACAAAATGATTGACAGAAGACCCGCCGCATGTAGCCGTAAACCTAAGGCTCCATTCACATGTCTGCAATTCTGTTCCGCATTTTGCGGTAACGGAATTGCGGACCCATTCATTTCTATGGGGACACACTATGTCCCGCCCGGATCCGGAATTGCGGATCCGCACTTCCGTTCCACAAAAAAAAAAAAAAATAGAACATGTCCTATTCTTGTCCGCAACTGCGTACAAGAAAAGGCATTTTCTATGAGAGTGCCGGCAACGTGCGGACCGCACATTGCCGGTGTCCGGGTTTTGCGGATCCGCTAATCACACACGGACGTGTGAATGGAGCCCAAGAGTATTTTAATACTGATGACTTGTCCTCAGGTCATCAGTATAAAATAAAAGTGAATGGGGCTGAGGGCGATACCAAGCACAGCCATTATACAATGCACGGCGCTGTGCTTGGTGAGCACAAAAAAAAGCAGCGGCGCTCACATGAGCGCCGGCGCCTTCACAAACAGCTGATCGTTGGGAGTCCCGAGTGTTAGACCCCCGCCAATTAGATACTGATGACCTATCCTGAGGATAGGTTACCAGTATGAAGATTTTGTAAAACCCTTTTAGTAGATTCTGGTAGTTCGGAAAAAAAAAAAAAAAAAGCAGCATAGTACAATGAGTGAGTGAACGTTGACCTAAACATGTTCACACGGCTAAAATCTGCCGCTGAAAACTGACGTTTTTCGCTGCTAAAACCTCAAAAGTCACCAACAGTCTCCCCATTGACTTTAATGTTAAAAACTCCTCCTTAGGGCTCATTCACACGAACATATGGGTTCCGTTTCCGGACCGAATATGCAAATCTGCAATAAACGGACAACGTTTCGTGTGCATTCTGCATCACTGCTGTGGATCCATTTACTTCAATGGGTCCGCAAATGAGGAGATGCGGAGCGGTGCAGAACGGAAGCACGGAACGGAACTCTACGGAAGGACTACGGAGTGCTTCTTTGGGGTTCCGTACCGCAAAAAAATAGAACATGTCCTATTCTTGTCCGCAATTGCGGACAAGAAAAGACATTTTCTATGAGAGTGCCGGCGATGTGCGATCTGCAAAATGTGGAACGCACTTTGCTGGTGTCCGTGTTCTGCGGATCCGCTAATCACACACGGACGTGTGAATGGAGCCCAAGAGTATTTTAATACTGATGACTTGTCCTCAGGTCATCAGTATAAAATAAAAGTGAATGGGGCTGAGGGCGATACCAAGCACAGCCGTTATACAATGCACGGCGCTGTGCTTGGTGAGCACAAAAAGAAAGCAGCGGCGCTCACATGAGCGCCGGCGCCTTCACAAACAGCTGATCGTTGGGAGTCCCGAGTGTTAGACCCCCGCCAATTAGATACTGATGACCTATCCTGAGGATAGGTTACCAGTATGAAAATTTTGGAAAACCCTTTTAGTAGATTCTGGTTCGGAAAAAAAAAAAAAAAAAGCAGCATAGTACAATGAGTGAGTGAACGTTGACCTAAACATGTTCACACGGCTAAAATCTGCTGCTGAAAACTGACGTTTTTCGCTGCTAAAACCTCAAAAGTCACCAACAGTCTCCCCATTGACTTTAATGTTAAAAACTCCTCCTTAGGGCTCATTCACAAGAACATATGGGTTCCGTTTCCGGACCGAATATGCAAATCTGCAATAAACGGACAACGTTTCGTGTGCATTCTGCATCACTGCTGTGGATCCATTTACTTCAATGGGTCCGCAAATGAGGAGATGCGGAGCGGTGCAGAACGGAAGCACGGAACGGAACTCTACAGAAGCACTACGGAGTGCTTCTTTGGGGTTCCGTACCGCAAAAAGATAGAACATGTCCTATCTTTTTGCGGAACAGAGGGATCCGTCCCAGCAGGCCTCACGAACGTTCTCCGTGCATCGGGGACTGCAAATTGCGGCCCCAATGCACGGAACGGAACACATACGTCCGTGTGAATAAGCCCTTACGCAGAGTATTTTTCATTAACCGATTTGAAAACCGCTGAAGTGACAGGTTCCCATTGACTTCTATGAAATCTGCTTCCAAGAGGGGAAACAGAAAAAATACCAAATACTCTTAATACTCTTGTAAAAACTTCTCTAAATCCGCAAATTAAAAATCTGCCGCCAAAAACGGCTATTGATCCGCTACTGATTTTTGCATCGCCGATTTTGCTGTGTGAACTGAGCCTAGGTCCAAGGCCAAAATATACGATCTATCATCGTAATCCTGGTGTGTACAATGCAGATGGTCAATTCCATTTCGGCTCATTTTCGCCTTTAAACAGATGCATTTTCATCCGACAATGCGCCCAAAAAACACCCTTCGCCACCCACGTATTCCCAACAGCCACGAATCCAGATACTATGCTAAAAGCTCCACTGAGAGATATGGGCATACACACATGCATGCAGACACAGACACACGTACCTCCACATAGCAGCTATACACGCCTGTGTGCGTATCCTTGGCTACACGTGTATTTAGATTTGAAAACAAGGCCAAGCCCCCCCCCCCCCCCCAGCTGCCGGAAGCCATTAGTACGTGTGGTGACACAGATCACACGACCCCCACGTTGAAGGGCAAGGATACAGTCTTTCCAAAGCCGGGAGAAGCAAGTCTCCCTTTCCGCACAGAATGGCACCCCTCCAAGAATCACACCAGTGAACCCTGACCAGTAAACAGTGTGGCCAAGCAGGACTGAAATAGTTAATAGGGGAGGGGGGGTTTGCAGAAGTAGTCTGACAGCAACTGTTTACAGCAAGGGGGGTGGCTCTGTGAAAACAGGGATCCTCTGCTCCCGTAGGGCACAGATGTCCAAGACAATCCCAAGTGCAATGACATCTGCCTGCACCGCTTACAGAGCTGTACAGTGACACATGTTCAGTGCACAAGGCCCTCATTATACGGGGCAGGGGACACAACTGTCCTTTCCCCCTGGTACTGTGTTAACCCTCGAAACATCCCAGACACACCTGTAGAAGAGCAGCAGCAGCGTGGGCGCTCCAGCAGGCGTGTCCAAAATCACACGCGACTGTGCACAGATATTTCCTTTGCTTTACGCTCCCACAGACTATAGCACTGCGTTAAATCACTGCTCCCCGTTTAATATGGCTCCAGGTTGGATTGGGCTCCAAAAAAAAATAAAAACATTATGCACCTTATGGCCGTTTCATAAGTTTGCATATTGTGACTTTTGCAAAATCCCTGCGATAGGATTGGCTTGTGTGAATAAAGCCAAAAAACTTTGTCCCCTGCATATAGTGCATTGGCAGGCTATACGCAACACCACACGATGAGAGGGTCAACCCGACAGAAAATACTCTTCCCAAGTAATTAGCGAAGGGTATGCTGCACCGGTTTCTTTTGCGCCGGTCCCCCCCTAAATAAATAAGCTTTCAATAAGAATAGGGGGCCGTGTGTAAAAAGTGTCAGTGGTAAAGTTTGGGCCCTCTCATTGGCACCAGAGGCGCAGAGCAGATCGCAACTGGTTTTTGACATTGGACAAAAAGTATAAAATGTGGCAAGAGCGTAAAATACTCCCAAATAGGTAAAAGTATCGCCCGGCAGCTGGTGGCCCACGGTGCAGAAAGACAAGAGCGTTTAAAATAAAATATATATATAAATATAAATTTTTTTTTTTTTTTATAGAAAGAGAACTTTTTTTTTTGGCCAAATTGAAAGGAGGGGGGTTGTTTACTTTTTTGAGCATTTTTTTTTTAAATATATGAGGGATAGATAGAACAAAAATAAGTTCTCTCTTTCATATAAAATTTATATATACACATATACATATAAAAAGGAAAAATATCTGGCAGCACCGAAAAATTAGGCGGGTGCTCTGCTCTAGGGTATATGCTCAAACCCAATATACAAAATCAAAAAGCAAGCGGCACTCCAAAATTGAAATAAATGATAAAAAGTTTAATCACCCATGTGGAATCGCGACGTTTCGGCTCCAAACTGAGCCTTTTTCAAGCAGTATATATATATATACACACACACACACACGTCATGAACTGTATACGGACTGTCCACCACTCTGTGGCACATTTCATAATTGAAAGTGATGTCCCTTTAAAAAAAAAATCCTGTGGGACCCCTGTACAGCAGCAGTCAGCATTGAGTGCTGCACCAGGTGCCACTACACCTGCACTCTCGTCAACAGTCCCTTGCCCGTAGACAATTTCCCAGGGTCTCCAGGAGTCTGTACACACGGTCCGTTCTATCTATACACACACAAATGCCAACTGTCAGCAGACGGCGTCTGGATACGCAAGACAACAACCTGCACATGTCCGCCCTCCGCTCCGGGATACACCGGCCGTGCCCCGTCTCTCTCTGCAGATGCACTGAAGCTTTTAAGCAGCATAGCAACACCGAGCGCCCGCCGACTATTTATAGGGTGCCAGGCTCCGTCTGAGGGAACGGGCAGGACGAGCAGAAAGCAAACCTAGGTCTCCCCGCTGCGGACGCCGCCGGGTGTCATATCCTCGGTCCTCTCGGCTCCGGCTGCCTGTGGAGGGAGGAGGGGGGGGGGCGAAGTTTGGAAGTTGACAGTGTTTTCTATTCCACACTGCTGCAAGATCCCAAAATGGCTTCCCTGCCTCAACAAAAGCCTGAAGGATCAGCCTGGTGTGAACGCCTCCCTCCACGGGCTCCGCTTCAAAACCATTGGAGGGCTGGCGAAGGAGGCAGCCCAGAAGATGACCAGGTTAACCCCTTCCGTGCCCTGCAGAACACGCACGGAGATGTCAGAGACAAACGGGAGCGGGATTTCTGCCTTCATGTGGATGGGAAACCCGACAGTTACCGCAAAGATACCGCAGGGAATAGAGCTAGCAGCACGCGTTTTATAGTGTATTATGTTACCTGTAATTCTGTAATATTCAGCATTTACTCTTTTCTATATTTTATGTTCTTTACTTATTTATGTAAAGAAACGCTCTATGAACACATATTTTGTGTTTATTTATATTTACATAATATTTATGTTTTACCCGTGATTGTTTTCTGTAATATTTTGCATTTACTCATATATTAATTTTATGTTCTTACCTGTGAGATTTTGTATTAACTTTTTTCTATTGACATAATATTTATTATGATTATCATTAATAATTTTATGTTCCTGCCTGGAATATTTTGTAATTACTTACATTTTTCAAAAGTTATTATTTTTATCCCCAGGGTTTTTTTTTTTTAAATCCAATATAAACCCCACCATAAGGCCTCATGCACACGACCGTTGTTTGATTCCGTGTCCGTTGTGCCATTTTTCGCGAATTTCTGCGGACTCATTGGTTTTCAATGGGTCTGTGGAAAACTCGGCAAATGCACCGTTTGTCCTCCGCGTCCGTGATTCCAGTCCGTCAAAAAAATATAACCTGTCCTATTCTTGTCTGTGAAAAACGGTTCGTGGACCCATTCAAGTCAATGGGACCGTGAAAAAATGCGGATGGCCATCCGTGTTTTGCGTCCGCTTTTTTTGCGGATCCCTGGGCAGGCACTTGGCAAAAATTGTCAGCCTGTCTTTTGGTAAAATCTTTTGTCATGTCCGCAAAAAAACGGAAGACACACGGAAACACAATAGAAGCAAAAACGGATCACGGAACAACGGAAACAACTGTCGTGTGCATGTAGCCTAAATGTAACCAGACAATTTTTCATGCAGCACCATACGGTCATTCTACGGACGCGCAAAAAGAAATGGAGCGGTGGACCAAGAGGCGCACAATACTCCTTTTAGAGAGGGGACTCCACATTGCTGGGGGTCCCGGTGCTTGAACCTCTGTCAATCTAATATTTTATTATCCAGCCACAGAATAACCCCTTTTGGGTTACCTGCACATGTTGCGATTACCCCTTTTTTTTTTTGTGCGGGAAAAAAATTAAAAATAAACCCCAGTAGCAGCCGGGGGTACGACACGAAACAAGTCTCATGTACACTTTGCCTTTTGCTCCTTGCGGAAATAGACCTGCCGTGCGAATGCTCAAGTCTGCAGCATGTCAATTCTTTCTGCGGATTTCACTCTTTCCAATGTAAGGATGGGATCTGCAGCAAAAACGCACAGAAATTTGGGTGGAATTGGGGGGTTCATAAGTGACCGGTTAGCTGCAGTTTTTGTGCGGCAAATCTTCAGCCTTGTACAGTAGCTTCGTATTTCCATAGCGAGCGGCCCCTTATGGATTATTTCCGTTCAATGGGTCTAAATCCGTGCGCAGATCTGCCAAAAATCACTGAAAATCTGTGGCAAAAACCCAAGGGTCAGTGCTAGATTCTGACGGAAACGCACAAAGTATATTTCCAACGTGTCAACATACCGTAAGGCCGTAGCCGAAATCCTCAGGCTGAATTCTGAAAGGGGCTGTGTCCCTTCAGCAAGTGGCATTTATCATGTAGAGAAAGTTACTACCAGGCACTTACTAATGTATTGTGATTCTCCATATTGCCTCCTTTACTGGCTGGATGCATATTTCCATCACACTATACACTGCTCCTTTCCATGGTTACGACCACCCTGCAATCCATCAGCTGTGGTCGTGCTTGTACACCTCTCGTGGGAACGCGTATAGGCACGCATGCGCAGCAGCTCCTGTCCTGGCCTCCTCATATCTGGTCATAACCCCTGGATATGAGCCGTGTATAATGTGATGGAAAAATGAATCCAGCCAGTAAAGGAGGCAACATGGAGAATCCCTATACATTAGTAAGGGCCTTGTATTCACTTTCTCCACATGATGAATGCTATTTGCTGAAGCGAGACGACCCCTTTAAGGGCCCAACAGCACTGAATGTATTCACGATGGGTACAAAATTCAGCTAAGAATTTTCTAAAACCTATACTGGACTTCCATAATGAGGCAAGAAACCCCCATCGCCCCAAACTCAGGCGTCTCCATATACAAGATATCGCGTCGCCTCCGGTCATCAGAGGAGCTGACAATCTACGTTACCTCATGCACACACTCAAAGCTATTTTTTAGGAATAGTTAATTCCTCCTCCATGCACTGTGGCGAACGCGGAAAGCAGAGAATCCGAAAGAAACGCTGCAGGACGGGAACGGCGCTCAGAATCCACACCGAGGTCGCCCAGGTAAGAATCAGACCAGGAACAGCAATGAAAATAATGCAGAAAAGGCCATTTCTTACTTTTATGGTGGACGTCAGGAGAAGTGGAGGAAAACCTTTGCTACGGAGGCATGCTGGGCTGCAGATAAGCGGTGACTGGAGGCCTTCAAGAGGCGCCAAAAGCAGAGGAAGAGATAACAGAAACACATCGAGAAGTCAACCCCTGACAGACGAGAACGTCGACACAGAGCCCTGTCAGAGGCAGCGGGGCCACGCTGAACAGACATTTCTACATCATACTGGTTTGTGGGAAAGCTGGGTGACAACCCAGTCACCAAGAGTCCTGAATGATTAAAGGGGTTCTCCTATATTGATGACCTATCCTGAGGATAGGTCATCAATATCAGATCGGCGGGGGTCTGGCACCCTGCACTCCCCACAATCAGCTGTATAAGGAGACGGACGGTACACGCACAAACGCAGCAGCAGGAAGAGAGAAGGGGGACGGCGCATGCACAGTCTCCTCATACAGCTGATTGGCAGGGGTGCGGGGTGTCGGACCCCCGCCGATCTGATATTGATGACCTATCCTGGAGATATGTCATCAATATAGGAGAGCCCGGAGAACCCCTTTAAACTGACTGGTTATACTGAGGCATGGGGAGCAGAGCGGATGCAATACTGCGCAACCAGGGAGATGTGGCACGCCCCCCTTATCTGTGTGACCATGTGCATGCTAAGCAAGACATGGCTGAACAGACGTCCTTCATCTGTGGGCACACGCCCAGCAGCCCGTACAGAAGAACATGCAGACCTCAGGGCACATGCCCACGGGTGCGGGTGAACACGCAGATGATTCGTACGGATGTCTGTGCGTTTCTGCACCCAAACTGAAAAAAAAAAAAATATCCCACAATTTTAGGATAGCGTTTTTGGTGCAAATTTGACGCAGTTTTGCCACAGATCTCACCCTTTACATGAGAAGGGTGAAATCCGCCGCTAAAACCACAAACAAATGACACACGGCAGGTTAAATTCCGCGCAGATAAAATCTGCAAACTGTATATGAGAATTGTGTATTCCTAAGCGCTTTCCTGGTACTGTATTATGCGGCGGTTTACTTCACGTAAAAAAAAAAAACCTTGTGTAATCCGCATCTGTGACCAGCTGCTCTGGTCATTGTAGGGCAGGGATGGTCAACCTGAGGCTCCTGTTGCAAAACTACAAGTCCCAGCATGCTCAGACTGCCTACAGCTATCAGCCTGCAGCAGGGCATGGTGGGAGTTGTAGTTTTACAACAGCTGGAGAGCCACAGAGGTTAGCCATCCCTGTTGTAGGGGATTAGAACAGGGCAGGGATGGGCAAAACTACGACTCCCAGCATGCAAAGACTGCTTACAGATATCATTCTACAGCAGGGCATGGTGGGAATTGTAGTTTTACATCAGCAGGAGAGCCGCAGTTTGCCCATCCCTGTGATAGGGGATAACTTGTACCTATTGGAATACCCCTTTAAGGTACGTCAACAGATGCCAAAAATGCTGCAAATTTTCCACAATGGATTTCTATAAGATAAAATCAGCAGCATTTTACAGTGATAAGACATAGGAAGGAGTTAAAAACGAAATAAAGTTATTATACTCTGATTTTCCACCCCCGCCACTCTAAGGCCCCTTTCACACAGGCAAGTTTTCCGGGCGAGTGATGGACCATGTGATCAGCTCGGTGACGTCATCACAGGTCTTTTAGCAGGCAGCTAATGATTGAAGAAGAGAGAAGAGATCGGCAACTACGCGATCAAGTGGATAAGGTGAGTTAATTTTTTTTATTTTTAACCCCTCCATCCACATTTTACTAAGCATTCTGTATTGAGAATGCTATTATTTTCCCTTATAACCGTGTTATAAGGGAAAATAATAAAATTTACAGAATACTCAACCCGAACTTCAGTGATGAAGTCCGGGTTCGGGTCTGGGTACAGAACATGCCGATCTTTCCCACGCGCGTGCAAAACGCATTAAAACGCTTTGCACTCGTGCAGAAAAATTGCGCATTTTCTCGCAACGCACCCGCCTCTTATCCGGGCATCAAACATGACGCCCGTGTGAAAGAGGCCTAATCCTCCCCACTGCCCACATTATGCTCTTGGCTGCAGCACTGAAAACCTCTATACCACGTGACCACTGCGGCCAATCACTGTACTTGTCCAGTGCGCCGCAGAGGCCAGTGACTGGCTCCAGCGGTCACATGCTGTCAACATGATGTCCCCCATTGCAGCTGGGTAATCAGATTCCAACCAAGAGAAATGGAGTGGCGGTGCAGAATCTGTCAGGTAAGTACTTACCAGTCCTTTACTGCAGGTTAATCCAAAGGGCTGCCCGGTTTTCTCCTGAAATCTGACCACCCCTTTAATGTGCAACTTCAAACCTGCGGCAGAAATCCGAGGATAAGCTTTGGATTCCTACCAGATTCCACTGAGAAATTTTTCCAGCAGAATAATCTGCTGCATGCACACACCCTAATGGTCCTGTATGATGCGGTGTACCGCCACATGGTAACTTCATGATGCCGTGTACCACCATACTAAGACGTTTACTATATGGCAAAGCAAATTTTTACAAATTCACACATTTTTAACTACCACTTTTATGTTTTATAAACTAAGATATTCTGGATTATTAGGCAGAAAAATTATGTTTACTAAAAAAAAGTTCTGGGTTATTTTCTACAATGTTTCTTTCTAAAAGCTTAAAATATAATCCCCCCCCCCCCCCCCCAATGCCCCGTTCCATCCACTGTCATCTCTTGATCCTGTTATACAGAGACCATACGACTGCCATAGCTAACTGGGAAAGTACAAGTTCTTAGAAGCTCCAGCATCTCCACCCTGGTGCATGCACCTCCTGTCCTGTTCTTACATGCATGCTCGGCTGCAGCGGTTGTACACCCAAGCATCGCATAGAGCAGTGTTTCCCAACCAGTGTGCCTCCAGCTGTTGCAAAACTACAACTCCCAGCATGCCTGCACAGCCAAAGGCTGTCCGGGTATGCTGGGAGTTGTAGTTTTGCAACAGCTGGAGGCACACTGGTTGGGAAACACTGGCATAGAGAATACAGACGAGACACAGCAGTATTCTCTACACATGCTAGCTCTGTGCAGCCAGACTAGGCAACCCACGCATGCACAGTCAGAGACAAATGCTTCACCGGCTCGTCAGAACTACTGGAGGGACGTGTCCAGCAGCAATTTAGGATAAACACTGATATTATTTAGAGGGGCGAACGCATGAAACAGCACTTGTTAAATACATTTCTAGGAGTAATAATAGAAGAACAGCACAGAGTTCTAAGAAATTACTTTGCACTGACGTTATTTCATGGGGAATACGAGTATCTACCAAATAAGGGCTACGTGTCCGTTCCTTTTTTTTTTTTTTCCGGCTCGTATGCGGATCGTTCATTTCAATGGGGCTGCAAAAAAATGGACATGACTCTACGTGCTTTCCGAAAAAAATAAAATAGAACATGTCCTATTCTTGCCCAAAAAAAAAAATAATGGCACCCTTTTTTTGCGGATCCATGATTTGCGGACCGCAAAATACATATGGTGGTGTGCATGAGCCCTTAGACACAGATCCTCTGTAAGATGCCTTCAGAGAGCTAAGCTGTGGACTGTACTTTTATTACCGGTGACATTTCTTTCCATTCCTCCTCTCAAACCGTGACATAAAGGACTCGAAAACTAACATTTACGAGCCCTGGACTGTTTTTGGGAAAGAAAGGTTCATTACCTTGTAAATGTTTTTTTTTTTTTACTAATCTATGGAAAATTCCAAGAAAAGGAGAAGTGGGATAGTAAAACGCTCCCAAAATACCCCAAAGTTAACTGCAAGACACCCCCCCCCCCCCCATTTATTACAGGGGATTTATTTTTGCCTTCTTCACAGTTCCCCGGGTGTAATAATCTGCGGGTGTGACAAGGCAGCACTTTCATTTCTGGTCTTGTATATTTGTCTATTCAACACACAAAGTAACAAAAAAAACAAATAAAAAAATAAAATACCGCAACGTTCAACTTTATACATGTTGGCTCCAGGACTGCATCACATCGATCCCAAATACAAACCATGGATAGAAAAAGCCTCCGACGCAGGCTGGTCAGGAAACAATACACAAGGGTACGTCGACACGTGACGCGCAACTTTTCATCTAAGGACTGTCCATGGTGTCGCAATGCGACAATCGCTTAGACACGGTGGATTTTGTGTCGCAGGAAACGTGTGACTCCCCCCCCCCCCCCCCCATCGACTTTAAAGGGGTCCTCTCACCTCAGCAAATGGCATTAATCCTGTAGAAAAAGTGAATACAAGGCACTTACTAATGTATTGTGATTCTCCATATTGCTTCCTTGGCTGGCTGGCTTCATTTTTCCAATACACTGCTAGAGAGGAGCGAATTTCATATTTTTAAATTCGTTCACGCTTCGTTTGGTGGTGAAAGCAGAATTGTGTTATGCATTCCGTTACCGCTGACCATAACGCAATTCTATGACCGGATTCATAATGGAATGCCTTTAGAGGCGTTCCGTTATTCATTCCGTCATAATAGAAGTCTATGGGCTGCATAACGGATCCGTCCCGTTTCCGTTATGCAGTAAAGGACTCCCCTGCATAAGGCCTCCTGCACACAACCATATGGCTTTTTCAGCAGTTTGTGGCCCACAAAAAATACGGATGACGTCCATGTGCATTCCGTTTTTTGTGGAACAGAACAGCTGGCCCCTGATAGAACATGTCCTATTATTGTCCGCATAACGAACAAGGATAGGACTGTTCTATCTTTGAACAAAACAGAAATACGGAAACGGAAGGCTTACGGAGTACCTTCCATTTTTTTGCGGATCCGTTGAAATGAATGGTTCCGTATAAGGTCCGTATACGGAACGCAAAAAACGAGGCCTAACGGAAAAGAGACGGATCAATTTTGCAGCCCATAGACTTCTATTATGACGGAATGAATAACGGCATTCCGTTATAGACTTGCGTTATGGTCGGCTGTAACGGAATCCATAACGCAATTCTGCTTTTACCACCAAACGAATGAATGAATTACAGCCGCGCAAGCGCAGTGCACCCTCCTTCACTTTGTCGTTGGGTTAACTGTCTGATAGAGGTGGGAGCTGCACCCATCAGACAATGGGGGCATATCCTGGCAATAGTCTGAGAAGGTAAAACCCCTTTAAGTCCGGGAAGTACAGCTGGCACACTGCGTACGCTTCTCGGACCAGATAACGGCGTTTGGTTTCACACGTACGACACATTTCGCACCTCCAAACCAAAACCACCTGCCTAAAGGGCTCCAAGCAAAACATGGCCGACAGATACCTTACCTATAGTGGAGCAGCTTCTAGTCCCACTCTAAGGCCACGTTCACACAGCAGAATGCAGTGTTTTTCATGCCAAAACACATTTCTGAGACGCTTCCCACTGTTTTCTCAATAAAATATGCGCCACATTACCACAACGTTTGAAAAAAAAAATAAAAATGCTTAAAGATGTGGCACATCGCTTCTCTGAAGGTGCCTTGGAAGTCGATTTTACCTAAATACACCCCAAATATGCTCCTTTACTGCTTGGTATGCGTCTTGTAGGAATTATGGCATTGAAAATAAAAATTTATAAATCACCCTGACTTCTGAGGCCGATCCATATTTTTCTAAATCATGAGGTGTGAACAGAGCCTTAAAAGGGTTTTCCAGTTTTTTTTTTTTTTTTTACACACTGATGACCTATCCTCAGGACAGGACACCAGTATCTGATTGGTGGTGTGGGGTCCGACACCTGGGACCCCTCCAATCAGCTGCTCGAAGAGCCAGTGGCGACCCTGTGAGAACCGCAGCCTTCTCCCCGCTCACCAAGCACAGCGCTGCACATTGTATGGTGGCCATGCTTGGTATTGCAGCTCAGCCCCATTCACTTCAATGGGGCTGAGCTGCTCCTAGGCCTTGTGGGTGGGTGTCAGACCCCCACTGATCAAAAACTGATCCTAGGTGTAAGTTTTAGAAGACTCCTTTAAATGTCATCTGATTCCTACAGTATCGCCTGCTGGTCACACCTTCCAGCTACCAACACTTCTATAATGTAGCCGGTGACCAAGCCTGGACCGTACAAGAGCATGGACGTCCACTTCGGTGACAACAGTTGGGGAAATAACATACCTACAAACAGTTGCACTTAAAGGAATTGTCCTGGATTAGAAAGATTTCCAGAAACTGCAGCACACCCGCTAATGGGTTGTTTCTGGCATTACTGCTCAGCTCCACTGAAGTGAATGAGGCTGAGCTGCAATGCTGCAGGCAACCTGTGGACAGGTGGGGCCTTGTTTCCTAGAAGGAAGCAGCCATGTGTCCGTAATCCAACCTTACTGGATTCCAGACGATCAGATGGGGGCAGGAGCTTGGAGCACCACCCATGGGTTCTCAGCAAAGGCGATCTATACAACTGCTGCCCTGATTTAATAAATTGATGAAGTATCCCTTTAAGCAGAGCACATAATGAAAGCTGGTGGGAGCCCCTTTAACTCCCACTTTCCTATCAGTTGTAATAACTATCCACACTCCAGCATCAGGAATACACACAGTAGTCACCTCTCCGGGGCTACACTCGCCGGGCGGCGCCCCTCTGCTGCTTCATCCCCGGTGACAAACAGTTGGGACTGAGCGCGTCACACGCTTACCGTTACTCCGCGCACTCACACGCGTTCTCCTCTCCTCCAGTCACAGTTTCACCGACGTCACCGCGCTGGGCGGGGCTTTAACACGCATAAGCCGCAGGGGCCGAGCTTTACATCGATGACGTCATCGCGTCACAGCGCCAATAATAGCCGTTGTCTTTACTGTGCTTGGCGTGGATTCCGTTTGTCAGGCGATAGCACCGTGAACGTCCACGTGATAATTAACAAAACGTCGTTTTAAGGATAGACGTGTTTTGTATTATTATTATTATTAGTGTGGGTTTTATTATGGAGGTCAATGTGGGGAGAGGACAAAGCGTTTCAGTGAAGACTAGTGACTGTGGCCTGTTGCTAGGGGCAACGGCATAAGGTGCTTTTAAGGTGCAAAGCCCTGTTGCTATTGCCAAAAGCCAAGCTCTGTGGGGGAGTAAGGGAAAACTGGCTTTGTTGCCAATGGCAACCAATCAGATTCCACCTTTAATTTTCCAAAGGAGCTCTTAAAAATGAAAGCTGAAATCTTATTGGTTGCTATGGGCAACTAAGCCAATTTTCCTTTACACCAGTTTTGATATGCCTCCTGCGTGTGTATAACCATTAAAGGCGTCATCGCACCTCAGAAAATGGCATTTATCATGTAGAGAAAGTTAATACAAGCCACCTACTAATGTATTGTGATTGTCCATATTGCCTCCTTTGCTGGCTTGATTTATCTTTCCATCCCATTATACACTGCTCGTATCCAGGGGTTATGACCACCTTCCAATCCAGCAGTGGTGGTCGTGCTTGCAAATTATAGGAAAAAGCACCCGCCTATGTGCAGTCCCCCACTCCTGGCCACCAGAGAGACCGGCGCTTTTTTTCTACAGTGTCCAAGCACGACCACCACTGATGGATTTCAGGATGGTCATAACCCCTGGATAATGACCCCTCTCTTGTGATGTCACAGTAGTATACCTGACTGAAACCCTCCTGTGATGTCACAGTAGTATACCTGACTGAAACTCTCATGTGAAGTCACAGTAGTATACCTGACTGAAACTCTCTTGTGGTGTCATAGTAGTATACCTAATTGAAACCCTCTTGAGATGTCACAGTAGTATACTTGGTTGAAACCCTCTTGTGATGTCACAGTAGTAGTATACCTGACTGAAACTCTCATGTGATGTCACAGTAGTATACCTGATTGAAACTCTCTTGTGATGTCACAGTAGTATACCTGATTGAAACTCTCTTGTGATGCTACAGTAGTAGTATACCTGACTGAAACCCTCTTGTGATGTCACAGTAGTATACCTGACTGAAACTCTCATGTGAAGTCACAGTAGTATACCTGACTGAAACTCTCTTGTGATGTCATAGTAGTATACCTAATTGAAACCCTCTTGAGATGTCACAGTAGTATACTTGGTTGAAACCCTCTTGTGATGTCACAGTAGTATACCAGATTGAAACTCTCTTGTGATGTCACAGTAGTAGTATACCTGACTGAAACTCTCATGTGATGTCACATTAGTATACCTGATTGAAACTCTCTTGTGATGTCACAGTAGTATATCTGATTGAACCTTACTTATGATGTCACAGTAGTAGTATATCTGACTGAAACGCTCTTGTGATGTCACAGTAGTATACCTGATTAAAACTCTCTTGTGATGTCACAGTAGTATACCTGATTGAAACTCTCTTGTGATGTCACAGTAGTATACCTGATTGAAGCCCTCCTGTGATGTCACAGTAGTATACCTGACTGAAACTCTCTTGTGATGTCACAGTAGTATACTTGGTTGAAACCCTCTTGTGATGTCACAGTAGTAGTATACCTGATTGAAGCCCTCCTGTGATGTCACAGTAGTATACCTGACTGAAACTCTCTTGTGATGTCACAGTAGTATACCTGATTGAAACTCTCTTGTGATGTCACAGTAGTATACCTGATTGAAACCCTCTTGTGATGTCACAGTAGTATACCTGATTGAAACTCTCTTGTGATGTCACAGTAGTATACCTCAGGGGTGTGGAAATTTAAAAAAAAACTACTTGTCGAAGGACTAAAGTGGGGGCTCAATCTACTTGTCCCTCATGACCATCTACTTGTCCTGAACTTGTACTAACGGTATACTGTATGGGGGCCACAAGGAGACGTTATGCTGTATGGGGCAGGGGCCACAAGGAGACGTTATCCTGTATGGGGCGGGGGCCACAAGGAGACGTCATACTGTATGGGGCAGGGGCCACAAGGAGACGTTATGCTGTATGGGGGCAGGGCCACAAGGAGACGTTATGCTGTATGGGGGTGGGGGCCACAGGGAGATGTTATACTGTATGGGGGCGGGGGCCACAGGGAGACGTTATACTGTATGGGGGCGGGGGCCACAGGGTGACGTTATACTGTATGGGGCGGGGGCCACAGGGTGACGTTATACTGTGCGGGGCAGCCCCAAGGTGACGTTATACTGTATGGGGCGGGGGCCACAGGGAGACGTTATACTGTATGAGGGCGGGGGCCACAGGGTGACGTTATACTGTATGGGGGCAGGGGCCACAGGGTGACGTTATACTGTGCGGGGCGGGGGCCACAGGGTGACGTTATACTGTATGGGGGCAACAGGGAGACGTTATAGTTTATAAAGTGCCACCTGCAGTGCAGATTGCAGGCAGGGCTAGACCCTCAGAAGACAGACAGCACTACCTTTATTTCTGACACCCCTGCAGATGAGCGTTCCTCCCAGAGTCTGTCAACTGAGCTCCCAGCCTGACCTGCAACCATTGACTGGGGTCACATAGCATTATACTGACTTATGATGCTATGTAACCCTTACAGTTCTGGAATGTATTGGATAACGCTGACATAATGCTGTCAGTGTTATCCAACACATTCCAGAGCTGTAAGGGTTACATAGCATCATAAATCAGTATAATGCTATGTAACCCCAGTCAGCGGAGCTGCGATGTGGACAGGCTCCGGGAGGAACGCTCATCTGCAGGGGGCCGTGGGGTCTCACTCTTCTTCTCCCATCTTGTCTCTGGAGACGGTGTGCTGCCTTGCTGTGCGCTCCGTGCTGGCAGGTGGGCGGAGACTTCAATACAGGAGCCGGGAGGAGCGGGGGCCGGCCTGCAGGAAGTGCTATGTACGGGTCATATGCACGATGCAGGCTGACACAGATAGGAGCGGTCAGCTCGCATATGACCGCTCCTATTACTGCCCAACCACATGTCCCTGCTACTTGCCCGCACAGGGCTAAACAACTATTTAAAGTACTTGCCCGGCGCCCGGAACTGCATGTCCCGGGCGTCGGGCGATAGGAATTCCACACCCCTGTACCTGATTGAAACCCTCTTGTGATGTCACAGTAGTATACCTGATTGAAACTCTCTTGTGATGTCACAGTAGTATACCTGATTGAAACTCTCTTGTGATGTCACAGTAGTAGTATTCCTGACTGAAACCCTCTTGTGATGTCACAGTAGTATACCTGACTGAAACCCTCTTGTGATGTCACAGTAGTATACCTGATTGAAACTCTATTGTGATGTCACAGTAGTATACCTGATTGAAACTCTATTGTGATGTCACAGTAGTATACCTGATTGAAACTCTCTTGTGATGTCACAGTAGTAGTATACCTGACTGAAACTCTCTTGTGATGTCACAGTAGTAGTATACCTGACTGAAACTCTCTTGTGATGTCATAGTAGTATTCCTGACTGAAACTCTCTTGTGATGTCACAGTAGTATACCTGATTAAAACTCTCTTGTGATGTCACAGTAGTATACCTGACTGAAACCCTCTTGTGATGTCACAGTAGTATACCTGACTGAAACCCTCTTGTGATGTCACAGTAGTATACCTGACTGAAACCCTCTTGTGATGTCACAGTAGTATACCTGACTGAAACCCTCGTGATGTCACAGTAGTATACCTGATTGAAACTCTATTGTGATATCACAGTAGTATACCTGACTGAAAACCACTTGTGATGTCACAGTAGTATACCTGGCTGAGTTCTAGTGTACCAGTCTACCAGTTCTAGTGTACAGAGCAGATTAGCAGTGAGGGTCCAGAATCCATAAGCCCAGAAACCTTCTGCTATTTTTTTATGTAGTGAGTGCATGTACCGTGTGAATGTGTATGTAGTAAGTATGTATGTCTGCTCATGTGTAGTTAGCGTGTGTACATGTAAATAGTAATAGTCCTCAATGTTTGGCTCCATGTATCACGGCTTCTATTTATAAGGGTTCGGTCACACGGCGACACTGGTCACGGCCAGGGTTGCAGGGGCATTGTAGTGTGGTGATTATCCCAAATAAATCAATGGGGTCGCAGTGCGAGTTGCATGTGTGCCACCACTGCAACCCCTCAATCGCGGAAAAACCAACTCTGCTTGAATTTTTTTCGATTCAGGGGTCACAGTTTCAGGCAATGTGCAACTCGCGCTGCGACCCTATTCTTTTCTAGTGGATCACCGCTACACTGTAATCCTGGCCACGACAGTCGCCATGTAGCCCTACCCTTAAAGAGCCATCACTGCTGTGACGGATCAGTTTTCTGACTGATCCCACCCATTAAAAGGCGTTTATAGATATCAGTATTCCCGAGGGCAGAAAAACGCTGCAGTACGCGCTTTTCTTACAGCATGTGTGAACATAGCCCACTTGGAAAAATAAAAGTACAGTTAGGCCTAATTCACACGTCCACAAACTATGTCCTCACCCGTTCCGCAAATTTGCGGAACGTGTGCGGACCCATTCCTTTTGAATGGGGACGTGATGGATGTGGAGAGCACACTGTGCTCTCCGCATCTGCGGAGCGCGCCGTTGATCTACCGGACGGCGGCTCCGCAAAAATATAGAGCATGTCCTATTCTTGCCCGCAATTGCGGACAAGTATAGGCATCTCTATAGGGCTGGTGGCAAGGTGTTTTGCGGATCCGCAAAACACTACGGACGTGTGAATAAGGCCTTAGAGTAGTCCCTTAGGCCGGTCCCATTCACCAGAAAATTAGAAGTATGCGACTGTTTGTTTTACAGTGTTACCCTAGCAGTGAGGGTAAGTTAGCAGGTGGGTGGTGGTTGCTTTCTTGTCGTTACCTAAATCAGGGCTTACAGACTATAACTGGTCTTGCTGTCAGTCCTCACAGGGACAACATTCCAGCACTGAGCCACCAGCTCTTCTGACTATGAGACCCGCGGTGTTACTTCTCGTGTCCCTCATCATGGTGACCGCCGGAGCGGTGGACGAGCTTCCTCCTGGTGTGGATCACAGTAAGTTTTTTTTTTTATTTTTTTTATTTCCCAACAGTATATTTTATTGTTTTTTTTAATGCTTTTTTAAAGTTACAGTTTTTCATTCATATATAAAACACATATTAATAAAAATAACTTTTACAACAAATTCACTGGTTTGTTGTTTATCAATTTGAACGAGATTAAAGAGATTGGACGTTGATGAGGTTTTAGGTATAGTAATAGATCTGTAAATATAGAATAAACATTCATTAATTACGTTGTAGCATTTAGAGTACGCGTGTGTACATGTGTGTGTGTATCCACACGTACTCACACATTCATCCATGCATTTTTACATATTTATATCGTTATCTTAAGTTACTCACATATGTGTACGTGCTCATGTCTGTCTATACATGGTATGTTATAATGATTATATATACATACACATGTTCAATGCACACATATGTATATATATCGTATACATATATACTACGGCAATGTGTATCTTATCATTTTTAATAAGATCAGTGCATATATATATAACCCCTATACGTACACATATGTGTTTGTCTTGTATGTAGAGGGATTAGATATGATATTCTATACAGTATATATATACATACAAATATCGCAGGTAACTAATATTGAGATTAGCTTAGAACCTTATCTATAGTTAAGGAAAGAATCAGTTTGGTATATTATTTAAGTAGAGTAAGTTTTTTTAATCTCTGCAGTGTCTTACCTAAAGTCTATTCAGAAAATAACTTACAAAAATACATCCAAAACTGGTAAAAGTACCCGGCGCTACCCCAGTATGAAGTGTTGGTCTGCTTGTGTCGTTTATTGGATTTGTTTCAAGGACGCCCAGGATAACAATCTATGCCCTCTTTTTTTTTTAAAGGGGAAATTGCTAGTAGCGCTATATACCCAGCAGTTACACACTGTTTATTTTAATTTTCCCCTATAACAGTGACCTCCACATCGCCGCGCCCCCTTAGCAGTGACCTCCACATCACCACGCCCCCTTAGCTGTGACCTCCACATCACCACGCCCCCTTAGCAGTGACCTCCACAGCACCCGTCCCCTTAGCAGTGACCTCCACATCGCCACGCCCCCTTAGCAGTGACCTCCACATCACCACGCCCCCTTACCCTTAGCAGTGACCTCCACATCGCCGCGCCCTCTTAGCAGTGACCTCCACAGCACCCGCCCCCTTGGCAGTGACCTCCACATCACCACGCCCCCTTAGCAGTGACCTCCACATCGCCGCGCCTCCTTAGCAGTGACCTCCACAGCACCCGCCCCCTTGGCAGTGGCCTCCACAGCACCGGCCCCCTTAACTGTGACCTCCACAGCACTTCACTCACTTACCAGTTACCTCCACAGCACCCTGCTGATTTGAGAGGGAACTCCACAGCACTATGTCCCCTTAACTGTGACCTCTACAGCGACCTGCCCCCTAAAGGGATTGTGTCACTTCAGTAAGTGGCATTTATTATGTAGAGGAAGTTAATACAAGGCACTTACTAATGTATTGTGATTCTCCAGATTGCTTTTTTTGCGGGTGGATTATTTTTCCATTACATTATAAACTGCTCGTTTCCATGGTTACGACCACCCTGCAATCCATCAGCTGTGGTCGTGCTTGCACACTATAGGAATAATGCCGGCCTCCCTGGTGGTTGGGACCGTGGGTGCGCACATAGGCTGGTGCTTTTTTCCATAGTGTGCAAACACGACCATGGCTGATGGATTGCAGGGTGGTCGTAACCATGGAAACAATCAGTGTATAATGTGATGGAAAAATGAATCCAGCCAGCAAACGAAGCAATATGGAGAATCACAATACATTAGTAGGTGCCTTGTATTCACTTTCTCTACATGATGAATGCCACTTACTGAAGTGAGACAACCCCTTTAACAGTGAAGAAACCTGGTGTAACACTGTGTGTATGTCTGTGAGGCGAAGGCTGAAGGTCTTGCAAGCTTCTATTGGCTAATACGGGTCATGTGATGGTGCCATATTTGAATTTTTGGTGAATATTACAAGAACCGTACATCCTGGAGAGATGAGACCTTTAAGAAAACCTTCCCAGACACCTGATGTACCTATGTGCCAAATTTGATATCCAACAATTGGATACTTGGTATACTGGGAGGAGACCGTGGCTAATCAGTGGTAGACGTGTTGGGAGTCGGACCCCCACTATTCAGATAATGATGAATTATCCTGAGGATAGGTCATCAATTTTCTACTTTCGGAAACCCCCTTAAGTAGAGTTTGTGCATTTAAAGGAAACCTTTAACCTGTGACCAAAACCATTTTTACACTGTTTTGCTGCAAAATGAGATAGTCTCATAAGTAGAGATGAGCGAACTTTAAAAATTAGTTCGGCGTTCGGGTTGTGGTAATCGCCGCATCCCGTTATGGATTCCACTACCGCGGACTATCGCGGCATATGGAATCCATAAGGGGCGGCTTCCACGAACCCGAACTGTTGAAAAGCCGAAGGACCTGGGGTGACGTCACGGGATTTGATCCCGTGCTGAGCCACGCCCCCTGCACTGATCACATGAAGGTGACGTCACCCCAGGTCCTTCGGCTTTTCAACAGTTCGGGTTCGTGGAAGCCGCCCCTTATGGATTCCATATGCCGGGATAGTCCGCGGTAGTGGAATCCATAACGGGATGCGGCGATTACCACAACCCGAACGCCGAAATATTTTTTAAAGTTCGCTCATCTCTACTCGTAAGCAAAGAGGGATTTTTGTGTTGGATTAAAGGATTTGTGGCTGAGGACAGTGGTTACACGGTTGTGTGGTTATACCTGGGTGCACCTTGTGTTACAAACACTCACATGTCCTTAGTAGCAGAGATGGCAGAAAAGGCAAGGCTGCCCGACCAGTCCAGCAAGGTGTCACATCACGCAGAGTGTCTCGGTTTACCCGCAATTAAAGGATTGTTTGTTATTTTTATAACTTTCTTTTTTTGGAATCTATAAAAATGCAGAATCTTAATTTCTTTGCCGTGAAGTTTAGCACTAGAGGAATTGTCTCATCTTAGACACTGATGGCATATCGCTGAGAGATGCCACCAACGTCAGATAGGTGCACAGGTACCACCTCTGGGACCCGCTCCCATCTCCAGAACGGGGTCCCCAAAGCGAACATTTAGCAAGTTACATTGGAGCAAACAATTGAATTAAGTTTAGCAGTTTTTATTGCTTTGTCTGGGTTACAAAACACATTATTGGGACATTCTAAGTATTTAGAGGAGGATCGTGTAGCCAGGGCTTTCATCAGTTAGCTGGAGAGAAGTTAGGAATAATGTTTCAGGCTCTGGAGAACCCGAGATATTCATTCATTACAATACACGGACAGCTGATTGATTGACAGGAACCGTGTAATGCTTCATTTCTCCTGTGGTGGCGCTGCAGGGGAATTGACCGCTTGCTGCCAGGTTCCCTCACAGATTACCACTGATCACTCGAGGTCTTATCAGTGGAGCATCCTGAAGAACCCCATTCACCATGCGAAAAATCAAACATCTTGAGTAATAAACGAGTGCACCTCCCATAGAGCTTAGATACTGGTCCATACAATCGCTCCTAAATGTGACCCCTATTCTATATGGTTGGAACCCCGCCGATCTAACATCCTGTGAATTTTCAGCATGTTCTTCACGCAAAGAGGGAACCAAGGCATTGCACCAAGCCATCTGGAATCCTACTCCGTACTGATGAGGGGCAAGCACCCGGAAACACCTGTCCATGAATGGATTTTTGGCTTGGCTATTTTCCCATGGCATGTCCCAAGGATGGCTAAAAAGTCAGACTTTGACTCATAGGGAGCCACTTCCACAAGGTGGCGCTAGCGAGATGGTTCTCTTTTCTTGGGAGATACCTCTCTGCATATTGATTTCCTATGGAGCATTGCCAATAAGTCTCCATTCAGGACTGGTCTCCTTAAGTTGAGCCAGCAACCTACCTAGGCTCGAGCATGTTCTTCATTGTTGGTAGGACAAACGGGCACTCTAGTCAAGCATGACCTGCGTCTGCAACAGCTGCCTGTCCTCAATAAACCCAGTTGACATCTATCCGCTATATGAGAGAAGCGACAGCCGCCTGGACAGCTGCTTCTTTATGAGGAGCTTGTTTGTGTTTTGGGGATAAAGAAATGATTGTGCATAGATTGAGGTTCACATGTAATAATGGTATTTAGCCCACACTGGACATTTATGACTGTTCACGGGATACTTTGATACTTTGACTGGAGTAGTGGTCAGACATGTGTCCTGCTGCTCTAGTCACTGTCTATGTTCACAGAAACAGCCAAATGTTGTAATCGGCATTGTCTGTCAGTCCCATAGACTATGAATGGATCGCCACCTCCGTGGATAGATAGACAGGTGATAAATGTGGGAGAACGGGGTTCTCTGGGAGTTCCTTATTGATGGCCTATCCTCCGGAGAGGTCACCAATATCTGATTGATTGGGGTCCAACTCTTAGCACTACCACCAGTTCACTGAATGGATCGATATCGGGAGAGGACACCTGCTGCGACTTCCACAATCACGGATCTACACAGGAGGATCTGCTGCTCAGAAACAATGATTTGGAGTCTGCATCAGCAATGCTTTCACCCAATGAATGTGCGTTCATCACATCAGATGCTTGGCGTCACCTTAAGAGAGGAAAATTATCAGGAACTAGTATTCCTAGGAATGCTCCTTCCTGATAATTGGCATGTGTAAAAGAACCTTAAAGGGGTATTCCAGCTGATACAAGTTATGCTGTATCCACAGGAAAGGAGATACCCATTAGATTGGTGGGACCCCCACTGATCACGAGGACTCCAAACCATTTAGAGCCTCCCAAAAGGAACTGAGCAGCAGGTCGGGCATGTGCACTGTTGCACCATTCATCTCTATGTGAACTCCTGAAATAGCGGAGCTCTGTACTCTGCTGTCTCCAGACTTTCTGTAGAGATGTATACAGCGACAATGCGCATGCTTGACCTGCCGCTCCATTTGTGTTGAGAGGCCCCGAGGGGTACAGAATCCCTGTTCTCATGATCATTGGTGGTACGATCTGTAGGTGGGGGATAACTTCACACAACTGCAATACCCCCTTAAGAAAGGGGTTATTGGAACATCAGAAATGCAACCGATGGACTAAGCTGGCCACACGCATCGGTCTTTTGTCGGCCAAAGTCGCCAAGTTGGAGTTCAATAGTTGGGCTCAAGGGACTTCAGTCCAACGCTGGACGGGGGAGAAAAGGATCGGGCAAAATATTTTTGCCCAATCCATTTGTTCTCCCGGCAAATAAGCCACCGCCAAAACTGTCTGGCAGTATCTTTCTCTGCTGTCCCCATACTATACACATTCGGCTGAGCAAAAGTGTATATGAATGGAAAGGTCGGGAGGAAGTCAGGAGAGATAGCTGTCGGCCGATCACTTGGTCGACAGCTATTGAATGTGTATAGGGAAGTGCCTTTTCTCATTCCTTGATACATAGAGATGAGAGCATGCATGGTTTATCTCATTAGCGTTGATCTGCCGGTGTAAATGTACCGCCGATAATTGGATCACAAAAATCCCCGTTTCCTGGTGGCAGATCATGCTGTGTAAATACGATCTGCTGCTGGGAAACAAGAAGACAGTATGGGGAAGAGGGTTGGCATTAGTGATTACTCCTCCCTTTACTCTGGAGGAGATCGCTGCATGTAAATGCACCAGTCTCCTCCGCTAGCGATCAGAAGATTGTCGGGAAGGAACGCTTCCTTCCCAACAATCTGCTTCTACATCGTCACCTTTACATTCCCTTTACATCTGCAGATTTTTCGGCAGATGATCGCTAACAAGCTTTGGTATGAACTCGTTAGTGATCATCTTGTAATGTAATACTGCAAACGCACGTTCATCAGGCAATTGTAATTTTAAGGCAGGCTTAAAAATCATCGTTTGCCAGCGGCAGATCGTGCTGTCTACTTATCTGCCACCAGCAAGCCACTATACAGCATGGGGACGAGTGACGGCATAATGATTGCTGCAGAGGAGATCCCTCCATGTAATAGCGGCGATCTCCTCCACTAGAACGCTTCCCTCCCGACAATCGCTTGCTCAATCGGCCTGTGTAATACAGGCTTTAGCATTTCCTTGCATTGTTCACGGTTCCAGACACGTGACAAATTTCAGTACGTCAGAGGTGATAACAGCAGCACATTCAATGTAATATATGTTTCTCTTTTTTGCAGGAATGTACTGTGAAACCTGCTTAGCAACTGCGAAAGGTATGCCTTTTCTTCACCTCACGTACCAAGATTTTACGACTGGGGCTAATTTACAACCTGGGCGTTTTCATGGCCTTGATTAATATGTCTTTCAGGGCTGAAAAAAGCATTAAAGGAGCACGCTGGAGACAGGAGTCGGGCAAAGATCAAAGCTGAAGTGACAAAGGCGTGTGAGAGTCTCATGTATGAAGAAAGCCGTTTAACGGAGGCTAGGACCGCCTGTAAACATCTGCTAGGTAAACGCTCATTATAGGCAGGGCGAGCTTACATAAAGAACTATGAACCACAGGTATAAAGTGCATAGGCCGTAGAGGCAAACATTTTATAAATACATATCGATGTAGATGCAAGGACAGTGATATAACACTAATTTAGTCCTAGTTGTTTTTTACCTGCTAAAGTTTTTTCCATTAACCCTTATCACATTTATCACTGATCCGCAGGATAGGTTCCCGAGTCTGTGTGCGTGTGTGATCACCGCTCTATTCACTTCTATAGCGCTGCAGTACAATGCTTCGCTATCTCCAACAGTCCCATAGAAGTGAATGGAGCGGTGGTGGCAGCGGACCACTGGGGACTGTGCATTGAGGCTGGGAGTGGTGGTTGAGGCGATCTGCACTTTTGCGCAGCCTTGAGGGCACACACCTTTTATTCCCTCAGGGCACACCCTGGTATTGGGGTTCATGCTTGGTGTTGATTGGGGTGTCCTGGATGTTGGATGTTTTGCTGGGTGCAAGACAGGACCGGTGAATGATGGAGGCAATGATCAGCCCTGTTGTTTGCAATAAATAAAGTCTCTCTTTACTAGGTTGATGATAGGGATTGTAGTAGAAATAGTAGCAAAAGGCACAGTTCCAAACTATATACCAGTGCAATATTCTCTCAAAAGCAGTATATGAACAGCGACAATGATGGTGGTTGCAGTACTCTCTCTCTACAGACACCTTGCAGTCTCTCAGCAGAACCACAGGCTTGCAATATCCAGTGCATGGGCTTGTGAGTTCTAGATCTTCTCTGATGTCTGGTCTCTCTTTCTTTCTGGTCTGCTTTCCGGGTCAGAGATTAAAGGGGCTGTACAACTTTGGGGGAGGAGGGGTGGTCTTGTAAACCACCCTGTTTAGCAGATCTGCGAAGGGAAGCATACTTACCTGCTTGTCGTCGCTGGCTCCACACTCCTTCTGTCCTCGGCCTTGGCTGCTCCACTGAGCTCCCAGGATATAAACTTCCATTTTGACACCCCTGCAGCCAGGTGACGCCCCTGCTCCCTTTAATTCATGTGAAATGATCACGTGATGCAAGGCGAGCAGATCATTTCTGCACCTAGCAAGTGGCTGCAGCACAATGAAAATGAAAGTTTACATCCTGAAAGCAACCTAAGCCGGAGAGAGATGGAGCGGTGAGCCAGTGCCGGGAGGCAGGTAAGTATACCCAAAGGTGCACAAACCCTTAAAGGTTCTCTGAACTTGGGCCTAGTTGTGCAGGCGGTTGAACAGACACGTCTTTCCTTTGGCAGTTTCAGACTAGACTCCGTCAACACTAACTGACACAGGGAGCAGACCCATTTTCTGACAACCTAACACAATTTGGCAAGTTTTCAACCATACGTTGTCCATACAATGCACAAAGGTACATTTAATTAAAGAAACATTGCATTAACTCTGTCACTGGTATTTAACCCTTTGCAGTAGTCCTTCTGGCACCACCGCTCCATTCCGACAGATGAATCGCAGACTCCCCCATTCTAGTGATCGATGGGGGTTCCAGAGGTCGGACTCCATATTGGTTGTCACCAGGGATGAATGAAGCGAGCTTCGGATCCTACATCCGAAGTCGCTTAGCTCAAAGCTTCGCATTAAAATGTATGGCCTCCGATGAGTCACTTATTCGCAGATCTCCGTACAGCATTAATCTGAAGCTGTGAGCGAAGCGACTTCAGATCTAGGATCCAAAGCTCGATTTCTCATCCCTACAGTTGTCACCTTCGAATTAGCTGAGTTAATGATACATGGACAATGAGATGGGTAGAAAATGAACACTAATCACATGTACAGTACTACATCCCTGACCTCCGGAGTAATGTAATGTTTGCCAATGTGTATTTTCAATATTGTTTTTGCAAACTAGTTTAATTACCCTTATCTTATCACTAAACTTCTCTTACTATATCTCTGGAACAGATATACACAAGGATACGTTTGAAGAAGCCCTCCTCACAGACAAGCACGACACACTTGAGGCCAATTTATGTTACATTCATACCAAAGCATGCATCGGGGTGAAGAGAAAAACCTTTCAGGCAAGTGACCTTGGCTATAGGCAGTATTTTTTATACAATTTGTACTTTCTAGTGGCACCAGTTAATATTGCATACGATGTAGTGGGAAGTCAGAAAAAGTTGAGAAAAAGAGTTGTGAAAAAAATAATAATGCAATTCCGCCACAGTTTTATGGGCTTAGTTTTTACTCCGTTCCCTGTACGGTAAAACTGACCTGTTCCCTTTATTCTCTGGGTCAGTACAATTACAGAGATACGACATTTACTGTATTCATGGCCCTATAAGACGCACCTACGATTTAGAGGAGGACAATATGAAAAAAAATATTTTCAGCTCAGACCCCACTGTGAATGACCCCAATCAGACCTCCCATAAGAGCCCCATGCCTTATATCAGCCCCCATTGCCTCTCTTCAGCCCCCAGCCATGTTATATTAGCCCCCATCAGGCTCAATAAATAAAATAAAAAAGCACTTACGTCTCCTGCTCCCGGACGCTGCCGCTCCTCTCCTCCAGCGCTCTATCTCTTCCTCCTGCCGCCGGCTGTGCTGTGATCCGGCGTGCACAGCGTGAGGTCACAGAGCGCCCTCACGCTGTGCGCAGCCACTGCATAGTCGACAGCCGAGGAAGCGGTGAGTAGAGAGTCTTCACCACTTCCTGGTCCTTCGTTACTAATGAGCACTTCCATAATGGAAGTGCTTATTAGTATTCGCCCCTTTTGGGGGGGGGGGGGGGGTCTTATGGGGTGAAAAATATGGTATATAGTTTTTCTTGTGTTTTAATACTTCCATATTCTGACCTCGATAACTTTTTTCTTTGTAGTTACGTCTACCGAGCTCTGTAAGGGCTTATTTTTTCAGGGTGATCTGTGGTTTTTATTGATAGCATTTTGCATTGTGCAAGACTTTTTGATCACTTTTTATTACATTTTTTGGGGGAGCTGAAGTGACAAAAAAATGGCGAATCGCCCATTTTGATTTTTTTCTTCGTTATAGCATTCAGCGTATGGGATAAATACCATATTTTTCGGACTATAAGACACCCAGACTATAAGACGCACCAAACTATAAAATGCAACTAGGATTTGGAGGGGAAAAATAAGGAAAATATCGAATGAAATTCATCTGTTTTTAATGGCTATTAAAATGGGATAAAAAACAGATGAGATATGGACATTAAAAATGGATAGACGGATACAGAATGGCCATGAAAAACTGACAGTTTGTCCGTTTTTTTTTTTCCACTTTCGTGTGAATGTACCCTAAAGCGTCAAGATGAGAGTCCTCTGCAGATGGGAGACTTATAGTCATTACAACAGAAGGGCGAATTAGCAGCAATCACCATCGGTAATCTGTGAAGAGAACGGAAAGTGACAGGATTAGCCTTCTGTAATGACTGTGACGTCTCAACCTAATCCCATCTTTCTCAGCTTTCAGTTCCAGTTTACTTTAAATATACGATTAAAACCTAATGAGCAGAATGATCTTCACTGCAGCAGCAGGAGAATAAATGCAGCTCACTATCAGAAGGGCCCTGGCTAAGGATCAGGGATGAACGTTTGTATTAACGTTCCCGATAATTGCCCTGTGTAAAGTTGCTAATCTTTCCTGACTCCGTCCACCTTTTTCACATGCGGATTGAGTTGCAGATTTTACTCTATGCAATGCAAATCCACAGAATTGACATTCTTCAAAATTAAAATCTGCACCACAGGTCAAGGTATGTTTTTCTGCTGCCATGTGGACGATGTTTTTTAAAATCTCATCCACTGTAAATTTAGTGTGACAGATAGCAGAACTAGTAGGTACCATTTCATCCATTAATCCTTACCCCAAATGTTATAATCAGGGCTAGATTTTCAAAGTTGTCTAGGTGCAGAAGAGCAAGTCTGCATTCACATCTGGCGCAAATCCCGGCTGGACAAAAACAGTTAAGAGCAACGGTTATTGTCCGGCCGAAACCCAATATTTATGTCGGAACTTGGCCGCATCTCATTGCAGTCAATGGGGATCTGGCAGTGAAGTAGAGGATCCGGCAGGCTGCTTTGTGCCGGAACATTCTATCGGACCTGCGAATGGAGATGTGAACAAAGGCTAAGGAAAGCATCACGAGACACATTTTGAAGCTGACCAGACGAGGTCATGTTTCTTTACACCCCCATCACTTGATGGAAACTGCTCTCAATTGACTACCGAGGAAGCTTTTTTTTATCGTTTCAGGAACAGAAGCAGACATTTGAAGATGGGATAATTGAGGAGTTGATCAATAAACATGGAGACCGAGTCCGTCGTACAAGGCCAATGGTAGAAGACGAAAGAGAAAGTATACAGAACCTAAAGGATGAACTTTAGGAATAAACCACAGTTTCTGTTTTTACATTTCACTATTAGATATTGTTAGAACTTTTTTTTATACTGTGCTGCATCTTATAAATTACTTATATGGTTTGGTTCATTACCTTCCAAATGTATTCAACACATTGTAGCAGAAAAACTGGTCTTATGACCAATATCCACCAATCATAATGCAGCTTTAATTTATTTTTTTAAAGCTTTTAAGCAATGAAAGCGGAGTGCTGATTGGTTGCTGTGGGCATCATGGCTAGATTCTCTTAAACAGTTTTTATAAATGAGATCTATATATTGTGCCCAGTAAAATGCCAATAAGAAGGATGCTTTTGCAAATTGATGTAGTCAAGTATTTTTGAAAGCCACTTGGCTGCAAAGAAAATAGCGCCCTAAGTGGAGATTTCCCTTAATGTTTTGTTTTTTTTCAGGATTTTCATATTGATGACCTATCTTCCTGACTCCCAGCACCCCTGGCGATCAGCTGTTTGAGGAAGCCACGGTGCTTACTAGAGCTATGGTGAGCACAACGGCCTCCTTGAAGCTTACCAAGCACAGTGCCGTCTATTGGATAGCGTCTGCGATTGGTATCGTCGCTCAGCCCCAATCACTTGAATGGGACTGAGCTGCACCTTGGCCATGTGAGTGATGAATGTGATGACAAATGGCCTAGGAAGAGAGCTAAGTACTCACAGAGCGCCACAGCCTCTTCGTGCAGCAGATAGGTAAGGGTGCCGGGATTCGGACCCCTGACAATCACATATGGATGACCTCTCCTGAAGATAGGCCACGAATATGAAAATCCCTTTAAAGCCATGAATCAAGGTGTTTTCCTAACTCTCGCTATTAATGACCCCATAATCCTGGGGCAGCCCCTTTAATCTTTTAGGAATATATCAGAATTTTGAGCATCTGACAGTGAGCGCAGTTAAATGACATTAGTTATAACAGATGTGGTTTCTAAGAATCCTGTTGGTTTTGTACTATAAAATATTTTAATGAGGTTTCTTTGAAATGCAATAAAAGAAGGATTTTACTTAAGTCTTAAGTTCTCTATGCAACAACCAAACTAAAAAAGGAGACGTTACCCTGTTAGATAAAGTAAACTGAGCCAAATGGGAACAGTTGTAAAAGTCGCTAAGCTGCATTATCAGATCTATATCGGAGAATTATTAACGCCAGGCTCCCTCTCGCAAGATAGTCTGTGCTTCAAACCCTGGCACCTGTTGCAGATCTAAAAGGGAAACTGTCAGCTCCAAAACAACCCCCAAACTAGAGTATGCGATGCCAAGCCTGGTGACGTAATTTTAATCTTCATACTCCTTTATATTCCAACGCTGTGTTCCCACAAACCAGCAGTAAAATTTATTAGGAGGAGGACTCTTTGAGTACTCTGCATTATGTGCATGAACTCAGGAGTCCTCCCAATGCATTTTTACTGCTGGTTTGATGAAGATAAAAATGACATAACCGGACTCAGCACCGCTTACACTACACACCACTTACTCTAGTTTGGGTGGGTGTTTTGGAGCTGACAGATTCCCTTTAAAAGAAAACTTTAAAGGGGATGTCTCGCTTCAGCAAATGGCATTTATTATGTAGAGAAAGTTAATACAAGGCACTTACTAATGTATTGTGATTGTCCACATTGTCTCCTTTGCTGGCTGGATTCATTTTTTTTTTCACTTCATTTTACACTTCTCGTTTCCACGGTTACGACCACCCTGCAATCCAGCAGTGGTGGCCGTGCTTGCACACTATAGGAAAAAGCGTCGGCCTATGCGTGCTCCAGGCTATCAGAGAGGCCAGTGCTTTTTTCCTATAATGTGCAAGCACGACCACCACTGATGCATTGCAGGGTGGTCATAACCATGGAAACAAGAAATGTATAATGTGATGGAGAAATGAATCCAGCCAGCAAAGTAGGCAATATGGACAATCACAATACATTAGTAAGTGCCTCTTATTAATTTTGTCTACTCATTGCAAAAAATAAATGGGATCCACAATACAAGACCGCACTGATTTATCAAATGCAGAGATTTGTCAGCTCGTCGAATATTAGACTAACCTAACATTTCTGTAACATATCAGACACCGACTAGCAGTTCCGCATCATGGGGTGCTGGGACTCATGTCCAAACTTGCAGACTTACCTGACTGATGCCCACCACATGCCATGTGTGACCTTATCAATCAGAGGGGTAGTATTGAGTTCTAGAAAAAGGTTTAGGGTTGCAGAACAACAAGGTGTATTGAACAGAAGGTCTTAATCCTTCCTCTTTTTACATGGGTTGCGTTGTGACGAAAATCTCCTTTTGAAAGGTAGCGACCCCCAAGCCTACCAGGGCGATCAGCTGCCGAAAACCCCAATTGCTGAGGGGAAATGGATAGTCTTTGCAGCAGCTCTCGCCTTTGGCAGATGGGATTGTAAGTGAGTCCTCTATGGTAATAGGGCACATGGATGTATGAGCAGACAACCTCTTCAAACTTCAGGAGGTACAGTTCAGTATTTCCTTGCAAATTGGGGGGGCGGGGGGATTTTGATCCATTTCATCAGATCTCTGCTAACGCACGGTGAGACAGTAGCGCCATCTGCTGGCATTCGTACATGTATGAGCAATTTTCAAATTAATAAAGGGGTTTTCTGGAAGTACAATATTTATGACTTATCTATATCTAACTGGTGGGGTCCGACTCCCATCACCCCCCCTGCTCAGCTGTTTAAAGAGGCCATGACACCGTGTTGAGCGCCGCAGCATTCTCGCAGCATGACAAGCCCAACACGGTGCATTATATAGCAGCTGTGCATGGTATTGCAGCCCAGGCCTATTAACTTGAATGGTACCGAGCTGCGCCTAGACCATGTGACAAATGACTGTGACGTGACTGGCCTAGGAAGAGGCAGCATGTTCTCAACTCTTCTAACAGCTGATCGGAGGGGGTGCTGGGAGTTGGTCCCCTACCAATCAGATCCCGATGGCCTATCCTGAGGATAGGGCATCATTACTGAACTACTGGAAAACCCCTTTAATGACAATGAAAAATGCCAAATTTCACCAATGTTAAACACCTATCTACAAACTCAGAAATACAGTTTCTCAGATTTTTACTGGACTGTATTGTTTCAGGGGCTTACAGCAGCCTCTGCAGACTTATGCCTCATTCACGCGTCAGTGTTTTGGTCAGTGATTGCGAGTCAAAGCCAGGAATGGATCTACAAAGGTATAGGGGAAAGATCTGCACTTGGTTTTGGCGTACAATCACTGATGGAAATCACTGATTTGTTAATGAGGCATTACAGATTTTCTAGAAAACATCTTTAATTATAATGAAAAATGTCAGATTTTTATCAATGGTACACACCTACAATAATTCAGGAAATCACATTGTATAATTTTTGTAGAATTTATTTGTCTTGCACTGCTGCACATAAGTATTTGAACACCTGGCAATCAGCAAGAACCCCGCTCTCAAAGACCTGTTACTGTGCCTTTAAAAAGTCCACCTCTACTCCACTCATTAATCTAACCTAGTAGCACCCGTCTGAGCTCTTTAAAGACACCTGTCCACCCCACAGTCAGTCAGACGCCAACTACTACCATGGGCAAGACCAAATTGCTGTCAAAAGACACCATAGACAAAACTGTAGACCTCCACAAGGCTGGAAAGGGCTACGGGGCAATTGCCAAACAGCTTGGTGAAAATAGATCAACCGTTGGAGCAATTGTTAGAAAATAGAAGAGGCTAAAGGCGACGGTCAGTCTCCTCCGGACTGGGGCTCCATGCAAGATCTCACCTCTTGGGGTATCACTGATGATAAGAAAGGCGAGGAATCAGCCAAGGGAGGAGCTGGTCAATGACATGAAGAGAGCTGGGACCACAGTATCTAAGGTCACTGTCAGTAGAACCCTACGCCGACATGGTTTCAAATCAAGCATTGCATGGAAGATTCCCCTGCTCAAGTCATCACATGTCCAGGCCCGTCTGAAGTTTGCCAATGACCATCTGCATGATCCAGAGGAGGCATGGGAGAAAGTCATGTGGTCAGATGAGACCAAAGTAGAACTTTTTGGTCTAAACTTCACTCGTTGTGTTTGGAGGAAAAAGAAGGATAAGTTGCATCCCAAGAACACCATCCGTACTGTGAAGCATGGGGGTGGTAACATCATGCTTTGGGGGTGCTTTTCTGCGAAGGGGACAGGACGACTGCACTGTATTAAGGAGAGGATGAATGGGGCCATTTGCAACAACCTCCTTCCCTCAGTCAGAGCATTGAAGATGGGTCGTGCCTGGGTCTTCCAACATGACAACGACCCGAAGCACACAGCCAGGATAACCAAAGAGTGGCTCCGTAAGAAGCATATCAAGGTTCTGGAGGGGTCTAGTCAGTCTCCAGACCTAAATCCAATAGAATTTCTTTGTAGAGACCTGAAACTCCGTGTTGCTCAGCGACAGCCCCGAAAGCTGACAGATCTAGAGGGGATCTATGTGGAGGAGTGGGCCAAAATCCCGGTTGCAGTGTGTGCAAACCTGGTCAAGAACTACAGGAAACGTTTGACCTCTGTAAAGCAAACAAAGGCTTCTGTACCAAATATTTACACTGATTTTCTCAGGTGTTCAAATACTTATGTGCAGTGGTGCAAGACAAATAAATTCTTTAAAAATCATACAATGTGATTTCCTGATTTTTTTTTTTTAAATGTTGTCTCTCACAGTGGGAATGCACCTCTAATGTGAAGTTCAGACCCCTCCATGATTTCTAAGTGGGAGAACTTGCAAAATCACAGGGTGTTCAAATACTGCTGTTCCTCACTATATCTACAAACTCAGGAATACAGATTTTTACTGGACTGTGTGTTTCAGGGACTTACAGCAGCCTCTGCAGACCGACAAACTGCTGAATGTCTACTCCATGTTCTCTGTGTTTTTCCTTGTGGGATGTGACACACAAACTATCTTGTGTAATATAGTTTGAATCAGTACATTGAAATGGAGGTGGGATTAAAATGCAAAACCATTAGGAAGATTTATTCAGATGGTAAACCACAAATGGCATGTAACACAATCCTACAGGTTGGAATTTTTTCAGCTCAGACATGTAGGTTCCTATGATTGTGGATAGGGAAATGTAATCCTGTAAAGTTTACAGGAAGGCACTTTAGATATTCACAGCATAAAATACATAGCTTTGTTTTTCCATGAAAATATTTCTTGGCCATGTAAAATAAATACATATATAAATGAATATTCTGGACACATGAAATTGGGGCAGTTACGTTGACCCGTTGTCTTGATTCATCTGGATGTGCTGAAGGAGTTGATCGCAGTAGACGGGGGTCCGGTGCTTATGCTTTACAGCTTCAATTTCTTGCACTAACACTGATGGGTACACGGCACTCGCTTCCTTTAGGACATCTGCAAGACAGAGAGCACAGACACTGAAAACCTGATTGTGATCTATTACCCTGGGTTCAGACCTGAGCGTTTCTGAGACGCGCGTTTTCCTCGCGTTTTTTATGGCAATAGTAAACGCGCGTTTTACGCGAGTTTGTGTGATTGACTGCAGTGTTGTCCAATGACCAAATATCCCTGTCTATATGAAGTTTGGCCAATCAGAGTGCATTGCTGGTGTTGCATATTCATAAACGGGTGTTCGAACGCGCGTTTTCAGTGTCAAAAATGCGCAAAATACAAGCGTTGCGCGTTCCCATTGAAGTCTATGGGCCAAAAGGCACGACAAACGCCCCCAAAAAAGCTCAAGTACTTGTTTATGCGTCGGGCGTTTTTCAGCGCGTTCGAACGCGCTGTAAAACGCGCAAGTGTGAACTGAGGGTTAGTGATCCTGGGTCATTTATAGACGGAAAATAGATTTCCTTTATCTCCTACCTTGCAAATTCAAACTGACCTGAAATTACACCCAAAGTATCAGACTGTGACGAGGCAGAGGTAATGGATGGGTCATGTTTTTCATATATTTTCCAGGCATAGTAACTAAATTATGAGGCTAGAGCTATCCTGGGACCTTTACATAGGGAATCTGCAATTGGGACAAACCATTTTTAAGTGTTTTTTTTTCCTTCATGAAATATATATTAATGGCCTTAATCAATATCTGATCCATGATGGTCAGACTCAATCAGTTGTTTGAAGGGACCACAGCGCTGCGGCCTCATCAGCGCAGCACCGTACACTGTAGAGCGGCTGTGCTCGATATCGCAGCTCAGTCCCATTCACTTGAATAGCACTGAGCTGCACAAAGGCCATGTGACCGATGGACATGACATCACAGGGTAAGGGTCCATTCACACGTCCGCAAGTGTTTTGCAGATCCTCAAAACACGGACAATGGCAATGTGCGCTCCGCAATTTGCGGAACGCACATCGCCGGCACTATAATAGAAAATGCCTAATCTTGTCCGCAATTGCGGACAAAAATAGGACATGTTCTATTTTTTTGCAGATGCGGAAGTGCCGATCCAGAAATGCAGATGCGGAAATCACATAGTGTGCTGTCCGCATCTTTTCCGTCCCCATTCGAAATGAATGGGTATACACCCGTTCCGCAAAATTGCAGAACAGATGCTAACCCATTTTGCGGACGTGTGAATGGAGCTTAAGGAAGAAGCTGTAGCACTATCCTGAGCATCGCTGCCCCTTCAAACAGCTGATCGCCATTACCCACCAATTAGATACTGGCCATTTAATTCCCTGGCAATCCCTTTAAAAGAGAATTTATTTCAAGCTGGCAGCTTGGGGGGCGGAGGGGTGTTCTTTTTGCTGCAGCCCATATCCTATGACCGCTCGGGGCGGGGGTCCTTTCTGTTGCAGCTCTCTCCCTATCACAGCTCAAGAGGTGTGTCAGCTGCAACTCTCTCTCTATCACAGTTTAGGGAGTGTCCTTTCAGTTGCAGCTCTTTCCCTATCACAGCAGGGAGGGGGGGGACTCTTTCTGCTTCAGCTTTCCCCCATCACAGCTCAGGGGGCATGTCTTTTCTTCTGCAGTTCTTTTTCTATCACAGCGTAGGGCACATGTCCTGTCTGCTGCAGCTCTCTCTCTTTAACCATGACAGCTTCGCACTACTGTTGAGCGAACTTGTGTTTCAAGTTCGGCGTACAAGGTTCGGGTTATCTAAGAATTCCATTATGGATTCCGCTACCACGGACCGTAACTTATGGTCCGTGGTAGCGGAATTCTTAGATAACCCGAATCCTGTACGCCGAACTTGAAACACAAGTTCGCTCATCCCTACTTCTAACCGTAGATTGGGCTGGTGGCAGTCGAAGATTTAAACTGAGCACGTGCAACCACCTCAGTGGACGGAAAATAAGGAAAAGAAGAAACAGCCGGTGGCGCTATACACATAGATTTTATTGAAAATGTCTGTTGATATACAACATTTTTTATTACATGCACTTAGTAATCAGATCCAGGGGCTGGTTTTTACGTTTTGTGGCACATTCCCTTAAAGCAAGAGCATCTCTTAGATACACTATAGGAAAAAGTTCAGGGAGGGCCATAGTATCCACTGACTGACTGTCTGCGCCCCCACTCTATATTTGTGTGCTTTATTCGTGAATGTAAGATTTTTATGTTTCCATGTGAGTGGAAATAAATTCCATGAGAATTTGTGGTTTTCTGTCACAGTCCCTAGTCTAAAAATAAAGGCCTTCTGTTCCCAAAAGCTGATAATTTGGGAAATTTTATGTGTCCTATATATAGATGCCATAGATCAATATGTCACCAAGATATTTCCTATCCTCTGAATTTTGGTAAGTTACTGCCACCTAGAGTCACTTATCTGTTACTGCATGCAATGTACTACAGATGAAGAGATGAATGTCAACTGAATGACGTTATTGAAATGAATAAATTGTATGAAATAACAAGATTAAATCTATAGACAAAATGGAACAGTAGTGAATATTGCACAAGTCACAAACGTTTGACTGGCTCAGTCAAAATTCATTACAAATTTACTCTCCGATACGTTCAGCACATTTTGGTGCCAAGGCTGCACCAAATAGGATATGATGTCACTGCATGGTAAAATTGTGTACAGTTGTGGCACAAGGCTGGCCATGGCAACTAGCCGGTTACTGCGATGGCTGCAGGACAAACCAGCAATGCTAAAAATCGTAAGATGTTGCAGGCAGGAGGGTAGAGGTCCAGCAACATCATATACTGCAGATATTCCTCATATGGCACTGAGCAGGTTAAGGGATACACCGTTATGGTACATGTCCTAGCTGCCATGATCAATTGAGTGCGTCTGACAAGGTGCCCAGATAATAGGTCTATTTTAGCACCCCTTCACGCGGTGCCACCATGATTTATAGATGCAAATAGGGCCAGAAAAGGGCCATGCATCATCTCCTGGCAGCTCAGACAAGCAGCAATTTGTACAACAGATTAACATGAAGCTGTCATCCGTCATAAAACTCGCTGGCGTCTTTCAGAAATCAGATGATAATGCTTAAAAACGGGTCCTGCAAACATGATGACTGCGAAGTAATAGAAAAAGACCAAAAACTTCTATAAAAGTCATATGATGCAAGCATAGTGCTAAAGACGCAGGACACCCTTGTAACAACATATAATATACAGAGGTTGGAGGGACAGGATTCAAATCTACCATTTACTAAATGTTATTTGTGATTGACAGCCTTCTCTCTATGAGGAGGCGGTCCTATCACTGATTGACAGCCTTCCCTCTATGAAGAGGAGGTCCTATCAGTGATTGACAGTCTTCCCTCTATGAGGAGGAGGTCCTATCACTGATTGACAGCCTTCCCTCTATGAGGAGGAGGTCCTATCACTGATTGACAGCCTTCCCTCTATGAGGAGGAGGTCCTATCAGTGATTGACAGTCTTCCCTCTATGAGGAGGAGGTCCTATCACTGATTGACAGCCTTCCCTCTATGAGGAGGAGGTCCTATCAGTGATTGACAGCCTTCCCTCTATGAGGAGGAGGTCCTATCAGTGACTGACAGCCTTCCCTCTATGAGGAGGAGGTCCTATCAGTGACTGACAGCCTTCCCTCTATGAGGAGGAGGTCCTATCAGTGACTGACAGCCTTCCCTCTATGAGGAGGAGGTCCTATCAGTGACTGACAGCCTTCCCTCTATGAGGAGGGGGTCCTATCAGTGACTGACAGCCTTCCCTCTATGAGGAGGAGGTCCTATCAGTGACTGACAGCCTTCCGTCTATGAGGAGGTGGTCCCATCAATGATTGACAGCCTTCCCTCTATGAGGAGGGGGTTCTATCAGTGACTGACAGCCTTCCCTCTATGAGGAGGTGGTCCCATTAATGATTGACAGCTTTCACTCTATGAGGAGACGGTCCTATCAGTGACTGATAGTTTTGTAGCTATCTCCTAGCCATAGAATAGAGAATAATTAACTGATCAGTGAGGTTCCAACTGCTGGGACCCCACCAATCCCGAGAACGGGGTCCGTCTCCCGATCTTAAAGTGCAGCAGGTTGGCCATGCTCCCTGCTGCTCCATTCATTCTCTGTTGGGCGGCTGGAGATAGAGTACAGCGCCCGGCTATTTCCGGCGGTCAAATAGAGAATGAATGGAGTAGCATGGAGCATGCTTGACCTACTGCTCCATCAGATCGGGGGACCAGGACCAACATTTTTAGGATCGGTGGGGGTTCCAGCAGTCTGATCCCCATCGATCAGTTAGTTATCCCCTATCCCCATATCTTCTAAACTTGGCACAACCCCTTAAGATCACAGAAGAGTAAGCAATAGACTCACCTAGTACTGTAGCTTGAAGCGCAGTATCAGTGTCATCAAGATGTACAAGGAGACAGCGGTAGAGGAATTCCAGATGCCCCCGATATGTCGTCGTCTCATAGCGCCCATCAATTAATGTAAACCACAGACTCAGAGTTTTAGCTGCTGTGATCCGCACTTCATCTGAAGCGTCATCGAGACGTTTTACCAGTTCTGTTAAGAACACAGATTTATAGGTAAGTTATGATGTAACTCTGAGGATATTACATCCTACCTTACGTGAGGTAGTTATTTAACATTGTTACTTACCTTAAAGTGGTCAGCAGCAACAGTCTGTAAGTGCACATGCCGCTGATTTGTACATTTCTGAAGATCAGCTTCATTAGTAAAACGCTAGTTTCGCACTACCGCATCTGGTATACCCGGAAACTGCTGCAGCACCGCCAGGCCCCCTTTGACTATATTGGGACTCGGCAGAGATCCAGCCTGTTTGCAGCATTACTTCCGCTATGCGGTGAAACAAATAACACTTCAGCGCTTTTTTGTCCATCCAAATACTAGCCCTAATGCCGCAACCAGGCCGGATCCCCGCCAGGGAGAAGTAGTATCCGGCTGGGAGAAGTAGTATCCGGCTATGCCAGATACGGTGAACTCTGGCAGGTTGCTCCTCTACCGCTAGTGTGAAACTAGCCTAAATGTGGTTGTTTCTGCAACAGGTGCAGGTACAGATGTCTGCAAGCCACATTCAGATAAATGGGACAGTCCTATAAACTTCTGCAATAAGCCTGAAGCATGTGAATATACCCTTATAGTCTAGTGCTGCCCAAGGGTACCTGCGCACATTGCGGAAGGTCTGCATAAAACTACACATAAATCCCCATTATTTATTGCAGTTTTTGGTGCAGAAACGCATCACAAAACGCAGCACACTGAGTGTATGTGGATTTTATCCATAAAGTACCAAACCCATTGCAAGTCTATGGAAAAAACCTGCAGGAGATCCGCAGCGGAGACCCACAAACAGTTGACATGCAGCAGATTTCAAAAGACCGCACTAAAGGTCAATTTCTATACGGAAAAGATGCAAAGTGCACATGAGATTTGTCAAATTTCATTCACCTTTCTCGTGTTGTATTACACTGCAGTTAACCTTAAAGGGGTTATCCAACTCCTATAATGACTCCCTTAATGCCCGGGCCCCTCATATAGATTATACTTACCCCGCTCCCCGGCACCTTTTCTCCGCATGGCCGCCGCTGCATCTCCCCGTTGCGTGGATCAATAGCAAGCTGCGACGGGGACAAGCCTCCCTAACATCACCCACGATGCTAGGGAGGCTCGTCCCCGTCACAGCCTACTATTGGCTGCAGCAGCCCCCCCCCCCCCCAAATGTTTTGATCCACACGACGGGGATGAAGCGGCGGCAGTGCGGGGATCAGTAGCGACACGGGTGCCGAGGAGCGGGATAAGTATAACCTATATGAGATGCTCAGGCATTAGGGGAAGGGGGCATTATAGAGGTTGGATAGCCCATTTAAAGTAGTTTTCCTGGGTCCAGCAAACTCACTTTAAAGGGTTGGCCCATGTTGTACTTTGGGGGGGGCATATCGCTAGGATATTCCCCCAATGTCTGATAGGTGCAGATCCCACCTATTTTTAGATCAGAGCCTGCAAAGTGAAGGAGGGCACACTGTGCAAGCGCAGCCACACTCCATTAATTTCTTTAGGACTGCCGAAAATAGCCACGCTCGGAAATAGCGTGCTTGGCTATTTTCGGAAGTCCCATAGAAATTAATGGGGAGGGCACTATGCACATGCCGCCACCATTCCATTCACTTCTATGGGACTGAAAGAAATAGCTGAGCCAGTGTTTGCCTATTTTTTGCCGTCCAATACAAATGAATAGATGCGGTGGCCACGCATGCGTAGTGCACCTTCCCTCACTTTGTGGGCTCCATTGTAAAGATAGGTGTGCGTCTGAGAGGTGGGATCCGCACCTATCAGACATTGTGGGCATATCCTGGTCTTCCTTACTAATGATTAGTATGTAGCAAACAGCAGTAAATGCATTTCTATTGCTATGGTGGCAGTGGGTATCCGATAGGCTCTCTGTACAACTGCAAATAAAGTCCATCTCTCGTTATATACACTACTCACAAAAAGTTAGGGATATTTGTCTTTAAGGGGAAATTTATGGAAAACGTAAAAAGTTATATTATATCATGAAAGTCGGGCATTTAAGCAGAAACAGCAATGGTGATTTCATCTCAAACAATTCATTGAAACAAAAGCCAACACCAGTGCTGGGTATACCTCCACAAAAATGTCAGTGTCTCAATAACTTGTCCTGTGGCCGTGAGCATCAATTACAGCTGGACAACGACGTCTCATGCTGTTCACGAGTCGACTTTTTGTCTGCTGAGGCTTCCCACTCTTCTTGAAGGGGGCCCTCAGGTCATTGAGGTTCTGTGGTACAGAGTTACGAGCCTCGACACGGCGACTCAGCGGATCCCATAGGTTTACAATGGGATTCAGGTCTGGATTCAGGTGCAGGCCATTTCATTTGAGGTCCCTCAGTCTCCAGGAGCCGTTCCCTGATGATGTGACCTCGATGAGCTTCTGCATTGTCCTCCATGAAGATGAAATTAGGCCTGTGTTGTTCATGCAGAGGCACAATGACTGGATTCATGATGTCAGTCAGGTAGTATGGGGTTGTCACTGGACCATTCATAAGTATGGGGCGGTTCTGTATAGACTAGACACACCTGCCCTCACTGTAACACCACCACCATCAAAGGCTTGTCTGTGGCTGATGCATAGCGCTCTCCTTGACCTCTCCAACATCGCTGGCGGCCATTATTTCTGCTAAGCATAAATTGACTTTCATCAGTGAACAGCAGTGAGGCCCACTGGGCCCTTGTCCAGCGTAGATGCTCCCTGGCCCATACAAGACGGGGACACCTGTGGTCAGGTACGCTTGCAGGCCGTCTAGCACGCAGACCACGCTGATATAAACGGCTTTGAATGGTCTGACGTGACACTTCGGTGCCTCTCACCTCCCTTAAATATGCGTGGAGTTGTGTGCCATTCATCATCCAGTTCCGCAGGGCATTGTTCACAATGAAGCGGTCATCAGGGTGGGATGTGACCAAAGGACGTCCACTTCTCTGCCATTCTGTGACTCTTCCAGTCTCTGTATCTCTGATACAACCTGCTGATGACGCTCTGTGACTCTCTAAGCTCAGTGGCCACTTCTGTCTGAGAACATCCTGCTTGAAGCCTCACAATGGCGAGGTACTGCTGATCAATTGTCAGGTGTCGTCTTGGTCTCATTATGTCAAAATGTGAACAGCATGATGAGGAGGACTGTTTGAATATCAATTCTAATTGAACCAGAAAACGTATAGGGCGATTCATGGATCTAACACCTGTTGAGAATTTTGCCGTTAAGCTCCTTGTTAGAGAATGGCAAGTTGTGCAAAAAATACTGAAACACTGAACAGTTGGACATCGGCATTGAAAGGTTTAGAGAAGGTCACATAACGTTCATCTTAGAACATTTTAGGTTCATCCTTAAATGTCACCCACAAGCCAAATATATCCCTAACTTTTTGTGAGTATATACAACTGTCGTGGATGTGTTTTTCACTGAGCATGTTGACTGTTTCCAAAGATGAGCATCAGAAGTGAGAATGCAGCTCTGAAGCATAATACAGGCTGTAACTCAGGATTAGTACAATATAAACAATGCAATCTATATAGTGATTATACCCTTTTCATAACCACACACCCTTCTTTACTGTGGACTTTAGCATTAAAATTACGTTGTACACGGGATAGAGGGTTATTCTTCAGGACATGGATTTTGCAGGGCTCGGTGCGCTGTAACCCTGATCCAATCTTTCATTTAATATGAGCGCACGTGAGAATAAACAGCTGCCTCCTTACACAACACAAGAAACAAAGAAACGTATACCAGGGTAAATCGTGTTCAATTTATCTGGATCCAAGTGCTGTCTGCAGATTCCCAGCAGAGCCTTGATGATCCGACATGAGACAAGCCGGCTCGTCTTTGAATCTTCTTCCAGAGTGGCGAGAACCTGGGGCATCAGAACATCCTGTACCTGGAGAACCTGCAAATGATGCGAGGGAGGGGGCGTCAATAAGTGCAGGCTGTCAGGAAAACAAATGGCCTTTGTGCCTCACTTTAGTGGTTTAACTATGAAATGGCCAGCTCGAAAGACCGGCTTTTACATAACTACGGACTGATATCATAAAATATCAATCTCTTTTTAATGCACTCAGACAACTACTAACATTACAGACTATATTTCCTGAGGACAAACCTTACTTAAAGGGGTATTCCACACTACTGAGCAGAGCGTGTGGTGCAATAAGGTGCAACGGTGGCGATCGATGGTGAACGGGTCATTTGCATATCAGTAAAGACATGAACCGGTCCTGACCTCAGGTTTAACGGACCCGTACTGACAGCGTCGCATATCTCGTTACCTCTTCCTGTGAAAGGACCTCACTCTGTAAGAGAACCCAGAGGCAGGACACCGCTATGGTCCGGATGGCGCCTGCCGTCCTCCCAGCTTGCCACTTCAGGTTGGGAACCAGTATGTCCCGAATGAGAGGTTCACAGTAAAGATGGAACTGCCTAGCAGTGAAAGATACAAAGATTTAGAGGCATGCATACGAATTCTATTAAATAACAAAAATAATATATGAAATAATAGAAAATCCAGATTGAAATGAAAAACCTCTAAAATATAAATCCACTAGTCCGCCATCTCAGAGTTATCTTCGTCTTACAGATACTGAATTGCTTAAAGGTTACAACTACTAATCGCAGCGTTACTGTGCCTATAGTTCAAGGCATGACCAACCTGCGGCTCTCCAGCTGTTGCAAAACTACAACTCCCAGCATGCCCAGACGCCTTACAGCCATCAGCCTACAGCAGGGCATGATGGGAATTGTAGTTTTACAACAGGTTGGTCATCCCTGCTGTATAAGAATATACCAATCTACTGTAGATCGTGTATCGTTCCCCTCCAAGTTCTACCTCTGTGTGCAAATGTCACTGTAGACAATCAGTCTTTATCTCTGTACATTATATCCCTCTCAGAGCCTACTTTTGGGTAGTGTACCATTTGGTGAGAGGTCATTGACTGCTAGATATGCCTCTATGACTCACTGAAAGACATATTGCTCAGCTGACTGACTGAGAGGGGGAGCATCATTAGACTGAGAGAAGCAGGATGGTCATTTTGCCCTCCATCTAGACCGATCTGACCAAGCTGTTAGGGGATTAGAAGCAGTGGTAACATGACACAAGGCGAACAGGCCCTGGACGGCCCAGACAGACCACCAGTAGAGAGGATTAAATGATCCGACGACAAGCACGAGCAGCTCCCAGAACCTGGACCAGTTCTTGGCACTTCTAGAAGAACACTTGGTGTCACAGCACCCATTACCTGTCCTGCCACTGACAGCAGGCCACTGTCGCCTTCATTTTCAGTGATGTCATAATTAAGAAACATGGACTGCTACGGACTGGAACCCTATTGTCTACAGCGACAAATCTAGGTTGTGTTTGAGATCAGATGGCGGTCGGGTACGAGTATGGAGGCCTTGCGGTGAGAGCTTCCATCCTGCCCCAACTGCTGATGATCTGGGGCGGCATCGCATAGCACCGTCGGTCACCCCTAGTAGTGATATGAGGGACACTAACAGCTCAGGACATCCTGCCGCCACATGTGTTCCTCTCGTGGCAGGGCTTCCAATTGGCAATTTCTGCAGGATAACGCTCGCCCCGCACACAAGCCCGCACATCTTGTATCCAGCCTAGAGGTGCCTCCTAGAGCCTTCCTTCACTTGTACACTTTTCCCCAATAAATGTATCCTTTCGTTCTAGCATTGTAATGACTTATAATTACAGTCACACATAGAAAGGTTCATTCCATTCCAACAACCTCTTCTCTGTGCCTTATTTTTTTGTTAATTAGTGTACCTATTAAATATCCATCCACCCGTCCATCTATACATCCGTCCACATATTCGTCTATCTGTCCAAATATATCCACCCGTCCGTCCATACATTCGTCCTTCCGTCCGTCCATACATTCGTCCTTCCGTCCGTCCATACATTCGTCCTTCCGTCCGTCCATACATTCGTCCTTCCGTCCGTCCATACATTCGTCCTTCCGTCCGTCCATACATTCGTCCTTCCGTCCGTCCATACATTCGTCCTTCCGTCCATCCATACATTCGTCCTTCCGTCCATCCATACATTCGTCCTTCCGTCCATCCATCCATATATTCGTCCATGATTCCATATATTCGTCCATGATTCCATTGATTTGTCCATCCGATGGTGTTTTTTTCCCTTATTTCCACCCTTTATTAGTACACCCCAGATACCTCACAAGTAAGCAGTACATAATAATTCATGTCATCTCCCCCATCTATAAAGCTGTATACTATGGGCTATTTGGGTTCAGTCCATTCTCTTATTATTAGGCACCTATCATATTTATGGAAGGATGTTATTTCCTCGATGTGACCAGTAGGGGGCACCTCAACACAAATAACTGCCGAAGAAAAATAAATAAATGAATCAAGATCGCTCTCAAATGCTGAAATTTCTGTGAGACAGCAGTGAATTAGGATATTGTCTGTCACTTTAATCTCATATTTCTGTTATTTTCCGCAGCAGTATTGCTCCAATAAGTGCACCAATGCAGAGTCAGGGCGCTGACTGTATGGGCACTGCGGCTGTTCGGGAGCCATGGTCGCTACCTACCTACACTGCACTGTGGCCCCAGTCAGGTAACCCCCGTCAGAACGGAGTTCTACATCACCGCGGTATTGGTAATAGTAACAATTCAGGAGATTTCGCCCCATCCTTCCCATATAGCCTTAAGCAAAATGTATATTATTTTATTCTATGGGCAATGCCAAAGAAAGCATCTCATCCCTACAGCGCACGGTGCCACCCTTACTCTAGGTAAAGGGAAATAAATGCTGTTCCCATAGGAAAGGCAATACTGTATGTACAATATCTCACAGCAGGTGCCTCCCCATGCAGAAGAAAGGAAGCTGTGGAATCTTTCCTGGACATTACGCTTAGCCGCTATACAAATCCCAGAACCACAGCAGTATATATGAATCCTGGCATCCAGCTGAAACGGACATTGAAGAGAAGAAGTCTGAGCAGTCAGCCAGCTAAGTTGCTCTCAGCAAATCATCCTCAGGCGTGTCCTCAGCTATGCTCATTGGTCGAGGACCCTTCCACATCATGCGCCTCCCAAATGTTCTTTTCAGCTGGATGCCAGGGCTCCACCAAACCCTGATCCTGCATGCTACCTAGTGGGAGCTCTTACCAACTGAACAGTTTATTGCCACCTTATCCATCACCTTGGACTTGTGACAGAAGTGCTGTAAAGGAGCTCAGAAGTTTACACAATTACTTATGGCAGAAAATAAGCGCCGGTGTCTTCTCAAAACAGCTGATCAGCGGGGGTCTTGGTGTCGGACCCCCGCCGTTCAGATACGGATTGTGTATGTACATGTATGTGTGTGTGTGTGGCAAGTTTGCAAGACAACTTTGTTGGACCTGACTCTCCCACGGAGTTGGCGAGCTTGTGCATAGTTTTTCGTTAGCAAGTTAATTAGAGGACATTTCTGTGTAGGACTAGACAGAACAATACGCCTTTCAAGCATTCCTGCCTGAAACATTGTATGAGAAGAGCCCAAAATTGTATGAATGAGCGCTTATTGTTTTCTATGATGAGACGGATCGGGAATCTCACCCTTTGGAGTTGACGCTCTCGCCGGCTTTCAGCAGGAGTTTGGACAACATGGTGAAGAGTTTCAGTCTCATCTGTGGTTCTTTGTCTTGTTGAAGGCAGGTCTTCAAAACCGGTATTAGGAGATTGAGATGTTCTCCAATCACAGGGCCTGAAAAACACACCGAGTACAGCAAATATTATACATCGGGATTCGGGAACATTCGCGGGAGCGACTGGTTCTTATGTGATGGGAACTGGGCTGTTATACCAACAGCAATGTGGTGACTCCAGACATACTAGAAGCTCAATAGAACCGTGATCTACGGACATCCTGAAATATAACAACGGACTAAATTAAAACCTGGGTGTCAGCTCATTTACATGAGCATTTCCCAAAAAGTGATGGTCCGACCGCTGAGACCCTCACTGATTCTGTGAATTAGGAGGTCCGCAGCACTTCAGTACTGTTGCAGCCCTTTCATCTTTTTCCCTGCAGGCAAGAGCCCCGGCTATCCTCTGTACACAGAACAGTAGGGCTGTGGCCCCTATATTCTCAGGATCAAGGAGGGTCTAAGAGGTCGGACCCCAAAGATCTTTGCCTTACTTAGCAATATGCCATCACTTTATAAGATGGAAATACCCACAATAAATAGTAATAGATCGATTGTAGATCTAGACAGAGAAATAGGTAGAGTGGAAGAAAGATTAAAAGAAAAAAAAAAAAAGAAAGAAGGAAGGAAGGAAGAAAAAAAAGAAAAAGAGAAAGAAAAAGAAATACCGTATTTTTGCTTTATAAGATGCACTTTTCCCCCCCAAAAGTGGGGGGGGGGGAATGGCTGTGCGTCTTATAAAGCGAATACTAGTGAGCGCTTCCATTATGGAAGCGCTCACTAGTATGAAGTAGATGCCGGGAGTTGGTAACGAAGTGCCACAAGTGCTTGTAGTACTCACCCTCCCCCGGTCTTCCTTGCTGGGGCCGGCGATTCACTGTCCTGACCGCGTACGCTGCACACAGTCAGGTGACAGAGCAGTGCAGGCCGGGAAGACAGGGGAGCGCAACTTCTGCCGGAGGTGAAGAGGAGCCGCGGCTCAGGAGGTAAGAGGAGGTTTTTATTTTAATCTGATCTGAGGTCTGATGGGGGTCTGACATAAAGGGCTGATGTGATGTCCTGATAAGGGGGTCAGATGTGATGTCCTAATAGGGGGCCTGATCTGATGTCCTGATATTTATGGGGGTCTGATCTGATGTCCTGATATTTAAGGGGGTCTGATCTGATGTCCTGATATTTAAGGGGGTCTGATCTGATGTCCTGATATCTATGGGGGTCTGATTTGAGGATCTGATATGAGGTCTTATGAAAAATATTTTTTTTTCTTATTTTCCTCCTCTTAAACGTGGGGTGCCTTTATCATCAGGTGCGTCTTATAAAGCGAAAAATATGGTAGATAGTAAGAGAAGAAAATGAAATAAAGAGAAAAAAAAGAAATGGCGGGAAAGAAAAAGAAATAAAAAGAAATAAAGAGAAAGAAAAATAAAGAGATAGAGAGAAAAGGAAATAAAAAGAAAATGAAAGAAATAAAGAGAAAGAAAGAGAACGAGAAAGAAAAAGAGAAATGGAAACCAAGACAGAAACGAGGAAGAGACTGAAAGACACAAAGAAACAGACATAGAGAGAGACAGAAAACTATTAGACAGCGAAACAGAAGAGAGATAGGGATTAGACAGACGGATAGACCGACAAATGACAGCTACTCCGTAACCCAGGAAGAAAATTCTTTAAGGTACTTAGCAAAAACTTGACCTTGAGACATAATCTAACATTGCTTCAGAAAACTGAAATATGTGGCTTCACATTAAGTGAAAATTAAAAATCCTGGCCAAACTGTAAAAACAAGGCGAGGCACGAAGATTCGGGCAGGAATGTCAGGGAATACACTTTACTTTTATGAAACACAAGGAGTTAGCAAAAATACAAGTTAATTAGTGAACTCGATCCCTGTCTTTTGCCCCAGGGGTAACAATTACCACATAGCATGGCAAGGAGAGCGGTATCTGCCCCTGGGCCAAACGGGCCCAGCATTCCTGAGACACCACAACTTATAAGGATGCAGAGTGGCACCGAGCGAATATTGTGTGATACCGCAGATTACCGCATGGAGTCCAGAAATTCTGAGGTAATGAAGGAGCACTGACTGTACGGTATACACAGAATACAGCGTATTAGTTATTGATGGTGGGGGGCTTGGAAGCATTGTAACCATCTGCCGGGACTAACCGTGCAGTAAGGCTTTTCTACTTCTATGTGATATTGATCTATACACCTGCAGTATTCAGTAGCAAGTCCCTGTGGGTTGTAATTACTTAAGGGGAATTCTGATCTCAGACAATGGGGGGCATATCACTAGTATATGCCCCCATTGTCTGATAGGTGTTGGGACCCGCCACCTATATCGGGAACGGAGCCCTGCAAAGTGGTGGCTGGAGGACCAGTCCAGCCACCATCAAGCGCCTTCCCCATAAATGTGAATGGGAGAGCACTGCGCAATACCGGCCGCCGATCCTATTTGCTTCTATGCGCCTAACAGAAATAGCCGAGCCAGCGCCAGAAAACGAACGGAGGGTGGCTGCGCATGCACAGTGCACCCTCCACCACTTTCCGGTGGGACCCGCACCTATCAGAAAATTGAGGGCATATCCTAGCGATATGCCCCCATTGTCTGAGATGAGACAACCCCTTTAAAGGGGTCGTCCTATCTCGCCAAATTGAAGAGCGAATGGAGCATTCTGGGAGTTGTAGTTTCTGAACAGCTGGAGTGCCAGAGGTCGCTGATCCCTGTGCTAGGCTGTTTATATAGCTCCCATTCACTGCAATTGGAGTGAAGGTAACGGCAGAGCACCGGCCCGCTCAGCAGTGCAAAAGTTTAACGTGGTTGTCCAGTTTAGAGAACCTATTCATATAACTGATATGAGAATTCTAAGTTATTAGAGGGGAGGGGGTATGTCACCTTTTGAAGACTCTCATAGCAGAGCGTCTCCTACTTTGGAAGACCTGTCCTGGCAATGGATTTGAATGAGGACTATGTAATACCTAATGTCTTCTGCAGGGGGCGGACTAGCCGGAAAGTTACCGGTGGGCCCATGCCCAGGCGTCCGCTCGAGGTCTCCTTGTGGCCGCCAGCTAGGTGACATAATGTTCTGATGCTCTCGGCATTTTAAAGCTAGGAGCATTAGGTATATAGGACCTGGCCAACGGCTGTGGGTGTCCTCCTGAACTCAACTGTATCCCCATCCTTAGGACGCGCCTATAACATGGGGCCACTTTTAGTTTTTTTCCAGGGCCACTTTAAGCTCCTAGTACTCTGTGATGACGCTGCAGGGTAGCTGAACGTACTACCAGGTTTCCTCACAATTAGGCTACATTCACACGACCGTAGTGTATTACGGATCCGCAATACACCCAGCCGCACCCCCCATAGAAATGCCTATTCTTGTCCGCAGGCTGCGGACAAGAATAGGACATGTTCTATCTTTTGCGGAGCCGCGGACCGGAAGTTCGGGGCCGCACTCACTAAATGCGGAGCGGAGAGCACCTAGTGTGCTCTCCGCACTCGTCCGGCCCCATAGACAGTGAATGGGTTCACACCCGTTCCGCAGAATTGCGGAACGGACGCGGACACATTCACGGTCGTGTGAATGTAGCCTTAACAGCAGGATGGATCTGGGCCCCAGTGTTAGTGACACTTAGTTGTAAGAAGGGGCCCTTCTTACAACTAAACATTGTCCAGGTATGTCCACCTTTGGGCGTAGTGCTGGCCAAGCATGCTCCACTCAATATCTCTGGAACTGAGGGAGTTTCCATCAGTGCCACCACTCCATTTAAACGCCTTCACACTGCAGTGGTGTAATGGGTGGCTTGGGCTCCTCCGTGATTCTTGAGGGCCCTGCAATTTGTCCCCCACATTTAGATAGATCATAAATGTCAATTGTGGGAAGACGCCTTAAACAAAATGAATCCTACTGTTCCGTGTGTGCAGCTCCAACGCAGAGCCATGTGCCTCTATGGTTGCAGACTATGAAAAACCCCGCGCAGTCACACTCCCCTACATTTGTCGAACCGACTCTCACCAGATTCTGTAATGAGGACCTCAAACTGTGCCCGCTCTATAGAATAGCTGGTCCAGTGATGGTGGCCCTTGGATGCCCACTGCATCAGCTCCTGCATGTGCTGTCTGTACAGCCCTTGGAGTCCGCTCACACCTTGTGCCTCTGCTAGTGACAGCATCACACCCCGAACCTGCAATGAATGATGTGAGACATGAGTAGTAATCACAGCACGCGGATAGGTTTAGCTGAAAGTTCAGTACTATTAGACTGGGGTTAGGCACTGACAAGAGACTAATGACGTACAGAACACTGTGCAGATCAGGCGTCTTTAACATGGGGCCTATACATGGCATAGGTCAGGAAATAATCCCGATCTATACTTCTGAAATACTCACTGCAAACACAGTGCGACTTCATTCACACAGCGTTTTCCATGCAGAAACTTCCTTCCATTGTTTTCAATGGAAGTCTGTGCTGCCGCCCATACAGCTAGGGATTATTTCCACGTGGATTTCCAGAACATTGTCAACCGCAGTGGATGTCTGTAGGCGGACCTTCGCCATTGAAAGGGTTAGCCTGGAAAATATAATGATGACCTGTCCCCGGCAACCCTGCCGATCGGCTGTTTCAGTGCGCGGAGCTCTGGCGAGTGCTGCGGCCTCCCAGTAGCTTTCCAAGCACAGCGCCGCACATTGAATAGCCACCGACTTGAATGGGGCCGAGCTGCAAGTAGGCCATGTAACCGATCTACGGTGATGTCACATGGCCTAGGAAGAAGCCGTGGTGCTCACAGAGCTCCCGGACACTTCGACCAGCTGATTAGTGGGGGTCCCCCGGGGGTCGGACCTCCGCAGATCTGATATGGATAACAACCCCTTTTAGTAGAAGACAGACTCACAGCATGCAAGTTGCAATCTTGCATCAAAACCATAATTATATTAAAAAATATATATATATACCTATATAGATATATATATATATAATATAAAGATGAAAGATGAATGATTCCAACTCCACAGGAAGATGCGACCGAGGTCACTGAAGGCTGCAGACTGCTCTTGCAAGCTGTGAAGTCTGACTCTCCTGAAGAATGTTACATTGCTGACGCTGCGTCTGCTTTTCAATGGCCCGAAAAGGAAAGATTGATTCAGTGCTGCTGATGGATTTCGTGGATACGCATTACGGATCTGATCTTATGTCTGCACATCAGAACTTTATGATCCCTGAACAAAAATAGCAGATATAGCAGAAACCGGAGGGGCCTTCCTGATTCAGAAACAAGGTCTCTGCCACCATGAGAATGTAACTGTATCTGTGAGCGTAAGGGTGTGATGACATGTCGGAAGAAGTTGGCGTGGTCAGCTGATGTGTCAGTAGTGTGGAGGAAGTCGTTAAAGGGGCTGTCCAGTTAAGAGAACCCATTTTATATGCCCTATTAGGTAATTCTGAGTTACTGTCCTGCACTACACAGACAACCATATCCTTGAGACGACAATGAGAAATGGGATTAAAAATAAAAAAAAATGTATTTAATAAATTCTTTAAGCCCTTATGCACATGACAAACTGCAAAATATGGATGCGGTCCGTGAACCTGCGCCATTTTGTTGTAGACCAATTGCCTTCAATGTGGATAAGTATGGGACATGTTCTATCTGTGAAGTGGACACTCGGATGCGGAAAGCACGCAAATGAGTTCTGTGTGCTTTCCGCAAAAGATAGATCATGTCCTATACTTCTCCGCCGAGTACAGACCCATTAAAAGTCACTGAGTCCACAATAAAAAGAAGCATGCACAAGGGCTGCACTAGCATTTAGCAGACCCGTGGTCTACGTACTGCAAAACGGACACGGTCGTGTGCATGAGGCCTTAAAGGGGTATTTCCATCTGAGGCAATGGGGGCTTATCGCTAGGATATACCCCCAATGTCTGCTAGGTGCAGGTCCCACCTCTGGGACCTGCACCTACATCAAGAACGGTGAGGGAAAGGTGGTGGCCGGAGGTTTTCAGGGTCCAGCCACCACCAAGTGCTCTCCCAGTAGTAATGAATGGAAGCTCACCACGCTTGCACGGCCGCCGTTTCCACTTATTTCTACGGGGCGACGGAAATAGCCAAGCCTGAGCTTGGCTACTTTCAGCAGCCCCACAGAAATGAATGGAGGCTGTCTGGACATGTGCAGTGCGCCCTCCATAACTTTCGGGGCTCCGTTCTAAGTGTAGGTGCGGGTTCACAAGGTGGGACCTGCACCCATCAGACAATGAGGGCATATCCTAGCGCTATGCCCCCATTGTCTGAGCTTGGAAAACCCCTTTAAGATACAGTAGTTTTTCCAGTGTGCTCTTTGATACAGTTAACTGGAAAAACAAGAGTTACCAGCAGGGGGCAGTACATGCATGATTTTTCTTTACCGTATCAGGGGATAATCTTACCTGGTCATACAGGGTTTCAGAGGCAGGGCTGGCGAGTATAGTTATCAGGACTTTCATACACTGCAGGCTGATGTCTGTACAGTTCTGCTGGCCTATACTGATCATGGACTGTATGCAGCACAGGAGCTGCTCCGAGTACAGCACCTGTCAATTAAAACACACAGACGAAGCATTGTTAGCAAGGGGAGATGAGAAATATAGATATTGTAACCCATCAGAGAGCTCAGCTCAATTAAAGAATAAATGATACTTCTCCGTCGCCACATACCGTGCATACCGCTCTCGTCGCCAAAGATGGACGCTTAAGATTAGACCGCAGCGCCACACATTTACCTGCCTCCCCTAGGACGAGATGCGATATGCATCCACAGTACAGAAAACATTGTGGCATAAAGTTACATTACACAGTTTACCATAGGAACCAGGAAACGGGGGTCGCTCTTCTAAAAGGGGCCTTAGACCCATGTGATTTTTGCTCACAAGCCCACCCTAACAGTTGTGGTGGGATCACCCAACAATCTAACGTCTAGGGTGGTTGTCAGATGCTGGTTGAGGTTGGATGTTAGGAGAAATATATTGGATCGATTTATTTTACTATAGCATGCCATTGTTACAGTAGATCTATAACAGGGGGGCACAACCTTTTTTGGGCTGAAAGCCACAAGGTCACGTCGCTCTATTTTAATTAAGGGGCTGCCAAAATAATGTTGATCGGTGCTCGTTTGCCTCAGCCCATTATACAGGTCGATGCAAAGTGAATGGGGAGGAATGATCGCTACCAGGTTGTTCTTGCCTCATTCAGTTCTATTGATTATCGGCAGCACCGATTACACAGGGAGATGTGCTGACGATAATCGTTTCATCATTCTAATGAAAGATGCAAATCAGCAGTTATTGCCCCTTTATCGGCTGACCAGCGGCATGACTGTACCGGACTGAATCTACAGGATCGATAAGGAATGAATCCACAGGATTGACGGGTCCAACAGAGGAAGTGGCAGAGCTGCTCCCTCTACTTACTCCATTGAACACTATGGGGATCATTTATGATGCTGAAATACGCCTATTCTAGCCGTTGCAATCTGCGACTTCTCCCCGCTTACGCCAGGTACCATTTTCTACGCCTGTTTCAAGCGTAGAAAAAGGTCTAAATATAAGTCCGCTAGGAAGCGGTCTTACATTTACAACTGGCGGAGGATCTGCCGAAGTTATGAAGAGGCCGGCGCCTCTACATCACTTCGGCGGAACCCCCTCCAGCTTAGGGGTTTGATAAGACCGGTGTCTTAATAAATGACCCCCTATGTACCTATCTGTGGAGAAAGCAGAAGTGGTAGTAAACCAGTAACAGACCGCTTCCATCTTCTGTGCAGGAGCTGGACATTTCATACGGCGCTGTGCGGCGCTCCGGTTAGAAACACTCGATCCAGCAGCACAGGGGCTGCAAACCACTTATCTGCGGGCAGCGACTTGTGCGCCCCTGGTTTATAAGTAGTTTTAAAAAATATATCTACGAGACTCTGAAGTTAGTCAACCATATCCTGTGCTCCAGCTGTGGTCTCCGCATACAAAGTCATCCTCTCCTCTTTCTGCCTCTATTGGGACGGATCGGCTGTCCTGGTGAGGTATGTGGTGCCCCCTAAAAACAGCGAGGTATCTGACCAGGGAGGCTATCGTCAGAATGCTAGACGTATTTCATGTAAGAGTCTCCTGGTCAGAACCATATTACACTGCAGTCCTATGCCCCCGCACCCATCACCGAATGATTTATTTCATTGCCATTCACACAGAGACGATCACAGCTCGCACTACTTGTCCCAGCCAGTAGGTTAACAGACATGAGACGCCGTGTAGATTAGCTGGTGGCTGTGAAGCTGCGGTAAGGTCTCCTTTACCTATGTTCTCCAGTTACATAGGTTTAGGGTATAGAGTCGCGGATGCTCACGTTACACCCGTGCAGCTGCCGCTTCCCTGGGGCTTGTGTGATTACGGCATAGCAAACGCATTAACAAGGACTGCTGTAATCTCACTCACATTACCGAACAGAAAACCACCCCAAAAAATACAACCAAATGAAACTAATAACGCAGAAAAAATCATAATGATGATGCCGAACCATAAAAATCACCTTAAGGGCTCATTCAGATGGCCGTATGAATGAGTCCGCATCCGTTACGGAATTTTGCAGAACGGGTGAGGACTCATTGATTTCAATGGGGCACCAAAAGATGCGGACAGCACACCACTGTTCCGCGGCTCCACGGAAAGGATAGATGTTATACGGCCACCCTACCTTGTACAGTGACATCACTACTGGCCATAGCTTGCCCTCCTACCTTGTACAGTGACATCACTACTGGCCATAGCTTGCCACCCTGCCTTGTATAGTGACATCACTACTGGCCATAGCTTGCCACCCTGCCTTGTATAGTGACATCACTACTGGCCATAGCTTGCCACCCTGCCTTGTATAGTGACATCACTACTGGCCATAGCTTGCCCTCCTACCTTGAACAGTGACATCACTACTGGCCATAGCTTGCCCTCCTAACTTGTATAGTGACATCACTATTGGCCATAGCTTGCCCTCCTACCTTGTACAGTGACATCACTACTGGCCATAGCTTGCCACCCTGCCTTGTATAGTGACATCACTACTGGCCATAGCTTGCCCTTCTAACTTGTATAGTGACATCACTACTGGCCATAGCTTGCCCTCCTAACTTGTATAGTGACATCACTATTGGCCATAGCTTGCCCCCCTACCTTGTATAGTGACATCACTACTGGCCATAGCTTGCCCTCCTAACTTGTATAGTGACATCACTACTGGCCATAGCTTGCCCTCCTAACTTGTATAGTGACATCACTACTGGCCATAGCTTGCCCTCCTACCTTGTACAGTGACATCACTACTGGCCATAGCTTGCCACCCTGCCTTGTATAGTGACATCACTACTGGCCATAGCTTGCCCTCCTAACTTGTATAGTTACATCACTACTGGCCATAGCTTTCCACCCTGCCTTGCACAGTGACATCACTACTGGCCATAGCTTGCCCTTCTAACTTGTATAGTGACATCACTACTGGCCATAGCTTGCCCTCCTAACTTGTATAGTGACATCACTATTGGCCATAGCTTGCCCCCCTACCTTGTATAGTGACATCACTACTGGCCATAGCTTGCCCTCCTAACTTGTATAGTGACATCACTACTGGCCATAGCTTGCCCTCCTAACTTGTATAGTGACATCACTACTGGCCATAGCTTGCCCTCCTAACTTGTATAGTGACATCACTACTGGCCATAGCTTGCCCTCCTAACTTGTATAGTGACATCACTACTGGCCATAGCTTGCCACCCTGCCTTGCACAGTGACATCACTACTGGCCATAGCTTGCCCTCCTAACTTGTATAGTGACATCACTATTGGCCATAGCTTGCCCTCCTAACTTGTATAGTGACATCACTACTGGCCATAGCTTGCCCCCCTACCTTGTAGAGTGACATCACTACTGGCCATAGCCTGCCCCCCTACCTTGTATAGTGACATCACTATTGGCCATAGCTCGCCCCCCTACCTTGCACATTGACCTTACTATTGGCCACAAATGGCCACCCTACCTTGCACAATGATGTCACCATCGGCCATAATCTTTCATAATCGCTTGCGGTGGTACTCATGAAGAGTTAGCACCGGATAACGGTTACCAGTACAGAGCAGCTGTCACTGCCACTACAGCTGCCACCCAGGTTTCTACAAATAAATCTACCTGGGAATGCATTAATACATCACTTACTCTAAAGTAACTGCCATCTAGGGAGGTTTGCAGCACCAAAGATAGCTCATTCCCACAGTCCTGTATGGCATATCTGTCCAGGTAGGAGGTTAGAAGATAGGAGCGGGGATTTCAGTTCACGGCACTACCTCCAAGACGCAGTCAGGGTACGGTGTAGATGCTAAAAGTGCTTTTATTCGTTAATTTGCAACACGTTTTGGGACTGGAACAGACCCTTCGGGAGGCATTAACACAGCTGACAATGGGTCTGCTCCAGACCCGAAATGCGTTGCAATTTAACTGTTGTGCCCTCAGTGCAATGTGCTCAGGTGAGTGGTGTTCTAGCCAGCCTTCTCCTCCTGATTAACATAACTACAGAAGGGTCATTTCTGGACCCGAAATGCGTTGCAATTTAACTAATAAAAGCACTTTTTGCATCTACACTGTACCCTGTAGTGCATGTTGGAGGCCATGAACTTACGTCCCGTTCTTCTCTTCTGAACTCTGCATCTATGCAGTAACCGGCCTGGTGGGAATCGTGAGCAGCACCTTCTTACAAGCCTTAGAAGGCTACTGCGTGCTCACTGCAACATGCTCAGGTGAGTGGGGTACTAGCCAGTCTTCTCCTCCTAATTAACATAGCTGAAGAGGGGTCCTTTCTGGACCCGAAATGCGCTGCAAACTAATAAAAGCACTTTTTGCATCTAAGCTGAACACTGAGTGCATCTTGGAGGCCATGAAGTCCTCGTTCTTCTCTCCTGAACTCCTGCATCAGTATCATTTTATAAAGAATTTTTGCATAACCATTCAGGATATCGAGGGTCTGTAAATTTGGATTAAGATCTTTGCACGCTCCCATCTTCCAGGTGTGTCATTCGGAGGCATACACCTGGGAAGCCTCCACTCTATGGGCCTCTTATCCAGCTCCTCAGATCACTGCACCCGGCGACTCCGATGACATGGGGTGCTGACACGACATCATTTCTTACTCCTAATTTCGTTTCCCTGACATGACTGGGTTAGTTCATGCTTCCAGCCCGGATTAAGCATCATGTATGGACAGTCTATCAACAGCCCGATATTGAAAGCGCTCGCCATATTCCGCTTCGGCGTGGGGCGTCTGCTTTCTTCATAGCAATAGAATGTATACAGAAAAATACGCCGTTCATTATCCTCCAATACATCAACACATCGGAGATTGCTACCATTACCACCGGCCGGTAAACAATAGCACGCATTGAGATTTGCTCTTTAGACGGGGATGATTCACCTGTAAGGATTCTTACTGTGGCTTCTCGCAAGGATTTGGTTCCCTAAGTAAAAACGTCTTTCAGGTTTATAATGTATGGAAGGCTTCCTGCTGCTGCTGGGGTTGTTCCTTAGGGTATATGGGCATCACAGAAGGACTTCTCTCTATAAACCAGCGTATAGAGCTCCTAACAAGCAGTGGTTCTTACTCTGGTGCATTGGATCCATTATTTTCATGTAATATTACATCAGTGCTCACCCGCCAGTTGCGAATGCTGGGAGTTGTAGTTTCATCACAGCTGGAAGACCACAGGTTGGAGGCCACTGAAGTACATTATCGCTGCAGGGAAAATATTTAAGCAATGGCAACACCCCTCACAAAATTAGGTGTTTGCCAAGGGGGGGGGCGCTGTAACTTGACCCACAAAGGGAAATTTATCAAGACTGGCGGTCTTGGTATCCTCTGTTCCGCCAGCCGGATGATGTGTCTAATTTACGATGAGGCTCACATGCACACGAACATATGTGTTTTGCGGTCCGCAAAAAAAACGGATGATGTTCCGTCTGGCTTCCGTTTTTTTTTGCGGATCCATTGTAATAATGCCTATCCTTGTCCGCAAAACGGACAAGAATAGGACATGCTCTATTTATTTTTTTGCGGGGCTACGGAACAGACATATGAATGTGGATAGTACACGATGTGCTGTCAGCATTTTTGCGGACCCATTGAAATGAATGAGTCCGCATCCTATCTGGAAAAAAAACGGACACGGAAACAAAATACGTTCGTGTGCATGTAGCCTAAGGGTCCATTCACACGTCTGCAAGGGTTTTGCGGACCGCACATGGCTGGCACTATAATGGAAATGCCTTTTCTTGTCCGTGTCAAGAATAGGACATGTTCTATTTTTTTCTGGAACCGCAGAACAGAAGTGCGGATGCGGACAGCACACTGTGAGCTGGCCCCATTGAAAATGAACGGGTCTGCACCCGTTCTGCAAAATTCTGCGGACGCGTGAACGGACTGCATCCTCCTGCAGTGCGTGCGCCTGAACAGGAATTTTTGACAGCTCAAAGCGGACGTCGATTTCTGCCTTTATTTGTGCCAGAAAACTGGAACTAGCAGTAAACGGAGATGAATTTGTCAGGGCGGCTGCCTACTCCCCCGCCTTCGCCATGCTCCCTTTTAGGGAAAGTGGCGAGGGTAATGTCAATTTTATTTTTTAAAAGTCACAAACACATAGTTTGCGACTTTTGAATGACACTTTTCAGGCACAAGGGAGATGATGAATCACCGCGCCACAGTTCCCATATTAAAAGTGATGTCTGATGGGTAAAAATGGAAAATGTATTGTGTGGAAATTCTGCAGCATTTACAGCGTAAAGTAAAGTAGTAAAATCTCATCCAAATCTTGTAGTGAAAACCGGAAACACAGACTGACTTGCGCTGCGGCCTTTCAATCTACAAAATGTCAACTGTTGATGCTGGTTTAACCCGCTGCTTTCAACCTTTGCAATAAAAAAAGCTGAAAGCAGAGGAAGACCCGCTGCGAGCCTGGCAGTGATGCCACCACAAAAAAAGAAGCCCATTGTGGAATCTGCTGTGGAATTTCTGCAGTGTATCTAAACCAGATCTGTTCTTGGCGGTTATATTCTACAGAAGTTGCAATAAAGGGGTTGTCTCGCTAGGATAACCCCCTATTGTCTTAAACAGTGGATATAAAAATGTCAGGTTTCTGTGCTGTAAAAAAAATGAGACAAAGATAAATCATTTCAGAACTTTTTCCACCTTTAATGTGACTTATAAACTGTACCACTCAATTGAAAAACAAACTGAAACCTTTTAGGTGGAGAGAAGAAAACAAAAAAAAATAAAATAATCTAGTTGCATAAGTGTGCACACCCTCTTATAACTGGGGGTGTAGCTGTGTTCAGAATTACACAATCACATTCAAAATCATGTTAAATAGGAGTCAGCATACCCCTACCATCATTTACAGCGCTTCTGATTAACCCCAAATAAAGTTCAGCTGCTCTAGTTGGTCTTTCCTGAAATTTTCTTAGTCGCATCCCACAGCAAAAGCCACGGTCCACAGAGAGCTTCCCTTCAGCTTCACTAACAGCCACCGAGCCGGCTCCTGCGCTCTTCCTGTTTAACTGAGCGCATGCCCAGGGAAACACTTGAGGCTGATGCGCTCAGTTAAACAGGAAGAGCGCAGGAGCTGGCTCAGTGGCTGTTAGGCCCCATTCACACGTCAGCAATGTTCCTCCGCACCCGTACCATTTTGAATGGGGACGTGATGGATGCAGAGAGCACACACTGTGCTCTCCGCATCCGCATTTGCGGAGCGCGCCGCCGATCTTCTGGCCGGCGGCTCCGCAATAATATAGAGCATGTCCTATTCTTGCCTGCAATTGCGGACAAGTATAGGCATCTCTATGGGGCTGGCGGCAAGGTGTGTTGCAGATCCGCAACACACTACGGACATGTGAATGGGGCCTTAGTGAAGCTGAAGGGAAGGAGTGGGCGGGGTTATCGGCTACTAGTGACGTAGCCAGTGGGGCGGGGCATGGCGGCATTCACAATGCTGGGGAGAAAGGGTGGGCCTGGGCTCTTCCTGTTTAACTGAGCGCATCAGCCTGGGCACTGGATGGAGGGCGTTCCTGGGCACTTTTTGAATGAAAATAACGCCCCCCTGGGCACCTTCATGGGTCATTAGCATAAAGATAAAAGAGGATTTTTATGAAGATAGAAAGCCAGATCCAATTGTAAAGAACACCTATAGAAAGAAGGTATGAAGAGCTGTAAGGACCTATGTTTGGTTTAATATTGATTTTTCAGGTGACAGATTACCTTTAAGGGTGTGCACACTTATGCAACCATATTATTTTTATATTTTTTCTTCCCTCTACCTAAAAGATTTCAGTTTGTTTTTCAATTGAGTTGTACAGTTTATAGGTCACATTAAAAGGTGGAAAAAGTTCTGAAATGATTTTTCTTTGTCTCATATTTTTATTTTTTACAGCACAGAAACCTGACATTTTAACAGGGGTGTGTAGACTTTTTATAGTGGGACCCGCACCTATATCGAGAACAGGGCCCCTCAAGTGAAGAAGGACACACTGCACATGTGCAGCCACCCTCCATTCATTTTCTATGGGACCGGAAACTGTCGGCCCCATAGAGATAAATAGGAGCGGGGGCCGCGCATGCGCAGTATGCTCCCATTCACTTCTATGGGGAGCCGGCTTGGTGGTAGCTGGACCGGAGCACTCCAGCCACCACCTTGCAAGGCTCCGTTCTCGATATAGGTGCGGGTCCCAGCAGTGGGACCCGGACCTATAAGACAATGGGGACATATCCTAACAATATGCCCCCATTATCCATGATGAGACAACCCCTTTCAGCCCTTACTAATGTATTGTGATTGTCCATATTGCCTTCTTTGCTGGCTGGATTTATTTTCCCCATCACAAGTATACACGGCTCATTTCTGAAGATTACGAACACCTTGCAATCTAGCAGCGGTGGTCGTGTTTGCACACTATAGGAAAAAGCTCTGGCTTATGCACTTTTTCCTACAGTGTACAAGCACGACCACCGTTGCTGGATTGCAGAGTGGTCGTAATCTCTGGAAACGAGCAGTGTATAATGTGATGGAAATATGAATCCAGCCAGCAAAGGAGGCAATATGGACAGTCTCAATACATTAGTAAGTGGCTTGTATTCACTTTCTCTACACAATAAATGCCATTTGCTGAAGTGAGAAGCACCACTTAAAAGCAGTCAGCATTAAGTAAAATGCGTACCAGCTTTAAATATACAATGCCAATTCGATTCGGCATGGCAAAAAACACTCGTGCCTCCCTACGTGGCCGCCGAGGCGACGCTATCAGTTTCTCACCTTTTCAGAGCCCTGGCAGATCTCAGCCTTGGAAATGACGTCAGCTATACGATGCAAATGCGGCTTCAGCACCTCGCAGGAACTTCTCCGGATAAACGCTGCTAAAACCGTGAGGTGCGACGATATGGGAGACTTTTCGAGAGCCGGCAAAATCAGCTTGAGGAAGACCTCAGGATTTACGAAGGTGCCGATTAATTCGGCAGATTTTATACTCTAAAAACAAGAAGTGACAGAAAGGTGTCAGTCAGTTCTGTAAAAAAATAATAACTCAAATTGTGAAAAACATCCTATTGTGATGCCGGTCGTGTACAAGGATTTCAAGCAGGCAATGCAAGGGTCAATTCTACTGCTGAAAATCTGGGTCATGTGTGTATTGGCACAACAGGGAGTCTAAATAATGTCATACGTCTGTGTCAACAGCACTGAGAACAGGCAGGCTGTGTCTGCTCAAAGTGACAGGAATCCGGTGTTTACATGTACGCAGTCCAAAAGTCAGGATCTGCGGCAACAAGGGACTGTGCACTGGGGGGGCTGCTGCATAGTCCCATCTCAGTGCTTCTGCTGCATTACATTCTGGTTTTCCTACATCAGACAGTAGCACGGCCCCTAAAGTTCCCAGAATGCAACATAACTCAGGCACTGAACCAGCAGAGGGGGCACTGGAAGTATGAGCTCAGAAATAAGAGGCGGCAAACAACGTCTCGGGTGCGACCTAACGAATGACTGTTGTAAGAGATCTAAATGGAAAACCATGATGGTACAATATCAGGTAGAGGGGCCCAAAGGTTGGCACTCTGAAGCAATGCCACCCTGTACTTTCCAGTATTTCATGAGGTCTGCATTGGTTACTGGTACCCCTGTAAACCTACTCAGAATACATATACAGACCCCCCCTCTCGTTCATATGTTTTTGGTTGGAATACCCCTTTAATTCTTATGAAAAAAAAAGCCTGAGGCACCGCTTCTCGCAGGCAAAAAGGAAACAAGTCAATTGGACACCCCCCACCCAACCAGACGACTCATATCCCCAACCACAGGAGGGCATCAGTCACGGCATTTGGGGTAATGTATTACGCTAAGTTAGGCTACTTTCACACTTGCGGCAAACTTTTCCGGTATTGAGTTCTGTCGTCGGGGCTAAATACCGGAAAATAACTGATCAGTTTTATCCCCATGCATTCTGAATGGAGAGAAATCCGCTCAGGATGCATCAGGATGTCTTCAGTTCAGTCACTGTCAGTTGTTTTGGACGGAGGAAATACCGCAGTATGAAGCGGTTTTATCTCCATACAAAATGCCAGGAACACTTGTCGGAATGCCGGATCCGGCATTCATTTCCTTAGGAATGTATTAGTGCCGGACCCGGCATCAAGAAATACCTGAATCACGGATCCGTCCTTCCGGTATGCGCATGCGCAGAACCTTAAAACTGAAAAAATAATACAAGGCGGATCCGTCTATCTGCATCACAAGCGGAGAGACGGATCTGTTCTTGCAATGCATTTGTGAGACGGATCTGCATCCATCTACAAATGCTTTCAGTTGCCATGCGGTTAGACGGATCCGGCGGCGACTGAACTGCCTTCTGGAATTCTCTGTCGCACACAGAGGATTCCGGCAGGCAGTTCCAAAAGTATCCTTACTTCAATGGAGGGTGATCAAACCAATAGTGTCTATTTGTCTGGTGGGAAGGGGGGGGGGTCTTAGCAGGAATATGACTGTCTATAAGATGCTATGGAAAAAGTTAAACCAGTAGATAAGAATATGACTCCAAGGATCGGCAACCTCCGGCACTCCAGCTGCTGTAAAACCATAACTCCCAGCGTGCACGCTTACCCGACTGTTTTTGTAACGCCCATAGAAGTGAAAGGAGGATTGTGGGAGTCGTACTTTCAGAAACACTGCAGTGCAGGAGGTTGCTGATTCATGGCATACTGTGACTGGCATTCAACTGAAAAGGACAATTCTAAATGGCATTTCAAGCTGGATGCCTGGTAAAGCCTATACTGCCAATACCCTGGTTCTGCATGGTGGGAGCTCTTAGCGCCAACTACTCCAATCCTTTATGGATAGGTTATAGATGCCTTTGCATAAAGGGATTATGCCAAGTTTAGTAGCCATGCCTTATGCACAGGATAGGGGATCACCTACTGATCACTGGGAGACCCCCGCCACTCTCGAGAATGGGGGTCTCGTTCCCTCACTCTGATGGAGCAGCGGGCTGAACATGTGCCCTGCAGCTCTATTGATTCTCTATGGGACCCCTGGTAATGGCTGGCGTGCAGAGAATGAACGGAGAGGCAGGGCATATGCTCGACCTGCCGCTCCATCAGATCGCGGGAACGGACACGGTAGGGGATCCCAGCGAGTTGTCCCCCCATCTTCTGGATAGGGGATAAATTCTAAACCTGGCACAACCCCCTTAAAGTGAACATGCATCATGGAGATTTAGGTCAAATATTCCCATGGAAGTGCGCGCCGCCTAGACATAACACTTCGGCTGAAGAAAAGACTTACATAGATGACACGGCCACGACTTCCTCCTGAGGAAAAGCTGGTAAAGACACGTACTGGGAATTCCGGACACTTTTACGAGCTGTCACTGGCTTCATTCAAGCTCTGAGACGCAGAAAATCTGCCTAACACCTGTGATCCTTAATAAAATAACGCCGCTCACGTCGTGTATACTTCCTCCTCACCTGGAAGACTTCTCAGAAAGTGACAAGCTACGCTCTGCATTCAGAACCTCTTCATGTGGCCTGATCATCATATTTCACATAGAGTGTGAATAGTGTCCTGATTGTGAGGAACAAGTAGGATAAAGGATGTAGTGACCTATAATAACGCCTGCTGCTCTATAGTCCTCTGTCATCACATGCCTCGCTCTTCTCAGGCCATAGACACCGGAAGAATTCGTTTTTACATGTTACCCAGAATTAAAGGGCATCCGTCAGCAGTTTTGCACCTATGACACTGGCTGACCTGTTACATGTGCGCTTGGCAGCTGAAGGCCTTTGTGTTGGTCCCATGTTCATATGTGCCCGCATTGAGAAAAATGATGTTTTGTTATATGCAACTGAGCCTCTAGGAGCAACGGGGGCGTTACCATTACACCTAGAGTCTCTGCTCTCTCTGCAACTGCCGCGCCCTCTCCACTTTGATTGACAGGGCCGGGCAGTGAAAATGTCATCACCCCTGGCAATGTCAAAGTGCAGAGGTCGCAGCAGTTGCAGAGAGAGCAGAGCCTTTAGGTGTAATGGTAACGCCCCTGTTGCTCCTAGAGGCTCATTTGCATATATTACAACATCATTTTCTCAGCAATGCGAGCACATAGGAACATGGGACCAACACAGACCCCTTCAGCTGCCAAGTGCACATGTAACAGGTCAGCCAGTGTCATAGGTACAAACCTGCTGACAGATGCCCTTTAAGAAGTTGCAGGCTGCATTTGTCATGCCTCCATTTCATTTCCAGACACCCCTGTGCAACCTGCGTCCAGTTTTAGACATTTCTGATTAGATTTGGACGTGTCCCTCACAGAAATACATACAATGCATTCGTAAAATCTTCAGGCCCTTTCACTTTTTACACATTTTGTTATGTTGCTCCTTGTGCTAAAATCAAAAAAATTCAAGCCCCCCCTCCCCCCATTGATCTGCACTCAATACCCCATGATGAGAAAGTGAAAACAGAATTTTAGAAATGTTTGCAAATTTATTAAAAAGGTAAAACTAATATTTTGCCTGCCATATTCACTAGACATTTAGCTCCCGGATCGTCTCATTTCTCTGGATCATCTTTGCGATGTTTCTACGTCTTGATTGGAGTCACCGGTGGTAAATTCAGTTCATTGGACATGATTTGGAAAGACACGGCCCTGTCTATATATAAGGTCTCACAGCAGACAATGCATATCTGAGCAAAAACCGAGCCATGAGAAGGAACGAACTGCCTGTAGAGCTCAGAGACAGGATTGTGTGGAGACACAGAATGGGACAAAAATGTTTCTGCTGCACTGGACGTTCCCAAGAGCCCAGTGGCCTCCATAGAAATCTGTCACCAGGATAATCGCTATTGAAGTAAAGCCATGGCCTAATTACACTTAGTACCTTATTTCTAGATATGCCTTTGTTTTAGCAATAGATGTTTTCTATCTTCTGAAAATTCAGTTTATTTGGTAGCCAAATGAGCCAGTAAGGTGCCCAGAGGGGCGTCACCCTTGCAGGGAGGAGCCCAGGCACGCCCTCATGCTGGGAGCAGGGAAAAGGGGGCAGAGTTATGGCTTGAATGTGATGCAGGAGGGGTGGGTGGACACATTGTGGCAGGAGGCGTGCCTGGGCTCCTTCCTGCAAGAGTGGCGCCCCTCTGGGCATCTTACTGGCTCATTTACATACCAAATAAACTGGATTTTCAGAGGATAAAAAAAATCTATTGCTGGAACAAAGGCACATCTGAAAATAAGGTACTAAGTGCTATTATGCCATGGCTTCACTTCAATAGCGATTATCCTGGTGAAAGATTTCCTTTAAAATGGAAGAGGCTTGGAACGGCCCCACCAAACTAAGTAATCGGGGGAGAAGGGCCTTGGTAAGAGAGGTGACCAAGGACCCAATGTTCACTCCAGCCAAGCTCCAAAGATCCTGTGTGAAGATGGAGGAAACTTCCTGAAGGTCAGCCATCACTTGTCAAGAGAGAAGCTTCTCCTTAGTAAAAGACACACGAAAGCCCCCTGGAGTTTGCAAAAAAAAACACCTGAAGGACTCTCAGACTGAGAAACAAGATTATCTGGTCTAATGAAACCAAGATTCAACTTTTTGGCCTCAATTCTAAGTGTCATGTTTGGAGGAAACCAGGCCCTGCTCATCACCTGCACAAAACCATCCCTACAGTGAAGCATGGTGGTGGTGGTAGCATTATGCTGTGGGGGTGTTTTCTAGCGTCTGGGACATGGAGACCGGACAGGGTTGAGGGAAAGCTGAATGGAGCAAAGTACAGGGATATTCTTAATGAAAATCTGTTCCAGAGTTCTCTGGACGTCAGACTAGGAGGAAGGTTCACCTTCCAGCAAGACAATGACCCTAAACAACTGTGTGAATGCCCCTGGGTAGCCCAGCCAGAGCCCAAGTAAACATCTCTGGGGAGACCTGACCGACGGTGCCCAGCCAACCTGGTAGAACCTGACAGGATGAAGGACGGCAGAAAACCCCAAATCCAGGTGTGCAAACCTTGTGACATCATAGAAAAGAAGACTAGAGGCTGCAATGGCCATCAAAGGGGCTTCGACTAAGTCCCGAGTAAAGGGTCAGAATACTTATGTCAATTAGAGGTTTCAGTTATTTTTAGTTTTTCAAAAAATAACAAAGATTTCAAACATTCTGGTTTTCTTATTAGGGAGTATTAAGTGCAGTGCAATGAAGAAAAACTCTATTTTTTTTTTAATTTTACCACAAAGCTGCAAGATAACAAAATGTAAAGAAAGTAAAAGGGTCTGAAGACTTCAGAAAGGCATTTTACATATAAGATCTGTGTGTCCAGGATGCTGCTGCCTTCAATAACTCATGTATCCGCACAACCTAATTTATGAAGGATTTCCTCTCACTTGTGCCGACAAGACACTTCACTTCTGTACACAGCCTGTGATTTACCCTCCTTCGCTCTGTGATCTTCTCCTCATCAACAGCCTATTGGTCTGCCCTACCTAAAGACTTGGATGCTTTCTCCACTCTATGCGTACAACCTTCTCCCTGATGGTAATTCTAAGGGCTCATGCACATAACCGCGCCATGTTTTGTATGCAATTTGCGGATCCGCAAAACACAGATGCCATCCGTGTGCGTTCCGCAACTTGAGGAACAGAACGGGCCGCCCATAATAGAAATGCTGCTACTGCATCTTTTGTGGCCCCAAAGAATGTGTCTCGGATGCGGAACCAAACAATGTTCATGTACATCAGCTCCAACGCTCAGAGCAGAGGAAGCCAACACCACCAAGAACATTGTGCTACCAGATCTGTCAGAAGCAGCCAGGCAGCCAGCTAGGTGAAGGACTAGCACCAACTCTGCAGCAGCAATACAGCAGGAAAGTATTGACGAAGACTATTTAGAAAGTTGCTTAAGTTTAGCATTTAGGAAAAAAAATAAACGCTTTTAGTATTATAGCTGTTCTGGTGGGGTGGCAATCTGATATGCACAGGGTTGCAGAAGAGAGGTGCAATTACAAAAGATTAAACACAATTTGAAACTGCCTGCTAACTGCTACATAAATTCCTGTAAACTGCTATCTGTTGTGTGGGAATCGGCTACTTCTCTTACCAATATGCTGACGCAGTTTGCAGTCCTCCATACAAGTATGAGATTGAGTAAATGTAATGTTTTCCCATGAAAAATATTCTACAGTTTTTAAACCAGCACCTGGATCTGAACACTTTTGTAATTGCATGTAATTAAAAATTTTGCATAGCCACTGAGCTACTCAATATAATGTATCTGTAGAGCGCAACCTGCTGTTTGTTTTTATTCTTATTTCTTTGTCCAGCTCTCTGAGATGGCCGCACATGCTTAGTTTCATCCTTCAACTGCCTCCTGAGCTGTGATAGGAAGAGCTGAGACACGCCCCCTGAGCTGTGATAGGAAGAGCTGAGACACGCCTCCTGAGCTGTGATAGGAAGAGCTGAGATTCGCCTACTGAGCTGTGATAGGGAGAGCTGAGACACGCCCCCTGAGCTGTGATAGGGATAGTTGAGACATGCCCCCTGAGCTCTGATAGGGAGAGCTGAGACACGCCCCCTGAGCTCTGATAGGGAGAGCTGAGACACGCCCCCTGAGCTCTGATAGGGAGAGCTGAGACATGCCTCCTGAGCTCTGATAGGGAGAGCTGAGACACGCCCCCTGAGCTCTGATAGGGAGAGTTGAGACATGCCCCCTGAGCTCTGATAGGGAGAGTTGAGACATGCCCCCTGAGCTCTGATAGGGATAGTTGAGACATGCCCCTGAGCTCTGATAGGGAGAGCTGAGACATGCCTCCTGAGCTCTGATAGCGAGAGCCGAGACATGCCCCTGAGCTGTGATAGCGAGAGCTGAGACACGCCCCCTGAGCTCTGATAGCGAGAGCTGAGACACGCCCCAAGAGCTCTGATAGGGAGAGCTGAGACACGCCTACTGAGCTGTGATAGGGAGAGCTGAGACACGCCTCCTGAGCTGTGATAGGGAGCTGAGACACGCCTCCTGAGCTGTGATAGGGAGCTGAGACACGCCTCCTGAGCTGTGATAGGTAGAGCTGAGACACGCCCCCTGAGCTGTGATAGGGACAGCTGAGACACGCCCCCTGAGCTGTGATAGGGACAGCTGAGACACGCCCCCTGAGCTGTGATAGGGACAGCTGAGACACGCCCCCCGAGCTGTGATAGGGACAGCTGAGACACGCCCCCCGAGCTGTGATAGGGAGAGCTGAGACACGCTCCCTGAGCTGCAGCAGAAAAGAGGTGCAGGGGTGGTTCTAGCTTTATTAGAAAGAGATTGTCATGTACTATGTGATCGTTTACATTAGTCATGGGGTAACCCCTTTAAATCATAAGGGGTCCAGTTTAAGTTTCATTTCAGTACCAGATATGATCCAGTTATCTAAAGAAACAAGGATCCTGCTGTTTTTGATGGGATAACATCTGGCCATGTCAAATTGCCGTTACACTTCCAGGTTTAGTGCAAAGCACAACTGTGGCTAGATATAATAACTCACGGTAATAGCCTGACCTCAATTTCCTGTCTGTTGTATGTATATAGAGGCACATTTCACAGTACAAACCAGAGGACAGACACAATTTTGCAACGCAGCCTTGATTTTTAACTGATGATGTCATATAAGGGATAAAAAAAATTAAAATAAAAAAATAACACTGGAAAATATGTGCAAGTGGTGTTATACAGCCCCCTTGGAAGTTCTCCTTTATAGGGGTTTACCCAGGTGTGACAGTTCCCAGAGGTGTGACCCCTACCAATCACAATGTTTTGGCCTATCCTAGCGAAAGGGAATATCACTTTAGGGGTTAAAACAGACCCCGAGTATCCATCTGTAACGTAAGAAATTGATACCAGTGGCTAACTATAAGATATGCATCGGTCGCAGACCAAAATCCTGGGAGCCCTGCTGCATCAGGACCTTCAGGGCCCAATACACAAGGTCCTGTCCGTGATCAGTGTTACAAAATTGCGGGACCCAGAAAACGAGAGACGCCTGCAGCGAGGAGAGTAAATGCATGTTTTTTTTTTTTTATCTAAATCAGGAGCAAATTAATTTTGGGTTCTGGTCTGTTGTGTAAATTAGGGCTCATGCACATGACCATGGTTTGTGTTCGAATCGGGTCGGATGCGGACCTGTTCACCTCAATGGGGCCGCAAAAGCTGCAGATATCACTCCATGTGCTGTCCACAACCACACATCCATAAAATTATAGAACATGTCCGATTCTTGTCCGTGTTACGGACCAGAATAGGACTGTTCTATTAGGGGCCGGACGTTCCGATACTGATCAGAAGTTGGCGTCCAGGAACCCTGGACCAAGAGATTGTCCAGAAGTACCACCCAGCCCTGGAGACTAGCGTCCGTAGTCAACACTATCCAGCGGAGGGGAAGGAAGGAGCGGCCCAACGTCAGCATCGGAGACATCAACCACCACCGAAGGTCTCAGCGCATCGGGGATGGGAGACGAATAAGTCGATCCAGGGAGGCCGGGGAACTGTCCCAAATGGTCAGAATGCACCGATGAAGAGCCCTGGTATGGAACTGAGCATAGGGCACTATGGAAGGAAGAGACCATGTCACCCAAAGCCCTCATGGCGAATAGGAAAAGGCAGAGGCCGTAACAAGGAGAGGATCTGACGACAGAGAATAGAGAGTTTGTCCGGGGGCAAGAATATCTTGGCCTGATCGGTGTCGAACAGCATGCACAGAAACATCAGCTACCGAGATGGATGAAGACATGACTTTGATAGGTTCAGCGTTCCAGGGTGTCCCAGACGATGCGCAGGCTGTCCGCCATTGCGTCATATCGTCCAAGTACGGAATCGCCACGATCCCCCTGGCATCAAGCAGAGCCATAACTGAGGCCAGAATCTTGGTAAAGACTCTGGGAGCTGTGGAAAGAATGAACGGGAGGGCCACAAACGGGTAATGAAAAGGTCCCACTGCGAACGAAGATATTTCTGGTGACCGACGCAGATGGGAACATGGAGGTAGTCGTCCTTGATGTCTATCGAGGACAGGAATTTCCCGGGGTCCATGGATGCAATGACTGAACGCAGGGACTCCATCCGGAAGCTGCAGGGTCAAAGGAATCGGTTGAGGGCTTTCAGGTCTAGGATGGGACGGACCGTACCCTCCTACTTGGGGACTGCAAAGAGATTGGAGTAGAAGCCGTGAAAATGTAACAATCGCTCCCTGACGCAGAAGGGAGAGAATAGCCTGAAAAAACGAATGGGCAGTTGAGGGAGAGGTTGAGGGGACGAGCAAAAAGACCGGGGTGGAGGTGGGGATTGGAACACCAGTTTGTAACCCTTCGATATGACTTCTGGCACCCAGGCATCTGAGACGTGAGCTAGCCAGACATGGTGGAACAGGTGAAGACGACCTCCCACTCGACTGGGGGGCACCAGATGCCACCAGTCATGCAGAGGAGGACTTGGAGGTATAGGACTTGGAGCCTTGCTGGCGAGGACACCAGGGAGGGTGAGGCTTGAAAGATGGTTTGCGCTTCTGCTCCCAGGCAGATTTGACAGATGGACGATTCGGTCTGCGCTTTTTAGACCTCTGCGGCAAATTGGCGTTTGTACCCTCTGTAGCATCAGAGATAATCTCATCCAGATGCTTGCTGAAAAGTCTGCTACCTGCAATGGGGAGGGACGTCAAGGCCCGTTCAGAAGCATTACCTGCCGCCCAGCAAGATAGCCACAGGGTAAGGCGAATAGCCACCAAAAGGGCTGAAAAGCGGGCCACAAGCCAGCCTCACAGATGTAAGACCTGGCGCGAGAAAGTTGCACTGCAATATCCGAGAGCTCCTCCGGGGAGTCCCCAGAGGCGAGGCCCTGACGTAGCTTGTTTGCCCACTCAATCATAGCCTTACTAACCCATGTCGAGGCAAAAACCGGGCGCAGGGCAATGCCAACTGATTCAAAAGATAATTTGGCAAAAGATTCCAGTTTCTTATCCCTTGGATCAGAGAAGGAGGCCCCATCCGCGATAGGCAAGGTGGTATTTTTAGCCAGGCGGGCTACCGGAGGGTCAACAATAGGAGAGGACGACCACAGGGTCAGAGCCACTTGGCGGTGGAGCAGAGCAAGAGAAGCAGAGGGAGTCTGACTGACCGGGTGGCCCAGAAAGAAGCTTGGCAAGTACAGAGGGCTTCCTTCACCCCACCCCCACCGGAGAGCTGACATGCATCTGCTAACTCTTTTCACGCCTGGGGAGACAAGGCTTCGTGGGTCATTCTAGCAAGTAACCTGAGAAGGGGGAGTGGGGGGTTTGGAGCCAGGATTACTTATCTGTCTGGCGTGTTCAGCCCCCCTGGTTCCAGCCGAGTCACCACCTTCGATGTGCGGCCCCTTGGAGAGAGCTGCTACACCGGGAACAGAGGGGATTTGTCATGGGCGGCCGTGGTGACCCGAAGGCTGGCGGGATGCAGATGCTTTAGAAACCTCTGGTCCCCCTTGTCTTCAGAAGACCAGGAAGGATCAGCGGGCTTGGGGACCCCCTGGTCTCCCATCTCCTGGGTGGGAGTGCAGGCAGCTAGAACTGCCTGTAATCCCGCTAGGAGAAAAGAAAAAAAAGGGGGGGGGGGGAAAGGAAAAAAATAAAAAATAAAAATTATAAAAAAAATAAAATCAGCATACCTGCAAAGCAGGGAGGTCTGCGTCCTACAGCTAAAACAGTTTTAGCTTAGTCCCTGTAGAACGGGTATAGCTGGAGGGAGGAGCTCACACTTTTGTGCTTACTGTCCTAGTGGCAACAGCTATACCCAAGGTCAAGCCCGTGTCCCTCAATGATACAGATACAACTCTGTGAATGTCCTTGAGTGGCCCAGCCAGAACCCTGACTTGACCCAAATCGAACATCTCTGGGGAGACCTGAAAATGGCTGCCCACGACAGTCCCCATCCAACCTGACAGAGCTGTAGAGGATCTGCAGAGGAGAATGGCAGAAAATCATCAAATCTAGGTGTACAAACCTTGTGCCATCATACCCAAGAAGACTGGAGGCTGTAATCACTGCCAAGTCCTAGAGTCTGAATACTTTTGTCAAAGCAAGATTTTAGTTTTTCCTCCTTAATAATTTTGCAATAATTTTGACCATTCTGTTTTCACTTTCTCATTTTGGGGTACTGAGTGCAGAATGATGGGGGAAAACTGGAATTTAGTGTTTTTTTAGCACAAGGCCGCAATGTGACAAAATGTGAATAAAGTGGAAGGGAAGACGTACTGTAGCTGCAGAATCTGCACATCAAATTCCAAACCACCATGTCTAAAAATGACCTTATTGTACTGAATGTAAACGAGTGCAGATTACTAACTCACATTGTGGACTACTTTCTCCTCTTCGTCCAGACACGACCGGTATAAGGTGCTCAGAAGAAGCTCCATGTGCTGAGTAGTATGATCTTCTGCGTGAAGCAACAAGACTACGAGGAGCTGCGCAGCTTTAACCCGGGTACCAGCTACCCAGTCGGTTATGTCGTGGCTAACAGCAGGGAGAATTTTCGAGAGATTTCGGAATATTAGCTCGCGACAACCCAAGGAAGGTCTCTGCACTGAAACGGAAAGAAAGCAAGAACGAAATATATCTGTTATGAAACGTATGGAACCGGTGTTTAAAATTCAGTAAAACTCCTTTCATCAGACATTAACATGACTAACTGGACGGTGAAATAGGGACACATTATATCACGCAATGGGGGTTAATTTATCATGAGGGGAATATTCAAAGTCAATTTTGGGGTTGGCGTACTTTATGCCCCATTTATCAAATTCACATGTTGTTTGATACATTTGTCTTACCCTTAAACCTAACACTTCTAGAAAAGCTCCTCCAGTTCTCCGGCTCCACCCTCCTCCGCCCGGAGTGAGATTGCGACTTTTTTTTTTAGTGATAAATCTGGAGTGAAACTTATGTACAAAGCTAACCGCGCCCAATTTACCCTCCCTATTTTTTTAAAATGTTTTCGAGTGATGTAAAAATGCAAAAAGAAATTTTTTCGCAAGTGAGCCTAAAAAGTCGCAAAAGCCACATTTTACAACTTTTTAAAATGGGGTGAAGGCGTGATAAATCAGGCCAACGAGCATAAATAAAACCGAGGTGCTGAACAATGCCCAATACAGTATAACATTTATATCAAAGGATACACAGCTCTGTGGAAGATAAAGGAGTCCCCCTAAATGTTCTCTTTGGCGGAATTCACATTGCATCTGCAGTAACTGATATATATATATATAGAATGGCTGCAGACTGCAAAGTCACCACCAAGTTTTAGTGTAACGTCGTGATCATCTTACTAGTGGGCGAGTACATCCTTTTGCACAAACATCTGCGGTATTGAGAAATCCTTAGGCCCCTTTCACACGGGCGAGTTTTCCGCGCGGGTGCAATGCGTGAGGAGGACGCATTGCACCCGCACTGAATCCAGACCCATTCATTTCTATAGGGCTGTGCACATGAGCGGTGATTTTCACGCATCACTTCTGCGTTGCGTGAAAATCGCAGCATGCTCTATATTGTGCGTTTTTCACGCAACGCAGGCCCCATAGAAGTGAATGGGGCTGCGGGAAAATCGCAAGCAAGTGCGGATGCAGTTCGATTTTCCCGCATGATTGCTTAGCAACAGGACCAGATCTTTATTATTTTCCCTTATAACATGGTTATAAGGGGAAATAATAGCATTCTTAATAAAGAATGTATAGTAAAATGTGGATGGAGGGGTTAAAAATAATAAAACTTAACTTACCTTTGCCACTTGATCGCGTAGTTGCGATCTGTCATCTCTCTTCATGCTTTAACTAACAGCTTAAGGACCTGTGATGATGTCACATCACATGGTCCAATCACATGGTCCATCACCATGGTAAGATGGACCATGTGATGTGACGTCATCACAGGTCCTTAAGCTGTTAGTTAAAGCATGAAGAGAGATGACAGATCACAACTACGCGATCAAGTGGCAAAGGTGAGTTAAGTTTTATTATTTTTAACCCCTTCATCTTCATTTTACTATGCATTCTTTATTAAGAATGCTATTATTTCCCCTTATAACCAAGTTATAAGGGAAAATAATACATTCTCCAGAATACTCAACCCGAAACCGGACTTCAGTGATGAAGTCCAGCTTCGGATCTGGGTACCAAACATGGCGATTTTTCACACGTGCGTGCAAAACGCATTACAAACGTTTACACCCGCGCGGAAAAATCGCGCATATTTCTGCAACGCACCCGCCTCTTATCCGGGTGTCAAACATGACGCCCGTGTGAAAGAGGCCTTATAGTATCTGTCAGCTGCTACATCAATGCATTGTGTGTGGATAAGAGCTCATGTACAAAAACTTATTTTGTTTCCGTGTCCGTTCCGTTGTTTTTGCGGATGGGATGCGGACCCATTCATTTCATTGGGTACACAAAACAATGCGGACAGCACACCGAGTAATGTCCACACCCTTATGTCCGTTCCGTAGCCCCGCAAATAAGATAGAACATGTCCTTTTCTTATCCATTTTGCGGGCAAGGATAGGCATTGTTACAATGGATACGAGAAAAAACAAACAAAAAAAAAAAACACGGATACTACACGGACGTCATCCGTATTTTTTGCGGACCGCAAAATACATACGGTCGTGTGCCTGAGCCCTAAATGGTAAATGATACCTTGTTCTATATACCAGGACTTTTATACGATGGTTTATCTTTCGATAGGCCATTTACTTCAGATCTGTGGATAGTCAACTCCCGTCACCACCATGATCAGCTGATTGAAGATGGGGAAGGGCGTGTCCCATTGTTGTTTACCGAGCACAGCGCCACATTATTTTAAAGAGGTCCTTTCACCACTCCTCTGACTTGCCAGTTTTAAAGGGGTATTCCCATCACGCGGGTTCATACTTACCTGCTCCCGGCATGCCATCCACTTCCTGGTTTCAGCAGGGGGTGGGCTTCATCTTGATTGAAGTCTTCTCCCGGCCGGGCCGTGCGCTGGACTGAACACGCACGCCGCCGTGCATGCGCAATGGTGACTTCTTCCTGGCAAGTATACTATACTGGCCAGGAAGAAGTCACCATAGCGCATGCGCGGCGGCGTGAGCGTTCAGTCCAGCACGCGGACCGGTCGGGAGAAAAGAGGGCGTATTCTGCGCAAGCGTGGCCACCGGGATTCCAGAGAAGAGCGGTGGCCGTAACCAGGGGACACGGAAGACAACAATTAGGTAAGTATAGCTTAATTTTCTTGTAATTGGTGGGAATTAGTTAATTAAATATATTTAGAAAAATGATCTCTGTTAAATCATTACCAGATTTAACAGTGATCATTGAGATGGGAGTACCCCTTTAATAGCTTCATGCATTTCCCATGTAATACCAATTATGGAGCATCTAATCGTATGACTATGTTGTGCTATTCCTTTATTATTTCCACTAGAAGGTATGAATGATTTGCTAGCAGTCTGCAGTAAGGGTACAGAGGGGAGATAACCAGTTGGGGGTGTGTACCTGCACAGACTCACTCTATCCACTCACACACCCCCAACTGGTTACCACCCCTCCGTACCCTTACTGCAAACTGCTAGAAATCCCCTAATAAATTCTAGTAGAAATAATAGAGGGATAGTACAACATAGAGTCATACGAATAGATGTTACAGAATTGGTATTACATGGGGAATGGATGTCAGGAGTGGTAAAAGGTCCTCTTTCAGTAGCTGTGGCTGGTACTGCAGCTCAGTCCTATTCACCAATACCAGGCACAACCACTAACAAATGTATAGCGATGTGCCTGGCAAACAATGAAGGATACGTGTCACCTGCGACCCCAGCGGCAGATATCAAAGCCTAATAAGAGTGATTTATTCTTCTCTTACCTCCAGGCGGATAAAATGCAGGACACTCTGTGCTGAAGTCCATCTTATCTTTCAGATCATCTTCATTTTCGGTTTCCCATTGTAAACCAATTTTCTGCCAATAATCCAGGGCAGTTTGTCTGAATTTAGAGAAAATGGAACCAGTGAATACAGGTATTCTTGGTAATTGTATCACAACGAACGACAATGGGGTTTAGAAAGCTTCACAAAGCGGAAAATAAATTAGCAGAAATGTGAGAATATATAGTGGATTGTAAAGTGATTGTCTGTGGAAATCTCTTTTTTCATTAATGTGCTGATTGCAGGGTCTCCAGTCACTGGACTAAGTCATCAATATCAGATTGGCGGGGGTCCGACACCCGGCCGATCAGCTGTTTGAAGAGAAGGCGTGTGCCCTGCCGGCGCTGCCTACTCTTCATTGTTTACCTGCTCGCCGTCGTATCTGCAGCAGTCAACGGGTGTAATTACACCCAAGCCATCCCATTCATTTCAATGGGACGGATCGCTCCTATAGAAGGGTATAGGAAGAAGCCGTCTCAATGAAATGAATAGGACGGCTTGGTTGTAATTACACCCGCTCAACCCTGCAGATGCGACGGCGAGCAGGTAAACAATGAACGCAGAAGGCGCGCGCCTTCTCTTCAAACAGCTAAACGGCGGGAGTGCCGGGTGTCGGACCCCTGCCGATCTGATCTTGATGACCTATCTTGAGGATAGGTCATCAATAAAAATAACTTGGACAACCCCTTTAAACCTGTAGTGGAAGTAGGGTGCACATGCTGAAATCTCCCAGCAGCGACACATTAAAAAAAGAGAGAAACTTTGAAATTGGAACATTTAGTAACTCACTTGATGTCAGGAATCTCATCTGTACTGCTGCTCAGCAGAAGAGGTATTAGTTTATGGAAATAGGAATATCTGTCCCTCAGCTCCAAAAGCCAGTTCCCCACTACAATGGTAACTGCAAGACGAACCTGCAAAATAAAATGAATAAAACTCAGGAACTTGTAATAGTCTAGAACGAGCCATGCACAGAAACAGAAGAAGCTGCCGTGACTATTAAAACCAAAAAAGTAACACTAGACGCCCACCCCCCACCGCACATTTCCGTACTGGGGTCCCACACAGCAATCAGTGGTATGGGACCAGCAAAGATGCCCGACATCAGGACCTGAGTAAAGGCCAGCTACCTGAAGAGAAGCCAGGACTGTCAGGGGATGACACGTGGAGGCAATGAGCTGCCAAAATGCGTTGTGATGGAACCTGATGCTGGGTGATACAAGAAAGGGTCGCCAAGTCGGTGCCATGTCTACCCAGCCTGGTCATTGGTTTCATTCTGCTCTGCTATACCCATTATCTCTGTGCAGCACAAGGACAACATCCTACTGCATAATGACCCCCAGACTGAACAGCATGACCACCAACCAGCTGCCTGGACACATTATGGACGTTGCCGACACCCCACGAGAAGAACTGACATCCTACCCTGTAGACACATCTGATTTTGGGGGGTCTGCTCTGATGTCTGATTAATATTTGAGGCTGGATTAATTTAGAATTTATTTAGGGGCCCAGGGTCGGAATTAATTTGGGAGTCCACGGCCACCCTATGCGTCTGCTCTTGGGAGGAGGAAGGGATGGTTTGGGCACTGGAGTCTGGTCCTATTGTCATGCTCCCTCTCTGTCTTGGTTATAACAGTGCGTTCTCTGAATACAGGAAAATCTATGAAATGTCCCTTTAACATCTCGGTTACTGGATGTGACAGTCTTTGTTTTCTTCCAGAAAGGAGCGTCGTTAATGGAGAGTGATTGCCCCCAATTAACAGTGTATGCTTCTAGGACTAAATAACAGCTTGTTTTGATTGAAGAACTTAATGATGAAATTGTTGGATGGGAGTGAAAGGTAATTGCTGGCATCTCAGACGTGTTATGCCAACCATCCTGCTGAAGAGCTTCCTCTTTGGCAAGCACAGCTTCAGCCTACGCGCTCCGGGCGGACCAATCTACTGATTGAGAAATCTCTGACAACAGACCCATGGTAACCCTTACAAGATGTGTGGGGAAGAAACGAGGAGCATGGCTGTACAATCGCTGGGAAATATATATATTTTTTTATTTAGCAAAAAACCAAAAAAAATAAAACTGGAAAACCCAGATCTGAAAGACCTGCGCTTTAGCTTTTTTAAAGCGACCCTCTGGTTAAAAAAAAACAAAATCACGTTAACTGGGGAACAAACTAAAAACGTACCTGGTGACCTCCTTTTCAGCTGCTTATCTGCAAACTCCTGGGCTCTTCTTCTGCCATCCAAGATGGCTGCACCGCTTCTCAGACTATCTGGTCCAGGACACTTCCTGCTTCTCCAGCCCTGCTCCCGGATTGACCAGCACTGCTCACGTGAGCAGTGCTAGCCAATCCGAGGGCAGCAGGAGGTGTCTGGACTACCAAATGCACAGTGTGCACCAGATAGTCTGAGAAGCGTTGCGGCCATCTTGGATGACAGAATAGAAGCGCAGGAATTGGGGGATTTACTGATGAAAAGGAGGGCACCGGGTAAGCGTTTGGTTCAATTCCCAGTTAATGTGAGTTTCTTTTATTGAACCGGGTGGACCAAGAGACCAACATGTCACATGGCCGTAGTGACGGCTATGTCCTTTGCTTACTGGGCACCAAAAAAAGACTGGGTAAATTACCTCGTATTGCCTTGCGGCACAGTTTAGGTACAGTGAGCCAATTTTGCCTGGTTGCTGCAGCATGTACCTTCCTATATGTGCCTACAGCAAGACGTGGTTAAAAATAAAATAAAAAAGTCCCCACCGGTCCTGCAAGGATTACGTCACGCACGTTATTCACGTGACAAACCTTGGCAGTCATGTGCTGTATATGCAAGCCTCACCACTGAGACCAGCGATTGGCTGCAGCGGTCATGTGAATGATGTACATGACATCAATGCTGCAGGATTGGAGGGGCCATTGGAGCAGCGGGGGAATTTAATGAAAAATTATTTTTTTCTTGTATATCATTTCCTCCTTGTAGGCAATTTTCTTAAAGGGGTTTTCAGAGTATTTGATCGGTGGGGGTCTGACACCCAGGACCCCCGCCGATCAGCTGTTTGAGAAGGCACAAGCGCAACGACCTTCTGCAGCTTTTCCTATGCCGTATGATGTCACGCTTATTGGTCTGTGCTCACCAGGGCCGTACATTATATAGCGGCTGTGCTTGGTACTGCCACATTCACTTCAATGGGGCTGAGCTGCAATACCAAGCCTAGCTGCTATATGATGTACGGAGCTGTTCCTGGTGAGCACGAAGAAGGCCGTAGCGCTCACAGGAGCCCCGATGCCCTAAACAGCTGATCTGCAGGGGTCCCGGTTGTCGGACCACCACCAATCAGAAACTGATGACCTATCCAGAAGACAGGTCATCAGTATTAAAGTCTTAGGAAACTCTTTTAAACTCCTGGAGAACCCCTTCAAGTGTGGCTTTGTTCTGCATTTAAAATACATGGATTTTAGGGTCCCAATGGCATAAAAAAAGAGGGGTAAAGGGATAAAAATCAGGACAAAGGGGCGGGGTCGGTTAAACGGATTCTAAACTTTCTTAGAAGTGCCCATGCTACGCAGGATGGTCCAGCCTCTTCCTCAGCACCCCATAAGCCTGACATGTATCCCGTCATCCCTTTGCTTTTATTCCTTGCAACAAGGAATTCCATAGTAAAGATGCATGCAGGGGCCCCTGGCTGGAAGTTGTGGGACAACCCATTTAAAAGGCGTCTGTCAGCAGTTGTGGTGATGCTAAACTGCTGAAAGCCCTAAGTAGGGGCTGAGGAGAGCAAGACAAACACACTGATTGTGGAGCTTTTCTCATCAGGAGTAGTAAGAATATGAACTTTTATTTTAAAAAATACTTCACAGCCCATCCTCTGAGTGACAGCTGTGGCATCCAATCAGGAGACTCCTACAGCTGTCACTCAGAGCAAAGACGAGAGGAGTTGATGCAGCTCAATGCTGAGGGCATTCACAGAGAAGCTTCACCTACTTGGCACTTAAAGAGGACCTTTCACTGGTCCACAGTTTATTAGGCTAAGGTATGTACATGGAGAGCGGCACCCAAGGATGACCCTGCACTTACTTGTATCCCTGGGTGCCGCTCCGTTCGCCTGCAGTAGCCCCCGGTACCGGCGCTCGTGCTTCTCCAATTTTGCCTGGGGCGGAGACATCTTCTTTTGCCCTGGGCTGGAGCGCTGGCCAATCGCAGCACTCAGCTCATATTCAGGATATGAGCTGAGTGCTGCAATTGGCCAGTGCTCCAGCCCTGGGAGAAGAAGACGCCCAGGGCAAAAGAAGATGTCTCCGCCCCAGGCAAAATTGGAGAAGCACGAGCGCCGGTACCGGGGGCTACAGCAGGCGAACGGAGCGGCACCCAGGGATACAAGTAAGTGCAGGGTCATCCCTGGGTGCCGCTCTCCATGTACATACCTTTGCCTAATAAACTGTGGACCAGTGAAAAGTCCTCTTTAAAGCTCAATCTGGCGGAATAAAAGTTCATATTCTTACTCCTCCAGATGAGAAAAGCTCCACAACAGTTATGTTTGTTCTGCTCTCGCTAGTCCCTACCTAGTGCTGTCAGCAGTTTAGCATGGTCATACACTGCTGACAGACTCCCTATATTTCACCGATATTACTCACCTGAGGTGCATCATCGAATAGCCTCTGGGCAAGATGAGAGAGGACATCATCCACAGACTTGCCACTGCCGTACTGTATAACAGCGCCCGTTGTCTGGATGACAGCTACACGCACTTTAGAGTGCTGGTGAGATATCGTCTGCATCAGTGGTTTAATGAGAGATTCAGACTGCATGTGAAAATGTTCTGAAAAATGCAGAAAAAATACATATTATTGCTGATAAAAAAATAAATAAAAAATTACTCCAAAGCATCTTAAGTAAAATAAATAAAAAAAAATGAAGCAACTTTGCAAATAGCCTTGCATACAAATCTCTCACCCTCGTGTCTACAGCCCCTGTGCATACCTGTCTTGTTACCATGGAAACATATAACAAACATACCCTGCGCAGTCTGATCTTGCAGTTTTACGGTCTTCCATCTGTTCCATACTTCTTAGGTCAGCAGGAATTAAAGGACAGAGGAGTATGACCGCAGGATCAGACTACATGGCGTCAGTAGACGGTAACCATAAAGCTACATAGATCTGCATAGGAGCTGTGTACGCAAAACCGAAGGGCAGTTTAGAAGCAATTCTTTGCGGAGCCAAACATTCTGCGAAGATGTGATCACCACTGTGGTCTGTGCTTGTGCAGTACAGGGATGAACCTCCCTATGCCTTGTACTGCGCGGGCGCCGACCACAGTGGCTATTGTGCTGCTGGGAGACTTCATGGCCGGGCGTGAATAAGTCTACGTGACTGGCCCTGTCAGTTAAAGAAGTGGCGCGTGGCACGAAAGGGGCGAGAGGTGCAGGGACCAATTTATATAGGGTCAAAAAGCCATTTTCTCTGCAATAAGTAGACGGAGGGACATGGGGGGGGTGTGTCAGGAACATGAGATTCTGCTGGCAACGAGCTGGTTTTAATAGAATGGATTCGATGACAGATTCCCTTTAAAGGGGTAGTCCCATCTCAGACAATGGGGGCATATCGCTAGGATATCGCTTGCTGACCTGACCTGCAGTCACCAATGGCTTCTACAGGTTGCCCCATGGAAATCCATGACGGGGATCACATGACCGATGCCATGTCTGTTATACTCAGACAGTCCGTGCATGCACTGTACTGTTCACATCCATAGGTTATACAATGCAAAGGCGGTACCTTAGATGCATTATCATTCAGATACCGGCCTCCTGAGTGGCACTAAAGGGGTTTTCATATCGATGGCATGTCCTCGGGAAAGGTCAGCAATATGAGATAGGTGAGGGTCTGACACCCCCACCGATCAGCTGTTTGAAGAAGCTGCGGAGCTCACCGGGGAGTGCCGCCACCTCCTTGCAATGTACATTCATTTGGTAGTGGCTGTGTTTGGTATTACAGCTCACGTGAAAAGGACTGAGCTGCGCCTAGGCCACGTGAGCGATGAACGTTACGTCACATGGCCAAGGAAGAGGTCCCTTCTAACAGCTAATCAGCTGGGGTCCTGGGAGTCAGAGACCCCCTCACCAGGGATCTCCTACTGATTACTTACCCTTGAGGATAGGCCATCAATACAAAATTCCTGGAAACCCCTTTAAAGGGTTTATGCCACTAATAACGCATATCTGCTATCCACAGAACAGGGGATAAGCCATTGATTGCTGGGACCCCCAGTGATCACGAGAAAAGGGTTGCGCAAGTGCTTCCCCATGAGAATGGCGAGGTGTGGCGTCTGCATTAGAAATGAGTGAACTTCAATTTTTAGTTCGGCGTCCAAAGTTCGGGTTCGGGTTATTGTAGCATCCCGTTATGGATTCCGCTACCGCGGACCATACCGGCATTTGGAATCCATAAGGGGATGCTTCATTGAACCCAAACCTTGGACAACCCTAAGGACCTGGGGTGACGTCACCGTCATGTGATCAGTGCAGGGGGTGTGGCTCAGCACTGGATTGGATAAGAGGTGATCCAGTACTGAGCCACGCCCCCTGCATTGATCACATGACGGTGACGTCACCCCAGGTCCTTAGGGTTGTCCAAGGTTCGGGTTCAATGAAGCAGCCCCTTATGGATTCCAAATGCCGTTATGGTCCGTGGTAGCGGAATCCATAACGGGATGCTACGATAACCTGAACTTTGGACGCCGAACTAAAAATCGAAGTTCGCTCATCTCTAGTCTGCATGTCTACCGCTCCATTCCCTCTAAGCACAGTACTCAGCAGCCCCATACTCCATAGAAGCCAATGGAGCGGTGGACAGACATCAGCACCGCCGCTCCATTCTCATAGGGCAGTTCATCAGCACTTGTGGACCCCTGTCCTCATGATCAATGAGGATCCCAGCTGCCAGACCACCACCGATCAAACCCGTCTCCCCTGTGCTGGATAGGGGCCGTGTTAGCGGCACAACCCCTATAACGGGTGCAGATGCCTTAGGCCAGGGATGGGCAAACTGCGGCTCTCCAGCTGTTGCAAAACTACAACTCCCAGCATGCAAAGACTGCTTACAGCTACCAGCCTACAGCAGGGCATGGTGGGAATTGTCATTTTACAACAGCTGGAGCCATTAGAAGCAGCTTCCTGGCATTACCTGGGATGCCCCTGGCATAGTTGGCAGCACACTTGCAGCTTTCCTTCTTGACATCAGGGAAGGGATCCACCATTGTCCTCTGCAGTATCCTGACCATGTCGTCCAGGTAGGGGGCCAGCTTCCTGCCGCACACCTCCACCAGGAGGGTCAGGAGCTGGGTGAGGGCCAGCCTCAGCTCCTCGGAGGGCTCCACCATCTCAGGGCTCCCCAGGCGCTGGGTGATGGCTGGCACCAGGTAGGGCAGCGCCTCCTCGGGTCTGGGGACGTTGGTCACACAGTGGGTGAGGACCTGGATGGCTATCTCCCTGCATTTCTCTGTAGGGTCTGACAGGCACCGGAGCAGCGGTTTCAGCAGCTCCCCGAAGACTTCCTGCAGGGCCCCGCTGGACAGGCGCTTGTCCTCGGCCTCCTTCTGTATGGAGGTCAGGGCCCTCTTCCTGGTGCTCTTATTGTCGTCGTTCAGGCAGTTGAGGTGCCGGGCCAGGGCCTGGGACACTTCACAAGCCGCACGTTGCTCTCCGTCCGCCGCCATGATGGTAACCCCTAGTAACCCAAGCGCTTCCTCACGCACGGCCTGAGCAACGGCGCATTCAAATGGACGAAACTTTATCAACAAGGGATGCAAGGTGAACAGTGCGGAAGAGCGTGTGTTGCAGTTGCTAGGCAACCCATGCTAACTTAAGACCATAGACCTCTTGTATAACAGTCCATAGCAACCAATCACCATTTCTGCACTGAAAATTAAAAAGCTTGAATTAATTGGTTGCTATGGGTCCTGGTCAGTGTGGTAGTCCCTGGCAACGTCTAACTAAATTAGGCTTTATGCACACAACAGTACTTTTGGTTTGCATTGTTTGCAGACGGAACACGGACCCATTCATTTCTATGGCTCTGCAAAAAAAAAAAAAAAGCCATCCGGATCCATAAAACGCAGATCCCGGCTGTGTGCATCCCGCCATTTTGTTTTTGTCTTCAGTAGCAATGTTCTATCCATGTCCGCAAAACAGATAAGAATAGGACATGTTCCATCATTATTTCGGGGCCGCGGAACAGACGTGCGGATGTGCCGTCCGCATCTTTTGCAGTCCCATTGAAATGAATGGGTCCACTTCCGACCCGCAAATGTGTGCATGAAGCCTAAATGGGACTGAGAAAAATGCCGATTGCACAGATCCATATTTTGCCAAACTGCCCAGATACGGTCGTGGGCAGGAGACCTAAGGCCTCACAGTCCGTGGTATCGCCATGACACTGTCTGTGATCCATCCGAGCTTGATCTGCGGTTCCGTGATTTTCGGTCCATGAGTCATCCTTATTCCATCATCTGGCGCATGCGCAGGGCCGATGCCCACAGTGGTCATCACAGTGCATACGCCCAGGCCCTGTGGAGAACTGCACAAGCACAGGATCTCAGCCACTCAAGAGGATGACGCAGGGGTTACAGGGCGGGCCACATGAGGGGGCAGAGCGGCCTGGGCACTTCCGAGCGCTCATTTGCAAATCATTAAAACCATTTTTGCTGCTTCTGAACATCGGATGAAAAGAACAAAAGTACCATTAAATGATGATTATTTGTGCTACAGCGCTATGTAAGCGGCGTAGAAGGTGACATTTTGGTGAAAGACTCCCTTTAATAATCTTTATTTATATCGCGTCAACATATTCCGCAGCGCTTTACAGTCAGGGGGTTCATGTACAATAACATGGCAACAAACAAGTGTAAAACAAGAGGCATAAGGGCCCTGCTCCCAAGAGCTTACAATCTATGAGGAGATGCTGTAGGAATACACGTTATACAGCAGTGATAATAGTGACAGCAGTAATATTAGTGACATCACTGGTGACAGCAGTACTGATAATAGTGACATCACTGGTGACAGCAGTACTGATAATAGTGACAGCAGTAATATTAGTGACATCACTGGTGACAGCAGTACTGATAATAGTGACATCACTGGTGACAGCAGTACTGATAATAGTGACAGCAGTAATATTAGTGACATCACTGGTGACAGCAGTACTGATAATAGTGACATCACTGGTGACAGCAGTACTGATAATAGTGACAGCAGTAATATTAGTGACATCACTGGTGACAGCATTACTGATAATAGTGACATCACTGGTGACAGCAGTACTGATAATAGTGGCAGCAGTAATATTAGTGATATCACTGGTGACAGCATTAGTGATAATAGTGACATCACTGGTGACAGCAATACTGATAATAGTGACAGCAGTAATATTAGTGACATCACTGGTGACAGCAGTACTGATAATAATGACAGCAGTAATATTAGTGACATCACTGGTGACAGCAGTACTGATAATAGAGGCATCACTGGTGACAGCAGTACTGATAATAGTGACATCACTGGTGACAGCAGTACTGATAATAGTGACATCACTGGTGACAGCAGTACTGATAATAGTGACATCAATGGTGACAGCTGTACTGATAATAGTGACATCACTGGTGACAGCATTACTGATAATAGTGACATCACTGGTGACAGCAGTACTGATAATAGTGACATCACTGGTGACAGCAGTACTGATAATAGTGACAGCCCTGGTGACAGCAGTGCTGATAATAGTGACAGCAGTAATAATAGTGACATCACTGGTGACAGCTGTACTGATAATAGTGACATCACTGGTGACAGCAGTACTGATAATAGTGACATCACTGGTGACAGCATTACTGATAATAGTGACATCACTGGTGACAGCATTACTGATAATAGTGACATCACTGGTGACAGCAGTGCTGATAATAGTGACAGCAGTAATATTAGTGACATCACTGGTGACAGCATTACTGATAATAGTGACATCACTGGTGACAGCAGTACTGATAATAGTAACATCACTGGTGACAGCAGTACTAATAATAGTGACAGCAGTAATAATAGTGACATCACTGGTGACAGCAGTACTGATAATAGTGACATCACTGGTGACAGCAGTACTGAAAATAGTGACAGCCCTGGTGACAGCATTACTGATAATAGTGACATCACTGGTGACAGCAGTGCTGATAATAGTGAAAGCCCTGGTGACAGCATTACTGATAATAGTGACATCACTGGTGACAGCAGTGCTGATAATAGTGACAGCCCTGGTGACAGCATTACTGATAATAGTGACATCACTGGTGACAGCAGTGCTGATAATAGTGACAGCAGTAATATTAGTGACATCACTGGTGACAGCATTACTGATAATAGTGACATTACTGGCGACAGCAGTGCTGATAATAGTGACAGCCCTAGTGACAGCAGTAATAGTGACAGGCCTGGTGACAGCAGTAATAGTGACAGGCCTGGTGACATCAATGGTGACAGCAGCAGTAATAGTGCCATCACTGGTGACAGCAGTAATAGTGACAGCCCTGGTGACATCACTAATAATAGTGACAGGTCTGGTGACAGCAGTAATAGTGACAGCCCTGGTGACATCAATGGTGACAGCAGTAACAGTGACAGCCCTGGTGACATCAATGGTGACAGCAGTAACAGTGACAGCCCTGGTGACATCACTGGTGACAGCAGTAATAGTGACAGCCCTGGTGACTTCGCTGGTGACAGCAGTAATAATAGTGACAGCCCTGGTGACATCAGTAATAGTGACAGCCCTGGTGACAGCAGTAATAATAGTGACAGCCCTGGTGACATCACTGGTGACAGCAGTAATAATAGTGACAGCCCTGGTGACATCACTGGTGACAGCAGTAATAATAGTGACAGCCCTGGTGACCAGGGGCGTAGCTAACGGCTCATGGGCCCTGGTGCAAGAGTTCAGCTTGGGCCCCCTTTCCCTAAGTGCTTTGTGTATTTTCTTATGCGGCACAAGGGTCTTTGGGCCCCCTCAGGCTCCTGGGCCCGGTAGCGACTGCTACCTCTGCACCCCCTATAGCTACGCCCATGCTGGTGACATCACTAGTGACAGCAGTAATAATAGTGACAGCCCTGGTGACATCACTGGTGACAGCAAGGCTGATAATAGTGACAGCCCTGGTGAAATCACTGGTGACAGCAAGGCTGATAATAGTGACAGCCCTGGTGACATCACTGGTGACAGCAGTAATAATAGTGACAGCCCTGGTGACATCACTGGTGACAGCAGTAATAATAGTGACAGCCCTGGTGACATCAGTAATAATAGTGACAGCCCTGGTGACAGCAGTAATAATAGTGACAGCCCTGGTGACAGCAGTAATAATAGTGACAGCCCTGGTGACATCACTGGTGTGACAGCAAGGCTGATAATAGTGACAGCCCTGGTGACAGCAGTAATAATAGTGACAGCCCTGGTGACATCACTGGTGACAGCAGTAATAATAGTGACAGCCCTGGTGACATCACTGGTGTGACAGCAAGGCTGATAATAGTGACAGCCCTGGTGACAGCAGTAATAATAGTGACAGCCCTGGTGACATCACTGGTGACAGCAGTAATAATAGTGACAGCCCTGGTGACATCACTGGTGACAGCAGTAATAATAGTGACAGCCCTGGTGACATCACTGGTGTGACAGCAAGGCTGATAATAGTGACAGCCCTGGTGACAGCAGTAATAATAGTGACAGCCCTGGTGACATCACTGGTGACAGCAGGGCTGATAATAGTGACAGTCACGCAGCCAGCAGCAATAAAAGAGATGCGCGAAAACGAGGTTGAGTGACGTCACCGGCAGCAGTGTCAGCGCTGGAGCCCGGGCCCCGACACCTCTCCCTCCCCGCTCCGGTAAGACTCGCACACCGACCTCCCCCCATCCCCCAGGCCGGGCTAGCAGAGCCCCCACCCCTCCCCCAGCTTTGCAGCATCCTCTTCCTTCCGTTTTCCTTGGATACCTAACGGTAAGGAGCCCCGTCCTCCCCCTCATCCCTGGCAGCGGGCACACACTGTCACCCTATGCGCACGACACACTGACGATAATAACCATCTCGCGACCGGCGGCTCCTGCTGTGTGCGGTGCACCCTGTAAACAACCCCCTCCCCCCACTAGCGCCGCACGGTACATCCTGCTCGGGGGGGTCTCTATTCTAGATGGGGGCACAGTGCGGCAGCGATCACACCGCGGGGGGACAGGCAGATGTAGCCGGGCTGAGGCGCGGGTCTCCGGCTCTCTGGGGCTGCATTGTTGATGCGTCGTGATGACTGTCATACTGGCTTTTCTGCAGTCCTGGGGGAAGCAGAGTCGGATCTCATAACCTCAGCTCTGCTACATCTGCACGGAGGGCACAGGCTGGGCATGGGGAGGAGGTTGTTGTTGTGCTGACGGTGTACCCCTCCGGCTACTAACAGGAAGGATAGTGGTGGTGTGTGAGCCAGAGGTTCTAGCCAGTGACTGACATCTCATAGCCTCAAGTATTCACTGGAGTGTCATAGTAGTGATATTACAGTCATAGTAGTGATATTATAGTCATAGTAGTGATATTACAGTCATAGTAGTGATATTACAGTTAAAGTAGTGATATTATAGTCATAGTAGTGATATTATAGTCATAGTAGTGATATTACAGTTATAGTAGTGATATTATAGTCATAGTAGTGATATTACAGTTATAGTAGTGATATTATACTTCTAGTAGTGATATTATCGTCATAGTAGTGATATTACAGTTATAGTAGTGATATTATAGTCATAGTAGTGATATTACAGTTATAGTAGTGATATTATACTTCTAGTAGTGATATTATCGTCATAGTAGTGATATTACAGTTATAGTAGTGATATTATAGTCATAGTAGTGATACTATCGACATAGTAGTGATATTATAGTCATAGTAGTGATATTACAGTTATAGTAGTGATATTATAGTCATAGTAGTGATACTATCGACATAGTAGTGATATTATAGTCATAGTAGTGATATTACAGTCATAGTAGTGATACTATCATCATAGTAGTGATACTATCATCATAGTAGTGATACTATCATCATAGTAGTGATACTATCATCATAGTAGTGATACTATCATCATAGTAGTGATATTACAGTCATTGTAGTGATATTATCGTCATAGTAGTGATATTATAGTTATAGTAGTGATATTATCATCATAGTAGTGATATTATAGTCATATTAGTGATATTATCATGATAGTAGTGATATTACAGTTATAGTAGTGATATTATAGTTATACTAGTGATATTATAGTTATAGTAGTGATATAATAGTTATGGTAGTGATATTACAGTTATAGTAATGATATAGTTATAGTAGTGATATTATAGTCATAGTAGTAATATTATAGTTATAGTAGTGATATTATCGTCATAGTAGTAATATTATAGTCATAGTAGTGATAGTATAGTTATAGTAGTGATATTACAGTTATAGTAGTGATATTACAGTTAACAGTGATATCACAATTATAGTAGTGATATTATAGTCATAGTAGTGATATTACAGTTATAGCAGTGATATTACAGTTATAGTAGTGATATTATAGTCATAGTAGTGATATTACAGTTATAGCAGTGATATTATGGTCATAGTAGTGATATTATAGTTATAGCAGTGATATTACAGTTATAGCAGTGATATTACAGTTATAGTAGTGATATTACAGTTATAGCAGTGATATTACAGTTATAGTAGTGATATTATAGTTATAGTAGTGAAATTATAGTTATAGTAGTGATATAATAGTTATGGTAGTGATATTACAGTTATAGTAATGATATAGTTATAGTAGTGATATTGTAGTCATAGTAATGATATTATAGTTATAGTAGTGATATTATCGTCATAGTAGTGATATTATCGTCATAAGTGATATTATAGTCATAGTACTGATATTATCGTCATAGTAAAGATATTACAGTTATAGTAGTGATATTATCGTCATAGTAGTGATATTATAGTCATAGTAGTGATAGTATAGTTATAGTAGTGATATTACAGTTATAGTAGTGATATTACAGTTAACAGTGATATCACAGTTATAGTAGTGATATTATAGTCACAGTAGTGATATTACAGTTATAGCAGTGATATTACAGTTATAGTAGTGATATCACAGTTATAGTAGTGATATTATAGTCATAGTAGTGATATTACAGTTATAGCAGTGATATTACAGTTATAGTAGTGATATTATAGTCATAGTAGTGATATTACAGTTATAGCAGTGATATTATATTCATAGTAGTGATATGATAGTTATAGTAGTGATATTATCGTCATAGTAGTAATATTACAGTTATAGCAGTGATATTATAGTCATAGTAGTGATATTATAGTTATAGCAGTGATATTACAGTTATAGCAGTGATATTACAGTTATAGTAGTGTTATTATAGTCATAGTAGTGATATTATAGTTATAGTAGTGATATTATCGGCATAGTAATGATATTACAGTTATAGCAGTGATATTACAGTTATAGCAGTGATATTGCAGTTATAATAGTGATATTATAGTCATAGTAGTGATATTATAGTTATAGTAGTGATATTACAGTTATAGCAGTGATATTACAGTTATAGTAGTGATATTATAGTCACAGTAGTGATATTATAGTTATAATAGTGATATTATCGTCATAGTAGTGATATTACAGTTATAGCAGTGATATTACAGTTATAGCAGTGATATTATAGTCATAGTAGTGATATTACAGTTATAGTAGTGATTTTATAGTCATAGTAGTGATATTATAGTAGTGATATTATAGTTACTATTTGCTCTCGGGGTCTGCAGCCACAGATCGGGGCACCCTCTGCTTGTCTGTGGACCGGCTGCTGCTGAGGACCCCAACATTAGAGTTTGGGGCCAAATTATTCCCCCTTTTTCTTCTCCCTTTAGCTGCTGTTGACTTTCGGGAGAGGAGTTGTGAGGCAATGGGATTTTCTTCTGTGCAGATGATGGGGATGTGCAGCAAGTCTGGGGCACTGCTAGGCCGGGTGTAGCACCATTCAGGAAAAAACTGTAAGGGGCCCAGTACTTAAAGTCTCATTCAGATGGCCATATGCTGTCTGCAAAAATGTGGATACGTTTTTTTGCTGACAGATCAGCATGTCCGCAAAAAAACGGACTGCATTCCGCATTTTTGCAGACCCATAGACTTCAATAAGGCCACGTCCTGATTTTCACTGACAAGTGTAGGACATGTTTTATTTGTTTTACGGAGCCGTAGAACTGAAGAATAAGGCCGCATAGAAGTGAATAGGTCTGCATCTAATCCGCCAAAAAAACGGATCTGCATTTAGGCGGACAGCATACGGCTGTCTGAATGAGCCCTTACTGAGAATCTTAACCCTTGTCGGTTCCAGCAGCTGGACACACACTGACCAGACACACAGCAATGTGTCATCCATGTGTATGGGGATAAAAACCCGCTGGGCTATAGACTACAGGGCGTATGCTCGACTGCCGCTCCATTCATATCCTTCTAGCTGAAGTCATGTGATCTGTCCAATCGGTAGGTGGAAATTGGTTTTGGCTAGAATACCACTTTAATAATTCCTTTCATCTGGCACCCATGACTCCTTTAGGGCTCATGCACACAAACGTATTTTTTTCAGTGTCCGTTTTTTTTGCAGCTCATATGCGGAACCATTCACTTCAATGGTGCCGCAAAAAAACGGAAATCATTCCGTGTCCATTTGTCCGCATGGCCATTCTGCAAACAAATAGAACATGTCCTATTATTGTCTACTTGACAGACAGGGATAGGACTGTTCTATTAGGGGCTGGACGTCCCATTCCGCAAAATAAGTAATGCACATCGCCGGTATCCGTGTCTTGCGGATCCGCAATTTGCAGACTGCAAAACATCAACGCTCCTGTGCATGAGCCCTAAGGCTACATGCACACGACAGTGAAAAATGGGCCATTTTTAGCACCAGTGAAAGTCTATGGCGCTATTCACATGGCCGTTCTTTTTATGGCCAGTGAATAGCGTCTGTCCAAAAATAGTACATGTCCTATTTTTGGCCGTTTCCATGGCCGTGCGGACCCAATTGAAATCAATGGGACCGTTTTTAACAGCCGATTGACAGGAGTGCACCCGTCTAACGGCCGTTAAAAACGGGTACACAGGTTAAAGAAAATGTCCCCCATGGTTTTATATATTGCTCCCATAGTACCCCGCAGCCAAAAACAAATAAAAAAACTCACCTCATCCACTTGCTCGTGGTGCGGCAGTCTCTTCTCTCTTCATTGAGCAGGACCTGCCGAAGGACCGGCGATGTGCGTGGTGACGTAACCACGTGGGAGCGCGCAGTGACGTCATCGCGCACATCACAGGTCATGTTCAGTGAAGGTAGAAGAGACTGCTGCAGCGCGAGCAAGTGGATGAGGTGAGTTTTTTTTTTTGTTTTGTTTTGTAAAATCAACAAAACAAAAACAGCGGGGGGCCATTATGGGGGCATTATTCAAACCATGGGGGAAATTGTTTTAGACGGGGGCATTATTTACCCCTTTAAGGACCGGAGGTTTTTTACTTTTTGAGTTTTCGTTTTGCGCTCCCCGCCTTCCCATAGCCATAGCTTTTTTATTGTTCGGTTCACATAGCCATATGAGGGCTTGTTTTTTGTGGGACAAGTTGTACTTTCCAACGCCACCATTTAATATTGCATATGATGTAGTGGGAAGTGGGGAAAAAATTCCAAATGGGGTAAAATTGCAAAAAAAAAAGCTATTCCGCCACAGTTTTGTGGCTTTTTAAATTCCGATGTGAGATAAAACTGACCGGTTTCTTTTACTCTACAGGTCAGTACGAATCCGGCGATACCCTATATGAATAGGTTTTCTTGCGTTTTGATAGTGAAAAAAAAATTCAAAAGTGGGAAAAAATCAGTTTTACTTTTTTGTCACCATGTTTTGACCCCTATAACTTTTTTGTAATTATATGTACGGAGCTGTGTGGGGGCTCATTTTATGCGTCATAATCTTATCTTTTTATTGATACCATTTTGGGGTGTGTATGACGTTTTGATCACCTTTTATGTAATTTTTTGTGGAAAATGAAGCGACCAAAAATGGCGAATCTGCCATTTGGACGCTTTTTTCCGTTTTGCTGTTTGACGTGTGGGGAATACTTTTTTTATATTTTTATACTTATGGGCGTTTTCGCACATTACGACACCCATGATGTGTATTTTTTAATTTTTTAATTTTTTTATTTTTATTTTAGCAAAAGGGGGGTGATTTGAACTTTTATGTTTTTATTTATTTATTTATTTTTTTAACTTTTTTTTTTTTTTTACACTTTTATATAGTTCCCATAGAGAACTATAACTTACAATCATTTGATTGTGATTTTCATACATTCCAATGCAATAGCATTGGAATATATAAACAAATCGCATATTTCCTATGAAGCCTATTACAGGCAATGGCTCCATAGGAAATACTACAGAGCAGCCTGGGTTTCATTCATAGAGACCCAGGTTACTACAGGCGCGCTCCGGCTCCTCCGATCGCCACACGGGGGAGCCAGAGAGCAAACCGAAAGTAAAACTTTTGGTTTGTGCGCACTCAGATGCCGTGGTCAGGATTGACCACGGCATCTGAGGGGTTAAATGTCCGCGATCAGCATCGCTGCCGGACGCGGACATTAGCCGCGGGTGTGTGCTACAGGAACCATGCGGACACCCGCGGCTAAGGCGCCCGCATGGAGCAGGAGCGGGCTCCATCTTTAAAGACCGGACGCAGGACGAAAATGTACGTCCTGTGTCCTTAAGAGGTTTAGGTGGGGACCTACATTGGGGGCATTATTAAAGATGGGGACAGTAAAAAAAATTCCTACACTATGGGGGCATTATTAAAGCTGGGATCCTACCTGGGGGCATTATTAAAGCTGGGGGCACTATAAAAATATTATTTACACCGTGGGAGACATTATTTTAGCTAGGGTGCATTATTAAAGCTGCCAATCACATTCATCCATTTTTCATGTCCGTTTTTAACGGACATGAAAAACTGATGGAAAACGGACATTAAAAACGGATACACGGACAGAAAATGGATGCACACACTGATGCAAAATGGCCATGAAAAACTGACAGTGTGTCCGTTTTTAACGGACGTTTTCTTTCACTGTCGTGTGCATGTAGCCCTGTTGAGGAGCTGTCTCCTCTCCTGACATGTCTGCTTTAGTAACTACTTGCACTCCTCATGTAATAACTATTCTGGAGCCTCTATTCTTATGGATCCAAGTTTTGCTATTCCTTTATTATTCCTACAAGAAGTTCTGAATGAATTGCCAGCAGTCTGCGGTAAAGGTCCTTGAGTTGAAGGGGGGTGTCCCTGCACAATCGGACACTGAATGAGTAGTGTCAGACTGTGTAGGGACACGCCCCCAACTGGTAACACCCAGTTAGATCTTTATTACAAACTGCTATCAATTCATTCTTAACTTCTAGCAGGAATATTGGGTTATGCCACGATGGATGTAAAAAAAGGAAAATCAGACATCATATTGTACAATACCTTTCTAACAACGCTAGAACCAGCCCTGTACCTCACATGGATCCAGAGATCTCCCCATTCATTGTTCCAATTGCTCTGCTAAATTATCTTCAGCCCGGCAGCTCAGGAGGTGTGTCCTTTCTGCTGCAGCTCTCTCCCTGTAACTGCTACAGGTTCTAACAGAACATATGGCTGGTGGCAGTTGCAGATTTAAACTGAGCGCGCTCGACCAGCTCAGCAGGACGGACAGAAAATAAGGAAAAGAACAAACAGCAGGTGGCGCTATACGGATGCATTTTATTGAATAGCTCAGTGGCTATGCTAAATTTTTAATTACATTCAATTACAAAAGTGTTCAGATCCAGGTACTGGTTTGAAAAATGTAGAATATGTTTTGTGACACAACCCCTTTATCGCAGATTATCCTACTACAACTGTCGCCTCCTTCTTCTACTCCACATTATATCTCAGGCTCTCATTGGAAACAAGTGCTGAATTATCACTCTTTCTGGATTAGCAGATGCCAGACTAAAGGAATATCAATCAATCCCTGATCCGTGTCCACCTGTAGCCTGACCTGTCTTACTGCAGAGGACAACCTACAAAACGTGTACTACAGATCTCGTTCTCTTTCTAGGCTTACAGCAAGCTTTTTCCAGCAATTCAAGATGGCGTCTTCATCCTCGTCTAACCTAGAAGATGAAAGTCTAAAAGGCTGCGAAATCTACGTGCAGAAATTTAACATCCAGCAAATCTTGAAGGAATGTATCGTAAACCTGTGCATTGCGAAGCCCGATCGCCCCATGAAGTTCCTGAGGGAACATTTCGAGAAACTGGAGAAGGTCAGTAGTCAGGCAGCGATGCTTTATATGTGTTGTCAGCCTGTTAAAATAAGACTTTGAAGTGTTAAAGGGGCATTCCCACTTCTTTGAGGCAATTTTTTTTTTTTTTTATGATTGTATTTTACTCATTTTGGGCTAAAAATCTATTTTTCAGTTGGTCTTTATTAAAAATGTTCAGCCGTTTTTGAGATACAAGGGTTAAAAATCAGTCTGATTGCAGAGTATTACTTCTCAGTCCCCTCAGCTGAGAGCTCATGTGAAGCCTTATCTCTGATCTCCTGACCTCATAAACACTCAGTATAGCTAAACTCTTAGCAAACTGATAAAATATAAAAATGAGTGTTTATGAGGTCAGGAGATCAGAGATAAGGCTTCACATGAGCTGTCAGCTGACGGGACTGAGACGTAATACTCTGCAAACAGACTGATTTTTAACCTTTGTAACTCAAAAATCACTGAACATTTTTACATAATTGTTTAGCCTAAAATGAGTAAAATACAATCATAAAAAAAATTGCTGCAAAGGTGTCCATAGCCTTTAAGTCTTAAAGGAATAGTTCACAACGTTCTGAATTTCACTTTGGACGTCCACTTTGTAAATGTTTTCTTTTCTAGTTATGGCTAAACGAGATCCTGAATTCTGCCGATTTCCTTTTACCAGAGAACAATGCATTGTGGGAAATCAGATGACATTTAGGGCTAAGCCATTGGGTCCCGTGGTCTATTACCAATGGATTTTGACAGCAGTTTTTAATATGAATGGAGACAAGGGCATGAAATAATCAAAAAAGGTGCAAAAGCTGTAAAGAAAGGGATCTGCAAAGTTACTGTATTTTTGGGACTATAAGACGCACCTAGGATTTGGAGGGGGAAAATAAGAAAAAAAATATTTTCCATCAGAACTCAGAGCAGACCCCTAAATCAGACCCGTATTGTTCATCAGACCCTCTTCAGACCCTAATCCTCATCAAACCCCCAAATTAGACCCTCTTATTCTCCATCAAGCCTCAGATCAGACCCCAAAATTAGAGCCATCAGCCTCTCATCAGACCCCCCAGCCTCCATCAGCCTCCCCTCGTACCCTCCAGCCTCCATCAGATTCAGATCAGCCCCCATCAGACTCTCCAGCCCCATCAGCCTCAGATCAGACCCCCTAGCCTGCATTAGCCTCAGATCAGACCCCCAATCAGCCTCAGATTGGACCCCCCAGCCCCCATCAGCCTCAGATCAGACCCCCAGTCCTCATCAGCCTCAGATCAGACCTCCAGCCCTAATCAGCCTCAGATCAGCCCCCCCATCAGCCTCAGATCAGACCCCCCCAGCCGCACTCAGCCACAGATCAGACCCCCTAGCCTCCATTATCCTCAGATCAGACCCCCCAGTTTCCATCAGACTCAGATCAGACCCCCAATCAGCCTCAGATTGGACCCCCCAGCCCCCATCAGCCTCAGATCAGACCCCCAGCCCCCATTAGCCTTAGATCAGACGATAGTGAGGGACGTCAGACAAATGTTTCCTTATACGCGTCTTGATGTCATTTGTAGTGCACCCAGCATATTGCACTGCAAGTGATTAGATTTTCCGCAGAGTCAGCATTACAGCTTAAATACTGTTTAATAGTAAAAGTCTTTCCACTTGCAGTAGATGTCACTTTTTGAGAGGGTTTCCTATCCTTATAGCATTTATATGGCTGCACATAGTGTTTGCATTTGTTAAAAAATTAGAAATCTCGCGCCCGTTGTATAGTCACTGTGAGAGTGCAGGTAAAGCTTGCTTTTACTGTCTATGGATATAGTTTAAATGCACATGACACCACCTGCAGGTCATTATTGAGTACTGCACCCGCTCAATGCAGGTTAAAGCTTTGCGCATTTTCGAAGAAAGATTGGCCGTTTTAATTCTGATCAAGCAGTTTTGGCGTAAGGTTTTATATGGTCTACTTATATTTGCATGTAGTTCCCAAAATATGCTGGCATGTTAAAGGGGTTGTCTCACTTCAGCGAGTGACTTTTATCATGTAGAGCAGGCATCCTCAAACTGCGGCCCTCCAGATGTTGTAAAACTACAACTCCCAGCATGCCCAGACAACCTACAGCTATCAAGCTACAGCAGGGCATAGTGGGAATTGTAGTTTTACAACATCTGGAGGGCCGCAGTTTGAGGATGCCTGATGTAGAGAAAGTGAACACAAGGCCTTGTATTGCCTCCTTTGCCGGTGTTCTGAGAAAAAGCCTTAACTTGAAAAATAACCTTACCCCACGTGACTACCACGGCACGGCACCTCCGCACAAGCGCAGTACCCTGGCATTGTAAAAACTCCTTACCCTCACTACACAGCGCGCTTCAGATTCATTGCTGGCTGGCGCGCTGTGTAGTGAGGGTAAGTAGATTTTACAATCCACGCATGCGCAGATTTAACAAGACAAAAGACCGTCAGATCTCCTTAACCCTGAGAGTGCACGCGCGTCCATGAGTCAACGCTCACTGTGATTTTACCTTACCCATGCCCTGGTACTGCGCTTGCGCGGAGGTGCCGTGCCGTGGTACTGCGCTTATGCACACCCCCAGAAGTCAAGTGGGGTAAGGTTATTTTTCAACTTAAGGCTTTTTCTCAGAATTTTTATAATGACAGTCTATGGTGTCGCATTGCGACATGCTGCGACTGCGACACGACAGTCGCAAAAAACCATCCAAAATGGATTTTTTGCGACTGTCACATGTCGCAGTGCGACACCATAGACTATCATTATAAAAATTGTCGCGCGACATCAATGACGCGCAACACATGTTGTAGTGTAGTTGTGCCCTATGTGTCGCGCAACTTATTTGTCGTCGTGTAGCCCTAGCCTTACTGTGTGCCTGCAGGAGAACAACCTGAGGGCGGATGTCACCGGCTTCATCAATAATTGTCCCAGGAGTAAATAGCAGTGATTGCACACTTCCCCTTTCATGTTCTTCCTCTTTTATGGTTTTTGTATGCTTTTGAGCATTCCGATATTGTATCCTGCGGAGGTCAGGGACGTCGTGTGAAAGAGGAAGTGAGCAGGGATTCGTGCCAAACGGTGGGAGTGACAAGCCCTATAGGGGTCTGTGGCCCTCATTTATGGCATTAAAGGCCATGGACACCTTCGTATTTTCTGATTTCCCTCCTAAATGCAAAAAGTTAAAGTGGTTTTCCAGCCAAAACCAAATACATTTAAAAAACATAAGAATGATGTGAAAAAGAAAATGGGTCTCATTAAAAAATCTTATTTTTTGACCGTGTCTGTTCTGTTTTTTTGCATCCTTTATGTGGAACCATTCATTTCAATGGGGCCACACAAAAAAAAATGGATGTCACATGGATGTCATCCGTTTTTTCTCCGGACCGCAAAATACATACAGTCGTGTGCATGAGCCCTTAGAGGTAGCAGCAGGAGGTTGTACACAGCAGGTGTGTGTGTGGAGGAGAGGAAAGACTCCAAGGAGGCAGCTCATAAACGCTGTAGATAAGGAGGAAAGCACACACAAGGCAGTTTGCAGGGGTAAGGCAGCAGCATCCTGGACACACAGATCCAACATGTGTTACTGGGAGGGACATGTCCACAAAAAAGTCTGAAACTAGGAGCAGGTTGTAAACTGAATGACAAGGGGTCTGAAAATGAATGGAGGAATGAGGATTGCAGACTAAAACACAGAGCGAGTTTTTCTACTCAAGGTAATCACTGTAAGGCTACTTTCACACCTGCGCTTTCCCTTTCCGCTATTGAGATTCCTCATAGGATCTCAATATCGGAGGAAAATGCTTTAGTTTTGTCCCCATCCCTTGTCAATGGGGAGAAAACTGAACTAAAGAGAACCAAATGCACCAGAATGCATTCCGTTTCATTGCGTTCCCGTGACGCACACAAAAGCGCTGCAAGCAGCGTTCTTCAATGCGTCCTGGGATTTGGAGCAAAGCGCATCCGTCATGACTCACAATGTAAGTCAATGGTGACGAATCCGTTTTCTCTGATACAAAAGAAAACGGATCCGTCCCCCATTGACTTACAAGTAGTGGCAGCCGCTTACCTTTTCTCCCTCCTGTGGTAATAATCATGCATGTATGTAAATGGAGTAAGTGGTATCTGGCAGCTACTTACCTTTTCTCCCTCCTGTGGTAATAAGCATGCATGTATGTCAGTAGAGTAAGGGCTCATGCACACGACTGTATTTTGTTTCCTTGTCCGTTCCATTTTTTTTTGCTGATCTGATGCAGACCCATTCATTTCAATGGGTCCACAAAAAATGCGGACAGCACCCTATGTGCTGTCCGCAACAGTACGTCCGTTCTGTAGCCCTGCAAAAATAAATAGAGCATGTCCTATTTAGTTTGCGGACAAGGATAGGCGTTATTACAATGGATCCACAAAAATAACGGATCCGCAAAAAAAAGATGCCATACCGCCGTTTTTTTGGCGGATTTGCATGTAGCCTAAGTGGTATCTGGCAGCTGCTTACCTTTTCTCCCTCCTATGGTAATAAGCATGCATGTAAGTGGTATCTGGCAGCTGATTACCTTTTCTCCCTCCTATGGTAATAAGCATGCATGTATGTCAGTAGAGTAAGTGGTATCTGGCAGCTGATTACCTCTTCTCCCTCCTATGGTAATAAGCATGCATGTATGTCAGTAGAGTAAGTGGTATCTGGCAGCTGCTTACCTTTTCTCCCTCCTGTGGTAATAATCATGCATGCTATCTAATTTCTCTAGTTAGATATACAGGCAGGAGAAGCCAAGACCCTATTAATAATATATCAGTAAAAGCGGCATAAAGCTTATATATTGTTGGGGGGGGGGTTGTATAGATTAAATATTTTAAAGTCCCAAATCCAGCTTCTGAGCTTGCTTAGGAAGGGCTTTGCCCTTCCAGTTCAGTTCTCTATGCTTTGGGCACAGTACAGGGGGCCACTCGAGCCCTTCTGTTGGCTGCTGGCTGGATGTATGATGATCTGATGCTGTCTGCATTAATAAATGGTATGTGCAGCAGGTTCTTATGCACCTGGCTGGCGGTCCTTCTGAATTCAACCGTATTGCCGCCTTTGGAGCGGTATTTTCTGCTGCACTACGGTATTGCTGGCCCCTCGTACTTCTGTTGTCCCCGCCTACTTGTGTTGCCCACCTTCTGTTAAATTGGGCCTGCCTACAATATGGCACCTCCTTTAGGTTTTATTTTCAGACCGCCCCTGCTGGTTGCAACTTCATTCTGAATCTGGGGCAAAAATTAGCTTTTTTGTTACTCTGCTTGGTCCAATAACAAATGATCATGTCTCCTGGGTTGAATTTATATACATTTACCCTTTTTCTTTTAAATTGGATGGTAGAGTTGTTTCGGTACCAAAATTTTGATTCGGTATCGATACCATAAAAAAGTATTGCGATACTCGATACCATTCGATACCACGTGAAAAAAATAAAAACGCCAAAAAAATCCGCGTGCATTCCACATTTTATGAAACCGCCGGATCATAATACAACAGTCCTATCCTACTTTTTTGTGGGGACAAGGCGACTAAAAGAAAATGGCGAATCGTTTTTCTTTTTTTTTCTTTTACGGCGTTCACCGCATAAAAGTGGATTTTTTAATAGTTTGGACTTTTGAGACGCGGCGATATGTAATATTTTATTTATGTATTGTTTATATATTTTATATGTAAAATTGGGAAAGGGGGTGATTTATAATTAATATTTTGGTGTACTTTAACTTTTTTTTTTTTTTTTTACAGTTTATTTATTAACTATTTCCCCCTTAGAGGCTAGAACCTGGGATATTCTCATCCTATTCACCCTGATAGAGCTCTATCAGGGTGAATAGGACTCATCCTCTCTCCCTGCTGCCCTGTGCTCTGTGCACACAGCAGCAGGGAGCAGACCAAGGCAGCCAGGACTTCAGAAGCGTCCTGGTTACCATGGTAACCGATCGGAGCCCCAGCATTACACTGCTGGGGCTCCGATCACTGCCACCAATGAGGAGGAGGTGAGGGGACCCTGTGGCCACTGCCACCAATGATTTTATTACTGGGGGGAAGGGGGGAGGATGGGGGAGGCACGCACTGCCCACCAATGTTTTAATACTAGGGAGGGGGAGGGGGTGGGCGCACTGGCCACCAATGCCTACTAAAGTTCATATATAAATGCAGGCAGAAGACACAGGCTGCCGGCACCTGCCTGTGACCCAGCACTGCGATCAGAGGCTATTACCCCTCAGGTGCGGCACCTGAGGGGTTAATTGCCGCAGATCGCAGTGCTGGGTCACAGGCAGGTGCCGGCAGCCTGTGTCTTCTGCCTGCATTTATGTATGAAACGGTACTCGGCATTGCTGGCCAGTGCGCCCGCCCCCGCTCCGCCCCCCTCTTGCTCTATGGGTTGCAGCGGCAGCACATGGGGAGGGAGAGACCGCCTCCTTCTCCCTGTGCTGCGGAGGAGAACATGGCCGCGCTGAGAGCGGCGCAGCCACGCTCTCCTATACTGGGCTGTGCAGTAGCGCAGCCCAGTATCGATAAAATACTTTTCCTGGTATCGAGCGCGATACCAGAGAAAAGTATCGATTGGGTATCGAAAGTTCGATACCCGAAACAACCCTACATCACAGTATTATCATTGGGCTGTAACATGTCTGCATGGTGCCGTCATTACGTTTTTCTTTCCTGTACATGGTGACCGTATGCCTGTGCTATGATATGCTAAGATCAAGGTATCACTGTGTGCATTATCCCTGTACTGTGACATCACTGTGTTTATTATCCCTGTACTGTGACATCACTGTGTTTATTATCTCTGTACTGTGACATCACTGTGTACATTATCCCTGTACTGTGACATCACTGTGTTTATTATCCCTGTGCTGTGACATCACTGTGTTTATTATCTCTGTACTGTGACATCACTGTGTGCATTATCCCTGTACTGTGACATCACTGTGTTTATTATCCCTGTACTGTGACATCACTGTGTGCATTATCCCTGTACTGTGACATCACTGTGTTTATTATCTCTGTACTGTGACATCACTGTGTTTATTATTCCTGTACTGTGACATCACTGTGTTTATTATCCCTGTACTGTGACATCACTGTGTTTATTATCTCTGTACTGTGACATCACTGTGTTTATTATCTCTGTACTGTGACATCACTGTGTTTATTATCCCTGTACTGTGACATCACTGTGTTTATTATCCCTGTACTGTGACATCACTGTGTTTATTATCCCTGTACTGTGACATCACTGTGTGTATTATCCCTGTACTGTGACATCACTGTGTTTATTATCCCTGTACTGTGACATCACTGTGTTTATTATCTCTGTACTGTGACATCACTGTGTTACATTATCCCTGTACTGTGACATCACTGTGTTTATTATCCCTGTACTGTGACATCACTGTGTTTATTATCCCTGTACTGTGACATCACTGTGTTTATTATCTCTGTACTGTGACATCACTGTGTGTATTATCCCTGTACTGTGACATCACTGTGTTTATTATCCCTGTACTGTGACATCACTGTGTTTATTATCCCTGTACTGTGACATCACTGTGTACATTATCCCTGTACTGTGACATCACTGTGTTTATTATCCCTGTACTGTGACATCACTGTGTTTATTATTCCTGTACTGTGACATCACTGTGTATATTATCCCTGTACTGTGACATCACTGTGTTTATTATCCCTGTACTGTGACATCACTGTGTTTATTATCCCTGTACTGTGACATCACTGTGTTTATTATCCCTGTACTGTGACATCACTGTGTGTATTATCCCTGTACTGTGACATCACTGTGTATATTATCCCTGTACTGTGACATCACTGTGTTTATTATCCCTGTACTGTGACATCACTGTGTTTATTATCCCTGTACTGTGACATCACTGTGTTTATTATCCCTGTACTGTGACATCACTGTGTTTATTATCCTGTACTGTGACATCACTGTGTTTATTATCCCTGTACTGTGACATCACTGTGTTTATTATCCCTGTACTGTGACATCACTGTGTTTATTATCCCTGTACTGTGACATCACTGTGCTTATTATTCCTGTACTGTGACATCACTGTGTTTATTATCCCTGTACTGTGACATCACTGTGTGTATTATCCCTGTACTGTGACATCACTGTGTGCATTATCCCTGTACTGTGACATCACTGTGTTTATTATCCCTGTACTGTGACATCACTGTGTGTATTATCCCTGTACTGTGACATCACTGTGTGTATTATCCCTGTACTGTGACATCACTGTGTGTATTATCCCTGTACTGTGACATCACTGTGTGTATTATCCCTGTACTGTGACATCACTGTGTGTATTATCCCTGTACTGTGACATCACTGTGTGTATTATCCCTGTACTGTGACATCACTGTGTGTATTATCCCTGTACTGTGACATCACTGTGTTCATTATCCCTGTACTGTGACATCACTGTGTTTATTATCCCTGTACTGTGACATCACTGTGTTTATTATCCCTGTACTGTGACATCACTGTGTTTATTATCCCTGTACTGTGACATCACTGTGTTTATTATCCCTGTACTGTGACATCACTGTGTGTATTATCCCTGTACTGTGACATCACTGTGTGCATTATCCCTGTACTGTGACATCACTGTGTTTATTATCCCTGTACTGTTACATCACTGTGCTTATTATCCCTGTACTGTGACATCACTGTGTGCATTATCTCTGTACTGTGACATCACTGTGTTTATTATCTCTGTACTGTGACATCACCGTGTTTATTATCCCTGTACTGTGACATCACTGTGTTTATTATCTCTGTACTGTGACATCACTGTGTTTATTATCTCTGTACTGTGACATCACTGTGTGCATTATCCCTGTACTTTAACCTCACTGCATACATTATTCCTCCATTGTGACATCACTGTGTGCATAAGCCTGTACCGTAACATCACTGCATATATTACTTCTTCATTGTGACATTACTGTGTGCATTATCTCTCCATTGTGACATCACTGTGTGCATTATCCCTCCATTGTGACATCACTGTGTTCATCATCCCTCCATTGTGACATCACTGTGTGCATTATCCCTCCATTGTGACATCACTGTGTGCATTATCCCTCCACTGTGACATCACTGTGTGCATTATCCCTCCATTGTGACATCACTGCATACATTATCCCTCCATTGTGACATCACTGCATACATTATCCCTCCATTGTGACATCACTGCATACATTATCCCTCCATTGTGACATCACTGTGCGCATTATCCCTCTATTGTGACATCACTGTGTGCATTATTTCTGTACCGTAACATCAATGCATACATTATCCCAAAAATGAGGCGCATCCTCTGGCAGCGCAGGGGGTATCAAAGACTGACGTGAAACGCTGGTGTTTGATAAATGACCCCCATAATTTTTTCACGTTCTGAACTTGCTGCTGAAAAAGGTCATGGTGGAGTTGGGCCCCAAGTTTTGCCGTGGCGCCATTAATCTTTAAAGAGTCAAATTTGCCTCGCAGGATGAGAATGAAAACTGGTATTGCTTATTATGCAATGTAATATATCTGTCACTATTTTATTAGAAATGTCGCCTGCCAGCAGGAACAACCTTGTTTAACCAGACATACCTGGTAGAGGTGATCCTGCTGATTACAGCGATACCTGTCTTGTGAAAATCAGTTGAGGAGTTCCCGAGAAAATGACTTCTATTCTATATACAGGTGAGGGCTACAGTGCACTGAGGGGCGGGACCTGTCCCTCAGGGCACCTCGGATTTCCAGCCACGCCCCTTGACGCTCTGAAGTCCTCTTTTATGTAATAAATACATGTCTTTTTTTCTCAGGAACGCCTCAACCAATTTTCAAAAGACAGGCATCATTTTAGTCAGCAGGATCAACCCCACTAGGCAGTATGTCTGGGTTTATGGGGTTGACCCTGCTGGTATGTGCCCTTTTTTTTAGTACATTTTTGGTGAGATGCTGGAATTGCAGCAAAATACAGGAGTAAAAAATGCCATGCTTATCAGGATTTTATCCTGCCGCACGCTCATTTTCTAAATGCAGGAGGCGATGAGTTTGTATAGAATTCCGCCCACAGTAGATGCTTGGATCAGAACGGGATCTGCGGAGTGAACTGGGGACTCCTGGGCATCGGACCAACATGGGTAGGACTTGTGATGATGGGAGGGCAGGTGACTCAGGGAATGGGGTGTTTGTCACCCCCCTCCAGTTTTATCCCACATACAGATATAAACCTACGTTATTATAGCAGGACGGTCCGCCGGGTAAGACGTCTGGTTCGAGTCAATAGACTGAGGGCTGGAGTCCTGGGCGGCACCGACAGTGCACAGGTACAGAGCCAAGGGTACGGCCACACGGGTACAGCCTCACGGCCAGGTTTCTGCATGCAGTTTTGGAAGCCAAAATCAGGAGTGGAAGGATAAAGGACAGATTCAACTCTTTTAAATTCACTCCTGGTTTTAGATTTCAAACCTGACCTTGTCGACGTACCCTAAGGATGCCATTAATTGATTTTTAAGTGCCTTTGGCTCGGTTCACATCTGCCCTTTAAGGGCCTCCGACGAAAAAAATAATGATGCATGCCGTAGCTGTTGGTCAAACGTAAAATGCAAAAGGGAATGGAGCTGAGCTGCAGTACCCGCATGGCCACTATACGGCATACAGAGCTGTCTGCCTCCAGCTCCAGTACAGTTTTCGGCTCCTGCATAGGAATGGGAGCTGAGCTGCAGTACCCGGCATGGCCACTATACGGCATACGGAGCTGTCTGCCTCCAGCTCCAGTACAGTTTCCAACTCCTGCATAGGAATGGGAGATGAGCTGTAGTACCCGGCATGGCCACTAGACGGCATACGGAGCTGTCTGCCTCCAGCTCCAGTACAGTTTCCAACTCCTGCATAGGAATGGGAGCTGAGCTGCAGTACCCGGCATGGCCACTAGATGGCATATGGAGCTGTCTGCCTCCAGCTCCAGTATAGTTTCCAACTCCTGCATAGGAATGGGAGCTGAGCTGCAGTACCCGGCATGGCCACTAGATGGCATATGGAGCTGTCTGCCTACAGCTCCAGTACAGTTTACAGCTCCTGCATAGGAATGAGAGCTGAGCTGTAGTACCCGGTATGGCCACTAGATGGCATTCAGAGCTGTCTGCCTCCAGCTCCAGTATAGTTTCCAACTCCTGCATAGGAATGGGAGCTGAGCTGTAGTACCTGGCATGGCCACTAGACGGCATACAGAGCTGTCTGCCTCCAGCTCCAGTATAGTTTCCAACTCCTGCATAGGAATGGGAGCTGAGCTGTAGTACCTGGCATGGCCACTAGATGGCATATGGAGCTGTATGCCTCCAGCTCCAGTACAGTTTCCAACTCCTGCATAGAAATGGGAGATGAGCTTTAGTACCCGACATGGCCACTAGATGGCATATGGAGCTGTATGCCTCCAGCTCCAGTACAGTTTCCAACTCCTGCATAGGAATGAGAGCTGGGCTGTAGTGCCCGGCATGGCCACTAGATGGCATTCAGAGCTGTATGCCTCCAGCTCCAGTACAGTTTCTGACGCAGCGGTAGCCCGATACAGGTGATGGGTTTGGGTGCTGGGAGTTGGACCCCCATCGATCTGATATTGATGACCTATCCTCTGGATAGCTCCTTATTATCTGGAGGCCGGAGGACCCCTTTAATGTAGACAGGCCTTGGAGATATTCTGTTTATTTTCCATAACGCCTAAGCTTGTCCGTAGCCCCCCAATCCCCCCTTCTACCACCCCAGAAATGACATTGTGGGCACCCGAGGTGTAAGTGGCCAGGATTTGGAGCTATTTAAAATGATCCGTGCAATAGAGAGCATGAGACGGAGAAGTGGCCGGTCGTCATGGTAACGTAAGAACAGCGAGCTGTTTACTGTAGAAATATTCCGCACCAGGGTCTACACGCCACAGTACGCCTCCTAACTGATGTCTGGAGAGCCGGTCGTGCGCAAGGACCCGTCCTCTCCGCAAGTCCTCTAACGCCGCGGGGCTTATGGGACACCAGGATGTCTTCTGAAGATACCAGCCCTGGAGATATCCAGCGTGACCAACGACTTCACGGGTGGAAGATGTCCCCGAGCGAGACTCCACTGATGCATAAGCTCCCAGTGATGCCACTGCTCTTCGTTTAGGGTGCTTGGGCTCGAGCGGTCGCTGAATCACATGGTAAACCCAACTTTTTTTTTTTTTTTACTTAGCATCATTTTTTCTGCCTGCTTCTTGTATACTGTGGATGTCGGATGGGTGACGTGTTTAGAGTCTGGTCTGTGGTGGTCGGTCCTTAAATCTACGGAGAAGTTTCTGAAAGAGTAGGACGTGTCTTTGTAGCCACTTTACCCCTGTGGTTTACTTCCTCTTTTATGTCGTTAGGTTTATATTGTGGTTTGTGACTGATGTTGCTGGAGCATCTTCACATTTAAAGGTTAATGTTTTTTTGTTTTTTTTATAGCCTGGGTGCTGTTAAAATAATGAAAAAAACTTATACTCAACCCCTCTTCATGGCTGCACGCACTCCGTCCTCCCCGGCGGGCAGGCAGGCTTTGTGGGTCTGACTACACATGGCTGCTGCAGCCAGTCACTGGCCTCAGCAGTCTCATGCCATGTGCCGCAGAGCCGCCACATCAGGGTTGAAGCGGCAGGGAGGATGGAAGAGGAGGTGCTGAACGTAGGGAGTTTGGGAAAATGGGTATCAATCATTCTTATTATTCTGATAGCATCCCTAACGCAGACATTCCCTTTAAGTAATGAAAAGTTACGGTAGTTTCTCAAAAAACTCTCTGTATTAATTGCTGGCGGCTTTCAAGATCTCTGCTTGGTGTCATTTAATAGAAACCTACATAGTCTGCCTCCAGGGGTCGGGTGACAGGTTAAGGGCTGGACTACACCGTGACTTTTTGTAGCGCTACCGATTAATGTTAACTGTTGAGTGACGGCTGCGGTCTAGAAGATTTCGTAAAACATATTGTAGCCCTGCCCCTTTGGATTGCCGCTGTACCTCGATAGTTAAAGGGGTTGTCCAAAAAAACATTCTGCATTTTTCAAAACAGCACCTGGAGCTGAATACTTTTGTAATTGCATGTGGTTAAAAATGTACTATTAGCCAGTGAGCTAGTTAAGGACATCTACATGCAGTTTTTTCTTCTCCTTATTTTTCTGTCCACTTTGCTGAGGTGGTCGCACGTGCTCAGTTCCATCCGGTAATTGCCGCCAGCCATATCTACTGTTGCTGTGACAGTTAGGCCTCATGCACACGGCCGTTGGTCGGCCGTACTGTGAATTGGGGAAAGCAATTTACGGTCCCCAATGCACGGGCAAAATCCATGCGGCTGCTGCAGACGGGTCCAGGCCCATTCAACTTGAATGGGTCGGTGATCCATCCGGCATGGAGGCACGGCGAGAAACCCCACGGAAGCACTCCGAAGTGCTTCCGTGCCTCTGTTCCGCACCAGACTTTCTGGATTGTGAACCCATTCAAGTGAATGGGTCTGCATTTGTAATTTGGGGTGCACAGAGAGAGAGAGAGAGCTGCAGCAGAAAGGACATGCCCTCTGAACTGTGTTAGGGAGATGGCTGCTGCAGAAAGGACATCCCCGAGCCATGATAGGGAGAGAGCTGCTGCTGAAATGACACGCCATCTGAGCGATGAAAGGGAGAGGGCTGCAGAAGAAGGGACACACCCCTGAGCTGTGACAGGGAGAGAGCTGCAGCAGAAAGGACACTCCCCCTGAGCTGTCAGCTTGATATAAATCTTGCAGAGCAATGAATGTGGAGATTTCTGGATCCATGTGAGGTAGAGGGCTGGTTTTAGCTTAGAAAGAGATTGTCATGGACTATATGATGTCTGATTTTCATTTTTTTCATTATTCATGCTAGAATCCCTTTAAAATGAGTAGGGCTACAAAAGCTGAGGTGTAGCCAGGCCTAAAGTATAGTTTAAAGAGCTGTGTCTTGTAACAAGCCGAGCACCTATGTATCCATCCCGTAAACCGATTTTTATCCGCTGGCGGCACACACTAAAGGTTCCTTTTGAACGACAGCAAGCAGAGATGTTGAAAGCCAGAAATAATTGGTACGGAAGGTCAGTTGGAAAATTGTGCGCCTTTTCATTGCAAGGTATAGTTGTTGTTGCCTAAACTGGGACACCCCATTAAGACGTTGAACTGTTTAAATGGGTTAAAACATCTCAGACAATGGGGGCATATCGCTAGGATATGCCCCCATTGTCTGATAGGTGCTGGGACCTGCACCTACAATGAGAACGGAGCCCCGAAAGTGAAGCAGCCGCCCTCCATTCATTTTCTACGGGGCCGGCGAATATAGCCTATTTCCGTCGGCCCCATAGAAATGAATGGGCCGTGCATGCGCGGTGCGCTCCCTTTCACTTCTATAGTAGAGGCAGGGAGCAGCGGTTGGTGGTGGACGGACCCTGGGGTCCTCCAGCCACAGCTCTCCCCTCTCCGTTCTCGATATAGGTGCGGGTCCCTGCCGTGGGACCCGCACCTATCAGACAATGGGGGCATATCCTAGCTATATGCCCCCATTGTCTGAGATGGGAATGCCCCTTTAAGATTTATTGATGTGAACCTCAGTTTTTTTTGTGAAGGCGGATCACAGCCTGTAGGCACGATGTGTTCATTTCTCTTAAATCTGCCAAATTTGCTTTTGTTTGACCATAGGATTGGAAAAAAACGCAACATTAAAGAAGTCCCATATCGCCGATCCTGTGCTCGGCTACATCCCGTAGACAGCGAGTAAGGGAGCGTTCACACTGCTGTATTTTCTGTCTGCGTCCGATCTGCATTTTTTCGACTCGTATGTGGACCCATTTATTCCTATGGGGCCGCGAAAAATGTGGACAGCTCACCGATATCATCTACGTGCTGTCTGCGTCCGTGTGGCCGTGCCTCAAATCATAGAATATGTCCTATTCTTGTACGTTTTGCAAAAAAAATAGGTATTTTTGCAATGGGGCCTGCTAATAGTGCGGGATGTGAGTACAGGCGGTACTGTGCTTCAGAGCTTCATTCACAATTCTTCAGGCTTTAGAGTTGAAATCTCCCAGAAATCCCTGTGGTTTCGATGTCTCCACAAAGCTTTATCCGGTGATTTGCATCATGTGAAATGTGCCGAATGGCCACTTACCGCATAGCAGAACGGTGTGCTTTTTACATTGAGTTAGCCAAGTTTTGATAGTTGAATTTTTGATTTTGTGGCTTTCAACCTTGATATACTAAAAGGGATCTCCCAAGGAGAGCCATCTCTCTAGCGCCACATTGTGGAAGTGGCTCCCTGTGAGTCCAGATCAGGCTTTCCAGCCTTTAGATTTGAAATGGAAATGTAGCTAAGTCAGATACCCATCTGCAGGCAGCTGTTTCGGGGAGGTTGTCCCTCATCAGTACGGAGTAGATTCTGGCCGGCTCAGTGCAATGCCTTGGGTGATGAGTTTCCTTAAAGAGACCAGTCCTGTGCGGAGACTTACTGGAAGTAGTCCGTGGCAATGCTCCATTAGGAAAGAATATGCAGATATTCGTATACGACATGTGTTAAAGTATGCTCCTGTACGTTTTCTTTCTCACCCCATTGCTGTATTCACAGCTACACTGCTGGATATTCCTGTATAATGTCCCCCGTGCTGCTGCTGTTTATGGAGGTGTGAGGCAGAGAGCTGGATCTTCTCTGCTCTTCCCTGTGTGATGTGTATAGGAGACATCGTAGCAGCCAGTCCACACTCCTCCTGGAGCTGCAGAGGGGAAAAATGGTGAAAAGTGCAGAAAACAAGCCATTTAATGGCCAGATTTAGGGTTACCCCTCTTGTACACATTCTGTCGGTGCAAGACCTGCAGGGCATACAGGGGTGTCGTCTGCTGGGGACCCCCCTTTTGGAGAGAGATCAGAGAGCAGTGACTCTTGCTCTGGCAGACTCGGACCATCCATGCCTTACAGGTCGCCACCTAATACTACATGCCTGAGAAATAATCAGGCGATTGCGGAGGATTATGCCAGTGCCTCTCATCTTAAAGGGGTTGTCTGGTTTCATGCTATTGATGACCTGTCCTCAGGAGAGGTCATTAATATCAGATCGGTGGGGGGTCCGACTCCCGACGCCCCTACCGATCAGCTGTTTGAAGAGGCTGCGCGTTTGTGCAATTGCCACGTCCTCTTCAATGTTTACCTGGACGCCGTCTCCAATGTAGTGGTGACACAGTGTAATGACAGCTTCAAGTGAATGGGATGAAGATAGGGGGTACCAGGGGTTGGACCACCACAGATCTGATATTGGTGGCCCATTATAAGCATAGGTCATCAATATAATGAAACCAGACAACTCCGTTAAAGGGTATCTGTCAGCAGTTTTGTACCTATGGCACTGGCTGACCTGTTACATGAGCACTTGGCAGCTGAAGGCATCTGTGTTGGTCCCATGTCCATATGTGCCCGCATTGCTGAGAAAAATTAAGTTTTAAAATATGCAAATGAGAGTCTAGGAGCAATGGGGGCGTTACCGTTTCACCTAGATGCTCTGCTCTCTCTGCAACTGCCACATCCTCTCCACTTTAAATGACAGGATCAGGCAGTGAAAACGTCATCACACCTGTCCTGTCAATCACAGTGCAGAGGGCATGGCAATTGCAGAGAGGGCAGAGCCTCTAGGTGTAATGGTAACGCCCCTGTTGCTCTTAGAGGCTCATTTGCATATAATAAAACATCATTGTTCTCAGTAATGCGGGCAAATATGAACATGGGACCAACACAGACGTCTTCAGCTGCCAAGTGCACAGGTAACAGGTTGGCCAGTGTCATAGGCACAAAACTGCTGACAGATGCCCTTTAAAGGGGTTGTGTGTGACGAGTCATCCCCTTTAAGCTGTCCTCATCTACAAGGTTCAGCAGTTCCTATCTACTTTTTGTGTTCCTGATGATTTCAGTACAGTCGGAGCAGCAGAGGTAGAGGGGATTACACGTGACTTCTCTGCTTGACCACGCCGGGCCAGCAGCAGTCTTTGATAAAATATGCTTTGATTGCGATTTCCAAGATCATTTTCCACCAGGTTTCATTTTTCCCCCGTTTCTCTCATTTTCGCGGTCACGTCGGGTATCAATTTTTTAATAACTGCGGGCAGATCTGAGTAAAGTCTTTCAACATTGTTTTACATCTATGAGCAGAAATTGCTTTGACATTTACCCAGGAAATATGAGTGGGTAATCGTATTACTCGGATCTGGACTGACTCACTTGAGCCTCACAGATAAACGCTCCATCCAGTGCCTAGAGACAACGTGATCCGCCTGCCGTATCCTCAGGCCGGGGGTGGGCTACGGAGAACGCAGGCTTCATTATATGGGGTGCATGCCGGGAATTGTTAATTAATTATTATGGATGTTATTTTAAAAATAAATAAATTATGTCCTCCTAAAATATAAAGGACAATCACCCAAAAAATATTGGGCTGGGGTGATGGATCCGGCTCTGGGTTGTTTTTGGTTTTCTGTTCCTGGGATAATACTGTATATCGCAAGGATATGCCGTCAGCGGGGGTCCGACTAATGTGACCTCAATCACCTTGGTGCCTATCACTGTGGTCACCACCCTGGCACCTATATATGCCGTCAGGTGGGTCCGACTAATGTGACCTCAATCACCCTGGTACCTATCACCGTGGTCACCACCCTGGCACCTATATATGCCGTCAGGGGGGTCCGACTAATGTGACCTCAATCACCCTGGTACCTATCACCGTGGTCACCACCCTGGCACCTATATATGCCATCAGGGGGGTCCGACTAATGTGACCTCAATCACCTTGGTGCCTATCACTGTGGTCACCACCCTGGCACCTACATATGCCATCAGGGGGGTCCGACTAATGTGACCTCAGTCACCCTGGTGCCAATCACCATGGCCACCCTCTGGCAGCTATCATCTCCACTTATATTCTTTTTAATGGACTGGCCTGTTCAACAAAGGGTTTCTCAAAGGAGTAGTCCCCAAACTCTTAAAGGTTTTTTTTTTCAGTTTGCATCAACCTCCTTTAAAATAATCCTTCATAAAATTAGCTGTAATGCATTTTGTTTCCCTTTATTACTCCTATCTCCCGTTCCAGGCTGTGGTCACATGACCGTGTCCATGCAGCTTTTTCTTATTTCCTGTGATGCTATGTCCATGGGCGGGGCAGTGATAGGGGAGTGTCTATGTAACTAGCTGGATGGGAGGAGCTATAAACTAGCTGGGTGATAGGGGAGTGTCTATGAAACTAGATGGGTGGGAGGAGCTATGGACTAGCTGGGTGTTGTTAGGGGCGGGGCTGGAGCTGTGGCAGAGGAAGGAGAAGTGCATCATGGGTTTGGTTGGAAGCAGCAACAGGAAGGGCTACCTACAGGATGGAAATGAAGCAGAGGGATTGGTTTACATGGTCAAATTGCATTTTTTTTAAAAAAGCACGGGGAAGATGTACATGGCATAGGCAACTACATGAGCATATAAAAACCTTACAAACTATAGTAAACTGGAAAACCCCTTACATTAGCATAGTTTCCTTGTGAATTTTCTTCTGCTCTCATATTGCTGCATAAGGTCGATTTCAGACGGCAACATTGCTGCCACCTTTTAAGATCCATATCGTTGCTGCACGATATGGACCTCCTGTGGTCCTTCTGAAATGAAGTTTAGTTCAGTAGACCCACGGAAGGAAGGAGGGTCTGTGTGCGGACTATATTACCCTCAGTTCACACTTGCGCGTTTTACAGCGTGTTCGAACGCGCTGTAAAACGCATAACCGATGCAAACCAATGCTTCCCTATGGGACTGGTTCACATTTTCGCGTTTTACAGCGCATTCGAACACGCTGAAAAACGCCCGACGCATAAACAAGCTTTTTTTGGGGCGTTTGTCGCGCGTTTTGGCCCATAGACTTCAATGGGAACGCGCAACGCTTGTATTTTGCGCGTTTTTGACACGTTCGAACGCGCGTTTATGAATTTGCAACATGCTGGAAAGGCCAAACCCCAGGTGCTAGGCACAGTTAGCAGAGAAGCCAACACTGCAGTCAATTACACAAACGCGCGTAAAACGCGCGCTTACTATTGCCAAAAAGGCGCACAAAAACGTGCTTAAACGCGCGACAAAAAATGTGCGTCTCAGAAACGCTCAGGTGTGAACCCAGCGTTATAGCCACCTAGAATCCGCTTTACAAGGTAAGCTTGCCCATCGGATGCCGGGGAGGGCTGTGGGAGCTATAATGGCGGTCCTGTAGTTACAACGAAGAAGCAGCTAAATAGAATTTTTAAAAACTTGAAAGAAGAAAATGATTTAAGGTCTTATATTTATAAAGTTTTTTTTTTAAAGGAAATGTGTTTTTTTATGTAATTTTTTTAGATTTTTGTTGTGATACAAATGCACCATTATCAGATGTTGGAAATAGTATACTGTCTTTGTTTAGTGGTTCTTTTATTTGAGTGAAATTGGTGTTCTGTCATTATGTGTCCACTAGAGGCACTGTTGGGTTGTAGTATTGCTGCACTCCGAGCTTTCTACGGACCAAGCACTTTGGCGCTCTCATCTGATAATGCTGAGAAAGCTTAGCCCAGCACGCTCTGGAATGTATGCCTTGGAACCTGATGTGAATAAGCCCCTGCCCATACCCTCACTCCGCCATCCATTCTCCATCTTCCATAGGTACACTTAAAAATGTATTGTCATAGTGTATGCCGAAGAAGAGCTGTCACCTCCCCCGACGTCTTTGGTTTAGTACATAATTGTATTCCACCTGGAATGACAATTCTGAAGCATTTATTCTCATGACTCGGTGTTGTGCCATTCCTCTATTATTCCTGCAGGAATTTTATGAAAACTGTCAGCCTGTTAGTCTGTCAGCCACTGTTGGTGTCCGTCATATCATGGATCCGGCTCTCCGTCGCCAGGATATGCCGTCAGCGGAGGTCCCACTAATGTGACCTCAATCACCTGGTCACCACCCTGGCACCTATCGCTTCCACTTAGAATTTTTTTTTTTTTATGGACCAGCTGTGCGCCCTTTGTAATGTGATCCGCCTGTTCAACAAAGGTTTTCACAAGGTATCACTGAGTGTTACCGGTTGGGGTGTGTCCCTGCACAATCACTATACAATCAATGCTGGGGTAACACCCAAAAGTACCTTTTTCCTAAACTTGTAGCAGGAATAATGGAAGAATGGCACAACATAGCGTCATAAGAATAGATGCTCCAGAATGATTATTACATGGGGAATGCAAGTATTTACTAAGACATGTAAGGAGAGGTGACATCCCCTTTAAAGGGTTTCTGTCACCTGAAAAATGGGTATTAAGCTGTCTGACACCGATGTGCTAATGTCAGCTGAACCTAACTGTATTAGTGCCATCTCACTGCCTGCCGCCGTTATTGAAAAAAAACGAACTTTTATAATATGCTGATTAGCCTCTAGGAGCAAGGGGGCGTTGCCCCTGATCCTAGAGGCTCCGTTCTCCCACCTCTGGCCACGCCATGCTTCACTAGATTGACAGGGCCAGGCAGCGTTAACCTCCTCCTGCCGGCCCTGTACGCTGGGGAGATCTCGCACCGTTCAGTATTCGGCGCAGGTGCAGTGAGTAAGCTGGCGGCCAACGAGCCCCCTCCACTCACTGCGCCTGCGCCGTATACTGGACGGCGCAGGCTCGAGATTTACACTGCAGACAGGGCCGGAGGTAGGACACCAACGCTGCCTGGCCTATTGCCAGAGGTGGGAGAACGGAGCCTCTAGTTGCAGGGGCAACGCCCCCTCTGCTCCTATAGGCTAATTAGCATATTACAAAATTTCGTTTTTCTCAATAACAGCGGCAGGCAGTGAGATGGCACCAATATAGTTATGTTCAGCTGGCATTAGCACATAGGTGCAGGTCCCAGGGGTAAGACCCATCGCTATCAGACCTTTACGGCATATCCAGTGGAGGTTGGGAATATCCCATATTATATATATATATATTCTATACGATATGTAATGATGAGATGTGGATTATAGTATTATAGCGCTGTCGTTCTGTCTTTACAGGAAGAATGCAAACAGATATTGGCTCAGCAGAAGTCAAACTCCCAGTCCGACTCTCACGATGATGAAATCTCTCCACCGCCACCGAACCCTGTGGTTAAAGCCCGGCGCAGAAGAGGGGGGGTCAGCGCCGAGGTGTACACAGAGGAGGATGCCGTGTCCTATGTCAGAAAGGTAATGTCTATAGCCAGAGTGCTTCGGAGTAAGAGGTCAAGGATTTTCTCTTTCTATGTGTAAGGCTCCATTCACACGTCCGCAATGTCGTCCGCATGTATTCTGCAATTCTGCGGAATACATGCGGACCCATTGACTGTGAATGGGGCACGGAACGATGCGGAGAGCACACACTGTGCTCTCCGCATCAGTTTTTGCGGAGCGCGCCGCCGATCTTACGGCCGCAGCTCCGCAAAAAAGTAGAGCATGTCCTATTCTTGCCCGCAATTGCGGACAAGAATAGACATTTCTATGGGGCTGCCGGCCGGGTGTGTTTATGGATCCGCAATTTGCGAATCCATAAACACTGCAGACGTGTAAATAAGGGCTTAGGGAATCTGTCAGTAGTCTTGACCATGCTAAACTGCTGACGGCTCTAGGTAGGGGCTGGGGTGAGCAGTACAAACACGAGCACATTTCTTAAGACCGGCGTTTTAACACTGGTCTTAATAAAGGCCCTGCGCTGCAGTGGTTCCGCTGAAATTAGGAACAGGCGTCGGCCTCTCCATAGCTTCGGCGCATCCAGCGCCAGTTCTGAATGTAAGACCGCTTCCTAACTGTCTTACATTTAGACAATTTTCTGTATCTAAAACAGACGTAGAAAATGATGAATGAGACGGTCCTACCAGCCTGTCCACGCCCACACTAGGGATGAGCGAATCGACTTCGGATGAAACATCCGAAGTCTATTCGCTTAAAACTTCATTCTAATACTTTGAGCAGGAGCTCCGTGCAGTATTACAATGTATTGGCTCCGATGAGCCAAAGTTATTGCTTTGCGAAGTCTGGCGAGACTATACATTCTAATACTGTAGGGAGCTCCTGCTCCGTACGATATTAAAACAAAGTTTTAGGCGAATCGACTTCGGATGTTTCTTCCGAAGTCGATTCGCTCATCCCCACCCTACACCATGCCCACAATTTTAAACCTGGCGTGAGTAGGGCGAAGTCGCAGATAGCCTAATTTAGGCATATTTCAGTATAGTAAATGACCCCCACACGTTTTGTGGCGCTTTTATCATCAGACTATTTTGTCCTGCAAGTGTCGAGGAGGCGGAGCTTCACTGTTAAGTGCTCTCTGCATTTATGTGCTTTACAGCCCCTCCCTTCTGCTCTGAGTGACAGCAGTGTCATCCAACCAGGCGACCACTTCGGCTGGCACTCGGAGGGGCTGCGAAGCAGCTCAATTCACAGAGCACTTCACAGTGAAGCTCCGCCTCCTGGCATAGTTTTTAGGATCACTGGTTGCAGTCATTGAATGCATTCCTTCATTGTTCTCTTCCACAGGATGAAAAGGACTCATTACAGGTAAGGCTACTTTCACACCAGCACTTTATGTTTCCGCTATTAACATCCATCATAGGATGGGAAAACGCTTCATTGTCAATGGGGATAAAACTGAACTGAATAAAACGGAGAGCACCATAAAGCATTCCATTCCGTTTGGTTGCGCTCCCATTGCGAACAGAATAACAATGCAAGCAGCGTTTTTCTGTCCGCGATGTGGTGCGGAGCAAGACGGATCCGTCATGACTCAGAATGTAAGTCAGTGGGGACGGATCCGTTTTCTATTGTGTTTTGGCTATTTTAAAGATAATACAACCGCATCCGTTCATACCGCATGCAGACGGATTGTATTATCGTGACTGAAGCGTTTTGCTGATCCATGACGGATCCAGCAATAACGCTGGTGTAAAAGTCGCCTTAAATGCAGTTGTCTGAGCTCCTGTAAGGAGACAGATTTCATCCTCTGGAAGTTTACAATAAGGTTTCCATTCAGTGACTATAATGCACGGCGGTTCTCTCCATTCACTGCTATCAGATATGTGAAAATAGACGAGCAAGATCACTCAGCTGTTTTTAGAAGTCCCATTCTTGAGATAGGAGCGGCCTCCAGAGGTGGCGCCCGGGCCTGTCGGACATTTATGGCATATTCTATCAATATCCCATAGTCCCCTTAGGCTAGGTTCAGACGACGACAACTGTCGCGTGACGAAAAGTCGCGCGACAAATAGGGCACAACTTCACTGCAACATTTGTCGCGCGACATTTTGTCACACTATTGACGTGCGACAATTTTTATAATGGGAGTCTATGGTGCCGCATTGCGACATGCTGCGACTGTGACGCGACAGTTGCAGAAAAACCCATCTTGAATGGATTTTTTGTGACTGTCGCAGTCGCAGCATGTCGCATGTCGCAATGCGACACCATAGACTCCCATTATAAAAATTGTCGCGCGACAATAGTGCGACAAAATGTTGCACGACAATTGTCGTCGTCTGAACCTAGCCTTAAATAGGTTGTCCCATTTGGACAACTCCATTTTTAGTCTGGCTAAAAATAGAGTTGGCCTCCACATACACCTTTCTCGGCCGAGCATGCATGTGTTTTAAATGATGCAAGAAAAACATGATCGGCATATCGGGCTTCTTTCCAATGCTGCTGAAAATGGGGATTTGAGGGCCCTCTTTCTTGGTTGGGGTCACAAAGTCACGCCCTCACTTAAAGGGCTTCTGTCACCCCCCAAAAGTCATTTTTCATTTTTGGCCTTATTAAAATCCTTATTGTGCGATTATTCCATATATAGTGCTCTTACCTTTTTCTGTGTCTTAGTTTCTTTAAAAATCGCACTTTTATAATATGTTAATTACTTCGCTACCAGCAAGTAGGGCGTTTACTTGCTGGTAGCCACCGCATCCTCTTTTTAAAAAAACGCCCCCTCCTCCGGTTGATTGACAGGGCCAGCGAGCGCTCTCCTCCTCCGGCTGGCCCTGTCTGCATTTCAAATCCCGCGCCTGCGCCTTACGTGTCTTCATTCGGCGCAGGTGCTCTGAGAGAACGACGCTTGCTTCATCAGCACTTCCACAGTGTGCCTGCGCCGATGACGTCACCTCTGTACCCGGAAGAGAAGACTGTGGAGGTGCTGATAAAGCGAGCGTCCTTCTCTCAGAGCGCCTGCGCCGAATGAAGATACTTCAGGCACGGGATTTGAAATGCAGACAGGGCCAGCCAGAGGAGGAGAGCGCTTGCTAGCCCTGTCAATCAACTGGAGGAGGGGGCGTTTTTTTAAAAAGAGGATGCGGTGGCTACCAGCAAGTAACGCCCTACTTGCTGCTAGCGAAGTAATTAACATATTATAAAAGTGCGATTTTTAAAGAAACTAAGACACAGAAAAAGGTAAGAGTCCTATATATGGAATAATCGCACAATAAGGATTTTAATAAGCCCAATAATGAAAAATGACTTTTAAAGGGGGTGACAGAAGCTGTTTAACTTATTTTTATGATTTGTTTGATTCACGAGTCGTAAACAATTTTCTGCAGTGAAATTGCATGCAGAAAATCCTCATTATTTACAGTAGCAGCAAAGTGGACGAGATTTTTAACGAACCTCCTCCACGGGAAACGGAATATGATTTTCTGCAGCAAAATCTGTACGGGACTTAACAATGGAATTTTTAAATGGATATCCTGTTATTATAGTGGTATTTTATTTGCAATATTGTTCCTTTTTTTTGTGTGTTTTGTGTCTTTTTGGTTCAGCGGTTGTTCGGTGGACTCAGAGATTAGATTAACATCTTCACATTCCTTAGATATTGTTACAGCACAGAAATACATTCAGCAGCGGCATCCTAAGGGCTCATGCACATGAACGTGTGACGGCTGGGCCCGTATTATGCTCCGCATCCTTGAATGGGTCCGTAATCTGGAAGGTCCGGTGCAGAACAGAGGCACGGAGCGCTTCCGTGGGGTTTCTGTCTGTGCCTCCGCACTGCACAAAAGTAGTACATGCACTGTAGGCTACATGCACACACGACCGTTGCCTGCCTCCGCGTCCGCTTCTCCTGCAAATTTTGCGTCCGTCAAAAAAAACGGATGGCGGACCGTTTTTTTTGACGGATCCGAATTTTATGGCAGATCCATTGTAAAAATGCCTATCCTTGTCCGTAAACGTGAAAAAAATAGGACATGCACTATTTTTTTGACGGAATAATAACACGGATCACTGATGCGGAACAAAAACGGTTGACCATCCGCATTTTTTGACGGACCCATTGAAATGAATGGGGAAGCATCCTATCCGTGAAAAAAAAACGGAACGGACGCGGAAACAAGCAATGGTCGTGTGCATGGGGCCTTATTTGCAGTGTGGACTGCCGGATGTGGATCGCGGACCCCATTCAAGTGACTGGGTCCCGCGTCCGCATACCGGGGCTCTGCGGTTGGTGCCTGTGCATTCTGGACCACAGTTAGCGATGAGCCCTAAATTCGACATTTGCCGAGCTTTTTAGCTTCTCCCTAAAGATACCTTCAGTTTATTTCAACACAGGAGTATCCCTAATCCAGGAACGCCTCAGTCTCTCTATATGAGCAAAATAACTTGATTCCGTTCCTTTAAACCAACGTAGAAAGCAATGTCATTTCTCACAGCTGTAAAGGAGGGCCATTCATCTGGCCTTTGCCACATGTAAGGTGGAAATTGCCTATGGAAGGATCCCTTTAAGAGCTGCTTAACCTCTGTCACTGCCGAGCAATCTTTTAATCACCCCAGGATATTGCTTTTGTCTACAGAGGAAGGATGCATAGTTTCTCAGACAGTGAGAATTGTTGGATGTCGGATGATTCTCGTGCACGTTGGCATAGAACTTGTCGCCCCCAGGGCAGGTAGGAATTAAGGACAGGTGGCGACGGATTCAAGAATTCAAGTAAAAACACGTCAGGTATCTCTGGACATATCTTTGCACCAGACCTTTGGGTTATCTTTCTGTTTTGGAAATGGAATGAATCTTAATATATCTGTCACTGAGGAGCTGTCACTGACCGACGAGCACATGTTGGGGTAGGGTGGAAAGAGCAGGGTAGGATCCCTTGTAGACCTAAACTGAATGCCAGGTCTGGTACTCTTTCTTCTTATTGAGTGAGGAGTCTTATAGGCAAGGTAATGCTCCTCTGGATCTCTGGGAAAAAATATATGCAAATGAGCCCTCTTTTTAAAAGAGAGCTTATTTGCATTTTTTTACCAGGTCTGGAGCAACTGGATGGAAGAAATGTGGTGGACTGAACGCCGATCAATGAGGATCCATTGATCCATCTGTCACTGACTGCCGAGCACATTGTGGGGTAGGGGTGGAAAGAGCAGGCTAGGATCCCTTGTAGACCTAAACTGAATGCCAGGTCTGGTACTCTTTCTCCTTATGGCGTGAGGAGTCTTATAGGCAAAGTAATGCTCCTCTGGGTCTCTGGGAAAAAAGATATGCAAATTAGCCCCCTTTCTTCTTTTTGAAAGAGAGCTAATTAGCATTTTTTACCAGGTCTGGAGCATCTGGATGGAAGCAATATGGTAGAAATGTGGGTCCCATGTCCAAAGAAGGGGTGAGCACACATGCGCAGGCACCTTTCATTACATGGCAATTGCGCCGTGTTGTGTCTCTGATGGGCCGAAATTACCAAGGGAATTGATGGACAAAAGCTTGATTTCCGTTGCAGGTGCCCTTGGCTTCCATGTCGTCACTGAAAGAGGGCTAATACAAAAGGGAAGCCATCATTTAAACCTGTAAGAGGTCGTCTCATTTCAGGCGTGTGGCCATTACGGAGGGTGGTCTCCCAACAAGGAGCCCAGAGCTCAAAACCCCTTATCATTATTACTTTATGTTGTGTATTGTGTTGCGATGCTCCATTGTGTTATGCCGATGCAGGGCCGGATGGAATGGAGCATAATACGAGGGTCCTGAACTTGATGTTCTGTGACTCAGTGTGTCATGTCTGACCCCCTGGAAATTTCCTTCAGTGACACGTGTTGCATGGTCGGAGATCACAGTGTTGTGCTGCGCGGTTATGTTAGGAAGTCTTCTGTTGATTGAAATCCAAGCCTGCAGGATTTCTTGCCACTGTCAGGTCTTGACCCCGTTCACTTTCACTAGCTGCAATGCCGTACTGCTACGTTGCGATCTTTGATCGTGCGCTGTGTCTCATGTAGCCCAGACCTAAATGTAATGTAATTATAAGTAACTACCTTTACAAGCAGGTGTATCCGGATAATCTTTTAAAGGGGTCTTGTGGGAGTCCAGTATTGATAGCCTCATTAGGATCTGATCGGTTAGGGTTTGACTTCCGGCACCCCCACCAATTAGATGTTTGAAGGTGCCATGGTGCACTGGTGAGCACGTTGACCTCTTCCTAAGCCAGAGATGTCATGTTCATTGGTCACATGCAGGGGCATACACAGATCTCATAGGGCCCCATAGCTAAATTTAGTATGGGCCCCCTAGTTTCCCAGGATGTGCATCAGTCACTCCCAGGCAATGCAGAACATTCCCAATGCTCCAAACTTTTGAGAAATGTATATATATTTTTTTTAATCAAGTGGAAGAAATTTGAATTAAATACAAATTGGAATTTTAAAAAAGTTGTCTTTTTAGACCGGAAAAAGCCGAATAGGTACTTCAGATATGGAAATCATTCTGAACACCATATTGTTCAATGTATTTATAGCAGAAAACTGGAAAAAATGCATTGATTTCCTGCTTCTCTTGTATTACAAAGCTAGCTGGCTGCCTGTAGCCACCACTAGGGGGAGCTCAGGGGATAGAAATGAATACAAGTAGAATGGAAGCTGTAATAATCTCTTTGCATTGAGCTCCCCCTGGTGGTGGCTGCATCAAAATGCATTGTTTTCAAGCGTGAAAGAGAGCAAGTTCCGTTCCAGACTCCCCTATTGCAGGTACTCCACTAGTCGCATGTCCTTCAAGTGAGTGGGGCTGAGTTGCAATACCAAGCACTGCCACTGTACAATGTACTGCGCTGTGCTTGGTAAGCTGTGAGGAGGCCGCAGTGCCCGCTAGAGCCTGAGGGTAGGCCGTCAATATTGCACCTTTCATTTTCCCCACCCCCTTAGTACAATCACCATAAGCATTATAAAGGGGTTGCAATTGCAACTATACGTGTGACTGTCCCTATGTGCATTGTATCGGCTTTCATTAGTAGGGATAAGCGAATCGACTTCGGATTAAACATCCGAAGTCGATTTGCATAAAACTTCGTTAGAATACTGTACAGAGCTAACGCTCCGCACAGTATTAGAATGTATTGGCTCTTATGAGCCGAAGTTATTAACTCGCAAAGTCTCGCGAGACTTTGGGTAATAACTTCAGAAATTAATTTCTACTGTTAAAAACCTTTTACAAAACTCTGTTTTGTGGGATATCAGGCAGAGGAGCATGGGTATTTCTAATGCTGGTAAAAAATTTGAACTGTGCTGATGGTGAAATTTCCGTCTCCGGAGCCCATGTTATCCCCCTTACTCCAGCCTCACAGAAGGCGTGACTCATAGAAGCTATTTTCTCCCAGAATCAAATGATCTGTCAGCGCATAAACATCACCCTGCCGTCTCTAAATGCACTTAAATGGCTCCAGAACATTAGAGATGATTTGCAGACCTGAAACGCGCCGAGCTAAAATGCACCCATGTGGTGCCATTGTGACTGTAGCCACGACTTAAAGGCTTAAATCTGCACAGAATGTCAAGTAACTTGTCAGGTGTTGTGCTGTGTTCTGATCCAAAGCTGCAAAGGAGTGAAATCCACAAGTCATCTGCAGCAACACTGACTTGCTGAGGACTTCCACTGCGGATTTCTCCCTTTGCAACGTGGAGGGTAAAATCCATGGCGGATCTGCAGCAAAATGGTCAACAAATGTACTGCCACGCGGTAGAATCCACAGTGGACATCCCGCTGCGTGTGGTTGATTTCATGCAACTGGAGATCAGGGCATTGTAGGTGCTCAAATCAGGGCGGACATACCATACGGGCAACCTGTGCAACTGCACAAGGGTCCTGCAGGCAGGGAGGACTAATGCTACTTACTGTCTATTAGCATTGTGGCCGGTGCAGCGTGAATAGTCCCTACCTTATAAGTTTTTCCTACCGCACCAACTGAGCATGCTCAGTACAAGTAAAGTCCCCGCCCACAGCCTAATTCTCCCTTTAGTAAAAACCCCAAATCTACATTAAGTTGTAACCTCGCGGGCTCGCTTCGCTCGCCACGCATCGGGCTCGACCTCGCTGCGCTCGGCTCTTATAAAAACTAACTCTATGCCGCCATTGATAGTAAAGAATGAACTGAATAGTAAAGAAAAGGGAGAATAGGCTGTGGGCGGGGCTTCACTTGTACTGAGCATGCTCAGTTCGGCGGTAAAAACTCATAAGGTAGGGACTATTCACGCTGCACCGGCAGTCCCTAATTTGCTGGAACTGTCACAAAATCCTAGCAAAATTGGCTTGTCCTGACCCAAAAATGGGCTGGGTGGATGCAACGAAGTGAGCGTTCTGGGTGACTTTAGGCATGCCTAGGGTCAGGGCTTAAAGAGGTTCTCCGGGCTTTTTCATATTGATACTGATGACCTATCCTCAGGACTAGTCATGGGCGGAGGTGCTGGGTGTCGGACCCAGCTCTATGAGTAGACGGTGCAGCAGTGCACGCGTGCCGTCTCTCTTCCTGCTCACCGCTGTATGTTTATGGGACAACAGCAGCGAGCAGGAAGAGAGAAGGGAGGCGGCATGTGCACATAGCGCGTGCTGTCCCCTCAGACAGCTGATCAGCGGGGGTGTCGGGTATCTGATATTGATGACCTATCCAGAGGATGGGTCATCCATATGAAAAAGCCCGGACAACCCCTTTGAATGACCCAAAATTTATCAACACATATGTTGGTAAAGACACATGCAAACGACCGTGATCAGCCAGAGAAACATGGTGCTTGTGTCGGCCACATCTGCCGGACCCACCGCAGCTTCCCTGATCCGAACTGACTGTCTGATAGTGATTTATGGTACAGTTTGTATGTGATCTTGGGGCTATTGCATTGTACTTACATGGATGACGTGAGTACACTGCAATAGAGCCGCAAATCAGTCAGAGACTGGCTGATAAATGACTATGGTACAGTGAGTTTGGGTCAGGGAAGCCGTCTCACACACAGACGGTGTTTCCCAGGCCCATCACGGTTGCGTGAGCCCTAAGTTTGTATTAGAAGTCGATCAGCTCAACGTAGAGGACCACTTTTTCCTTTCTAACAATCCAACACTAATTGCAAACCCTGGAGTTCGTTCGCTTAGTCCCTTATATGCAGTCTAATAGACAGTAGCGTTACGCATATGGTACTTTCACCCATGGCGGGTGGATTGGCACATCCGTGAGGGATTTGGTTGGCTGTCTGTGGCTTGCACCTCCTGTCATTGAATTAGCAGGTGGAAAACAAAGGGCCCATATCCTATTCTTGCACGGGGCCCCCTGTTGATCGTCTTGAAGGTTTGTGAAAACCAATATGGTGGCCATTACAGCACCTACATGTGTTGCCATCTAATTTTCCAGCTTTATTCTAATATTCCTAATTATGTTATAGCATGTAAAGAAGAGGGTGTATTACTTAAAGGGCATCTGTCAGCAGCTTCGCTGACCTGTTACATGTGCGCTTGGCAGCTGAAGACATCTGTGTTGGTCCTATGTTCATACGTGCCCGCATGGCTGAGAAAGATGATGTTTTAATACATGCAAATGAGCCTCTAGAAGCAACGGGGGCGTTACCATTACACCTAGCGGATCTGTTCTGTGTACAGCTGCCGTGCCCTCTGCACTTTGAGTGGCCAGGCAGGGTAAACGTCATCACACCTGTCCTGTCAATCAAAGTGCAGAGGACGCGGCAGTTGCAGAGAGAGCAGAGGCTCTAGGTGTAATGGTAACGCCCCGTTGCTCCTAGAGGCTCATTTGCATATATTAAAACATCATTTTTCTCAGTAACGTGGACACATAGGAACATGGGACCAACACAGACGTCTTCAGCTGCCAAGCACAAGATCAGCCAGTGTCATAGGCACAAAGCTGCTGACAGATGCCCTTTAAAGGGGTATTCCAGGATTTTGATATTGATGGCCTATCCTCACAATAAGCCATTATGATCAGATCAGCAGGGGTCCGACAACCCACACCCATGGTGCTCAGCCAAAGTTGCACAGGTTGATCCATGGTATACTAGACGAGCTGGGAACTGCAGCACAACTCCTATTGAAGTGAATGTTAGCGGATTGGCTTTGTCCACAATGACCGGAGGTGTAGTTCCAGCGCCCCAGCTGATTGGTGGGGGTGGCAGAAGTTGGACCCCGCCGATCAGATAACTATAGTCTATCCTGAGGGTATCATAATGGCATGCCGCATCACAGAAGCAATATGGGGAGAATAACCCGATAAAATGGCGTTATACAGGGCACCATATGGCGGCACACGCAGTGCCGATGAATCTGCACTGTGGCTATGCTTCACTAGTGTACTCCAGAAGGAAACGCTCCACAACTGAAACGAGAGGAATGTGTTCATTTTCCTTGAAGACAGATGCCAGAAAGATATGGCGATATTCCGTTTAATGATCCTGAACAGGCAGGTAATATACACGTGTCCTGAAAAAGCTATCAAATAATAATTTTCTTATAACAAGTCACATCCTGGTGAGAAAAAAAAGAAATTTTATATAAAATCTCTGAGATCCTCATTCTACCCTTGTGTGAAAGGAGAGGTCCTGCCCTTTTGTCAGCTTGGATCCGTTTTGCATTCTTCACAGAATCGCTCGGTCGTCCATGCCAGGGACATGAACATAATATTCCTCTCTGATGTGTTTCCACAGGTGATTCCGAAGGACTACAAGACGATGACTGCCCTGGCAAAAGCCATCTCCAAAAATGTGCTCTTTGCCCACCTGGACGACAACGAGAGAAGGTATGAGGCCTGGGGTTCAGTGGTGAAGGGTATAAGCTGTCAAAGGGTTAAAGGGCATCTGTCAGCAGTTTTGTACCTATGACACTGGCTTACATGTGCACTTGGCAGCTGAACGCGTCTGTGTTGCTCCCATGTTCATATGTGCCCACATTGCTGAGAATATGCAACTGAAGCTCTAATATATGCAACTGAGGCCTCTAGGAGCAACGGGGGCGTTGCCTTTACACCTAGAGGCTCTGCTCTCTCTGCAGCTGCTGCACCCTCTGCACTTTGATTGACAGGGCCAGGCAGTAAAATGTCATCACACCTGGCCCTGTCAATCAAAGTACAGAGGTCGCAGCAGTTGCAGAGAGAGCTGAGCCTCTAGGTGTAATGGTAACGCCCCCATTTGCATATATTAAAACTATTTTTCTCAGCAATGCGGGCACATATGAACATGGGACCAACACGGATGCCTTCAGCTGCCGAGCGCACATGTGATAGGTCAGCCAGAGTCATGTAGGTACAAATCTGCTGACAGATGCCCTTTAAATGGAAATTCACTCTTATGCCAGACACAATGGGAGAGATTTATCAAAACTGGTGCAAAGGAAAACTGGGTTAGTTGCCCATAGCAACCAGTCAGCATGCACCTGTCATTTTTCAGAGCCCCTTTAGAAATTGAAACCTGATTGTTTGCTATGGGCAACTAAGCCAGTTCTCTTTTACACCAGTTTTGATAAACCAGGCAGCTCTTGCTTCATTCTGGAGAAAAAGTACTTTTGAGGCATATACAAATAAGCAGTTAAGTGCACTGGAGGCGGGCCCAAGCTACTCTGAGCACACTTGCTCCTCCTAGTTCTTTTGCCCCTCCCTCTCCTTCTTGATTGACAGGAGAAGCAGGAGGAGCAAGGGTGCACAGAGTAGCTTGGGCCCGCCCTCAGTGCACTTCTGTGCTCATTTCCATATGCATCAGAAGTACTTTTTTCCGGAATGAAGCAGTGAAAGATGATAATTACGTTCATCTAAGCAAGCCCTACAAGACACTGGGGGAGATTTATCAAGACTGGCGCTTTCTGTGCCTGTCTTGATATCCCCTGCGCTGCCGGAGGATGCGCCTCATTTATGACGAGGCGTACGCCACGCCATAAATAAGGCGCATCCCTCTGCCGTCCGTGCGCCTAACCAGAAATCTACAGCAGCTCTGAGCTTCTGTCTTCATTTACGCCAGAAAACTGACGTAAATAAGGATAAATTTGTCGCTGTGGCTGGTCACGCCCCCTTCCCCACCCTTGCCGCATCCTCTTTTAGAAAAGGACGTGCACCTGCGCTGTTTTAACGCCACTTTTCAGCCGTGAAGGGAATGATAAATCTTCCCCATTGTGTCTGGTGTAACAGTGAATTTTCCCTTTGGTGTCTGTATCTTGGGGTATAAGAGGCTGGTTATGGGAAAAACCGCAGAGCACACGGTAAAAATGATTGATCTCCTGCAATGGCTGGGAGAATAATAACTTCTGGATTCATACGGTCGAAAAAAAACGTATGATACATTTCACGTTTCTGATGGAAATGTTTATTTTTTTCATATTAATAGTTGATCTGTGAGGAATATGGCAAATTCCTGAGATCCTCACGCACCCCCCCCCCATGTCACGCCTGAGAAGTTACTGTAAGAAATTCCAACCAGCAACACATCCGCCCCCTTCAGTAAACAGGGCTGACGCAGGGGGGGTCACAGTATCCGAGGTCAGACAGTAGGAGTCATGAGACTGAGCTCCTGGACTGTAGCAGTCCAGAACCCACACACCAAGAAGACAACTCAAACATAGGACGTGAAGTTCCACTGTCTCTGACCTGAGGCCCGGCTCCTACATCTGTGTCCGTTCTACGTCCTCTCATGTACACACTGTGGGGGGCCGACTGGCGACAGGCGCAGAGTGATGACTTTCACAGGTTACCTTTAACGACCTGCGTGACCGAGACTGGCCAACTAGAAGCTAGCAGCAAGAGAGCGTCTCGTAAAGAAGACGATTGTTTTACACTCCATCTTGAGATTCCTCATAAGCTGCATACTGCCAGCTCCTGGGGTATATTTGTGGTCTGACACTAAGCTATACCACCGCTGCCGGATAATTTTACTGCGCCATTTCCTTAACTGTGAAATTTCATCACATGGCGGCCGTAAAGAACGTGAAACCTGGTCAGTCTCCAGCTTATACGCGGGTCAGGAGTCCATCGGACATGTATGAGGCTACTTTCACATCTGTGTTTTTCCTTTCTGGTATTGAGATCCGTCATAGGATCCCAAAACTGAAGGAAAACGCCACCGCTTTGTCCCCATTCATTGTCAATGGTGACAAAACTGAACTGTCAATGGGGACAAAACTGCATTCCATTCCATTTCGTTGCATTCCCATGACGCACACAGAAGCGCTGCAAGCAGCGTTTTTGAGTGTGTCATGGGATACTGACCATATCCCACCCCTAGAGACACCATTCCTACTAATCCGCCTGAAGAAGGGCCCTGTAATCGGCTGAAACGTTGCTCTCGTCTTCTAATAATTGCCTTTCTTTTCTCTTCGGGCTCTTTCTGTTTCTGAACATATGCCTATCCAGCACCTAGATCCATCATCTTCACCTACAACTACCCAGATCAGCCTACTTTCACATCTGCGTTTTAGCTGAATCCTTCAGGGGATCCGCAAAAGCGCATCTGGTATGTAATACAACCGTCTGCATCCGTTCAGAACGGATACAGTTGTATTATCTTAAGATGGATCCGGCACTAAATCCATTGTAAGTCAATGGGCGCCTGATCCGTTTTTTTCGTGTCCGAAAAAAACAGATCTGGCACCGTTGACTTACATTGTGTTTCATGCCGGATCCGTTTTTTTTTCAGACACAAAAAAAAAATGATCCGGCGTCAGTGGATATAGTGCTGGACCCATCTTGTTCATTTGGGAGATAATACAACCGGATCCTCTCTGATGCAGACAGTTGTACTATATACCGGATGCGTTTTTGCGGATCCACTGACGGATCCAGCAAAAACGCAGATGTAAAAGTAGCCTGACCTGGGTAGTTGTTGGTGAAGATGATGGATCTAGGTGCTGGATAGGCATATGTTCAGAAACTGAAACAGCCCGCAAGAGAAAAAAGAGGCAAATATTAGTAGTCTATTCCCGAAACGGGAGCAACGTTTCGGCCTATTACAGGGCCCTTCTTCGGCCAGATTAGTAGTAATGGTGCCTCTAGGGGTGGTGCTGCTTGGTGCAACGAAGGCGTCACCGTTGCACCTTGTTGCATTGAAAGCCCCGCTTCTTATCGTTTAGCCTGATGACCAGAAATTTCCTTCAGTAGGCCCAAAAAGTTACCCAAGAAGTGAAAGTTCAAGTAATTAATATTTCAGAAGGCTTAATTCCACGGCTTGGAATTTGTGTCACGCATCGGTGTGCACTCCGGAAAACACTCACCATCTTGTCATATCCTAAAGAAAATGGCCTCCCACCGTGTTTTATGAGCTCCCGAGTAATGTTTAGAGATTAATGGCTTTACTAGGAGTTGTCAGAGCTCTTGGCATGTATGACAGAGCACGGACGGGAGTGTGTTATTTTACACTTTAATGGGTATTGTTTGCTTTAATTGAAGTGCGGAATGGAATTCTTTATATTTCCTTTACATAAAACACCTGCCATATTGGTAACGTGAGAACATTCACAGCTGCTGGAGTCTCTGGGGGATGCGGATACACCAGGTAGTCACAGCATCGGTACTGATCGACATGGTGGTCGGAAATATAGTAGTCAGTTTGCCTGCAGCGCCACCACAGGAGAAACTAAACATTACACAATGTCCATTTGTATCAGTGGATAACCTGTGTAATACAGGACCGGACGGGTCCTGCGCAGCGACAGACGCTCTTTGTAACCACTCTCCACTTTGGCCAATAGATGAAGATCCCAAACAGACCATGCTTCTCATAATGTATGGATAAAGAAGTCCTCCAGGTAAATTTATTTTCTGACCGTTACCAGTGATTGTGTGATGGGGGTCCCCCATTCTGGACCACCGTCTAGCCAGAGTGGCTACAGAGTGTAATAATTCATAGCTCCTGTGGTGGCGCTGCAGGGAATTTGAACACGTGCTTCCAGGTCCTGCCGCAGATTACGGGTGATTGATGGTGGTCACAGCAATGGGACATCTTGTGATTAGTTTACCCTAAGAACACCCTTCTATTAAAAAAGGAATGTCTAATGCTGACAGCCCCTTCAAGGGTGTGTTCAGAATTTGGATTTTTCTGTAGAAAGGATCCACTGCAGAAAACTAGGGCTGATCCTTGGGTCTCTGGTTCGGATTTGCAGTTGTACAGTAGAGCTAACCTGTGTTTGAGGGAAAACAGAACATAAGAGCAATCTCCTAGCACTAAAGATAAAGGTTATATATAAACAAATGCCCTATTTGCCCTATATGATAAATACCTTTGAGGTTCTTAGCAAATATATTTTGATCAAAACACATCTGTGCCCACCTGCCACTGCAAGGTGACCTCAATCCAAGCAGGAACCTGCTCTATTTAAAGGGAATCTGTCACCAGTTTTAGCATATTAAGCTGTCACCATTGCCATGTACAATAAACCACTTTCTTTCCTGCTGGGGTCTTCTTTTTTCATTTCATGGTGTCATTTTGATGAAAAAGTGCTTTTTGTGTTATGCAAATGAAGCTCCCTGGTACCCAGAGGGGCGTTATTCTTCTTCTCTGGAGCCCAGTAACGGCCCCCCCCTGCAGTGCCCAAGCCCGTCTTAATTTCCAGCCCAAGCACGACTCCTTATCAGGAAGTATCCTCCCACAGCCAAGGTGAACGGCGCTGCCCCCTCCGCTACGTCATCTAATACATTCCAGATGCGCCCCTTGCTTCTTCCTTTCGGCCGCTGGAAATCTCGCGCAGGCGCAGTACCGCCGACTGTCTGCGCCTGTGCGATCATAAAGCTCCTGAGGCAACAGCGATCAGATTACGTCGCTAGGCTCAGCACATGCCCAGTGACACTTTTGAGGCTGTTGCCCTCAGGAGCTTTACTGATCGCACGGTACCACGCCTGCGCGAGATTTCCGTCGGATGAAAGGAAGAAGCAAGGGGCGTATCTGAAATGTATTAGATGACGTAGCGGAGGGGGCAGCGCCGTTCACCTTGGCTGTGGGAGGATATTTCCTGATGAGGAGGCGTGCTTGGGCTGGAAATTAAGGTGGGCTTGGACACTGCAGGGGGGCGTTACTGGGCTCAAGAGAAGAAGAATAACGCTCCTCTGGGCACCAGGGAGCTTCATTTGTATAACACAAAAAGCGCTTTTTTTATCAAAATGACACCATGAAACGAAAAAAGAAGACCACAGCAGGAAAGAAGGTGGTTCATTGTACATGGCACCGGTGACAGCTTAATTCCCTTTAAAGATCATCCGTCAGCAGTTTTGTCCCTATACACTGTCTGACCTGTTACATGTGCACTTGGCATCTGAAGGCTTCTGTGTTGGTCCCATGTTCCTATGTGCCCGCATTGGTAAGCAAAATAAAGTGTTAATATATGCAAATGAGCCTGCGACGTGGATTTCACATCCACTCGCTGGAAAAGCCCCATGGATTTTAGTGTCTGAGATTAACAATAAGACAATGTGTTTTTTTTTTTCCACCATGGCGGTGTATAGTATTGTAGATCATCCCTATTCACTTGAATGGGGCTGAGCTATAATATGAGAGATGGCCTCTGGATATAGCCTGCATTATGTAGGTGCGCTGCAGTATGGTACCACTATGAGGCGCCCTATTGCCATATTCTCCGCTAATACAGTATGCAATGGAACATGCCACGACTTATTTTCTATCACGGGTTCTATAGGAAAGGAAATCGGAGGCACACAAATGTACAGCGTGGGTCTATAGCAGTCTGTGGGCACTGGATGTCGGATCTATAAAAGATTTTAATAATTAGAGCAAATAGAGAGAACAGAACTCGGCCTATATGTCAGCCTGAGCGATGGCTGAAGATTGCCAAGCCTGCGCTGGGAGGCAGTCACATAAAAGCACCTTGGATGCAAGCTACAGCCAGCGGTCTCATCTTTCACATGGGAATTGAGCTTAGGATTCCCTGCCTCTTGCTGACGTTATTTTTTTTTTGCGGTGAGAAATGCCTGAAGTCAGGAAAAGTTCAACAATTCCTGCTATTCTGCCTCTCTGCTGTGAAGCTTCCCTTTGTTACACAAGCCATCGGCAGACCCGAGCCCGGGATTACCAAAAAGGAAAGAACGTGCGCCATAGAGAATAGGCATTATGTATTACAGGGCGGACGCCACGATAGGTGCCGTCCTGTACCATCCCGCCTCGAAAAATGCTATATTTTGTTTTGGTTTGACCACTCTCCATTAAAAAGTATAGAAGTCACTCGCCAGGTAAAAGTTTAAAGAGGAGCTGTCCCCTTTTCAGACGTGGCTTTTTTTTTTTTAGTAACTACTTCTGGAGCATCTACTCCTATGACTCTATGTTCTGTCATTCCTCTTTTATTCCTACTAGAAGTTGATGAATCGGTTGCCAGCAGTCAGCAATAAAGGTCCAGCTGGGCATTACCAGTTGTGGGTGTGTCTTACACTATCCAATCAGTGCTGCCATTGGCTGACACTTCAGGGAAGAGTTATCATAGCCTGACAGTGTTCGCCGGACCATGATAAACAGGCGCACTGCCGGACTCTGCGCCTGAATTATGGCGAGGCGTAAATTAGGCACAGCATCCGGCAGGCCGTGCACCTCAACTGGAATCTACGTAGAAGAATTTAATTGTGGTGGGACCACCAAGCCCTTCTCCCTCTCTGCCCCTGCCATGTCCCCTTTTTTGGAAAGTGGCAAAGCTCGCGGACAAACAGCGTTTACGCCAAAAAAAGTTTGCGCAATGTGCAGTTTGCAACTTTTTCAGATCATAAAAGTGGCGTAAAGTAAATCTGCCCTTTCCTGCTCTGTAGATATCACTCATCAGGCGTCATTTCATTGTCATCATAGGCCGGATTACAATGACAGATATCATCTCTATATGAACATAACACAGCATTCACAATAGGTGATGGTCACAGCTTATCTACACTCCCTCCCTGCGCAATGGCCTCTGCACAGGTGGCAGAGCATGCCCACAGCACTCTCCCATACAGATCAATAACAAATCTCCCGACTACACTTTCCTATTGTCCGGTTGACTTCAGTAAAGTATATCTCTAAATGCTGTAACTACAGATCGGTCAAGATGGACTCCCTCATATTCATGCATAGAAAATAGGATTAAAAATTGTTCAAATGGAAGATTAAAACAAATAATTAGAAAAGGGGAGTATGTGTCACTATCTGGTTCAACTTAAAAATAAGATGATGCATTCCTCAATCACTGATCAGCCCAGGCCAACACTGTCTGCTCCGATGCTTGGCTGCAGAAGGTAAGTCCTCTTTCACACGGTCAGTCATTTTGCATCAGTATTTGTAAGCAAAAACCAGGAGTGAGTCCAAGACACAGAAGAGGCACAAATATTTCTATCATACCTTTACTCTGAAGGTTCCACTCCTGTTTTTGGCTTACTGTGTGAAAGAGGCCTAAGGGGCACCTCTGAGGGCTCTTTCTCAGGCTAGATTGTAGCTAGAGCTGCAATATGCATGGCTGTGGTCACAATCTGGCCTGAATTTGAGCAGGTTAAAGTGAGATCTGCATATACTTGCAGCTCTCACTTTAGCCTGTGTGGAGGACAGAAGTGGGAACTGGAGGGGATTGAGCAAGCAGGGTGGAGGGAGAGGAGGCATCTCACAGACCTTCCTCCTGTCCCTGTATGAGTTTAGACATTAACCCTTCATGTTTTAAATAAATCCCCCCAAAAATGTTTAAAAGTTTTTTAAAACATAATATACTGAATTATTATGTGGTATATAAAACTTATTTGTAAAAGGGTTGCCTGAGTTAAAGGGATTTTTTTTTTTATTACCGAAGACTTAACCTCTGGATAGGTCGCCAATATCTGATAGGTTGGGGTCCAACACCCGGGGCCGTGGCCTTCACGCAGCTATTCCTAGGCCGGTGATGACATGTTCATTGGTCACGTGGCCTAGGTACAGCTCAGCCCCATCCAAGTGAATGGGACTGAGCGCGATACCAGGCACAGCCTCTAGACAATGTATGGCGATGTGCTTGGTGAGCTGTGATAAGGCCACGGCACTCACAAGAGCGCCAGTGCCTTCTTAAACAGCTGATCGGCAGGGATCCCGGGTGTCGGACCCTCACCGATCAGATACTTATGACCTCATCAGTATCAAATTCTCGGAAAACCCTTTTAAGCAACAACTTGGGTGACCACTTTTCTCTCCACCGCTTCCAGCGCTGAGCTCCAGTCCTCCCCATCACTCCCATCATCTGCCTGGCTGCAGCGGCAAAGTTCACTGGCCTTATTAGTGTACAGGAATTTACTGCTTAGGCCAATGATTGACTGCAGCAGTGACCTGTATGCACAGAAGGTCACCGCTACTGCCGGGAAGACAAACAGTGGCGGGGAGGACCAGAGCGCAGGGCAGGGAGAAGCAGGGAGAAAAGGGGTGAGTATTTCGTTATTTGTCCAAGAAAGATTTGGTGGAAAGCAGCGCTTTAATGTTATGGCTATCCTGTTTTCCTACATACAATCGTGTAAAGCACCATTAGGTTAAAAAATCTCACAAACCCTAACCAAACACAAGCTGGTGGTGACCTGAACGTATTCCGTACCATCTTGTGAGGTGGCGGCCGCGCTTTCATTGTCCTTGAAAAAAGTAGCAGTGGCTAAGATTTCACCTAACAAAGATGGCCTTTCAGGCGGCCACAACAGCTGGATGGGGCTTCCACGCACTCCAGGGCCTGTCAGCTGCCATAGCCACATATCCAGACTGATGGAAACCGAATACTTTAACCCTTTGGCGCCATCAATTTTATGTGTTTATAGTATAATGTAATGTTTAGCCCTCTGGAATTTTAGCTTTCAACTCCAGATTGGTCACATTAATTGGAAAGTAAGTGAAATAACGGCGACTCTGCTCCTGAAATAATCCCCAAAGTCGTAGAGCGGATTCTGTGTTAGGGTTTGATTTTTATTGTCATGCATATGTAGTACAGATCCCTGCCTTGTGGTGTCTGCCTGTCTATCTATCTATTATCTATCTCTATCTATCTATCTATCTATCTATCTATCTGTATCTATCTCATATCTATCTATCTATCTATTATCTATCTCTAGCTATCTATCTATCTATCTATCTATTATCTATCTATCTCTATCTATCTATCTATCTATCGATCTATCTATTATCTATATCTATCTATCTATTTATCTATCTCTATCTATCTATCTATCTATCTCCTAACTATCTATAGATCTACGGTATCTATCTATCTATCTATCCATCTCATATCTATAGATCTACGGTATCTATCTATCTATCTATCTATCTATCTATCTATCTATCTACTGTATGTAATATCTATCTATCTATCTATTATCTATCTCTATCTATCTATCTATCATCTATCTATTATCTATATCTATCTATCATCTATCTATTATCTATATCTATCTATCTATCTATTTATCTATCTCTATCTATCTCTATCTATCTATTTATCTATCTCTATCTATCTATCTATCATCTATATCTATCTATCATCTATCTATCTATCTATCTATTATCTATCTATCTATCTATCAATCTACAGTATCTATCTATCTATCTATCTATCTATCGATCTACAGTATCTATCCATTATATATCTATCTATCTACGGTATCTATCTATCTAGGTATCTATCCATTATCTTTCTATCTATCTATTATGGATCTATCTATATATCTTATAGCTATCTATCTACTGTATCTATCTATCTTTCTATCCCATATCTATCTATCTATCTATCTATCTATCTATCTATCTATCTATCTATCTATCTATATATCTATCTCCTAACTATCTATAGATCTACGGTATCTATCTATCTATCTATCTATCTCCTAACTATCTATAGATCTACGGTATCTATCTATCTATCTATCTATCTATCTATCTATCTATCTATCTATCTACTGTATGTAATATCTATCTATCTATCTATCTACTACATTTCTTTCCTTTCCTTTCTTTTCTTTCGCTTCTTTCTTTCTTTTCTGTATTTCCTCCTCACCAGTCAGGGTTCTGTCTGTCAGTATATAAACACGCACACATGTGTATAGAAATATATATATATCTTTTACGTTTGGTATTCTTGGGTATTTTGCCAGCTTACCCGATACCAGTACGTTTCCTAGTAATAGCTTTTTATTCAGAGTAAAGATATATTAGTCATCTTTACACCTTTGCCGGAGTTTGCTGCATACAGATTTATTATTGAAGTCAATGTACTGTATAAATCAACATACATTTAGCTCCCTCTAGTGGTGGCTGTGGGTCGCTAGACTTTAACTCTATAATAGAGCTTTGGACCTCTTTTGGTATTAAAGCACATACACTTTAAATCCAGCATCCATGGGGAATTCAGCGTTCGGTAGAATTTTGTCAATGGATTCTGCCATTTTTGTGTTTGCCAGCTCTAGTGAGACTGTCTATTGCCCGCCATGTGCCGGCCAGCTTGATAATCGTATTCACTGCCAGTGCTGTATACACCGTATACCCTCTGTGCAGCAGAACTGACCAGCCACAACTTTCATTTCAGCGTATGACGCCTGTCCTAGTCCCGAGTACAGGAAAGTAATCATAGGTGAAGCCGCCATTTACTGAGTCATGTACTCGCTTATCAAGATGGCAGGGTGGGTGATATCCTTTCCTGTCTGGCCAAGTCTTTGTATATGGCGGCTCTGCTGGCACCAGCTATTCTTAATGACCGAATAATGATGAGGGTGATAGTCAGGGCAAGGTGTGGGGTGGATTACTGCATACACCGTCAGACAGGAGGAGAACTTTTCGCACAGTCTTTCTGATAAATGCCAACATGCTTGTATTATGACATACAGAACTACAGTATTATGCAACTGTACTGCTCTGTGTCAGTCTTTACTGTGCTTCTGGAGTTCTATTCTTCAACCAGAATGGCTGCATGATTCATACTAGATATCAAAGCATTTGAATCTTTGGAATTTCTTTAGGACAAATCCATGGGGGGATAAGTTCGCCCTTTTCATCGACGTGACAACATTAGCATATATGTAGAGATCCCATGTTATGTCTTAGCGATTATGACGGTGAAAAGAAACCCGATGAATGGACGGGCACTTACGGGGCAGCCACCTGGTTCTGGTAAATTTATACAGCAGGCAACCACAGCTGCTGCGGGATCTGGCCATAAACCTGAAGCCTCTTAAAGGGACACGGCCTTCAAAATTGCCCTTAGATTTTTTCGGCTTAGACCTCTATAAATATAGTTTTGTTATTATGTGTCTGATGGCGGGGTTTCCAGCTGGTGGCATGTGCCCCCTATGAGGGGGTTCACATTTTTATTTTTGGCCTTCAGCCGCTATAAAAGTTTTTGGCCTTTACTGGAAATACAAGCTTTCGAGGGATTAAATTAAACTCATTGGATGATCCGTGACTTATTATTTATTCATGTTGCATATATGGCACCAACATATCCCTCCAGCAGGGCCAATGTCGTAGTACGCCAATTAACCTGTTAGTATGTATTTTGGAGCGTGGAAGGAAACTGGAGGAAACATACAAAGTCCATATAAATGTTGTCCTAGGTCGGATTCGAACTCGGGATCCCATCAGACTGGATTTTGGAAAAGTGCCCTACTCCACCACAGAAATGTTCTTCTCTGGCTATTTCACAGGTCACGTCCCATAAATAATCCTGAATTCCCATTTAAATCACAGTAAAAGAACGTTTCTTAAAGGGGTCGTACCACGAAAAATATTCTGAAATTTTCTGCTCCTTTAACCTTAAAACATTTCATTTATCAGACATAAAAAAAGATGTTTTCCTCCGAAGCAGCAGCTGCTATTTTCGTGACCGCCACCAGGGGTCACTGTGCTCACATTGATCAGGTTTCGGGCCCGCGCCAGCGTTTCAGCCAGCAAACCCAGTAAGGAATGTAAATAGCAATTATTAAATGTTCTGCTTTGACGGGAACGTATTGAAAATTCAATTTTCTTAGTAATAGCATTCATCCACTAGAAAGAACAGCTTGCATCCAGCGACTGGGGCACAAAGTGTATTTCTGCTGCGCCGACACAAAGAACTGCAATTGTAGCGTTTCAGGCCGCTCGGACGCCGTTTCAAAAATATGTTATGTCGATAGTTTAGATTTATGTACAAATTCGCATAATCCACAACTTCACCGATGACGGATAACTTTTAAAAGCAATTTTATGGTTTGCTTTTCGGCATAAGACTTGGCGACTTTTCTTGTGCGGTGCCCATTGCTGGTTGGTCATGTGACCTGTATCGCACAATGTGAGACGCTCACCATTTACCATTGCGGTGCTGTATCATGAGATATCTGTATGACGGTCGCTGTTGCTGAGGTTTTACTCTTGTGCCAACTTTTGAAAAAGGACACAAGCATGGCCGTAACTACAAGGGTAACAAGCATAGCAAGTGCTGTTGGGTCCAACAACTTAGGCCTCATGCGCATGACCGTATGTCCGGTCCACAAATAATGTAGATCGGATGCAGGCCCATTCATTTCGAGGGGGCCGCAAAAGATACGGACGGTGCACCATGTGCTATCATCATCCGTATGTCCGTTCTGCGGCACCGCAAAAAAGATCCGTTTTGCAGACAAGGATAGGACATTTTTATAGGAGTTGGGGTCAATTACTATAGACCAGCATTTCACATGGAAGTCTTAGGGCTCATGCACACGAACATATTTTTTTCCGTGTCCGTTCCGTTTTTTTTTTTTGTGGCCCGTATGCGGAACTATTCTCTTCAATGGCTCTGCAAGGATAGGCATTGTTACAACGAACATCATTCGTATTTTTTGCGAATCCGTATATCATGTGCATGAGCCCTTAGTAAAGCGCTTGCTGGAGGAAGATCCGACCAATTTATTAAGAGGCATCCGTTTCTTTATAAATTTATCGCATCCTCTGCTGTCCGTGCATCGGGAACTGTGATGATTGTAATTGTGTCTGTCCATTGTTGCCTGCCCCTTTCACTAACCTCCACCTATTTTATTGAGTGGCGAGAACAGTGAAAAACACAAAAAGTTTAAGAATAGTTTTTTTAAAATGCCCTTTGAGACAAATTTTGTAACTTTTTTTTATTGCCTTTTATTGTGTTCATTATCCCTCTACTGTAAAGAAAAAGGGGGTCAGTCAGCACCATCCCTATGCACAGGTGCACGCTGCCATGGCCTGAAACATACAGGAAAAAAGGGGGTTATGCACTCAAACAATGTACAACAATGCCATAAAAAACATTCAATGGAGGCTGTTATGGCACCAAAAATGGTAAAAAGCAGAGTGGTCCCAGCATGCACGTGGAACCTGCACTCCCTGGATTTTATGTGGCCGTTATGTCGCATAACAGGTAGGATTAGTGTTAGGAACCCGTCTAATCGAGATCGCTGTGACGTTTGGCAGACGGGCTCAAATAATTTTGTGCAAAATAATTTGCCAAGCATCTAATTTGCAAAATTGAGGTAGCATTAGCACCAGAATGTTTTCTATGGCATTGTTGTACATGATTTGTGTTTGCAGAGTGCTGCTGCATAACCCCTTTTTTTCCTGTATCCCTCTACTGTGACATCACTTTGTGCACTATGCCTGTACTGCATTATTGTGTGCATTATCCCTATACTGTATATGTATGTGACATCACTGTGTGTATTATCCCTGTACTGTGACATCACTGTGTTCATTATCCCTGTACTGTGACATCACTGTGTTTATTATCCCTGTACTGTGACATCACTGTGTTCTTTATCCCAGTACAGTAACATCCTATGTGCATTATCTCTGTACTGTGACATCACTGTGTGCATTGTTCCTGTACTGTGACATCACTGTGTGCATTGTTCCTGTACTGTGACATCACTGTGTTTATTATCCCTGTACTGTGACATCACTGTGTGCATTGTTCCTGTACTGTGGCATTACTATGTGCATTGTTCCTGTACTGTGACATCACTGTGTGCATTGTTCCTGTACTGTGACATCACTGTGCGCATTGTTACTGTACTGTGACATCACTGTGTGCATTATCTCTGTACTGTGACATCACTGTGTTTATTATCCCTGTACTGTGACATCACTGTGTGCATTGTTCCTGTACTGTGACATCACTGTGTTTATTATCCCTGTACTGTGACATCACTGTGTGCATTGTTCCTGTACTGTGACATCACTGTGCGCATTGTTACTGTACTGTGACATCACTGTGTGCATTATCCCTGTACTGTGACATCACTGTGTTTATTATCCCTGTACTGTGACATCACTGTGTGCATTGTTCCTGTACTGTGACATCACTGTGTGCATTGTTCCTGTACTGTGACATCACTGTGTGCATTGTTCCTGTACTGTGACATCACTGTGTGCATTGTTCCTGTACTGTGACATCACTGTGTTTATTATCCCTGTACTGTGACATCACTGTGTTTATTATCTCTGTACTGTGACATCACTGTGTTTATTATCTCTGTACTGTGACATCACTGTGTTTATTATCCCTGTACTGTGACATCACTGTGTGCATTGTTCCTGTACTGTGACATCACTGTGTGCATTGTTCCTGTACTGTGGCATCACTGTGTGCATTATCCATGTGAAACATAAAATAATCATAACCTTATTGGGACTTGCTGCTAAAAGTGGTCATGATGGAGTGAGGCACGATTCCAAGTTTTGCCATAGTGCCCCATAGTTACTCATTGGACCTGAGGACACCAGGGAAATTCTGAGCAGAGACATGAAAATTATCCTTTTGCTCTGCCCATCTCTATAGGACTGCCCCACATATTTTTTTTTTTTAATGCTAAATAGTACATAGGAGCTTCCTTCAGCACTCCCCAAAATGACGTAAATATAGACCGTAAACCAGACCCCCTAAGCTAATATAGACCCCAGACTAGGCCACGGAACCAAATACAGGAATCAGGATCATGCACCAGTACAAATAGACTGGTAGAATACCACTCGCCTCTATTGGCTTTAGGGCTGTTTCACACGCGAGTCCATTGCGGGAATCATGCTCCGTGTGGGAGCGTGAACCTCTGTTCTGGACTTGCAGGAGCGCACTGCATTATACTGTTTTATAATGCTGTGTGCTGCGGCTAGACATTATTGCTTACTGACAGTTCTATGTCAGTATGATCCTGCAGAAGTGAGGTCAAGCAGCAGCACACAGCGTTATAAATCAGTATAATGCCGTGCTCTCCCGCAAGTCCAGAACGGAGGCTCACGCTCACACACGGAGCATGATTCCCGCAATGGACTCGCGCGCGTGTGAAACAGCCCTTATGGTCGTGTGAAATGTTGCCTTGGCACCAACTAGTCATAGACATCAGTAGAATCACTCCCGAAGATCAGATGGGCACAGGCCGGTAGCATCTCGTGGTCACTCCGCTCTGCCGCTGTGCACAGGAAAATAAATGCTGCGGGGGGAGGCACAAGCATTGGACCTCTAGGAGGTCTCCCCGAAAACATAATCGGAAGAAGAATATAACTAAGAATTTATTATATTGAGTAATAATTAGTTTTGTGATAATTGGTGCAAAAGTTACTATCAAAGCCGAGCCCAAATGCCAAGAAGCCCAGTGATCATTCGGTGATATGGTAAATGTGTAATTGTACTTTTCATATTGTACTTTTATAAAAATTTGATTTGATTTCAAAATACATGGCATAGGTGAAGACATACAGTAGTTGGTTAGGTGGTGGAGACAAGATATAGCGCCTGGAATTGAAAAGTTGGTATGCTAACTGTTCAGTCCCTATCTCTGGAGATAAGTGGCATCAGAGGTACATGGCAGCCACTCATCTCCTCATTCTTTATTCGTCTAGCATGTTAGTGACGGACTCTGAACTAATAGCTGACAACTGAAATAGCATTCGACCCACAGCTATGTAATCGCTATTGGCAGCGAAGACCTTCAGTGGAGGTGGCTTCCCTGGCCTGTTACCCCTACGGTATTGTATAAACATATAGACAATTGATATGCCTTAATCTTTTTCGAGAATACGTTGTTTTGCCGCCTGTTGTATACACAAGGCTATCAGTTACATAAAGTAGTTCCCTGTTTATACAACACCGCAGGGAGCCATTCTGCTAGGGTCCTGCCGTCACCCAAATAGAAGGAACAAAAGAAGATGGCTGGTACTTCATTTATGGAAACATGACTGCATGATGGGAGGTAACGAGCAAGCAGAGGAAAGATTTCTAACCTGTTGTCAAGACTTCTGTTCACTGTCACTATGTGATCTGTACAAGTTTTCGTCATAGTGGAATAAAGTGGATGTACTTAATACCCTGAGAGCACAAGGGTGTAATGTTCTGAATTGTCTGTATTTAATACTTAGAGAGTACAAGGGTGTAATGTTCTGAATTGTCTTTACTTAATACTTTGAGAGTACAAGGGTGTAATGTTCTGAATTGTCTGTATTTAATACTTCGAGAGTGCAAGGATATATTATTCTGAATTGTCTGTATTTAATACTTAGAGAGTACAAGGGTGTAATGTTCTGAATTGTCTGTATTTAATACTTAGAGAGTACAAGGGTGTAATGTTCTGAATTGTCTGTACTTAATACTTTGAGAATACAAGGGTGTATTATTCTGAATTGTCTGTATTTAATACTTAGAGAGTACAAGGGTGTAATGTTCTGAATTGTCTTTACTTAATACTTTGAGAGTACAAGGGTGTAATGATCTGAATTGTCTGTATTTAATACTTTGAGAATACAAGGGTGTAATGATTCTGAATTGTCTATACTTAATACTTTGAGAGTATAAGGGTGTAATGTTCTGAATTGTCTGTACTTAATACTTTGAGAGTATAAGGGTGTAATGTTCTGAATTGTCTGTACTTAATACTTTGAGAGTACAAGGGTGTAATGTTCTGAATTGTCTGTGTTTAATACTTTGAGAATACAAGGGTGTAATGTTCTGAATTGTCTGTTTTTAATACTTTGAGAGTACCAAGGCATAAAATTCTGAATGGGATGTAACTTTGGATTGTTTACACCTCAATGCCTTTTTCACTTTTCCACTCTTCCTCTCCTCCTTCTTGGCGGGCCTGGCCACTGGTGTTACCTGGCTGTTCTTCCTTGCAGTCTGTGGATTCTCTGTGGAAGGGTGCCTGAGCCATAGGTTCTAGTAAGCTAGTATCCTGCAAAGGTGTGCCGCTATATGTTTGTGTACTGACTTTTGCCTTTTTTTTTTCTAGATTTGACCCTTTGCTGCCTGACCTTTTCTTCTGCTTGATCACCATACTGACCCTACGCTGCCCGCTCGGACCTCAGACTGTTTATCAGATTGCGCCTTTTTTGCCTGACCTTGCCCTGTCCCTGACTAAGGTTTTGCCTGATCCCTGGGTGCTCTATACTGGTGTCTCTTGACCCTCTTGGGTCAGCAGTCACTTGAACAGAGATCACTCCAAGAGGTATCACCCTGGTGGTTCCCCTGAAGTGAAGTCAGGGTCTCTGTATAGGTGAAGACCAGGGGGCCCTTTGAAGTAGCCCTAAGGGACACAATGGATCCACACTAGCTGCGTAACAGCACTCCACCATCGATCGGTGCTCTTTACTGAGATAATTCTGTCTATGTAAAAAGTGGTTAGTGGTTGGCTCGATGGCTCTGCGGGCAGTATTATTGCTTTGGAGCGTTGGGGTCCTTTGTTTAAATCCAGCCAAGATCAGCGTATACATGGAGTTTCTATGTTCTCCTTGTGTTTGTGTTGGTTTTCTCCAAAACTCCAAAGGCCTATTCATAGTTTAATTTGTGATCGGACCAATGTGAATAATGACCATCTCCATACAGCACTGCAGACTATGTTGCAGCTATATCAGCGATGGCCAACCTGACGCTCTCCAGCTGTTGCAAAACTACAACTCCCAGCATGACCAGACATACAGCAAGGCATGGTGGGAGTTGTAGTTTTACAGCTGGAGCGCCACAGGTTAGCCATCCCTGAGCTATATAAATGAATAAAACAATAAAATGGCGACATTGCTGGAGTTCCTTGGAACAAGAACTGATAGATGCCTTAATATGTTAGCTTCAAAAGTGAAGCTTCACCGTAAGGCTCCACTTGATTTAGTAGGCGTAATAAATCTCTTTGGTTTCCGATGACGGAATGGCATGAAAGGATCCTGATGGTGTGAAAGAAAAAAAATCCCCTTTAGCTTGGAGGATCCCTATCTGCCACAAGCTTAGTTGTAAAAGGTTTTAACACTTGACCTGCAAAGTCAACAATAGACAGAACATCTCCATCCTTAGAGCACATTAGGTTCCTCCTGGCCTAATCACATCCTGCAAAGACAAAAAACATCTCTCATTTCCTTTTTTTTTTTTTGTTTGGTTGCCTACCAGTAATGTGGTGCTGGGAGACATTCTGCCCCAGCGCATTGTCTTGTCTCCAGTTACCATGTTTGTTTTTTGGCTTTCTGACTGAGAAAAAGTATGCTTTCTATTAACCCTTTCCGCTCGGCCCACATTGGGCGGCAGCCTCAGCCTACAGTCCCCAAGGAGCTCCGAGTGTAAACAGTTCTCCTCTGAAGATACACTTGCTTGTTGTCACTGTCTTGTTAACATCATTGTTCAGTTGTAGACCCGCAGTCCCCTAAACTATCATAAGTACAATCTTGTTCCTTTAGTTTAGGTAACAGACTACATCAACACAAGTGTTCCAGCCATTAGTTGTCCCACATTGTTTTTTTTTTTGTGGTGGAGATAATTGGCCTGTTACATGGTTTGGGGCCTCTAAACCATAACATGTCCTTACGCAGATGGGACTAAAGGTGTATTAGTGTATTGTCAGCCGAACCTGCCGAGAACAGGGGGTTCGTTCGACAGTCGAATGTGTGTGGGGAGCTCCCGACTCTCCCTCGACAGATGAGAGAAGGATCGGGCAAAGTGAATACTTTTTGCCTGATCCTTTTGTGCTCCTGGGAGATAAGTCGCCTTCGGAAGTGTCTGGCAGCAGCTTTCTCCCCTCTGAATATACATACAAGTTCGTTGAGCCAAATGTGTATATCTATAGGGTAGCCGGGAGCGATAGATGTTGGCCAACCGATCGTTTGGGTCTCAAACTTGTCCATATCAGACCTCTCCATCCTTGCAGAGTACAAGAACTGAAGAGGTAACCTGCTGTTAGAGAGAAGAGTCCGGGGCTCATCGCCAGCGGCACGCATGCGCATTACGCTGGTGAAGCTGAGGATTGTAAGCCTTTCTTGGCTGTGAATGCTCCCGGTGTAAAGGGCTTCACCGGCAAAATATGCATGTGCCCAACGCCGCTGGCGATGAGTCCTGGACTCCTCTCCGAATAAGTCATAAAGAGAACGATAGCACTATAGATACTAAACGGCATGTCCGTAATCATATACAGCTGATCAGTCTACACCTCTGATCTTGATCTAGTGGCGGTATTTATTAAACCTGATGCCAAGAAAAGACTGGAGTAGTCACTCCTAGCAACTTGTTTTTCAGAGGCCATTTTGTACCATGATTGGTTGCACCAGTTTTGATAGATCGCCCCTCCATTTTATGTAATATGGATGTCCCTTTGAAGTGCCTGCCAGGCTCATCAATCCGTAATTGCCTAGTGCTTAGTTGCCAACTGTGCCGAATTTGCAGACTTTTTAGAGACAGTCCTGGCAAATTCAGGGTGTCCCACCCCGGAAATAGACGTAGCTAATGCTAAACCCCGGACTTGGGCGTTGCCATGGGCAATATTTTCAATGTCCCAATTTTAAATTTTTACCAACCTAAACGTTGATAAGTATGCCAGTAACATGCCCATTTACTGGTTGCCATCGCCGTGTTACCGAGCTTACTTACTGAGGCCTCATTCACACGTCACAAGATGACATCCTTGACAAGATGGTCACTGGTTCACCCTGGAAGACGTCCTTGAATGATCCACGTGTGGCCTTTTTTTTGCCTTCTGTGTGTCATCCATATTCCACGGACATGGCCAGGCTGAAAATTAATTTCCAGAGCATCTCCTACCAATGGTCTATGACAACCAAAGACCAAACGCGGAGTCATGTTATGTCCGTGCTTTTCTCAGACCCATAGACTATAATTTTCGTGAGGGATCCATAATCCTGGAGAAAAATAGGGCATGCTTCCGTGGTATCACCACAGACCCACAGTCCATGGAAAACCACTGCTGTGTGCATATACACATTAAAGTCCATGGATACATGAGCGATCCATGGAGAGCACACGTCTGTGATTCACTGACATGGGAAAGAGGCCTCACAAGGAATACACCGAGAATACACACAGTCCTCGGTTGAAGAGTAACTATTATGGAGAAAGTGGGAATTCCCTGGATCCTATGATTACTTTGTGTCCGAGTTAATTTTTAATGACTTTTGTCTCTGATGTTTTATTGTCTTGTTTATTCACTGTGGCGAATTTGCTGAAAGTGGTGATGGTTTTATGTGCTCAGGACGGAGCTGTGTATATTGCCCCGTCCTCAGATTTGTAAGTGTATGACATTCGGTCTGGAGCATAATCATCTCTGCTACGTTCCTGGACTTCTTTGGGTTATTGACTAAGTTAATGTGTAATTGCGTTTTTTTTTTTTATTTTCTGTTCAAGTTGACCTGTCACCTACAGTCTGTGAAGACAACACTTTAGTTGGACGTACATATTCAATAAAAGGGGGTTCTTTGAGACCAGGAACCCCTTTTGATATGACCAAGAAGGGTGCAGGGATTAGAAAAAATAGACTCAGCTGTCAGCAGTGCTCTGTTTCCACGCTGAGCTCCCTTCTCCTCCACTTACAGTCCCTGGTGGACCAGAGGCGTTACATGCTGTCTACATACATGTCAACGCTGCATGTGACTTGTCGGTAGACGGTACGTCAAACTTCTGGTTTAGCGAGGACTGTAAGTGGAGGGGAACAGAGCTCAGCACTGATAACAGTCATTTGTTAACTGTCCAGCCCGCCCTGGCTATCCTCTGGATAGGTCATCAGTATCTGATCAGCGAGGTTCCAATGCCCAGGACCCCCGCTGATCAGCTATTTGAGAAGGCACCTGTGGTCCTGTGAGCGCTGCGACCTTCTCTTCTCACCAAGTACAACGCCGTACATTGTATAGCGGCTGTGCTTGGTGTCGCAGCTAGAGCTGCGCCTTGGCCATGTGACCGATGAACGTGATGTCACTGGCCTAGGCTAAGCTGTGAGAAGGCCGCATCGCTACCATGAGATCCGTTGCCTTCTCAAACAGCTGAACGGCAGGGTCCAAGGTGTCGGACCCCAACTGATCAGAGACTGATGACCTATCCAGAGGAAAACCCCTTAATGAATACATACACATGCTGTCACGGTCCCTCCCGTGGCAGAGGTTAGAAGATCTGCACGTGAGGTTATCTGACAGCCTCTCTGTTTTCACGTGTTGTTGTTGGTAATGACCACATCTCTTGTGTCAGGTGTAGCTTGTGGTCATTACTGCTCCTCTATTTAGTCTGGACTCACACTTCATACCATGCGGTTGATATTCTCTGCCTGGAGTTGGAAGTGTTGGTGTGTTGTCCTCTTCTGAGTTCCTGCTCATCCATTTTCTATCGAAGATAAGTGTTCTTCTCTTTGTATTTTGTTGTTCCCATTTGCTTGGACCCAAACCAAACTGATATTGATGACCTATCCGATATCTAAGTGCTGGAAACTCATTAAAGGGGCTGTGTCACTTCAGCAGATGGCATTTATCATGTAGAGAAAGTTAATACAAGGCACTCACTAATGTACTGTCATTGTTCATATTGCCTCCTTTGCTGGCTTGGTTCATTTTTCCATCGCATTACACATTGCTCCTTTTTATGGCTATGTCCACCCTGCAATCCATCAGCGGTGGTCGTGCTTGCACACTATAGGAAAAGTGCCAGCCTGTCTGTTGGCCAGGACGGTGGGAGCTCACATAGGCTAGTGCTTCTTTCTGTAGTGTGCAAGCGCGACCACTGCTACTGGATTGCAGGGTGGTTGTAACCATGGATATGAGCAGTATATAATGTGATGGGAAAAATGGATCCAGCCAGCAAAGGAGGCACTATGGACAATCACAATACATTAGTAAACGCCTTGTATTAAACTTCCTCTACATAATAAATGCTATTTGCTGAAGTGACACAACCCTTTTAAGATGTCATGCTTTAAGGGGTTGTCCCACCCTAACAAGCTATTCACACTATTCCCCACAGCTATTCACCACTGGGACCCACACCGATCACAAGAAAGGGGGTCCCGAGTCCCTGATTGGAATGCTTGCTGTCGCTCTATTCATCCTCAATGGGGCTGACAGCTCGGATAGGGGATAACTTGTTGTGGCGGGACAGCCCCTTTAAATCTTTAAACATTCGGCATCTGTTGCAAACAAATTAGGTATTGTATACCTCACTCAGATGCTCCGGAATCTCTGCAGACATTTCTAGATTGTCTTATAACACTGCCATTTCATACAATGAGCCTTTTAGGTGTAGTGCTCCTTTAAGAACTAGTCTGAAATCCATGATCTGAGTTAAGAACTACACAAAGTGGCGGTATTTGGCAAAATTCCCACACTATAGTCATTCAACAAAACCATTTGAAGTGTCTCAGAATCCCCGCACTGGGTTCTCCGCTCTGTCTGATAATGGATGTTTAACACATGAGAAGGCTGGAGATTCTGAAAGTAATTGTCTGCCTTGTCCGACATACATTACAGGGAGCCGTGAGCTTTGTGTGTTTAGGTATGACAGATACCCTGCAGTCAGATTGACGTGCAGCTTACCCGTGTCACGCTTTGATTCATAGATTTTTTTAGTTTTTTTGTTTAATGGACAAAGAATTTCTTTCTGCTTTTGCCAAAGGCCAATTTTCACAGAATCCCCTAAACTGGGGAGATTTGTGTGTGTGGCGGGGTGGATGGTAGGAGTGTACCGCATACAAATGGCATGACCTCATATCGGAGCATGTCTTAAAGGTGCACTTCCCACATAGATGACTCATGTCAGCTCCATGTTGTGTCTCACCAATGCTTCCCCTGTCTATTCCGCCTGTGTAAAAATAGACTTTCACTATGGAATTAGGGGCTTTCCTTGTATCTTATAACCTTTCCATGGAAAACTTGACACCCAGCAGCCGTCAATCCTCCACATAGACCCTGGCGTAGACATAACAATTTTATTTATCGCTTTTCACTTTTTTTTTGGCGACCTCCTATATATAGTACAGTGCCTTTATGTTTGAGTTAAAGGGGTTTTCCTCTGGAGAGGTCATCAGTATCACATCCGTCACCCAGGAGCCCCTCCAAACAGCTGTTTGCGTCATGTTTATCGTCACATGGCCTAGGCGTAGTTCAGTCCCTTTCAAGTGCATGAGGCTGAGCTGCAATACCAAGCACAGCCACTATCCAGTGGATGGTGCTGTGCGTGGTAAGCAGCGCACCGGAGCACTGCGGCATCCTTAAACGGCTCATCGGTGGGGGTCCCAGGTTTCAGAATGATCAGATACTGATGACCTATCCTGAGGAAAGGTCATCAGTATAAAACACTTGAAAAATCCCTTTAAGCTGGCCATTCACATTATATATATATATATATATATTGGCCAACCACCTAATGTGTATGGGGGGTTCCAACTCTCCCTCAGTGGAAAACATGAGGGGGGATAAGAATCAGGCTATTGAATTTCAACCTGCCGGATCCTTTAGATCTTGAGCAGTTAACCTGTGGCCAGAGGAGTCTGGCACTAGCTTTGTCACCTCACCCCATTTTGAATATGGAGCCGTGCATCAGTATTGGGGGAAGCAGTTTAGGAAAGATTTCTGTTGGCCAATAGATATCTCTTGTTTATGACCGGCCGTACAAAGTCCACTTATCTTCAACGACTTGTAATTTTCAGATGTTGGATTGTCCCTTTTTTTTGTACACAGTACCATGGCATCACCCCGGGCATCTTGATAACGAAGATTTTGTAGCCTTCTCTTAAAAGGGTTGTCTTAGACAACAACCCCTGTCCATATGTTCTGTTAGGGCATCATAGAAAGAAGCCACCTTCATGAGACAGAGGAGATGCTATATGAGAACAGCTCCTGTTTTGGTGGACTTGAGCCTCCCTATCATTACATGGACCATCATTTGTCTGAATGGCCGCTGTGTAATACTACAATTTCCCTACAGGACAATCAGCTGAATATGGTGGTGGTCACAGTTTGAAAGAAGTTGCCTCAGATAACACAACCCATATCCATGAAATACTTTGATGAGATCCTTATTACAAATTATGTCTTGGCAATCCTACCAGCCCCTTGGAGAATTGGTTGCTCTTGGACGTCCACTCTTCATTAAAATGAATGAGATATAAGTATACCACTGAGGACAATCACGACATTGGCCAGGAACCGAGCATCAACGTTTCTTGGAGTCAGTAGAGATCACCAAGGGTGGCGTCTTAACCTATTATTTTTTGTGAGATGTTCAGTTAATATAATGTTTTCTGGGGAAACTTTTGATATTGTTCCCCATGACATGCATAAGGCCAGGGGCGGACCGGCCATAGACCCTTCAGGGAAATTCTCTGATGAGTTGATGCCCATAATGCCACCCTAGCCTTCCTCACTGCTCCTGTCTGGGTACATACTACTGGAGGAACTATAGAGGTCTTTATTAGAGGAAGTCCAGACATCTTGGTGTTGTGACCCACATCTCACTTCCTAAGCCCCCTGCTCCATATGCTTATTAGAGACAATTGGATGGCGAGGAGGACAGGAAGTGGCAGCTATTGATGGCCACCACAGAGGAAGAGCTTCTGGGGAGGTATTTTGTGCTGCACTGTGGTATTTAGTTCTGTGGGATGGTATTCTGTGCTGCACTATGGTATTACTGATCCTGCCAATTTGTATTGGCCCCATCTACTTGTGTTACCCCACCTTCTGTAAATATGGACCCACCTACAACATGGGGGCCATTTTTAGTGTTTTTTCACGCCCAATTTTAAGTCCCCAGTTCGCCCCTGCCAAGGGCATACGTTACATACAGGGACAAAATTGTAAAAAGTTAAAGGTCAATTACATCACAGTTGACTCCCTAGTGACTTTAATAGACTGTGTCCCCTGTGAGTAGATGGGACTTCAACTAAGGTTGTCTTTTCCTCCTTCCCATCGCCATCCCTGTTTTGAAGGCACTATTTTTGGAAACCAACGAACAACTGTTTTTGAGGTTCATGACACTCTTCCATCCTACAAGGATCGAGATGGGGAAACAAATTCCAAGCTTTCTGTCTCTGGATATGGGCTGTGCTGGTATGGAGGAACAACAACAGGAGGCCTATCTGTATATGTTGCTAGAGAATTAGGCAGCTGTGTTTGGTTGGGTGGTGGCATGTAGTGGACAACCAGCAATCGCCATATGTGTTTGTTGTCAAGTCCAGTCCTTATTACTGTTCTCATCTCTTCCAGTTCCAGACTGGTTTTTGTAAGCCTGTGATTGGTTTGCTGTGTCCCCGTTTTCCACAGCATTCCCTTAGGGGCAATGGAATTTTTGTAAAATAATTTAATTCTGGACAGATGTTGTCAATTTGCCCGTAACCACCTTCATGTTTGTGAATTTAAAATAGCGTCTTTTTTTTTTGGGGGGTTGTACCGCTTCTCGTATGCACCTGATATAATGTCACTTCAGGCTTTTAATCTGTCAGGCCGAGTATGTGGTATAGGCGGGCACTTGGTTTTCATTATACGGCTAAATCTGTGCACTAAATTTAATCATCGTCTCGGAGCGAAGTTATGTAGAGTTAACCCAGAACACTTGATGCATTGGCTATAAATAAAAATGGTTTATTGTGTTCAACCCAAACACACTGTTTTTAATATCGAAATGAAAGGAAAATTGACTTGAAAAAACTGCTTTTATTAAAAAGCCATATTAGCTTGAGTTTTCTATACATGTGCAATATGAAATATGGCAAGTGAGAGTGCGTTGGTCCATTCTCGTGACAATGGGATGGTTTACATGACTGGAAAAGTCGATCCAGGAGAATAATATATTTTCAGGTCGCCCGCATGGTAGGAGCCATTGACATCGCTTGTACTATGGGCCTCGCATAGTAAAGAGAGAGCTCACAAAATGGAGCCGCTTCTCGTACTCACCAGATTCCTTATTTCGTTAGCCAACCTGAGTAGGAAATATGCCTGTTATAACATAATTGCTGGGACCTGATTTGCTTTTATGGGTGAGTGTTCCACATTTTGCCACATTTTCCTATATAAAGACTGAAAGCTGAAGTCTCGCTCTTAGGCAAAGTCAACCACTCCTTTACCCCACCTCACTTAGGTATTTAAAGTAGGAGAACTTGGATGTGGAATCTAGCCTTCTTTTTCAATGGTTACCCCCATGGTCCTCCAGTATGCTAGATCTACTCAATACCCTGGGCATTCAATAAGCAGTTGACTTCAAATAACCCTGTCCAGCAGATGATAGGTAGGTGTCTGTCTGCTAGATAGGCCGTCAATATTATGTTGTTGGGGTCCAATGCTCAGCGCTCCCATTGATCATTTGTGGACTCTTCATTGTTTACAAGACGTAGACCCAACCGGTTGGCTGGCATGAGGTGGTAACTTCAGCGCACGGACCACTCTCCAGCAGCGTTGCAAAATCCAAAGTCCGGCACAGAGAATAAAATCGTTCCATCTTTATTAATAATGTTCAAAGCGTTTTGATAGTGTATACCGATCTTAGTCTATGCCATGATTAAGATTGGTGCCACGATCGAAACACGTTGGACGCAATATGGCATAAGCCACCGGCCACTTTTAACATTATTAATAAAGATGGATTGGTTTTAATTCATTCGCTGGACAAGTTCACGTTTGGCTCTTTATCATCTACCTTGGTCCATCTACTAGCACACTGTTGACTTAACACAGGGATGTCCGACCTGCGGCCCTACAGCTGTTGTAAAACTACAACTCCTGTCCGGCCATGCTGGGAGTTGTAGTTTTGCAAGTCGCAGGTTAGGCATCTCTGACTTATCAGAACAGGAACACAACTGTAATATCCTGCACCGTCACTACTAAGCCGATGGTGTATAGATAGACAGACCTATGTAAACAGTGAAGAGGCCACACAAGCACCATGGCACCTTCAAACAACTGATCAGAGCTGGACCCCCACTGATCTGGGGTTGATGGCCAATCTTAAGGATGAGAATCCTGGACCCAAAAAACCTCTGTGTATAAAAGGGGGATTTTGAGCTCCATTCCAGACCATTACAAATATATATATTAGGAAATTATGACAAAATCTTGAACATTTGTAGAAGAAAAACAAGTTGGAAATTCTATTTAAATTGTACAAAAGAACAGGAAAGCTGAATCATCCCCTGTTCATCTCACTCCATATACTTCCTAATAGTAGGGGTTGGAGATAACCGAATGTTGATTAGTATTGTGTAACCTTTTTGACTCATAGCTAGCACCCAACATATTTTTGCTAGAAGAACAAGGAGGGTTCTGGGAATGAAGATGGTTCTGGCCTGCCATGGTCAGACACCTCAACATGTCTCATTGTACAAATTGTAATTAAGGATCGCTCAGGGACCAGGTACTTCCTTCCATTGAAATATGGGAAATGGTCTTTTTTAAGCCAAGGTCGGTGATCAGAGACAGGTCAACACTTTTAATAGCCATCGTGTTTATCTGTCCTCCTCGATACTCCACCGCCGGTGAATTCCCACATATCAGGCCGATGAGGGTATTTCCCAGTTGCCGTTATGAGTAGATGACTTTGTCAGCAGCTAACAAAGGATTTCTACTGTTAGAAAACACACCATATGCGATGACTGGAGCACATTGGAGTATTCAGCTTACTTCATCTCAGGAAAATATGTATAAATCTTCCTGCAGCCGCTGCCCCAGACAGTCATCAGACGCCGAGGTTGTCTCATGTTTTCATGCTATCAGTGGGAAAAATGTGCTAAGTAGGTTCTTTATCATCATTTTATATTTATTTGTGAACAGTTATGATGACTCCTTGCAGAAGACTATAAAAGTTTAGGAACAGGGGTGTAATTACTGGACACCATAGCAGATTTTGGAATATGGCCCCGTCAGCCTTGGGAGTAGACAGACCATGAATATGCATACATACTCTCATCTATCCTTACACACAGCTAGTGCACATGTACTTTGGCACGTATACACACATACGAAGACAGACATCCATACATTACTGATACAGAAAAGGTTTCCTTGTGGCTACAGTCACCTGTAAAAAAAATTGTAGCAAAAAGCCTTGATTACAAATATCTTATCATTTTGTTTCTATGTCTCCAATGTGTCTCCATGGTTACAGACTACAAACAAACCCTGTGTGTAGTCTGATCCCGCATTGATGCTTACTATCTGTCCCCTCTGTGCATCCGGTAGATTAGTAAGAAGTAAAAGTCGTTGTCGCCGCCCCCACCATGAAGTAAGTGGTCGCACTTGAAGGTGACTCTCTTCATTCCTAATCTACGGGAGCCACTGTAGCAGCTGCTGTTTTTTCACATTTGTCCAAGGTCTTTCCTTCTGTAGTCTCTGAGGGTCAATCCACCCCCTTGTTACTTGACGCAGTGACCTTGGAGGTGCTCCTCAGCGAGCTTCTTTGTGAGCGGCCCCGTTCTCTGTATAAATAAATACTCCAAGTAGCGTAGGAGTATCCAAGTAGAGTTCTGAGGCTCGTGACGCTGCACGGGAGCTGAAGTTGTCCCGATCCTTGTTATTTGCTATTTATAATTTTGGCAAGAGTTTCCCCCTTGATATAAATGCCAGGGATGACAGCTCTCTCCTCTCTGAACTGTCAGTCTTGAGAGGACATCAGGATATCCACTAATGGACTGTACGTGGAAACAAGCCTAAATAGTTACCGTTGTATGAATATGCGGTTGGACAGCACTAAAATAACTGCATATAGACATTATTATTAGAACTTCACTCCGGACACTCTCTAATGGTCCCTTATAGGGTGTTAAGGGGGCTTTTGCTGGGTTCCCACCACCTTATTAGCGGGAAACCTTATTTTAATGAGATCTGTCTGGTATCTTCACGTTCCAAATGCCTTGCAACTACAAGATCTTGTGGAAGTGACCACCATGCAGTGCTTGACTATGAGGCGAGACTTTGTATGAAATTGGGCTGTTGGGAAAGGGGCACGGCTTAAGATGCGCCAACAAGCACCTAAATTTTGGCACCGAGGCCGCCAACTGAAGCGGTGTAAAGTTAGACAAAAATATCCACAGATGCACCAAATTTATCATTCAGCGTCAACCAATAGTTCAGCTCTGGCAGGAATGGTCCTCGAATTGGGCCACAAAAGGAGCAAGTTTCTACCAATATGTACTAAAGGGGTGACATTTCGGAGATGTTCCCAGAAGGTACAGGATAATTCTTATAATGCCCTACAATTGGGGATTCAAATATTGTCAATTATGACCCCCCGGGATTGATAAGTGAAGCCAAAGAGAATCCCTTCTTCATGTTCCCCTCTTTCAGATCTTGCACTAGGAATTGCCTGTAGTGTTTCTTTATTAAAGGGGTTGTGTCACCGCTAAATATTATTTTAATATATTTCAGCTTGAAAAAATAGTTATTTTTGTAATTTACTTTCTGTTATATAAATGCTCCAGTAGTGAGACATTGTTTTTACATCATTATAGTGGCACCCACTGCTGCTTAATCGGTATAACAGTGTACAACCTACTGAGGTGGTCGCACATGCTCAGTTCTTCTGGATAGGTCATCAGTATCTGGTCGGTGGGGGTTTGAAACCGGGGACCCCGGCCGCTCAGCTGTTTGAGAAGGCACCAGTAGGCTTGCAGTAGCGCCGCGGTCTTCTCTGTGACATCACGTTCATTGATCACATGGTCTAGGTTCAGCTCAGTAAATGAAGCTGAGCTGCAATACCAAGCACAGCCGCTATACAATGGGCAGCACTGTTCTCGGTTAGCAGGGAGAAGGCCGTGGCACTACTGTGGGCGCCAGTCTCAAACTGCTGATTGAAGATGGTCCCTGTTGTCGGACTCCCACAGATCAGATACTGATGACCTATCCATTGCTGAGAAAAATGAAGTTTTAATATATGCAAATGAGCCCCTAGGAGCAATGGGGGCGTTGCCGTTACACCTAGAGCTTCTGCTCTCTCTGTAACTGCCACACCCTCTGCACTTTGATAGGTGCAGGCAGTGTAAACGTCATCACACCTGGTCCTGTCAATCAAAGTGCAGAGGGCGCAGCAGTTTCAGAGAGAGCAGAGCCCCTAGGTGTAATGGCAACGCCCCCATTGCTCCTAGAGGCTCATTTTTATATATTAGAACTTTGTTTTGCGGGCATATACTGTATAAACATGGCACCAACACAGATGTCTTCAGCTGCCAAGCGCACATGTAACAGGTCAGCCAGTGTCATAGGCACAAAGCTGCTGACAGATGCCCTTTAATGGTTTAGGATAGGTGCAATAGGTATTTTGCAGCCGCTTATCACCCCCAGTCTCCATACCATTAACATGCATATTTTCTGTGGAGGTCAAATTCTTTCTTCTGCAATAAATTCACCGTCCTATGAATGCAAGAAATGAGCACTGACCGCTGCCAAGTGAATGTGGATGATGAATGAGGCTCCGGCCGCGCAGGTGTGCTCATGTGCAGAACATCTGATGTCACTTTCTGTGTTCCGCACACACTATAGGCACAATGAAATGATTAATTTCTCCTCTGACTCCTGGAGGCCGTGGAGCGCGCTCACGTGTCGGCACTACAGCGCAGGCAGCAGGTGTTTTCCAACATCATCCCAGATCAGCTTTGCTTCGCCTTTGATCTTGTTTTCTTTTTTTATGATCAAGACTGAAGCATTTATAGAAAAATCTGTTGGCTTTAGACAGAACATAATCAAGCATTTGCTTTACATTAAAGGAGGATTCGGCGTAGCCTTGAAGTGTTACACCATAATTAGAGATGTGGTCCGAAGGGACTGTTTATGGTACACTTTTTTTGGGATACCCATTGCTAGCACGGTCCAGATGGGTGTTACCACTTGGGTGTGTGTCCCTGCACAGTCTGACATTATTCAGTCAATGCAGGGACCCCCCTGCCCTCCCCTCCAAATGGTAACGCCCATCTGGACCTTCATTGCAAACCACTAGAAATTCGTTCATAAACTAATGGCACAATGTAGAGTCATAAGAATAGATGCTTCAGGATTGGACCAACCCCTCTAATACATGAGTAGAGCAGAGAGGAGAAAAGTAAAATGTAACTATTATTAACACATCTAAACATGCAAAATACACAGTACTATAGATAGATACGATGTCTATAATTAAAGGCTATGTACACACCTTTGGGGGCAATTTTTTTATTATTTGCATTGTACTTTTTTTGATCTAAAATGATTTTTTAAAATGTGCCTTTATTAAAAATATGGAGCTCTTTTTTCTGTACAGAGCTGACATGCTCTATTAGCAGCCTGTGGATTTTCTGTGTTTTCTGTCAGACCAGGAGCTGACGGGCTCCTGCTCTCTGACATTATAAACACTCATTATAGCTCAGTTCTTATCTTACGGAAAATAATGGGGCTTAAATAAGCGTTTATGACCTCTCAGTAGTTTAGAGATAAGGTTTATTAGATGACCTGCACAAAGGGAAAGGAAAAGTACCAGTCACAGTTAGCCATTTGTGACAGAACAGCGCAATATTTTTAATAAAAGCCAATTTAAGATGTCTTTTTTTTTTCCCAAAAATGAGTAACACTTAATCATAAAAAAAATTGCCTCCGAAGGTGTACGTAGCCTTTAACCTTGCAGGATATATTGATAGTTAGTGTCCTATACACAAGAGGATGAGTATGAGGAGCGGACATCTTGAAAAGGACAACCTCAATACTTTAACTACTAAACATTGTCCTTCTGTAGCATCAGCGAAGAGAGATAAAACTCCTATATAGATATTGAACCCTTTGTCAGTTCAGTGCTCCTGTGAGGGGAAGATGTTATCTGAAGGGTAATCCTCATGATGATAGTAGGCATAGAATTGGGAGAATGGTATGACAGATCTAATGTTATGTTAATAGGCCTAGATAAAGATGCCCATAGAGAAGCATGGCACTGATCAGTGTAATGTGTGATGCTCTAATTGAGTCACTGGTCACAGTGATGGTCTGACTGAGAGAGGTAAGTGAGGCTGTTTGCCTTCCTAAAGGTCCAAACAAAAAAGGAGTTTAAAGGGATTCTGTCACCACTTTTCAGCCCTGTGAGCTAAACATATGCTCATGTTCAGGGTCTCATTATGATTCATAATATGGCATTATAAACGAGATCTGTGGCTTAATTTTGCAAAAAAACAGGTTTTACTAACCTGTCAATTATAGAAATAAGGTGCCCAAGGTCCGGGGATGCAGGGTGCCATCGCCGTTCGTCCCTGCGCCGCTTTCTCAGAGTTCTGCGCCGCCTCCTACTCCTCTGTGCCTCCTCTCCCTCCCCCCCTCCTTCCGCTGTGAGATGCCGCACGTGTGCACAGGCTCAGCCTGATGCGCCCATACGAGCTGCTTGGATCGGCGCATGCGCACTACGCTAAGAGAAGCCGTTGCCAGCAGTCCGTTTGAGCGCATTAGGCTAAGCCTGTACGCACGCGCGGCATCTCACAGCGGGAGGAGGGGGAGGGAGGGAGGAGGAGGCACAGAGGAGTAGGAGGCGGCGCAGAACTCTGGGAAGGCGGCGCTGGGACGAACGGTGATGGCTGCAACCGGGCACCCTGCATCCCCGGACCTCCCCTTGGGCACCTTATTTCTATGGTTGACAGGTTAGTAAAACCTGTTTTTTTGCAAAATTAAGCCACAGATCTCGTTTATAAGGCCACATTATGAATCATAAGGAGACCCTGAACATGAGCATATGTTTAGCTCACAGGGGTGAAAAGTGGTGACAGAATCCCTTTAAGAGCCAGGACAGGAAGTAGAATACGTGGAGTAGCTTCAAAATATTATATACAAAAAGTCATCCACCTGATTTTTTATATAAAAAAATACATAGAATATTTACAAATAGCCTGTTAACATGTCTCTTTGATACATGAAGCTCATTGTTTCTTTAATGTTAGCCATGACTGGGACGATGGAATATTTTTGGGATTCCAATACTTCATTTTCTCCAGGCTTAGAGTTTCCAGTTGTATCAGAACAGTCTCCTGAATCTTCCAAACAGTCCCTGGTAAATCTGATGCTCCTGAATTATTTTGTAGGTCTTAATGACCTTTTGCATGCCTCGCAGTGTTGTGGAGAGTTGCTGGATTTTAGCCATTTTACATCATTACAAGTTAGTGAAAGCTGAGAACATCAGGCCTTATACAGTAAATGGCAGATGAATTGTACATCTTTCCAGTTGGCAAAGTGTATCAGGGGAAGAAAAGCGCAGAGAAGTATTAATGATGATCGCCATCGTGCTTGAAGGGGTTGTCTCGTTAAAATGTAACTGTCATGTTTTCATTAAAAAATACATTTTAGCATATGTTACTGCTTGTGGAGCATTATGCATAAAACAATCTTTAGTTTCTTCACATACCACTGTTTTCCTTAGTTTTTCCCTTAGTTGCGGCTGTTTTAACCTCTACAATATGAGGATCTTCTCAAGTTCTCTGAGGCCAAAACTGCTTTCCCTCACTTCCCATACACACTTGCTGTAGCCAGCAGCTCCCTGCCAGCCAATCAGATTGGACTACTGAGAGACACGCCTCCTCCCTCTGAAGCCTAATGCCGGCATGCAGTGTGAAGGACTGCCTCATCGTCTTCTGTTTACACAAAAGGGAAGACAGAAAAGCCCCAAGCAACAGTCTTTCAAGGGAGCAATGGAAAGGGACAGGGCACATTAATAAAAGCTGTTATTATGAGGTAATTACAGATCTTTTGACAGTCATTGACAGACTAACTCAGGTATACAAGCCTAGCTCTAATAAACTAGCAAATAAAAATATGACAGAATATGACAGTAACACTTTAAGTTGCAAAAGGAACATATTCGGGACCACCCTTATAGGAGAGTCACTATAAACAGCAACTCTTGCTCTGGAGGACATAGCAAAGCCATGCATTATAGGATCGCCCATTTCAATCAGCTGGTCATCTGGACCCCCGTTCAACAAAAAAACGCTCAACCCCCTAATTATGAGTAAACTGCACGAGTAGCAATTCCTAGATATATTTTGATTATTGGAAGTTTTTCTTGTAGACAGTTTTACTGGAACTGAGCTTGTGCTTCCGTCTCAGTGAGCAGGACAGAGAAATGAGAAGAAGAGCAAACAGCAGGTGGCGCTCTACAGATAGATTTCACTCAATAACTTAGTAGCTATAATACATTTTTAATTACATGCAATTACAACCCCTTCAAGGATGGAAAATTAACATTTCCCAGAGACTGCTGTAAAGGGAGTCTTTATATTACTATTAATATTTTGTGGAATTCTCTAATATGTTTTCAGAAAGGTATCTGTGAGAGTCCTTCATAGAGTCTTACATCAAATGGACTCTTGCACTTCGTAAAGTGTCCTAAAGAGGTTTTCCAGGAGCATGCATTGATGGCTTATTCTTAGGATAGCCCCAAAACCCCTACGATCGTCAGACCTAAGGGGCTCTAGCACTCCAGCGAGCACTGCTGGCCCTTCATAGTGTTCCCGGGAACAGTGCCTTTTCCTTACTTGCAGGTGTGTATTCACCAGAGTATGTACACATCCCATAAAACTCAACTTTTACTAGATCATGAAAAACTTCACAAAAATGCACAAAATAGCAGCAAATACAGATACATAAAATCAGATACAAGACCTACTCGTCTCAAATGGGTACCCTTAGAGGTATATAGCCATAAGGGTGGGCCATGCACCCTAGGGTGCAAGATCCATCCTACTCACGGGGTTCGTTAGGAATGTAGAGATCATCAATTTGGTGCGGGTGATATTCTTGATAGTAGGGTATTGAGTAGATCAACTTCAATGGTCAGGCAGAGAACCTGCCCCCAAAGGGTCGACTTCACCTCTCGGTGGACAGACCCTCACTCGATCCTTAGGTACCCCTTAAAGTATTCCTGGGTGTCCCGATGTCAGGGGACCACACTGAGGAATAGGGTAAATCATTGATCATACAATGCATGCACGATGGCACCTCTGATAAAGATGCTGTTACTGATATGCGATGCAGATGTTCCTGATATTGCAGATCATCCTCATTCAATCTGCCGAGTGCCATTCCTCCTTCATCCGGCTGATCAGCAGAGATCCTGGTGGTCAACCTGTGGTGCTAGTAAGTCTCCAACATGGTGCCTCCTAAGGAAGCACCATTTATTGTCAGTGCCACCATACTGTGTGTGCCGTTATGTTCAAAAATTAAAGTTGTGTCATCCTCAAGTCAATGCGAAAGGGTTCAGGTGGTGGGCATCGCACCAGTGGGACTTAGAGCTCATGGGTCTCCAGCACTGGTATGGTATGAGGGTCATAACTTGATGCTCATGAGCCTCTGTGCAGAATCTGTAATAGATCCTCCAACTTACCATATCCTACTGGGTTCTTCTTTTATGGGCCTTTGGGCTCCCTTAGGCACTAGAGCCCAGGTGTGTACCTAAAGCTATGCCAATGTGTGTCAGGTATGAAGAAAATCCACCATGCGCTTAAATCTTGGGGCATGGACAACAGGATTAAAATCAATGCGGCTGACACGTTTCAAGCACCGATGCACAGTAACAGCTAGATTTTCTTCATACCTGTCAAGTTTATCGCTTGGAGAGAGGCCTGACGTCCACGCACCAGGACCTACCTCCTCTCCACTGGAATAGGTGAGCAGATCCCATCTATCACCAATGTGTGTATCACAGAAAGGGCAGGAGGTGGTGGGGTTCCTCTTTAAAGTGGCTGTAAGGCAGTACTTTAAAAGCATTGACACAAAGGGCGGCCATGTCAGTCGCATTTCCTTGAAGTCATAGCGCTTTATATGAAACTCTTCGTCCGCACTGCACACCTTCAGCTGGAGGTCTGTCCCGGTGATGACATCTCCCTTTTGTGTTGCGTTCTTTACTGAAGCTCATATCATGCCCCGAGGACACATCTTTTACAGTCACTTCCACGGAACTTATTAAAATGATTTTTGGAGATTTTCTTTCAGATGAAAATCTTCGTGTGCCTTAAGGTGACGCGCAGGAAGGTGGTGTCCTTAAGAACAGTTCCCATATGTCAGGCTAATGATCTGCGTAGTCATTACATAGATTTGTACCATCCGTCTTCCATTTCAGTTCCTCCATAGAGGAAGAGAAGAACTCTGCCTGCAGGCACCGCGCCGATCATAACACCGCACTTGTCTGTCACTTTATCTATCTATCTATCTATCTATCTATCTAACTAACTATCTCATATTTTTTTATCTATCTGTCTATCTATCTCATATTTATCTATCTATCTATCTATCTCATATTTATCTATCTATCTATCTATCTATCTATCAATCATCTATTAACTACAGTATCTATCTATCTATTTATCTATCTATGTAATATCTATATTCTATACAGTACTTGTGTTTGTCGTACTTTTAATTGTGGGAAGTTATGAATGTATTTATCTATGAATGAATCTGTCTATCTATCTATCTATCTATCTATCTATCTATCTATCTATTATCTCTATCTATCTATCTATTTGATATCTATCTATCTATCTATTATCTCTATCAATCTATCTATTTCATATCTATCTATCTATCTATCTCATATTTATCTATCTATCTATCTATCTCATATCTATCTATCTATCTATCTCATCTATCTATCTATCTATCTATCTATCTTTCTATCTATTATCCCTATCAATCTATCTATTTCATATCTATCTATCTATCTCATATTTATCTATCTATCTATCTATCTCATATTTATCTATCTATCTATCTATCTATCTATCTATCTTGGTGGCCCCATTTTGTACCCAGTAAATACAGTATGTCCATAAGGTCCATTTTGGAGGGCAGACAGGTGTGTGAAGCTACATGTAATGCTCCGTCAGGTGTCGATTGTTTTCTGGTAGCCAGAATAGCATAGTCTGACCCATTATATGTCAGTGGGATCCTTTGAGATCAGTAGGGATCATTGCACAGTACAATGTATCCATGATTGAAATGTAAAAAAAAAAATGGTTTTTAAAGGGATTTTGGCACTTTGGATAATCCTGACTTCTTAGATGGATCTTGATAATCAGTTGATCACAAAATGTTCCTTGTTTATGACCCTCTACAGTCAGCTGTAATTGGTCAGCAATCCGGTAGTAAGTGTTCATTTTCCCTGCAGCGCCACCACAGGAGAAATGAAACATTACACAATGCTCATTCACATAATACAGGACAGGTCCTCCGCAGCGACAGACACCCTTTGTAACTAGATCCCAAACAGAGGACCCCCTGCTATTCCCTAAAAGATAGTTTTTCTAAACCATAGAGCCCCTTTAGGAAATTTTCTCTGTATACTTTGACATAATTCTGCAGCGGTAATTCCCTGATGGATTTGTTGCAGATTTCACCCTGTGCATTACAAAAAGGGGAAATCCGTGGCGTTCTGGATTTAAATTTACACTGCTGTTTTTTTTGTTGTTTTTTTTTGCAGTGCATGGAAGAGATTTCTAAAAATCTCATCCACTTTGCTGGAACTGTAATCTGCAGCGCATACATCCTATGTGAACCTTTTTGAAAACGTGCTAAAAAAAAGCAGTTTTTGCGGTGTTTTTTCAGCTTTCTATTCATTTCAATAGGAAAATCGGCACGAATTATGCTCTAAGATAGGGCATGCTGCCTCTTTTTTTCCACACTGTTTTTCATCCCCCCCCCCCCCATTGAAATAAATGGGAGACATCTTTTGGCACGGATTCCACACAGGAAACAGCGCCAAAAATGGTGCGTGAACCTACCCTTAGGCTACCTGCACACGGGTGCGAGTTTCGAAACAGTAAATCTGTGCGTTTTTTACTGCAGACTTCTGTGCACTTCCGCACCATTAACCTGCACGTTGGACTTGCGTTTTTTTGTTCTCATCCTTCCATTGCAAAGGGTGAAATCCGCACAAAAAAATCGCACAAAGAATTGACATGCACGGCAGATCAGTATCCACACCAATAAAAAAGGCAGAGCATACTTGAGATGTATCTATTTTCTATTGGATAGTACTGTACTACACTTCTATTTTTACGCACGTAAATCCGCGCTGAAGAAGCGCACGCAATCCGCAAGGTGTGCAGGTAGCCTTAAATCACCAACTTGCGAGAACCGTATAAAAACACTTCAATTGCAACTACTGGCATATAGGGGTGCATGCACATGGCAGTGTCATTTATGCAGATTTTCCGCACATGGTTTTCGTGCAGTTTTCGCTGTCTTCCTGCGCAGGCTTTGCCTTGATCTCCCTCTCTGCATCGCAAAGGGTGAAACCTGCACTGAAAGTCCTCGTATACAGTTGATATTCCATGAATGTCAAAATCTGTACCGCAGGTCGTGAGTTTTTGAAAATCTCATCTACTTAGTTGGTAGCACATGACCCTGCGGATTTCCACAAATAATACGCACCATGTGCATGGGGCCTACTGGACACGTGGGGCAGTTTTAATACCGTCATGCCCTTTTAATACTTTCCCTGTCAGGTGGCGGTATTGGGTGTCATTTGTTCACAAAGGCTCCTGCTTCCCCTATGAACATGTGGAAGTTATGTTTATGGATCAAGTTAAAGTGGTTTTTTTTTTTTTCACATTGTCTGAAGCAGATCAAGAATAAGAGGAAACCTGATCACATCTGAGAGGATTAGGCTCAGGTCTTATGGCCGAGAGCCAGGAAGGGTATTGCAAGTGTATAGACTCCCTAGAGCGGCATATTTCAGAGCTGCCATTTTAACATCTCATGCATCAGCGTGAGCAGGCTTCGACATGAAATCTCTGGAACGTCTTGCTCGGCAAAGAACATTTTTTTTTAATAACATATTTTTACCCAATTTGAACCTAAGGGTCTTTGAGTCTGTGACCTCTGAATGCAGAAGGAATTCCGACATGATTAGGTATAAGAAGCTCCTCGCTGCCAAGCTTGTCATGAAACGCTAGCAGAGCGGTGCCCAGAATGCAGATCTCGTAAAAAAAAAAATCAAAAAAATTGTAAATGGCCAGCAGCCGTTTCTGTCAACGGGGGAAAGGAATTGCCGCTTCCTAACTAATTCATAAAGGTTGTGGAGGGAACAGACATGCTTGTGTCAGAGGTTGTTCACAGTATTAGAGAAAAAATGGCGACGCAGCTCTCTGTGGAGGAGACTTACCGTGAGTGGAACTGTTAAAGTTAGTTTTTTCCGGGGTCAGTGTTGCAATTTGCACAAAATTTACCAAGGTTTGATCAATTTGGTGCATCTTCTAAGGGGTATTCCCATCTGGGACATTGATGCCATATTGCTAGGATATACCATCAATGTCAGATAGGTAGGACCCGCCCCCCTATCTCCAGAACGGGACCCCTAAAGTGAAGGAAGAGCAGATGCACATACACGGCCGCCCACTGTGCTGACTTGGCTATTTCCGGCAGTCCCATAGCGGTGAATGGAAAGGTGGCTGTGCATGTGTGGTGCGCTCTCCATTCGACGCTATGGGACATCTGAAGAGGAAAAAAACACGCTCCCTCGGCTATTTTTGGACCCCCCATAGCAATAAATGGAGAGTAGGCTGCACATGAGCAGTGTGCTCTCCTTCACTTCTAGGGCCCTGTACTGGAGATAGAAGCAGGTCCCAGAATTGGGACCTGCACCTATCTGAGATTGATGGCATATCCTAGCAACATGCCATCAATGTCTGAAATGGGCCAACCCCTTTAGGTCTTCAAGACAGAAGGTCTTGGTATTTTCCACCTCACGCTCTTTCCATTGGCCGAGTCATCACCAACTCGTGTGCTCATAATGTAACTGCTAGGCCGGAAGTCTGTGCCCGCGACCGACTCTCTTCTTCCTGTGAGTGTGAGAGCTCACCTTCCCTTCTGTGATCTTCCCTTGGTGGTCCATGCCCGTTGGCGTCCACTTGCTTCCTCCCGGGAGGTTCAGCTGTTGGAGCATGTAACTCTGTCCACTCCATGCAGGCTGGGGCCTGCTGTTTGCCTTTTATGCATCTTCTCCCCCATAGGGCGGGCACCTCTTCTGGCTCTTAAAGGGCCAATTTCCCTGCACCTCAGTCTTCCCAAGCCAATGGCTGGCTACCTAGGAGTATATTAGGCACCTTCCACTTTGCGAAGGTGCCTGAACAATTCGGTTCTAGCTAGTTGTCTAGTTTCCTGCTAAGGTGTGCCATTGTTTTTTTGGCATGTTGTCTGGATTTCTACCTGTCGCTGGATTTGACCCTCCACTGCCAGATCAGACCCCTGACTATTCCTCGTACAGACTGCTGACTTTGGTTTGTAGATATTCTGTCTGCCCTGACCTCGACTTGTCCCTGACTATGGTTCTGCCTGATCTCTCAGTGGTTTACACCTTTGTCTCTTGACCCGCCAGCAATCTCCTGAACAGAGATTGCTCCAGGAGGTAGTGGCCTGGTGGTTCCCCTGCAGCAAAGTCTAAATCCCTGTATAGTTATTAAAGGGTGAAGGCCAGAGGGCTGCTAGGATAACTCCCAATAAATTCTTTAGTGTATAATACATACACCCTCTCGTAATGAGAACGTGTTTGTGTGTATTTATAGTCTGGGGTATCACCGTTTGATTGGCACGATCAGATGCTGTAATTTATAGTACAGCGCATATTTTTCAGACCAGTTTTTTTGCGTATCTTGTTTTAGTCGTCTGGTTTTTCCCATCGCTCTTCTTACATCTGCTGTTTCTATTAGACTTAGTAAAAGGATGTGTTCCTTCTATAAAGCTTTTTTAGGACTTCTCTAGGGCATCAGGGTATATACGGATATATTTGAGGATTTTGCCCTAAAATGACCTATAATTATAAGTTCAAGATTCTGTTCTGCTGCTTTTCAGATATACTTCAGCTATAGCTTGCGAAGTCTGGGTGGTAACCAGTATGATTGCCAATACAGAATCCAGAAGGGTTGCTGCCACTGGCAGCACTGATTAGATAATGGCAGACTGTACAGGGACACCCCCCCAACTGGTGGAATTTCATTTGAAAACTTCTAGTAGGATTAAAGTAGAATGGCTCAACATAGAGTCGTACGAATAGATGCTAATGTCAAGACATTAGCTAATAAAAATAATATATAAAAAAAGGAGATGCTCAAAATTGTTATTACAAGAGGAATGCAAGTAGTTACTAAACCAGACATGTCAGGAGAGGTGACAGCTCCCCTTTAAGGAGCATGAAAAGAGGACAGCTCCTCTTCAAGGAGCACGGCACTTTGGAATGATGTCAGCCCCATGGAGGATGTGTCAGATGTGACTACTTGTGAGCTGTCAGGAGTCTTGGAGATGCTGCTGATGTGTCACTGCAGTCTAATAACAGAAGTTGAATGAGGGGATAATGTATTTTTTTCTCAGCCCTAGGTCCTGTCTACTTAACAAGTCCAAACAGAGTCGGAAGCACGAAAATGCACAGGAGACTGTTCTCATTGAGGCACGCGTCCATTTACAAGTTAGCCTTGATAATGACGTTTAGCAGATGGTAAAACGTGCAGTGAATCTTTGCATGCAATGAAGGAGCCCTGAAGAAAGTACAGATTGTCTGGTCTAAAGTAGCTCTTAATATCATTTGTCAATGCACATTTGATATATATATTAAAGGGATTGTCCAGGACTAGCTAAAAACATGACAGCTTTTTTCCCTAAAACAGCTCCACATATGTCCACGGGTTGTGTCTGGTATCGCACCTCGGCTCCATTGAAGTAATTTTGGATGAGCTGCAGTACTGCACACAATCTGTGGACAGCTGTGGTGCTGTAATGTCTTTATTAGCCTAGACAGTCAGAGGCCCATGCCCGCCACTGTCCTGCTCCTCCTTGCTGGCGCAACTGCCGGTGGCCTGGACCCACTGCTTCTCCTCTGCCCACCTGCAGTGGGCCCGGACGCCGGAGTTCTGTCCTCCAGTCTTCTGCTGCAGGCAGTGGCCTGCATCTGCCTGCTAGATCCCTTCAGCATAACCATAGGGCGCGCACACTCTTTCTGGCCATTAAAGGGCCAGTGCATGCACCCTAGTCTTCTCTAGCCAATGACTAGTAACTCTGGGGTACTTAAGGCACCTGAGCAATAGGTTGTACCAACCACTTCCCAATTCCTGGATTCTGACCCAACATTTACCTGTTTACTGTATTGGCCCTAAGTTGCCTGCCTTGACCTTCAGACTGTTTCTTGGATATGTGTTTCCTCTACCTGCCTCGACCTTGGCCTGTTACTGACTACAAGTTTGCCTGATCCCTTGGTCCTCTGCATCGGTGTTGCTAACCCCTGTGGGTCATCTGTCAACCACACAGGGGCTACTCCAAGAGGTAGGGGCGTGGTGGCTCCCCTGCAGCGAAGTCCAGATCTCTAGGGGTTAAAGGGTGAAAACCGGGGGACTTCCAGAATAATGCCCTTAGGATTATCCCAAAATCAAACCTGTTTGTTGACCCAGTTGTTGGCTGACCCACTGTCCATAACACAATTCTTTAAAGGTGATTGGTCACCCAAAAATTCACATTTAAATCAGGGCTAGCTCAGCTGAATTTATTGATACCTTTCGAGTAATGATATGTTGCTTTATTCTGGAGAAAAAGTGCTTTTAATCCATACGCAGATGAGCAGTTAAGTGCACTGAGGGCGGGCCCAAGCTACACTGTGCACCCTTGTTCCTTCTGCTTCCTATACCATCCCTTCCCTTTCCTTAATTAACAGGGCAAGGTTCCTGCAAAGTCATCTCGCCTGGTCCCGTCAATCAAGAATGCAAAATCTTGTGGATTCTTTCAGATCTTGAAACCATGATGGCATGAGCCACAATGTCCACTGAGTGAAGTCCTACTCCAGCTCTTTATCACAGGACATCCGTCTCATTCATCAGTGGAGGAAGACCCGGAGAACCCTCAAGATCTGGGCCTGTTTATTGGCCCGAGCCTGTAAACCTGGGCACTTGTATTCATTAGTAGTAAAAAAAACAATTGGCTTGGAATCTCCACCGTGTAGGTGCATCTGCCGTCCCACCTCTAGCACTTTATGTGGACACTCCATAGTGGTATCATTGTAGCATTGTTTGGTGGTATAATGCGGGTTTGTCAGTATTATTTGCGCACTGTATTAGAAGGATAAAGGGGTCTTCTGTGAAATTTTGCGTGCCCTTGTAAATGACATCAACTAGACCCATCATCAGTTCTAATGCCCATTTAGACCCTGCCATGATCACCATTGGGCATTTTAACACATTGGAGAGCCCAGTGCAAACATGTCATAAGTTACCCCCCACACCACTCCTACACTTGGATGTATAAAGCCTCCCAAAGTTTTTCCTCCAGCCGTCACTTGGCTCCTTTGCTGCTTTTAATGCCCCTGTACCTGTCATATGGTGATGGTGTCTTCCACGACATTGCTATTTGCACCATTTGCTTTATGGATAAGGCATCACTGTTATGAATGGACACTTTAGGAATACTGTAGAAGACAATATCCCGCCTTATACTTGCTGATTGTTCCCTGTAACAATTGCTTGTATGGACTCCAACTATATAGCACACTGACATTTAGACCCCAGCCAAAATATTATTGCTCTCATGTCTTAAGAGTCTCCTGACATACAGTATTTTTCCTTTTATAAGACGCACTTTTCTCCCCTCCAAAATGGAGGAAAAAAGTTACTGCGTCTTATAAAATGAATGCAACGCAAATTAGGTGGCTCAGGAGCTCTTACTAACAGCTCATGAGCCTGCCATTAAACTATTGGGTGTGCACCCGGGACCGGAGCCCGCAGCTCCAGTAAGTATAAACTTCTCCCCCCTGTCCCCTCCTCCAGCTGCTGCTGGGGGAGCCCCAGGCACTGACCTGACGATAACCCCCCTCATCCATAGGAATCCAGTATATGAGTGGATTCCTATGGTTGAAGGGGGTTATAGTCATATTTAATATAAACACATGCCAATTACAGAACACCCCCTGGATAGTGTTTATATTTAATCTGACTATAACTCCCCTCATCCTTGAGAATACATCAATGTGCAGTACCTACAGTACATCAGTGTATTATTCTTTAGGATGATGGATGTTATAATCACATAATTGTCATCCACAGATCCCTCATAACAGTGCGTCATCCACAGATCCCCATAAGTGTCATCCACAGATGCTCCCATAGCAGTGCGTCATCCACAGATCCCCATAAGTGTCATCCACAGATGCTCCCATAGCAGTGCGTCATCCACAGATCCCCCATAATAGTGTCATCCACAGACCACCATTAGTTCAAAAGCATACCTTTTGGTTCAAAATATATTTTTCTATTTTCCGCCTCAAAAACCTAGGTGAGTCTTATCATCAGGCGCGTCTTATAAAGCGAAAAATACGCTAATTCTTCCTGTCAGTGCCAACACACTCTCAGGGCCCATGCTATACTGACGTTTCTATGAAAGTATGATAGAAATGAGCACAGCTATCGGGATAGAGTTGCATGTGCATGCTGCAGAGTGACATGAGTGAGCTTCTTAGGATGCCTCACAAATCTGTTCGTCAGCAAAACCGCCCAGGAATCGACATGATGACTTTGTAAACCTGCTCGTCGTTCATTTATCAGGAGGGAAACAATACTCGGCCTGTGTGCACATTCAGCATCTCTAGACAACCTGTCATATTAACTAAGCCTGAATCTCAGTTACAAATTACTTTCCCCCCTTGTGTCTCCTGCAGTGATATATTTGATGCCATGTTCCCCGTCAATCACATTGCTGGAGAGACTGTGATACTACAAGGTAAGAATGTCATAAATGTACCTCATTCATCTTCATTGTGTTACACAGGACCTCAATACTTTCTTTAGAAGGTTCCACAATGGCATTGTGGGCTATCAGATGGTTGAGCCTGACTTTGTTCTCAGGACATTCTGAACATACAGTATGCCTTCTATAGAGAGTTTATGGGGGAGGGTTGGGGGAGATAGCTTTCTAAAATATATGACCAGCCTTCGGCTTGTATTGGACCAGCAGTAGAGGCTGACCATTGTCGGGAAGGAATGCTGCTTGCCAGTGGAGGAGACGTGCAGCGATCTCCTTCACAATATGGGGAGGAGCGATTGTTAACGCCATCGCTCTTCCCCACACAAAATCAGCATTTGCTGGCAGCAGACCATTATTAGACGGCACAATCTGCTGCCTGCTTAAAAATTTAGATTGCCCAATGAACAAGCGTTTGCCGGCTATCTGCAGGTCTTATACAGCCCTTAGTTTCAAATGACACAGAAGAGATAGACATCACTTAGCTAGTTAGAAAGATGGTGTCATGGTCACACGCCACAAAGAGGACCTGATGACAGGAACTTATAGTTAATGTGAACGTTAATCATCAAGTCCTCTAGTTTTGAAATAGAAAAACTTGTGGTTGAAACCTCCTTGGAGTAAACCTCAAGGCCATGTACACCCCAGCTTTACAGTACTTTCCAACCTTTTAGTCATTCTTCTCAATTGAGGACAACAAAATACCCAACTTTGAGAAATATTGGCATTCCCATAATGTGACTGGTGGTTGTACCATCTATCTTTTCCCAGTACCTACCAGTAGATTGTGCCATTAGCAGGATAACAAGGAAGGTCTTTCATAAGCAGGGAGAGGACAGATGATGGAGGAGCACTTCAAGTGTTATCGGATCACATTTTAGATAACTGATGGTGGTTCTGGAGAGATACTTTATGGTTGGTCTTTATGTGAGCTAGTAAAGAAGAACACCAAGACATAAGTAACATAACTAAGGGGTACCTACCCGATTTTTGCTTGGTGGTATTACATTTTATCTGCACTCTCTGCCAGTATGCCATGGTACCCCAGGTATCTTCAGAGTTTACCCTTGGTCAGAAGAGAAAGGACAACCACCAGTATTCCTGATGTTTGGTCTACAGAGGTAGAAGGATTTGATAAAAATCCGGCATGGGAGGTCCATGCTAGGCATTAACACATTTACGTGCAACGTGAGGACAACTAGGTGTGTGGCAAAGACCTTTTGTCCTAAACTTCTGTTCAGGAATGTTAGCAGATATGTTCACAGAAGTAGAGTAGACAGGAAAATATGCAGGAAAGGTGATATACAGCCTCATTTATCTACCCACAACTTAAACATATTACATTTTTGCTTCTCAACTTCTATAGCTGGGTCTTAGAAATGATTGACTCCTGAGATGATCACGTTACCTACACATTCATTTGCATTGCCCATTTTTGACATCAACTGCACAAAGCACTGCTCTGTGGGTTTGGCAGAGACCAGACTTTAACTAAAACAATGTGTCCAGATCTCAGGGGATCCTGCTATGCCGGTGACAGAGCCAAATATGGTATCTTTGTAGCGCATAGACCTTCAGCGTTTCTATTGCTATTTGTTCTGTTTGTCGCAAGGTTACATCACATTACATTTCAGGAATCATCGTTCACATTGACTTCCAGAACTTCTTCCAAATTTGATCTGGGTTTGCATGCATTTCTAATTATTTACTGCAAAAAAAAAGAGAGAACCTGTCACATTGAAAATGGTGTCTGAGCTGAAGGCAGCATGTTATAGAGCAAGAGGAGCTGAGCAGATTGACATATAGTTTTATGGGAAAATAGTCAGAAAAACTTGTAATTTATTTATTTATATCCTATCAGTGACTGACAGCCTTCCCTCTATGAGGAGGAGGTCCTATCAGTGACTGACAGCCTTCCCTCTATAAGGAGGAGGTCCTATCAGTGACTGACAGTCTTCCCTCTATGAGGAGGAGGTCCTATCAGTGACTGACAGTCTTCCCTCTATGAGGAGGAGGTCCTATCAGTGACTGACAGCCTTCCCTCTATGAGGAGGAGGTCCTATCAGTGACTGACAGCCTTCCCTCTATGAGGAGGAGGTCCTATCAGTGACTGACAGCCTTCCCTCTATGAGGAGGGGGTCCTATCAGTGATTGACAGCCTTCCCTCTATGAGGAGGAGGTCCTATCAGTGCCTGACAGCCTTCCCTCTATGAGGAGGAGGTCCTATCAGTGACTGACAGCCTTCCCTCTATAAGGAGGAGGTCCTATCAGTGACTGACAGCCTTCCCTCTATGAGGAGGAGGTCCTATCAGTGACTGACAGCCTTCCCTCATTGAGGAGGAGGTCCTATCAGTGACTGACAGCCTTCCCTCTATGAGGAGGAGGTCCTATCAGTGATTGACAGCCTTCCCTCTATGATTGTGCATACAGATAGCTCTCAGTCACTGATAGGACCTCCTCCTCATTAGGGTTAGGCTGTCAGTCACTGATAGGATCACCTCTTCATAGAGGGAACGCTGTCAGTCATTAAAAGGACCTCCTCCTCAAAGAGGTTAGGCTGTCAGTCACTGATAGGACCTCCTCATAAAGGTTAGGCTGTCAGTCACTGATAGGACCGCCTCTTAATAGAGGGAAGGCTGTCAGTCACTGATAGGACCACCTCTTAATAGAGGGAAGGCTATCAATCACTGATAGGACCGCCTCCTTATAGAGGGAAGGCTGTCAATCACTGATAGGACCTCTGCCTTATAGAGAGAAGACTGTCAATCACTGATAGGACCTCCTCCTCATAGAGGGAAGCCTGTCAATCTCTGATAGGACCGCTTCCTCATAGAGGGAAGGCTGTCAGTCACTGATAGGACCGCCTCCTCATAGAGAGAAGACTGTCAATCTCTGATAGGACCACCTCCTCATAGAGGGAAGACTGTCAGTCACTGATAGGACCTCCTCCTCATAGAGGGAAGGCTGTCAGTCACTGATAGGACCGCCTTATCATAGAGGGAAGGCTGTCAATCACTGATAGGACCGCCTCCTCATAGAGGGAAGGCTGTCAATCACTGATAGGACCTCCTCCTCATAAAGGGAAGGCTGTCAGTCACTGATAGGACCGCCTCCTCATAGAGAGAAGGCTGTCAGTCACTGATAGAACCGCCTCCTCATAGAGGGAAGGCTGTCAATCACTGATAGGACCTCCTCATAGAGGGAAGGCTGTCAATCACTGATAGGACCTCCTCCTCATAGAGGGAAGGCTGTCAATCACTGATAGGACCGTCTGCTCATAGCGGGACTCCTTGACGTTAAAGTCCAAAATGAACAGGAATTTAAATAAAAGAAATGTATATCTTACTGAATCTTCTCCCATAAAACTACATGTCAATCTGCTCAGCTTCTCCTCCTCTATAAGATGCTGTCTGCAGATTATTTAGCATTTTCATGGTGACAGGTTTTTGGTTATTTTTTAGGTTCTATTGTTCAGAGTTCTTCATGTTATGGCTTTGGTATGGCTCCATGCTATGGCAGTGACTTGGTATTAATTTGCAGGGTGTGTAAATATTCTACAGAAAATGACCCAATGTATTTTTGTTCATCAGCCAGTGATGTGGTTTGCCTATTATGAGGGATGCTCTACAAATTGCAGTCAATCTGTACTAGATATCACATGAATATATACTGTGTGGTACAGCGTCTACCTTTTACCATTTCATAAAGAAATCTGATTAATAAAGCAGGTTACAAAGGGCGATACCATAGCTTCACTCTGCCGAGCTGCATTTTGTTTTCTCAGCAATGTTTCTAGCGACCTCTTTGTCTCAGATTATTCAGGTTCATGCAGCATCTCCTAGAAATCCAAAACGGAAAATCGGCAAGTAGTACACGAACCACAAAAACTTTCTCCCTATTACTGCCGTATTAATCAGATTTTTATAAAACTACATTTAAGAAGTGGGACATTTTTAACAGTAAATATTTGGTGTGATCTCATAAGGACTAACCCTTCTCTAATGACATATGCTGCAGTGATCACCAGCCTTTGGATCCCACAGAAAGGTTTTCTTTGGCCAGTGCAGTTGTGAAAGGAAATGTAGCATTACGTGCACTAATAAATAGTCAACCATATACCGTAATTGTTGCTCTGGCTCCTAAAAGGAAGACACGAGTATTTGTGTCGGCCCACATGCCCTAACTAGGCATATGGACAGGCGTCATCTTTAAAGAGGACCTTTCACTAAGATTTAGGTGGTCAAATACGAGCGGCCCCCGTTGATGGCAACATATTTTTTTTTTTCAAAATAACCCCCCGTTCTTGCGCAACATATTTTTTTTTCCTCTCCCTGGCTGCGAGCCGAGCGCTATGATTGGCTGCGCTCGCAGCCAGGGAGAGGAAAACGACTCCTCGGGCAAAAGACAAGTCCCCGCGTCCTACAGGAAATCCCCGCATGTGAAAACTAACGGGGACCGGAGCGCCCGAATGGGGGGTTATTTGGAAAAAAAGTGTTGCCTGGACGTCAGCGGGGGCCGCCCAGGAAGGTAGTGTAAGTATTTCACTACCTGAATCTTAGTGAAAGGTCCTCTTTAAGGGACACCTTTTAACTGAGCATTTGCTTCTGTGTTGACCATTTTTACAGATTTTCAAAAAGTTTGGGTGAAATAAATGATTGCGTCAATAAAGTGAATGATTGGCCTATTTAATTGTCACCAGTCGGACTATTGGTCGACTCATTATAGTTATACTCATTTATAATACACCCACAAAGACGTTAATTCTCAGGTCAGGTTTCCTGATGCACTTTTGGAAGCCAATATCAGAAGTGGATCATAAAAGGAGAAAAAGGACCGATATGACTTCTCTTTTTTTGATTTACTTCTGGTTTTGGCTTCCAAAACTGGATTCAGAAACCTGACCATGTGGGATTCATTATGTTAAACACATATTTGTGTTTCAGGTGATGAAGGCGACAACTTCTATGTCATCGATCAAGGAGAAGCTGATGTAAGTATTGCAGTGTGTCTATATCAGTACATGGCTCTTTTTTTGTATAGGAGACAAGGCATGTGACCTTAGTATACTAAATACAAGCTATTAGAAGAAAAAAACAACGAAAGCTTCAAAGAGACATTCATGTTGTGATGCCACAAACCCACCTTGATTACATATGACACCTCTGTGTTTATAATGTACTTACCATTCTGGAGTTGCATGGACTGGCCTCCTGGGGACCTAGTCACTTGACGCTCCTCTGAAAATCCAGTCCTCCAGACGTCATGTCCTTCACCAAGCTTCTGGCCTGGGGTATGAACAGGATGTCACTGTGTGAGGACCAGAATTACTCCTCTCCCTGGCGCGCGCACAGACTAGGGGGATTAAAGAGTTTGCGCATGCGCCAGGAAAAGGAATAGTTCTGCCCCCATCAATAGCAGAAGTCCCTTCCATGGGCCAGGTCGGAAACCTTGTAAAAAAGGTGACATCAGCAGAAGCTGGACTTTCAGAAGAAAAGTGTCACAAAACCTTTCTCCTGAAGGGGTGTTATGAAGGTGGAGGTGAAGGACTGGAAAACCCCTTTACAGCTGAAAGTGTACACTAGACAGATAAAATAACAATAAATTGCTCAATGTCTTAATATTTGTGGATATTTGTCTAATGTGTCATAGTCCTATGCCGGTAGGTCACAAGGTTTATGTCTTTTATATTGTACCTCTACTGATGTTAAACACTACAGAGTGCCCACATCTCTAAACTTGGAACACTATTGATTTTCAGGATGAAGGGACTGCATACCTCTTTACAATGCCTAAACACCCTTTGAACCATTCCCAAAATGTCATTGATTCGCTAAACCAACCTTGCAGTGTTAGGCCACCTTACTACACAAAGCACAGCTGATGTGAATGGATCTTGAGGTGGCCATACAAACTGAGGAACCCACTTATTTCTGAGGGGCTGGTGAACTATCTAATGGGTATGGGGGTGTCCGGGCTCTGCTGATGGTAGGTCTTGGGTGAGCGAAGGTGTGGGCTCTTGGCTTTCAACAGGTCCGGTCCTTTGTTTTTAAGGGAGATATGCAGTTGCCCCCAGGAGCTTACTCCCTTCTCCGCATTGAGAAGCCTAGCTGAGCATGTATGTGTACGGGGGATTGGGAGAGATCTCTGTTGGCCGTTAAAGGGTATCTGTCAGCATCTTTGTGGGTCCCATGTTCATATTTGCCCGCATTGCTAAGAAAAATGATGTTTTAATATATGCAAATGAGCCTCTAAGAGCAACTGGGGCGTTACCATTACACCTAGAGGCTCAGCTCTCTCTGCAGCTCCCGCACCCTCTCCACTTTTAATTGACAGGACCAGGCAGTGAAAATCTTATCACACCTGGCCCTGTCAATCCAAATGTAGGGAGTGCGGCAGTTGGTAAAAAGACGGAGACTTTAGCTGTAACGGCAACGCCCCCGTTGCTCCTAGAGGCTCATTTGCATATATATAAAACATGATTTTTCTCAGCAATGCGGGCACATACGAACATGGGACCAACACAGATGCCTTCAGCTGCCAAGCGCACATGTAAAAGGTCAACCAGTTTCATAGGCACGAAACTGCTGACAGATGCCCTTTAAGGCTGGGTTCACATATGCTTTGTGGACTCCGGTAGTTTGTTTTGGTAGAGCAACAGACTACTGGAGTTCACTATATCTGGCATAGCAATATACTGCCATGCACTGCCAGAGATATGTCCACTTTCTGGCATAAATACCGGCTTTTGGCCAGTGAAAAACTACTGCCTTTATGCCGGAAGGCGGCCAGATCCCTGTTCGGATCCCATTATAGTCAATGGGATCCACTGGTGCACAGCAGTATCCGGCTCTCCTGGAAGAGACTACAAATATGTGAACCCAGCCCAAGTTTACAATGATGTATCAGGGATTTCCAGTGAAGGAGATCTCAAGGCAGCCCTGAAGGGATTTAGGTGCTTATCTTGGAGATTGTCGTAGGTGTAACTTTTTTTAAGGTACCTTTACACGAGGCGATGATAGGTATGATTGAGTCATTTCTTGGTGTAGTGAACGTTTCAACAATAACCCTTGAGACGCGCCGTCTATCGTTCACAAAATCGTAATTTCTAACGAATATTCCATCGTATGTAAAGCAGACTGTTGCGTTTGCACAAAGCGAAATTTGAGTGGCGTGCAGTGAACGATTCCTTTTTGCATGTATAAAATCGCTAACGTCCAATGATGATTTTTGTGCCCACACAAACGATCGAACCAACGAGAAATCTACCGATTGTCGGTTGTCGCTCATTGCTTTTACACTGCTCGATAATTTCGCAGTTTCGCTCAATTTAACGATAATTTGCACGATAATCGGCTCGTGTAAAGGTAACGTTACTCCAAAACTGCGGCCTTGATATAACACAAATCAGAAGATCCCCGCTGAGTGTTTTTAACGTTAATCTTGATGCCCTCTAACCAGATTATTTTTTTTAAATTATTTCCCTTACATTTTGTTCTCTTTGTATATAGACTGAGGAGCAGATAGTTTTTTTTCATCCAGTGCAGTAATATTATTCTAAGACAGATATTCCGTAACTAATTCCTGTTGTTCAAACATAGCACCCTCAGAAGGAGACCAACTATTGACTAATGATTTAACGAGCACTAAAAAGGTTCCTGAGAATCTGTAAATGGTGTTAAGTCCCTGTGTTTTACTAATGATGCAGTCCGTCTATTGGTCTTAACTCGATAACAAAGAGGATATCACTTTACCTCCAGTTAAGTAATAGAACCTCCAGGGATAGATCTCGGCGGTGAGGAGGCCACCAGGATGGAATGCACCTGAGGGGGACATTAGCACTGAAGGGAACTTGTTCATTGGTATTTTGTAGCTCATTTCTGCTGAGTCGGTACGGAAATAACCATGGTCAATTTCCTCTTCCAAAACCCTCCTTTACTCATGCTCTAAGCAAGGAAATTACTAATCTGTACTGTAAGTAACCCATTCCAGTTAGGCGGACAATGGGTCACACTCAGCCAGATGAGTAACTACCCTTTGACTACTGTTATCTTCTTATTTTTACAATAAAACAGCAAATTAGGAAGCCGTATAGTTCAAGACATCTATGATAAGAGGCAATATGGCCAACAGCACCTTCTTAGACATTGGCAGCAAAAATGGGGTAAAACAAAATGAAACAGGTAAGGCTATAGGTCTGAAGCTGTGAAAAGTTTTTTAAAATTGACCGTGATTATCTAATGACTTATGCGCCCTTTACGTCTAATAAAATGTTACTTTTGGGTTTATCTTTTATGATAAGGAATTTGGAATATGATAAGTACTGTCCAAGTCCGTGAGGGTTAAAGATGTTTTCAAGCAGGAAAAATATTGATTTCAGCGTGCTCAGAGTGGCTTAAAGGGTTTCTGTCACCTGAAAAATGGGTATTAAGCTGGCTAACATTAGCGATGTGCTAATGTCAGCTGAACATAACTATATTGGTGCCATCTCATTGCCTGCCGCCGTTATTGAGAAAAATGAACTTTTATAATATGCTAATTAGCCTCTAGGAGCAGGGGGGGCGTTGCCCCTGCTCCAGGCTCCGTTCTCCCACCTCTGGCAACACCCTGCTTCACTAGATTGACAAGGCCAGGCAGCGTTGGTGTCCTACCTCCGGCCCTGTGTGCAGTGTAAATCTCGCGCCATCCCGTTCAGTATACCACGCAGGCACAGTGAGTGAAGGGCGCTCGCTGACTGCCAGCTTCCTCACTGCGCCTGCGCCTAAATACTGAACGGCGCAAGATCTCCCCAGCGCACAGGGCCGGCAGGAGGAGGTGAACGCTGCCTGGTCCTGTCAATCTAGTAAAGCAGGGCACAGCCAGAGGTGGGAAAACGGAGCCTCTAGGAGCAAGGGCAACGCTCCGCCCCCCCCCCCTTCCTGCTCCTAGAGGCTAATTAGCGTATTATAAAAGTTTGTTTTTCTCAATAACGGCGGCAGGCAGTGAGATGGCACTAATATAGTTATGTTCAGCTGGCATTAGCACATCGCTGAAGTCAGCCAGCGTAATACGCATTTTTCAGGTGACAGAAACCCTTTAAAACATAAAACAACCAAAGCTGTTCCACTACTGCCTGGGTCCCTAAAGCTTTCTGCTTCCTGCTCCCGTTTTGTTTAGGTAGTTATTTCCTGTGTGTCGAGGCGGGGATAGGAAGTAGAGATCAGTGGTGACCCAGACAGCATTACAGTAGCATCGGCAGGAGATTGGTGAGGTGACTATTGGTTCTTTTATGTTTTTAAGCCATTCTGAGCTATCTTTCACCAATGTTATCCATGTTGGAAAACCCCTTTAAATTATAGCACATTTTCTGGTTTCGGGGGTTGACTTTGTAGAATGTATCACCAGAATAGAAGATATAAACGTATAAAGAACAGGGGCATTGACTGCGTGTTCCAATCAGCGGCAATGATTCCTCTATCACACTTGGCCCAGTGGGGCTAACATGGGTGGGACAGGTAGCTGTGGTCTGATCTGTGCAGATACAAGTACTGTAAGTGACTAGCAAAATTGACTCTTAAAGTGCCAGATAGTTCAAGTCTCATGAAGTGTTTGTACAGTCTCTTGATTAAAACCCATGACCAAGAAGAATTTGAAGCAGAGTTTCAGGCAAGGTTTTGGAACAGAGAACAGCCATATCTTGTTCAAAGCAGGACCATCACCATCCCCTGAACATCTATTTTACTTGTCGTAGTCAAACTGTTGTTATAGTCTATTCTTTGTGATCCTTTTTTTATTCAACTTTTTCCATTTTTGTTTCTTGGGGATCATGTGAGTAACGGGCTCTTTTTGGGTTTTTAGGCTTCTCAACGGTTTGTGATTGTCTCGATCAACGCCTTCCCGTTTTCCTCTAAATGTTTCTAACTGTAATAGTCTTTTCCAGTAAACGCGTTCTTCTCATAATACGTCCAACACAAGATAACGCCTCAGTCAGATCATTAGTGGAAGGTTTTTCTTCATTTGTTCCAATTGCTATTTTCCCGTTTGCTTATGAAAGTCTTCACCACACCAAAGTTCAAATACATCAAAGTTCTCATTTTGGATTGCTCAGCTCTCCAATGCAGTAAAAACATCAGAAACCAACATAATGTAGACTGTTCTGATATTTCTTTTCTATAGATATTATTATATGTCGAGCTCTTTTCTAATAGCTCACAGCTGTTTTGTGATAACAGGTTTTTAGTAGTAATTACTATGTGTAAAAGGACAGAATAGTCGTTCCAGAACATAGAGTGTCTGTCTCTTCTGCTGGAACATGTATCTGACCGGCAAACAAAAAATCATAGCATTGACGGTTTCTTTGTGGAGAATATGCCATAGTGGGCATTCACGATGTCTCTAGAGCCTCCACTTTATGTTTTCTCTTAAATCCCAGCTGCCTAATCTAAAAGAGGTGAGATTTTTTATTGGACTGGACCAACAATAAATTGACGGTGGTGTAGTGTCGTAAAGCGTATCTATATGTGTCTAATAAGCTTTAGTTCAAAAAGATTATTATGGTGATATATGATGGTAGCTCGCTATATAACGGTACGTTCCATAGACTAATGGAAGTAGTTTTATGGTTGAACAACCATCGAATTCATTCGTTACGTCGATGCATCCGTACACATTTTAGCCCATATTGACTGCCACGTATCCATACATGATCAACGACCTCTTTCTGGGAACATTTTTTAATAGAGGATCTCTCGTCCGACCAAAAAGTTTGAACATGGCCAACTGTTTTCCTGCCGATGGCCATGTGACATTGGTCACCAGAAATCATTATTTGTTGTTAAATTTCACACCATAAATGATCATTTCGGTTGAAATCATACAGTTTGATCAACTTTCAGACTAATACGCATGGCTAACTAACTATAAGAAGCAAAGTGGACTGTACCGAACATCTCAGTGGCTTTCGACAATACCTTTCCAGCCAGTTTGCCCAATGCTGTCTCAGGCTTGCGTGTGGCAGCTTGTCTATGGTAAGGTGGCCATACACATTAATCTAAATTTGATCAAAATGGACGACTTCAACCAAAAGGATATTCCTTGTCTGAAATAAAACTACAAAAGATTGTTTTATTCAACTGGTGACAGACCATTATCGTCTGAATGAAGTTGCCCTGTTTAATATTTTTTGTCCGATAGTCGGATGAAAGAACTTTCATTCGTAGAAGAATCGTTAATGAATGAAAGATCTTTCTTTGAAAAACATTCCGAGAAAGAGCTCTCATCTCATTGAACATGTATGAACGGCCAATATGGACTAAATTGTGTTTGGCTCTGTGTGGGAAATGATCATTTACCAGATGTTTGTCTGTTCTACTGCTGTTCAACCATCAACCAACTTCTGTCTACTGTGTATGGCGACCCTTAAACTCTTCCAGGGTAAGTTTGGAATCCAGGAATGAGGTTTAAAAATTATAATGTACCATGCACATTCTGTGGGTTCTGTGGCTTCCGACCTTGGGAATCATATTTCTTCTAGATGTTACCACTTCACTTTGCCAACAGAACGTACCGATGTCTGAGAACGTTCTACCTAAACAGCTGATTATCTGACTTTTTGGAAGGTGTTATGAACAAATTGATGTCCAAATAATCCTGGCATGTGAAGATTAATGTGAAATGGAACTGGCCAACATGGAGCCATGAGCTCAACCCTGTCATACACCTTTGAGGAACATTGGAGTGCCAGTTATTTACCAGATCTTATCACCCACCATTGGTGGCCTATCTCATGAATGATCTTTGGCTCAGATGAAGAAAATCCCCACAAAATGTATTACCAAGCCTCTCTTGGAGAGTGGAGGGGCCACCTCTAAATGTTTGTGGGTTTGGAATGAGATGTTCAACAACCAGTCAACCACATATGGCTGGAATGTTCAGGTGAATGTATTGTCCATAGTATCTATATATACCTGTATACATCAACACATCTGCACCCGTTGGCACTCCAGATGAAGCTATAAATCCCAGCATGCCCTGACAGCTACAGGTACATGTGTATCTGCTGTGCATTTTTATCCATGTGGAAAGTATCTCGCTAATATTGGGTGTTTCCTGTTCGTTGAGGTTTGGTTATGTAATTGGCAGCTAATATTTTAGGGCAGTAGCATTGTTTAGGAGCAGAGCCAGCTTCACGTTGCATACCATAGACCTTATCTGACATTAACACATCACACGTCTACTAGAAAAATGTTCAGACCTGTCTTTCTGACTAAGCCGATCGTAAAGTAGCTGAACAGAAGTGATGACACGCGGAGTGTATTTCTACAGTGCAGGACATGTATCACGCCAGCAAAGATCATACAGCTTGGTTTATTAGTAGTAACTACAGCAGCAGACAGGAAATGTACAGACACGGGTTTTACAGGAAAGTGGAAATCAATAGATTAACCGTAATAACAGACTGTGTTATAGCCAACACATGCTGGGAAGGTCGCAGTTTGGTGCTAGATGTTGAGGAGATAGGTTGAAAGGGGTAACCAATATGGCAGCAGATTCTGAGTCACTTTTGTAAAAATGGCTGCCTGAAAAAACAAAAACAAATTAAACCAAACTGTGGAAATCTGAATTATTACATTCTGGGTAAAAATCTGGACAACCCTTTTTGTAAATGAGGAGTAAGCTGAAGCCTGCAGTTTCAGGGGAGGCTATGATATTACATGATGCCCCATTGGCAAGAATTGAATACACTCTAGAGCAGGAGCCACACTGTGCAGCTGCCCTCTGCTCTAGCTAGAGGGAGAACCCGAGCAGAGATCAGCTCCATCAGACTGTGTTTACTCCTGTGTGGCAATGGACACTTGTTTCCATTCTACATTGCTTTTGATGGGAAACATAGTGCTGCATGCACAGACTGGCTCCATGCTAAGTCAGTGGGGTCTGCGAGGTGCCATTGTGCATTGGTAGCAAACACTATGACACACATGTGAACAGAGCCTTAAGTAGGCTTCAGCCACATCTGTGTTGGGTATTCAGTTCTTCTGTTATATCATCATATGATGGACACCACCGGCACCCTGTAGGGGTGCTACATTGACTATCAGTATGGTCCATTGGGTTTCCATTGTGTGTCTATCCTTTTACTAGATAAAATAGTGCAACATTCTGCTCTATTTTATCCAGCATTTTTGAGGGAATCTGCGATGGAGGACCCTAATGGACCCACCAACACACATGTGTTCGAAGCTGTACGTATTCCCTAACAGGACATATGGACAGGGGTTGTCTTTATAATGATAACAAGAAAGATTATGATATCATTTTTTTTTTTGGGGGGGGGGGGGACCATCTAATGTGTATGGGGAGTTCCCAACTCTCCCCTGATAGATGATGTTGGGTGATATAAGGATCGGGCAAATAGAATTTTTGTTCACCTGATCCCTTTGTTTTCCCAGGAGATAAGCTGCCACCAGAGAGGTCTGGCAGCAGCTTTCTCCTCTCTTCACATTGAAAATACGTACATGCCTCGGCCGAGACAAGTTTGTATGTGTAAGGCCTCATGCACACGAACGTATTTCGTATTTTTTTACGTATAGGATGCAGACCCATTCATTTCAATGGGTCCACGTACTATCCGCATCCGTATGTCCGTTCCGTAGCCCAGCAAAAAAAATAGAGCATGTCCTATTCCTGTCCGTTTTGCGGACAAGTATAGGCATTATTATAATGGATCCGCAAAAACAATGGATCCACACAAAAAACGGATGCCATACGGAACGTCATCCATTTTCTTGGCGGATCCACAATTTGCGGTCTGCAAGAAACATACGGTCGTGTGCATGTAGCCTAAGGGTTAGGTTTGGTTTTAGGTTTAGGTTTTGAAGGTGTATGTTCACCTTAACTCCATTCTGACCCTGGTTGTCCAGATTACAATCCCTTTTAAGATGTGGCTGCCTCTGAAAGCCCCCCATACACATTATAGCATTGTCGATAGAACCCACCCTTTTCAGGAGAATTGGATAAAAATCGAATGTGTATAGGGAGCTTCTGACTTGAGTTGCAAAACCTGATCTCTTAGGAGGAAGGCTGCCGGTCCCTGGCTCCTCATAGAACGTACATTCACATAGTCTGAAAGCTACTGAAGGTGTTTGAGCATTTCAGCCCAGAATGAGTTCAGAACAGCGAGAGAATGAAGGGCTTTTTACACGGGTAATACAGGTAATGCAAACTGTATAGGGGACGAACAATCGCTACTACGATTGTTTGGCCCCTTTACTGTTTACCTATTGTTGGGCAGCACAGGAAGATGTGCTTCTGATTTTTAGGCCGGCACAAAAGATGCCTTTAGCTGATATCATTTCTCGGCTGATCACTGCCATGCTTACATGGGCAAATGATCGGGAGGTAGCATTCTTATGAACGACTCTTCCCTGATAATCATGTAAAAGGGTCTTAAAGGGGTCCTCCCACCTGAGACGTTGATAGCATCTTGCTAGGATATGCCATCAATGGCAGACAGATGCAGATCCCACCTCTGGGACTCACTCCTATCTCCAGAACTTGGCCCGCAAAGTGAAGGAGGGCACACGGCGCATATATGGTATGCTCTTCATTCATTGCTGTAGGAGTTTCAAAAATAGCTGTGAGAGTACGCTTGGCTTTTTTCAGAAGTCTCATAGCAGTGATTGGAGAGCATGTTGCTCAAACATGGCCACCTCCCCATTCACCAGTGCTATTGGCCATGAGCCAGTGCTATTTTGCGTGGAGGGTGGCCGCGCATGTGCATCTGCTCTCAGTTCAGTTTGAAGGCCCTGCTTTGAACATAGAAGGTGGTCCCAGAGGTTGGACCCACACCTATCTGGCATGTTGCTAGGAGATGCCATCAATGTCCAAGATGGAAATACCCCTTTAAGAATAGCATGTTAAAGTTAATTAGTCGCAGATCATTAACGGAAAGGATGAGATCTCCTTACAGACATAGGAACACCTAGTCAGTAATGTTCTCGAAAAAGACTGAAGTTCCTCTAAATGATATCAGTAGACTGGTGGGACTGATTGAAGGGTCCTTCAAGATAAGCATGTCCTGCTGGGAATGGTAGTTCCGCAGCAGCTGGGAGATACAGCCGTCTTGCTGATCCAGTCTTGTGACATTTACTTTCCTGTATCTTTTCACACATCTGTATGAAAGTACGTGTGAAGGAGATGTGTTAGTGGGATGAGTGCGCGCTTCCTCAACCACTTGAAAGAAGCACTTGTGAGGACACAGATGTAGGAACATGCCCGGGACTCTGCTGGCGGCTTCTCTGACTCTGTGGATACACACCAGGCCAGCTTCACCTGCGACCTCAGGAATGGCCTCAGCCACATGAAGGCCACCATGCAGAAAGCCAACGCTGGAGCTAAAAGTGAAAACCATTTACAGTGCAAACATCTCTCTTCTCCTCCGTTTACCTTGGCTCCTTACTCAACGTGCTTCACAGTGATACCCTCATTATTTGCTGATACAGACAGTCGGGGCTGATAAGATCTGTGAGAACGGCACATCAAAGCCTAGCGTCCTGACGGTAGCAGTTCTGATACAAAGCCCATGTGAGGACAGGAAGCCCTATCTCCAGCCGGCATTGGCCTTCATGTGGCTGACCACAAAGGGATGGGCACATCAGAGGTGTCCCGGGAAGGAAAGAATTTCGTGTATTTTTGGGAATGAAGCTGGAGGCCACAGCAGTGTCCTGGACTGATACGGCATTCAGCATACTTCCGTACTTGTAGCGGGATTATCTATTAGGACTCATTATGATAATATTCCACACAGGGGCGTAGCTATAGGGGGTGCAGAGGTAGCAGTCGCTACCGGGCCCAGGATCCTGAGGAGGCCCAACGGCCCTTGTGTCGCAAAAGAAGACACCGGTGGTATAGAAAGTGCGTGCTGGTCGAGTAATACTTCTGGCTGGTGGGAAGGGGTTAGGTCAAGAATGTTTGCCTCGGGCAGCACGAAGGCCATGTGCTTCCCTGCCCTGGTCACAAAGGGGCCCAAGATGAAGTCTTGCTCAAGGGCCCATGAGCCTTTAGCTACGCCACTGATTCCACATATTAATTGTCATACATTCTCCATCGATGCTCAGTGGAGACCCCCTCTAATAAATGCAGCCGCAGTCATGTGGCCTCCATGGTCAAATCGCACTCTGTGGTCCTAGTGCCCATAATACAGTCACGTGAATTAGTTATGTGATATCGCTACGCACCGCAGGGCAGGAGCGGATGATGGTCCTGATGGGCGGCATGTAGCCTTTATAGAGGAAGCCACAGAATTCTTAATAGGGCCCAATTAAAGTTAAATTGTAGTTTTTAAAAACTTGAAAATCTATTAAGATGCGGATTTAGGACAAAGTAATGCAAAATTTGCAACATTTTTCTTGTATTAGCTCAAGTCTCGCTATACGAAGCCTGGCGCCATAGTTCCTGGCTGGCCCTCTCATAGTGACAGTGTCCTCTTACCATGGCACCAGACTACTACATGGCTGGGTGGGTGCATTACCTACTTACTAAAGGGTCTGTGGGTCTCATGCATAAATCTTTTTACAAAATGTCAGTGTTACCAATAGCAACCAATCCTATTACTTCTGCACATTTGGAATCTGGTTGCTGTGGACAACACTGACATTCTTGTTCTTGGAATAGTTTCTGTGCAGTAAGGGAGTTCTCCCATGATTGATGTAAAAAATGAAAATCAGACATGATATAGTACATGACAAAGCTAGTGTCCCTTCTGCTGCAGCTTTCTCCCTTTTACAGCTCATGAGCATGTCCTTTCTGCTGTAGTTCTCTTCCGGTCCCAGCTCAGGGGTTGTTTCCTTTCTGCTGTAGCTTTCTCCCTATCACAGCTCAGGGGGCAAGTCCTTTCAGCTGTAGCTCTCTCCCTATCACAGCCTAGCAGGTGTGTCCTTTCTGCTGTAGCTTTCTTCCTATCACAGCTCAGGGGGCAAGTCCTTTCTGATGCAGCTCTCTCCCTGTCACAGCCTAGCAGGTGTGTCCTTTCTGCTGCAGATTTCTCCCTTTCACAGCTTGCTCGGCATGTCCTTTCTGCTTTAGCTCTCTCCCTATCACAGCTCGGGATCATGTCCTTTTTGCTGTAGTTCTCTTCCTATCACAGCTCAGGGGTTGTTTTCTTTCTGCTCTAGCTTTTTCCTTATCACAGCTCAGGGGGCCTGTCCTTTCTGCTTTAGCTCTCTCTCTATCACAGCTCAGGAGGCATGTCCTTGCTGCTGCAGCTCTCTCAGTATCAGAGCTCAAGGGATGTTTCCTTTCTGCTGTAGCTCTCTCCCCATCACAGCTCAGGGGTGTGTCCTTTCTGCTGCAGCTATCTCCCTGTAACTGCCACAGCTTTTAACAGAAGATACGACTGGTTGCATTTGAAGATTTAAACTGAACGCATACGACCAGCTCAGTATAACGGACAAAAAATAAGGAAAAGAACAAACAGCAGGTGGCGCTATACAGATACATTTTATTGAATAGATCACTGGCTATACTGGATTTTTAGTTATATACCATTATAAAAGTATTCAGATCCAGGTGCTGGTTTGAAAAATGTAGAATATTGTTTGGAGGCACAGCACTTTTAATGTCTATAGTGCCTGCTCAAAAAAAAAAAAAAAAAGTTTTGACTTGTCACCAGATCTGTTAAGGAAGGCACATACTCCTCAAAATCCATCCAGTCTTTCATAGGGAAAATATAAAAAATGTCAAATTTCCAGATACCTCCTATGTTGATGGGTCTGCACCAGGCTGTGGAGTGGCGACTCCTGTAGATGCCCAAAATGACCACCCATAGGAGCTGCAATTACTTAAGAAATCCATCGTACACGTCCCACTGACGTCCTTGAGAACTTGCACAATGTCATGTGTGTCTTTTAACACTTACACGTTACAGCGCTGAAGTCATCTTTAGCAAGTAGATAGCAAGCCATGGCTTCCCGCTAATGTAGCGCTGCAGTAGGTGGGAGGTTGCTTTTCTTTCGTTTTTCACCACTTCTGTCTGTGGTCAGGTTGTGTAAGTGATTTCATGACGCTGCCGACCCCAGAGACCGCCTTTCATCAAGTCCTTTACCATCACATTTGTGGGGAATTTACTTTCCATGTATTCCTTTTGCAACTTCAGCAGAAGGGAAGGTCCATTGACTCATCTGGTGACATTCCTGGAGTAAGGCTACATTCACACGACCGTACTTTTTTTTTCCGCGTCCGATCCGCATTTTGCGGGAATAAATACGGACCCATTTATTCCTATGGGTGAATAAAATATGCGGACAACATTCAGTATGTTGTCCGCATCCGTGGTTCCGCATTTATACTCCGCAAAAATATGAAGCATGTCCTATCATTGTCCGCAGAAATCATTCTGCAGCCTCCTAGAAGTGAATGGATCCGCAAATTGCGGATGACATACGGAATGGTTTCCGTATGTCATCCGCAATTTGCGGATCCGTTTCCATATTTTTATTATAATATTTTATTCTCTCCCCATTTTTTTTTTTCCTCATCCGTTTTTTGCGGATGACATACGGAAGACACTCTTCAGTATTTTGCGGACATGCGGATCCGCAAATACATACGGTCGTGTGAATGCAGCTCAGAAAGAGTCCAAATTCCCAGCTCCAGCCCGAGCCGACTTTTGTGCTTGACTTGATGACAGCACAATAGGCTTCTCTGTGTCCCAGGTATGTGTCCAAGCCTGGGGCATCCTTCCGGCGGACTCCAAATATTTTGGGTGTCATTGAGATTAGTGAATGTCCGATGCTTCACGTGAAACCCTAGCACGTCGGTTATACAAGGTTGTGTTTTTATGTACACATTTCCCTGTGCTTCATATTTAGTACCAGTGAAACTTTTATGCAGATATGTTTTTTTCGGAGCACCAAACATGGGGCCACTCCGTTCGATGCATCTGGCTTCCCCTGGGTCATCTGCGCTGACTCTGAAATCTCAGGGACTGTCCATCAAATCGGGGGAGGGGGGGAGGCACCGGGCGGTATCGCTAGCAGAGTGATTGTGAATGAAGCCTAACGGTACAACCACATGTCCAGGTTTATGGCAGTTTTTGAAGCCAAAATCAGAAATGGACCAGAAAGTTGGGTCAGTGGCCAATCTTGATAATGATCTTCAGCTCAGTCTTCACATTCATGTTCCAAAATCAAGCCTCTCTCCAAGAGTATGGCCATATGTGCAGGTTTTTGGGATCAGAAAGTAGATAAAGTATAAAGGACAGATACAACTTCTTCTCTCTTTTTGAATCCACTCCTGGTTTTGGCTTCCAAGGCTACATAAAAAATCCTGAACAAGTGACCGCACCCTCACAATGCATTATCGTTAACAAAATCAGTAGTTCCATATTTAGGTGAATATACGGTAATTTTCCGAGCACCCGGCTGACGACTCAGCATTGCTGTTTGCTTTCAGTTGGGACTTTTTTCTTTTGGTCCCAGCAAACCTTATTCTTATGTCATTCTAGAGGTTCACAATGAAATGTTATGTTTGGCATGGTCCAATAAACTGGCGTGATGTTACATAGCAGTGATGGCTAGCTGCATGGCATGCTTTCTCAGTCTGTTTTGTTAGGCTACACACTAGTGTTTTTTGCGGATCCGTCATGGATCTGCAAACACGCTTCCGTTACAATAATACAACCGCATGCATCCGTCATGAATAGATCCGGTTGTATTATGTCTTCTATAGCCATGACGGATCCGTCTTGAACACCATTGAAAGTCAATGAGGGATGGATCCGTTTTCGATTGTTTCAGAGAAAACGGATCCATCTCCATTGACTTACATTGTGTGCCATGACGAATCCGTTTGGCTCCGCTTCGTCAGGCAAAGTGTTACAGGCAGTATTTTGGGGTCTGCCTCCAGAGCGGAATAGAGACTGAACGGAGGCAAAGTGATGCATTCTGAGCGGATCCTTTCCCATTCACAATGCATTAGGGCAAAACTGATCCGTTTTGGATCACTTCTGAGAGCCCTAACGGATCTCACAAACGGAAAGCCAAAACGCTAGTGTGAAAGTAGCCTTAGTCTAAGGCCTTATTCACACGTCCGCAATGTCGTCCGCACCCGTTCCGCAAATTTGCGGAACGGGTGCGGACCCATTTATTTTGAATGGGGACGTGATGGATGCGGAGAGCACACACTGTGCTCTCCGCATCCGCATTTTCGGAGCGCGGCGCCGATCTTCCGGCCGGCGGCTCTGCAAAAAAGTAGAGCATGTCCTATTCTTGCCCGCAATTGCGGACAAGTATAGGCATCTCTATAGGGCTGGTGGCAAGGTGTTTTGCGGATCCGCAAAGTTGCGGATCTGCAAAACACTACGGACGTGTGAATAAGGCCTAATGCCTCATGCACACGACAGTATTTTGCGGACCGTATACTGGCCGTTTTTTCAGTTCAGTATACTGACAGTATACTGAACCATTCACTTCAATGGGACTGCAAAAAATACTGAAGTGTCTCTGTATACCTTCCGTTTCCGTTTTTCCGTTCCGTTTAAATATAGAACATGTCCTATTCTTGTCCGCAAATCACGTTCAGTGGCTCCATTCAAGTCAATGTGTCCGCAAAAAAAACGGAAGGCATACGGAAGTGCATCCGTATGTCTTCCGTATCCGTTCCGTTTTTTGCGGAACCATCTATTGAAAATTTTAAGACCAGCCCAATTTTTTCTATGTTATTACTGTATATGCCATACGGAAAAACGGAACCGAAACGGAAACACAACGGAAGCAAAAAACGGATTCGAAAAAAACGGACCGCAAAACACTGAAAAAGCCATACGGTCGTGTGAATGAGGCCTAAGGGAGATTCCAAAGTTGATATTCACACCAATGACCCAACCCAGTAAAATACAAATGCTGATATGACAGCTTGTTACACATTCAGGTCATCCATATTCTCATTAATACTTGACTTCCACTTGGTGTCTAATTGACCCTCCAGAAAAAGCTTTGTTAGGCCCATGTTCTGAGACTGGCAATACATTACTCGTTTTATTAATGATATTATGGATGGATGGAGAGTGGACCTTCACAAATATTTACTCGGGGTGATAATAACCCCCTTAGGCCCAAGGTACCTCAATCAGACAGTCCCCTCCATTAGCTCCCAGGTGCCCAGTCCAACAATCCATCCCGTTAAGCCCACGTTGACCCGGTCTGACATCCACCCCTTTAGGCCCAAGGTACCTTAGTCAGAAAATTTCTTCCTTTAGGGCCCTTTAACACTGGCGTTTTTGTTTTCCGGCATAGAGATCCGTCGTCAGGTCTCTATGCCGGAAAAATCCTGATCAGGATTATCCCAATGCATTCTGAATGGAGAGAAATCCGTTCAGGATGCATCAGGATGACTTCAGTTCAGGACCGGAACGTTTTTTGGACGCAGCAAATACCGCAGCATGCTGCGCTTTTTGTTCCGTCAAAAAATCCGGAACACTTGCCGCAAGGCCGGATCCAGAATTAATGCCCATTGAAAGGCATTAATCCGGATCCGGCCTTAAGCTAAACGTCGTTTCGGCGCATTGCCGGATCCGACATTTAGCTTTTTCTGACTGGTTACCATGGCAGCCAGGACGCTAAAGTCCTGGTTACCATGGTAAAATGTAGCGGGGAGCAGGGGAGCGGCATACTTACATTCCGTGCGGCTCCCGGGAAGCTCCAGGATGACGTCAGGGCGCCCCAGTGCATAGATCACGTGAGTGCATGGATCACGTGATCCATGCGCATGGGGCGCTCTGACGTCATTCTGGAGCGCCCCGGGAGCCGCACGGATGGTAAGTATACTGCTCCCCCGCTCCCCGCTCCTACTATGGCAACCAGGACGCTAGTAGCGTCCTGGCTGCCATAGTAACCTGAAAGCAATTCGAAGACTGATCAGGATCCTGATCAGTCTTCTAATGCTTCAGGCGACTTGCGTTCTGACGGATCCGGCGGGACGGAAGTGCCTGCCGGATCCTCAGAACGCAAGTGTGAAAGGACCCTTAGACTCAGGGTACTCCAATATGACAATCCTTTTTATTAGGCCAAAGGTACCTCAGTCTGACTGTCTCTTTATATAGGTACAAGGCACCCCAGTCTCACAATCCTGTTCATTAAGTCCAAGATGCGTCTGACAGTCCATACCTTTAGGCCCAAGGTACCGCTGTCAGGCAAATCATTACCTTTAGGCCCAAGGTACCTCATTCTGACAATCCGTTCCTTTTTAGGCTTAAGGTACCCCAGTCTGACGGTCATTTATATACACTGGTTGTAGGAAAATATGTACTGTTAACTGTTTGGATAGTTCTTGGATCCTTTAGAACAGGGGTGCACAACCTGCGGCCCGGGGACCACATGCGGCCCTCAATACCATTCTGTGCGGCACCCAACCATCTGGTAACAGACATGTATGTCTATGTCTTGCGGCTGCTCACATGTATCTTTCATGTATTCTCCCATTAGATGGGAGCATTAGAAGTGTAACTAGACATTTATAGTATATACTGTATGTTCAATATGCCATAAATATAGTATTTCAGTTGGACATACCCCTTTAAGTTTTATTTTTGGCCCTTGGAATTGGTTGAGGCTGACAATGTGGCCCCCAGCCAGAAAAGGTTGTGCACCCCTGCTTTAGAAGAAGCATTATCCACTGATGATAATCATATCTTATTGCCCCAAAAATATCCATCTCACCCTTTAAATTGCATTGTATAGCTCTCCTTCCGATCTCCATTAATAGAATATTGAATGACTTCTCACAATTGGAAAAATCATGGAACTATTTATCTATTTTCCTTGGGGGTGGGGGATGTTTTTTAATTGGTTTCCACTGGCTATGTTGTAAAACACATTGAGTGCTAGCTTGTTTCCCAAGAATTTTCCCAGGGAATGGTTGACTCTTAGGCTGGAAGCCCAAGTATTTTGAGGTTAATCGGTTTAGGAGAAAGAAATGGACTCTGAGGAACAAAGAACAGGTCTCATCAAAGGCCACCTTAGTCTCTCTTCTTCGATTCACAGGGTTGCGTTTCCCCTGCCACCCTCATTAATGCTATCAACACGTCTCTTTGCTTTCAGGTCTGACAGGTGTAATAAAAGGTCAGAGTTGTGACAGTTCTGCTTGTCGATTCTGTGAGTGTCCAACTCCAGAGCGAAAATAACCTAGGCCCAGTGAGCCACAGGAGCTGAAATCTCCCAGGGGTAAATAAGACCATTGTGGTAGAGCAGCAAGTCCTGTAAGGCGATCCTCAAAGTACGTCGTGCAGCCTTTGTGACCAAGTGAGGAAACTATTAGGCTATTGTCTGTGCCCCTATTCTTTTCCTCAATTCATTAGAAATAGATTATTAATAGGTTTGCAGATAACCGAAGACATCGTCTAAAAAGCAAACAATTTCCTGCTGGTTAACCCTTTCATGTGTCTCCTTTGTTCAGGTCTACGTGAATGGAGAGTGGGTCACCAGCATTGGAGAAGGAGGAAGCTTCGGAGAACTTGCATTAATTTATGGAACCCCAAGAGCTGCAACTGTCAAGGCCAAAACAGATCTTAAGTTGTGGGGCATCGATCGAGACAGCTATAGACGTATTCTTATGGTGAGTTGGGTCTCATTGGTAACCTCCACAATGTCTTGGTCAGAAAGGTTCTGAAGAACCCTAAGATAGGTCAGATGAAGGGATCCTTTGACCAAAAGAAGAATAATATGATCCAGTTTTAGACAATTGCTTGACATATGATGAGCTCAAGAACACAGATTTTGGCACTTTCTGTCACCCCCTTTGCTCTAGACTGGTATTTGTTGTCAGCATACTCACACGGACATGGCGTGTTTTAGGAAATAAGAGCTGATGACAGTAAGCTTTCCAATTATATTCATGTATAGCAGAACCAGTAATCCTAAAGTGAAAGCATAGCTATTAGTAAGATTCACAAATATGGGTCAGGACCTTACCAGAACGGAGTCATTCATTTTATGATGCAAATTACATGTTAGGCTTGTGCATAAAAACAAATCCCCAGAAACAACCCTGTCCCCGTTGCTGCTTAGCTGTATAAGTGCGGGTCTTCTTCTGCTAGTGGTTCGGTGCTCGTTAAATGGATTATCCCATGATATAATTCATGACAATCTTTTTCTAACAAAGCTAGAACCAGCCCTGTACCCAGGGGTGGGATTCAAATTTTTAACAATAGGTTCCCTACTCAACGGCGGAGACGCGGCGTCACGACGCATGTTTACACATACATACACCATATATAGGCAACACACATACACATAAGGCTACTTTCACACTAGCGTTTTGGCTTTCCGTTTGTGAGATCCGTTCAGGGCTCTTAGAAGCGGTCCAAAATGGATCAGTTTTGTCCTAATGCATTCTGAATGCAAAAGGATCCGCTCAGTTTGCCTCCGTTCAGTCACCATTCTGCTCTCGAGGCGGACACCAAAACGCTGCCTGCAGTGTTTTGCTGTCCACCTGACGAAGCGGAGCCAAACGGATCCGTCCTGGCACACAATGTAAGGGTCCATTAACACATCCGTAGAATTGCGGAACGGGTGCGGATGCATTCATTCTCAATGACATTGTGCTATCCGCATTTCCAGTCTGCGGCTCTCCGAAAAAAAATAGACCATGTCCTATTCTTGTCCGCAGTAGGCATTTCTATAGGGGTGCCGGCCCGGTGTATTGCGGATCCGCAATACACTACAAACGTGTGAATGGACCCTAAGTCAATAAAGCCAGTGCGGTTTTCTCTGGCACAATAGAAAACAGATCCGTCCCCCATTGACTTTCAGTGGTGTTAAAGACGGATCCGTCATGGCTATAGAAGACATAATACAACCGGATCCGTTCATGACGGATGCATGCGGTTGTATTATTGTAACGGAAGCGTTTTTGCAGTTCCATGACGGATCCGCAAAAAAAGCAAGTGTAAAAGTAGCCTTAATACACCATATATACACTACACATATACCACCCAGCTAAGGAGCTAAACTATCAGCGGTGCGAGGCAATGGAAGCGAACATCTCCAGCTGCCCTACGGCTGCCAAAGCACCGGATCAGGAATCAGCCAGTAACACGGTTCTCCGATCCAGTTGTAATTTAAACAACCGGATCTGGAGAACTGGAGGGAACTGTCTGAATCCAATGCCTGCCTGTACCTTATTGTGAGTTCTCCCCAGTTATTGCTCCAACTGCTCTTCTAGATTTATTTCAGGCTGGTAGATCAGGATTGAAGGATAGAACTGAGCATGTGCGACCACCTCTGCAAGGTGGACAGAGAAATTAGAAAATGAGTAAACAGCAGGTGGCGCTATGCAGATAGATTTTATTGAATAACTCAAAATATGCAAAATTTTTAATTACATGCAATTACAAAAGTATTCCGATCCAGGTGCTGGTTTGAAAACTGTCCAATATTTTTCGTGGGACAACCCCTTTAAGTTTGTGAACATAGAATTGCCATGCTTATCTTGGAAGAAATGCAATAGGTTGAGATTCAAGCTGTTGGATCAGTCAGGCTTATTCCATAGATCGTTTCCAGATGTCAGTCTATGGACGCTGGGAGTAGAAGGCATCAGCTCCAATGACTGTCCGGTATTTTAGTATACAGGGAGTCTTGTGGGAAGTCTGGAACATCTAGTTCAGAAGTCTCTTAAACAGCTACCTTATGGTTAGAGCATCTTACAAATGGCCTCAAGAAGTGGCAATAATTGCACCGATTTACCAATTCCCGATCAAGTAACTGGTAGTTATGCAAGTTTCCGAGGATTTAGGAGTGGAGTCTTAAAGGGGTATTCCCATCTTAGACAATGGGGGCATATCACTAGTGCGGCCGGCGCTCCGATTCATTCCTATGGGGAAGACGGGAATAGCCGAGCCGCGGCGGCCCCATAGAAATTAATGGAGGGCGGCCGTGCATGCGCAGTGCACCCTCCACACCTTTTGGGCCTCCGTTCTCAGTGTAAGCGCTGGGATCCACACCTATCAGACAGTGGGGGCATATCATAGCGATATGTCTCTATTGTCTGAGATGGGAAAACCCCTTTAAGGAATTGCTATCTCTTTAGTATATTCTTAAGGATGTATTATACCTGCTGATTTTTCGGCAGATGATCGCTAATGAGTGTTCGTGGTAAGGCTCGTTAGTGACATCTGGCAGTCTAATACTGCTGCTGGATTCCAAATCTTTAGACGGGTTAAAGAATCTTGTTGTGCAGGTGGCAGATCGTTTTTGTGTAGTCACGATCTGCTGCCGGCAAACAATGATTCAGTATAGGGAAGAACGATAGTATAACGATCACTCCTCCCTATACTGAGAAGGAGATCTCTGCATGTAATTGTAGCAGTCTCCTCCACTAGCGAGTAGAAACGCTACCTTCCCGACAATTCCCTGTTAAATCGGGCTGTCTAATACAACCTTAGTGGAGTTATCCAAATTCCCTCCAATGCCCGGGCCCCTTGTATACATTATACTTACCTGCTCCCCGACAACCGCGTCGCTTTGGATCCCTGCACGGTCGCTGCTGCATTTCCCCGTCGCGCAGATCAAATCATCCAGCGATGGTGAGGAGCAGCCAATAGCAGGCCGCGACGGTGAAGAGCCCCCCTGAGGCCTGCTATTGGCTGTTCCCCCCGAACCGTGCAGGAGTCCGGAGTCATGCTGGTGCCGGAGAGCAGGTAAGTATCATGTATACGAGGGGCCTGGGCATTAGAGAGGATCTTTTAGAAATTGGATAACCCTTTTAAGAATGGAAAACTGCCTTGCAATGTTTGCAGCATAAAAGTTAGATTTGCGGGACACGTCGGAAAGCAACCTGTCAGGATCTGATCCACTTAGCACGATCCCGACGTTGTAATAGCCGGTGAATGTAATACGCGAAACGCTTTGTGTTATAAATAGCCAAAAGTTTTGAAGCCTTGTGGTTGGCACGGCAAATCAGAGCGGGATTATCCGTAGACAGGAGAGGAATTCTGAGACGCCTGAGTCATTTCGGTGCCTCAAGTTCTCCTTAGCGTGCTCCGAATCTGCAAATAGCAGCAAAAATATGTCACAAGATTACTACGCTAAATCCACAGCAAACAAGTGGGCAGTTCACTTGTCATACCCGTCTACCTCTTCTGTTGGCCTCTTCTTGAACCAGGACAGAGGGTCCTATTCATCAACCTGCCATGCAAACTCACCTGTAATCAGAAACCCAACTTCCCTCAGTCTTGCCACTCCTTTTCATGCTCAATCACAGCACTGTACACAGTAAAAAAATAAAACAGCCGTGGGGTCCCTCGCTACTGATTAGCACTCCTGTTAATTCCTGCCGGAAAAATATCTTCATTCCCATACCTTGTCTGGAAATGCAAAGCGTGGTTACACAGGTGGACAGAGTGGAAAAAATAATCACACGTTTTCACACGGAGTTGACCTAATGGTTTATTCATGATCCGCTATGAATTTTGAGGCCAGATGCTGGATGTGGCCACCATTCACACTTCACTCTTGAGATTGGGTCTTATCTCTTCAAGTTCCCTCCAAGGGTTGGACATGGACTTGGGATGTTAGACCTACCATACGACTTATTTTCAATTCTCTACCCACCAGTACGGGCTTCTTTAAATTGTGATGGACTCTACCGCAGTGAGGTCTAGACTTTCCATCTACAGCCTATAATGAGATGCTAATTCCATGCAAATTATAACAAATCCCATCTATTTCTGGAGATTCGTGCGTATACTCTTTCCTTCACGTAAGATGTGTGGTTGGAAAATGACACCTCGTCTTCGTGGTCCGACCAGTTCAAAACTTTTTTTTCCCGAGAATAGGAGTCAACTTGGAAATTTCCAGCTTAGCTCTTGACCTCTTCGATGGATTAATGATATGGTCACGTGATACGTTGGAGAAGACACTGGTTTAGCTAGGTTCAACCTATTTCTGTTGTGCCCATTTGTGTTCATCGATTCCTCAGTAAATCGATATATCAGAAAACGAAATGATTTGGATAAAAAACGATAACATTAGTCAAACTATTTCTGGTTTCTGAATGAATAGAAAAGGGTTGTTTGTTGAGGGTGAGGTGAAGGCCTGGTCCTCACCTCTGGGTATGAATCTGATTGACTGACACTTGGCAAAGAAAGTTGGATCCTTAGCATTTTCTTCTTGGCACGGTTTCCAAAGAGCTTATCCCACAGAGCGGCAGAGCTTTGAAGATAATCTAACCTCGCAATCTCTGTTTCATAGATACCTTCACACTGTGCCATATGACTTGTCCTCTGGCCTAAGCCATATTTAGTACATGTTCTTCACACCGCATCCTTTCAGGGAGTGCATGTGTGAACACTACAAGTGCTGGACGTTAGAAAAATGATGGGGGCGGAGAGAGTATTAATTTTTGTGGCCTACTGCAACCTTTTAAAAGGGTTGACATTCCTTGTCAACTGTATGTCATCTAATGGAGGAGCGGAGCTCCACTAAAAAGCTGCTTCACTTCAGGGGAAGGTCTGCTTTAGAAAACCCATCCCCATATACCTTATTAGGGAATTCTTAGTGACCCCCATCATTTAGCCATACAGGTCCATGCATTACACAGATATTGGGCAGCGAAAGAGCTGGAACCCAGTAGTGGGGATCAGGAAAGTATGATGTTGGGGGTGAGGGGTATGCCCGAAATGCCCCTGGAGGTGAACAACCCCTTTAATACTGATGGCTTATCCTCTGAATAGGTTTTATTACCTATGATGTAAAACATTCAATGCAACAGCACTCTGCAAACCAAATATAGTACAGGAAAGTATTCTAATGCTAATGCTATGCTTGTTTTGTAAATGAGATGCTTGGCAAATACATTTTGTACAAAGTTATTTGGGCCTGTCTGCCACACGTCAAGGCGATCTCTGTAAGACGGGAACCTTCCACATGTATGCTGGGCCCACCTTAATTTCTTTCACTTTTGGTGCCAAAATGGCCTCTATTGACTCCAGGGAATACAGGTACCAACATGCATGCCGAGCCTACTTCACACCTCCCCTGGTGCCAGATGGTGCCCTGGTGCTTGGCATGCATGTTGGTACCTGTAATCCCTGGATTCAATGGAGGCCATTTTGGCACCAAAAATGGCAAAATTTAAGGATTAAAAAATGCAGATTCCTATGAATCCATGTCTTATTCCCCTTGCCTTTCACACGATTTCATTCCTTTGGCTCTCCTACCACTTAATGCATCTTTCCATTGTTTTCTTTCTCGTGAGTGTCACCTTCCTGACCAATTAATTCGCCTCTCCAAATCTGCATTGATACACTGAAGCTTTTTTTTTTTTTTGCCCCGAAGGACTTTTAAGAGGCTTAGTACGGGGGGTCTTGAGAGATCCAGTTGTCCTAAGCCTCTTAAAATCTAAAAGCATTCCTGCCCTATTTATAGTCGGGTCACTTGCCACCTATGTCCAGACGACAGTGGGGCGTACCACCACCAATTTTATTTTTTTCCCCCCAGATGAACCTTCCCTCTATAACATAGATTATATGAAGCCTTGAAGAAAGATCTACTAAACTGGTTTGGGCTTCTTCGTACCCTCTGGATCAGGTGGATTTATCTATGGTCTTGTATTTCAGCAGATAATTTTTTTGATTTTTTTGAATACGACACATATATAACAGGTGTATCAATGTACTTGCCCCAGTCTGGCATGAATACGTGGTAAAATATGGCGTGATTGAGCATGAAAAGGAGTGGCAAGACTGAGGGAAGTTGGGTTTCTGATTACAGGTGAGTTTCCAGTCAGGAAAACTGGACAGGGCTTCAAAATCACACGAGACGCAATTCATATATCAACGTTTGCTGCTTTTTGGTTTTAAGCCTATGGCAGAGTTTTATATTTTTATTATACGCATTTATATAGCGCTACTATATTCCGCAGCGCTTTACAGACACTAGCATCGCTCTGTCCCCAATGGTTATGGTGCAGTGTGTGGTGCACTTCACTTTAGAAGAGAATGGCACAACGCTCATGGCGTGCCAGTATTAAAGGTGACCGTTCTGGAAATCATACTCTCCTTTCTGATCCCCCAACACTCCCATTCGGTGGCTTCTCGGTCGCCCTCCGACCTCTACACCTTGGTTCCTCAACTTGACCGCTCAACCAGTCACTTCCTGAGGGGGGTCACCATCGTGGCCAGTAATTGGCAAGGTGTTCATCTCCTGCGTGCCAAGACGGACCAGGAAACCGAGACTGGCGAGGGACCAGAATGGGGGTCGGGAGCGGTAAGAGGGAGTAGGATTCTCATTAGTTTACACCATGCAGAACCTTTAAAAAAAAAATAATAATTAAACAGTCAAACCATTTTATAAATCTAACCCTAATGTGGGAGGTGTTAAAAAAAAATAGTGGGATTTTCATGAATTTAGCGATCAGTAAAATGGTGCAAACTGCGTCAATTTATCAACATGCCACAGGTGGCGTAATGCATTTAATGGCAATTCTAGGCGTGTCAGATGCCCATCTCCTCCTGATGTCCACTCAGCAATCAGTGATGTGAATAGTACGTGTCTTTAAATAATTTGGCACTTTTTATGACTCCTCTGAAAGGGGTTTCTCACTTCAGCAAGTGGCATTTATCACGTAGAGAAAGTGAATACAAGACACTTACTAATGTATTGTGATTGTCCATGTTGCCTCCTTTGCTGGCTGGATTCATATTTCCATCACATTATACACATCTCATTTCCATGGTTACGACCACCCTGCAATCCCTCAGCGATGGCCGCGTTAGCAAACTATCGGACTACCGGCCCCTTTAATGGCTGGGACCATAGGAGCGCACATAGGCCAGATTTTTTTCCTATAGTGTCAATATGAATTCAAAAATGAATCCAGTCAGCAAAGGGGACAATATGGACAATCACAATACATTAGTAAGTGCCTTGTATTCACTTTCTCTACATGATTCTTGAAGTGAGACAACCCCTTACCACGTCCCATGTAGGTTTTGTGCCAAAAATGTCAACTAATTCTGCCGCCTGCCATATATTCCTGTTTGCAGCGCATTTTGCTTAGCACCAGCTGCTGTATCGGTTATGACTGTTATCATGTCTTTTCTTCACCACAGGGCAGCACGCTGAGGAAGAGGAAGATGTATGAAGAGTTCCTGAGCAAAGTCTCCATTTTGGGTCAGTAGTCCTCCGCGATGTCCCCGGCTGCGCGAATCACGTTCAGGCTGTAGGAAGACCTGGGTTACAGCAGACCACACAGCAGCCACATAAGCCGGCATGGGGGTCCTGCACGCTAATCATTTTATTGGTTTGTGTAAGCTCGCATCTGTTCCTGAGGGTTTTCTGAGTAGCTATCTGATCTCATGCACCAAGCCTAAATGGTTTTACATGTGTGCGGAGCCGGAGTCTAAATCCCGAGGCTTTAAAAGTAGGAGGGGACATAATCCGCGACGCTTCATCTGAAGTGTTTTGCAGAACTTGTCAGGTGCTTTTCCTGTTACATTGTTTACATTACGTATCATTTTTTATTGTCAATAATTCATTTTTTACCCTTTTATTTATTTATGTGTAATTATTGTTTAAAGGGGCTCTCCAGGATTTTCATATTGATGGCCTATTCTCAAGATAGGTTATCAGAATGGTATAGGTGGGCTCCGACTCCCGGCACCCCCGACGATCAGCTGTATGGATCAGCTCCTCGCTGCTTACTAAACACCTCGCTGAATAGCGGCTGCGCTTGGTATCGCAGCTCAGCCCCGTTCACTTGAATGGGAAGGAGCTGCCCCTAGGCCACGTGACCGATGAATGTGACATCACATGGCCTAGGAAGAGGGGAGCGCCATGGCCTCTTCATACAGCTGATCAGCGGGGCCTCCAGGAGTCAGACCTCCGCCGATGTGATATTGATGACCTACCCTGAGGATAGGCTATCAATATTATAATCCTGGAAAACCCCTTTGACTATGTCATTTGCCAAATAGTACAAAAATAAGCAAAATACGATGATAACCGAAATGTGATAAGATAAAAGAAAAAATTATAAAATTAAAAGGGTTGTCCAAGATTAGAAAGACATGACTGCTTTCTTCCAGCGCCACGACTATGCATCGTTTGGGTCTGGTATTGCAGCTCAGCTTCGTTGAAGGGAATTGGGCAGAGCTGCAATACCACATTCAACCTGCAGACAGATGGGGCGCTGTTTTTGATAGAAAGACAGCAGCCATGCTTTATAATCCTGGGCAAACCCTCTAAACTTATTTTTAATAATATAACTAATAATAATAATAATGTATATATATAAATATGAACCTAAAAATACAATATAATTACTATATAAAAATTGTATTCACCCACTAGAGCCACCATAACAGCTCCTAGGGGGTTGTCAACTACCTATCCCAGACTGGTTAGTAATGCTTCAATATATACTCTGTTCTAGTCAGATTTTCCTCCAATTATTATTCCCAAATCTATGAATTTCAGAACTTTTTCCCTGGTATTGGAGTAGAACCCCCCCTCCACCCACCTCACATTCCCTGTGTACCCATGCTATGCTGCTTACAGCAGAAGTGACCTGATAGGTCCACAAGTAAAGCTTATTCATTGTACAGGGTGGGTCACAAAAAAGTTAGGCCATCTGTGGCCAATCCAATTCCTTGTGGATTGCAGGTAGACGTATTACTTTCAGTGGGTCCACAAAAAAAGGACGACACGTAGATATCATCCGTGTGCTGTCCGCATCCATATATACGTTCTGCAAATTATAGAACATGTCCTATTATTGTCTGAAGGGCGGGCAAGAATAGTCGTTTCTAGTGAGAAACAGAAGACGTGGATCCGTGGTTTGTGGACTGAAATACAGACACGTTGCACGATGCTTAATATTCATATGCAGTCTGGCAGATCGAAAAACCTCATTATGGCTCAGGCACACAAACTTATTTTTTTTTTCCGCATCTGATCCGCATTTTTTGTGGATCGGATGCCAACCCATTCACTTGAGTGGGGCCACAAAAGATGCGGACAGCACACCACGTCCGTATGTCCATTCCGTGTCACCCGCAAAAAGATAGAACATGTCCTATTCTTGTCTGCATTATGAACAAGGACTGTTCTTTTATGGGCCGGACGTTCCGTTCCGTTCCGCAAAATGTGGAACGCACACGGCTGGTATTCCGTGTTTTGCGGATCTGCAATTTTCAGAAAGTCGTAAATTTTCGTGAATTGCCAAAAGATAGCGTGAAGGGGGGAGCTGTGTGAGCAAAGCGGAGTTAATCACGTGCTCAGCCCCGCGCGTTGTGATTAATAGGATTTTCCTTGAAACATCTGCCCGTAACATATTTTATCAAATACTTTCACTTGAAAGAAATAACTTATGGTTTGAGGGCTGAATGCACTATTTTAATTTTATTTTGATTTTTTCAAAAACTTTTCAAAAATTGTTTATTTCCCCATTATTTACCTGTTTGTCCTGTGTAGACGTAAGGGCCGTCCGTCTAATAAATGGCAGTATTTGCCCTTACCCCCTGCGACACTGCACCCCTCCCCCCTCGACCACTGATCAATCACCATTAGCCAAAGACAACTACCTGATAAGTGGCACAGCCCCAGCCATTACCGCAGGGCTCTAATTGCTCCGCAGAAGGATTTGCATTACAGATTACATTAGGTTACATGTTACTAAAGACGTCAGAGCAAATAGCCGTGGCCGGTTTAACAAAACATCAAGGCATCTGCTGCCTAAGAAGCAAACAAAGGGTCCGTCATGCCAGCTGACATGAATAATTCAAGGAATATATTCTTGAACTTCTGCAATGGTTCAAGCAGAAAAAAAAAAAACTCTACAAAAACTTTTCACGTTCTTGACTAATGGCTAATGAATCATGATTATGTTCTGCTGCTGGAGGTCTTAATGTAGAGCTTTCCTGTTACCTGTCTAAACACCCCCAAAATGCCAGGACCAAGAGCGTATCCTGGGAATGTCAGAGGATGTCTCCACCTTGGTTCCAGAAGACGTTGCACCTGGACAATGTAATGGTATACATGGTATAACATATCACTTTGTGCTATACCTGTTACAGACATATCGCAGAACTCATGGTAAGGGCATGGAGAGTTATAGGGGGAGTCAAACCAGGCTATTGCCCATGTTTTTGTAGGGCGCCAAGGACTGGACTCCTAGGCAGAACCTAAGAGTAGGTCTTTTAAATGTTCCAGGACCACCAGGGACTTCAACATGAACCCCTTTACTGGCCGAGACCAATGTTACAGGACCACCAGGGACCTCAAAATTAACAACAAAAGGGACTTACGCCAACTCATGCAGCGGGGTAAATTCCTGTGCCCGAGACTCCAATTCAGTAGCGTATTAAATCCAGCAAGTGATTGTGCAGCGCCTGGAGATTTAAAGGGGTTATACAATTTCACAAACAGCCCCCATATGCCGGGCCCTTCACAGGTAATATACTTACTCGGCTCCCTGCGCCGCCCCTGGTCCCCACATTGCCGCTGCTGCTTCTCCCTGTACACGGATGAAAACATCCGGTGTCGGGGAAAGCAGCCAATGGCAGGCGGGGACGGGGACATGCCTCCCTAGCATTGCGAAGCGGGTAAGTATATTACCTGTGAGGGCCCCTGCACATGGGGGGTCTGTTTGTGAAATTGGATAACCCCTTTAAATCTCCAGGCGCTGCACAATCACTTGCTGGATTCAATACGCTACTGGAACGGAGTCTCGGGCACAGGAATTCAACCCCGCTGCAGGAGTTGGCGTAAAAGTATTCACCTTTATTTCTGGTGCAATTTATAAACATTCCAAAGCATACCGCTGTTCCATCACCAACGCGTTTCGACTGTTACACAGTCTTACTCATGACTGAGTGGATATTGTTAAACCTCTGTGCCCTAATTGTATAGCTATGTATTGGAATTAAAACTCTTAGATGATATTAAATATTATACTAGGTCATGGGCGACTTTTCCTGTGACAGGTCGTGTGAGCAAAGATCTCAGGGTATCGCTGCAGCATCGCAATTACTGAAAGTGAATACGTTCTTGTCTCAACTCACAAGTTGCAGGAAATCCAAGCCGCCTCGATTTCTTGCGGGTGAAGGTCATGGCAACTTGTAGGTTGCAACACCAACGTATTCACTTTCAATAGTTATGTTGCGGCGAAAATCACGCATAATACCTTCAGTTCAATAAGCAAGCATTGGCTTTGATATCCCCAAACACTTTTGGAGACATGGTAAGAGACTCTACAGGTGTGACTTAAAGGAGTTTTCCAATACTTAGATATTGATGACCTATCCTCATTAGAGTTCACCACTCATCAGCTGTTTTGGGCAGCCGATGGCTCTGGGAAATATACAGTGGACAAAAGGCTCCATCCACTGTGTGGTCTCTGGCACCGTCTTACTGCTGATCACCTCCCATTCACTTGAATGCTGTAGGCCACTACACAGTGGATGGAGCCTTGTGTCCATGGTATAGATCTCAGCTCTGGCAGCTGCCCAAAACAGCTAATCAGTGGGATTGCAGGGTGGCAGACCCCCATTGATCTGATATTGATGACCTGTCCTGAGGATAGATCAGCAATAACTACTGTCTATGTCCCGAAAGTTCTCCTCTGACATCCATATGCCCTGTGACACACTGCCCTAATCAAGAGGGTGTCTAAAAGACTTGTAGGACTTTAGAGGAAATTTCACGCATACATAAGGAACGAGAAATCCATAAAGTAGGTGTCCAGGATTAGAAAACAGCGCTCTTGTCTGTGTCCTGTATCCGTTAATGCAGCGTATCCCCTTCGAAGCGAATGGGACCACCGAACTGCAATACCAGACACAGCCCATGGACAAAAAAAGCTCCTTTTTTCCAGAAGGCCTTTCCTGCATGTTCCCATGATCAACTCTTATTGACCAATTCTCAAAACAAGCAAGAGGTGATAATTAACTTATAATTTTCCTTCTGAACAGCTGCAGTAGTGAAAAGGGAAACTCCTTAAAAAATCGCATTAAGTATGGCAAATGGACCGTCTTCCAGCACAAACTTTCGGCTCCAGGACTGTTGATTGTATGCCAGGGACAGTTACCCTGCTGAAAACTTTCTGATTTGCTTGCCATGACAAAGTCTGCATACAGTAAAATACCTCTTTTAGTATGGTAGCACTTTTTTGAAGAACCTTACGGGGAGCATGAAATCCCAAGCCTGCCGCCAACACTGCTGCATTTTTCAGATGTGAGGTTTCGACATCAAATGCACTTTCAAATTTAATCCCCGCAGGTTTTCATTGGTGGTCATAACAGGCATGATCCTACTGTGAAATACCACAGTGTGCCATAATGGGGATCCACAAAATCAATCAATTTCTGTAGGCCAGGTCCCGACATGGCGGAATTCATGCACATTTCTGGCAAAATCCATGGCAAAAATTAGCCCCTGCATCTGGACCCGGCCTATTGGTTCTCCTGAGACATTTTCTTCTAACCAGCATTTCCTTACTTAAAAAGCTTCACCTAAAATGTTGCTGCTTAATTCATCATCAGACTGGGAACTTGAAGTGGCCCTGGAAAAAAAAACTAAAAGTGGCCCCATGTTGTAGGCTGGTCCAAACTGACAGGAGGCAAGTAGGCAGGGACAACTCAAGTCGGTGGGGCCAACAATACCATAGTGCGACACAGAATACCACCCCGGCAGAACCAAATACCACAGTGCTGCACAAAATACCTCCCTCAAAGCTTCCTCTTTGTGGTGGGTCAAGAAGCCACATGTGGCTGATGATCTGGGTACATTAGTACTGGACGGCAATTACCACTAGGAGCATCAGGTTGGAATCATGAAGAGGGCTCGGCCAACGCCCTGGACAATGGCCCACTAATAAGTTTCCCTGTAGGGTCTATGGCCAGTGTGCATCATCAGTGTGTATTCTGATAGACTCGATCATATAATGCCGTGGTCTTCAACCTTAGCTCTTTAGCTCTTGCAAAGCTACAACTCCTAGCATGCACAGTTTGTAGGCCACATCTATAATGCCCTTCAGTCTGTTGGGGTCTGGATTCTACTGTATTCCAAAAGTCATCTTTGTTTCTTACTTGTCTTGCAGAATCCCTGGATAAATGGGAGCGTCTGACCGTGGCCGATGCGCTAGAACCTGTTCAATTTGAAGACGGAGAAAAAATTGTGGTTCAGGGAGAGCCTGGAGATGACTTCTTCATCATTACTGAGGTCAGTGTATACATAGCTCTTTTTATTTCACTGTCCATCACAAGAGTAACGCGAGGACAGCACCTCATGCACCAGTGTCATTAAGTTTTACTACAGGTTGGATAAGCTGTGAAGTCTTCTAGATGCCAGCGAGCCCTGTGCCAGAGAAAACTCCTTTCAGCAGGAGAGGATTGGTGCTGACAGTAGGCCAACTATCTTTGAAGGGCTTCTAATGCTGCTAATTCTGATATAAAAAATATCAAATGTGATCTTACAGTCCTTGTAGGATCCAAAAATTCCACAGCAGTTGCCAGCTAGAGACCAAACGTAGGGGGTCTCTCTAAATGTGTCACTGCCATAGTGTGCTCTCATAGTCCCAGTCACCAGAGAGCCCAGCTCTTTTTTCTATAGTGGGAAAGCACGACCACCACTGATGGATTGCAGGGTGGTCATAACCATGGAAACGGGTAGAGTATAATGTGATGGGAAAATGAGTAAAAGGAGGCAATATGGAGAATCACAACACATTAGTAACTGCCTTGTATTAACTTCCTCTACATAATAAATGCTATGTGCTGAAGTCAGACAACCTCTTTAAGCAGCTTCTCCTCTACTTTCTGTGTGCAGTGAAAGGCAACTCGTCTCCATCCAACATGACTGAGAGATCTGCAAACTATACATTCAGCATGTACAGAGCAAAACTGCTAAAACATGCCAGACACAAGTGTACGATTGATTAATATGGGTTTGTTAAACATTATAGAGATGTCGTTGAGGAGATGTCATGGTTGGCCTTGAAGTCCTCATATTACGACTTGGCCATCAAACCACCCTGAGCTCTAACTTCTTCTTCTTAACTCTTAAATTGTCTCGAAGTTTCATATTTAAAATGTTGGTAAGTTGCAATCTGAGGTTGTCGAATTTAGCTTGTATGGTATAAAGGTGTCGTGAAATCACATTTAAACATGCAATTTCATGAATCCCTATAGGAATACATTACAAACCTCGATCAAACGTGATCAGGTTAGTGCAATCACATGGACTTATCACGGTTGAGTCCTGCCCGTTGATATATGAATCACTTACTCCTCTAGTAATGACACCTTAGTTGTGATGTTTTTTGGTTGTTGGAAATACGATGAAATTAACAATAAATATTCATGTCAGAACCATGGACAGAGAAATCATTAGAACCGGAGATGTTCCTGTGCAGGAGTCAAGCACCAACTTGACATTTTTTTCCCCCTTTTTCGTGTATTTCAGGGTTTGGCGAGATGATATTTCTATTAGGAGTCTGTATAGACTTGTGGTATATGACTGTGTCCCAGTGGTTATTATGGGTGTATTTTTGGCCTTTATTATACCAGATAATATAAAATAATAGGGGATTATTGTCATAAGCATGATACAGAGGACATAAATACACTTGCGGTTTATTGTCATGCCAATACGCCAGCTGATTATCTGCTATATGTTTCACTAGATTACAAGGATGTGGGTTTAATGAAAATCCGCCATATGGCGTAAGAAGCCCTTGAATCAGCTCTTTGGTCATAAGGTGCACACTTCCAACCGCTGCGGTTGCCTACTGCTATTAATATAGAAATGACTAAGACTTGTGTACATAGCCTAGGGTAGTCCTTTCTTCTCAAACCGTTCCAAGCGATGAATTGTCTTGGGGCGGGGGGACTCTCCAGAATTAATGGCTGCAGTATGAATGATTATGATGTGATTTGGCAGGTAGTGCCAGGTTTTAGAGGAACCATTCCCTCACCAACTTTACAGGTTCTCGCGATCCACCCCATTTCCATGGATATAAGAGCAACACAGGCTGGCAAAGAAAGTACTGATGTGGCATGGCTCCAAATTCCAACAGCTGTTCCATTAAAAAAAAAAAAGTTGGTAACTTTTTATGTACGTTGCCAATTTTCCACGCTGCTTTATCTCTTGATGAGGCGCCTGTGTTGGGGGGGGGAGAGAGAAAGAAATCTGCGAACACTTGTACATCCTTTGCAGAGCGGCGAAAGTCAACGATCAGTGTAGGTCGGAGCAGATTTTTGATCAAGCAAATGACCTGAGTACCTGATAAAGATGATCTCATAGCAGTTGAATTCGTAATAAGAAACATGTTGGAGCTTGCGGGAAGATGTTGATACAAGAGCATTCTTAGATCATGAGTCTTTGTGAAGCTAATCGCTTGCAGACTTCTGTATAAAAAGAAGCGGGAGTCTCCAGGGTTCATCCTCGGTGGAATCCTGCGTTTTGAACGAAGATTAAATGTCTTGTGAGGACCAGTCGCGTACAGGGCTTCGTGGGAAGGTGGTCTGACAATGTCAGGGAAGAACGTTGGATTCCTTCAGCTTCCTTTTGTACGCGCGGACTTGGCAGGAACATCAGTCAGAGTGTAAAATGTAATATTTATTTCAGGCAGAAATTATTCATTTGAACATGACATATATGGATTTTTCCTCAAATCAGAGCGGTATTTCAGTAGTGTTTCAGTAGGTGGTCAATGCTACAGACGAGGTACGTGGATAGAAGTGTGCTCGAGCAACGCCAGTTCTCACCATATAGGATTACAAAGAAGCAAAGAGGATGCCGAAGTTGTAGTCATACCTGGGCCTTGGAGCCTTAAAGGGGTTGAACCCCGACATACCCCCATTTTCACCCAGGCAGCCCCTCTGATATGAGCATCGGAGCATTTCATCCTCCGATGCTGTCCCTTGCCCTGCGCTGTATCACGCAGGGCAAGGGCATTTTTGTTTATAATAACGTGGAAGCCTCCGGCTCTAACGGGCGGGATTTAGCGCTGCGTTAGCTGTTTTGCAGGCTAGGGCAGCACTTAAGTCCGCCCATTAGTGCCGTGACATCACCGGGTTCACTGCGGGGTGGAAGCCTCCGCCGAGCAGTCCTTATGGAGTGCCCGGTACGTAACCGGAACTCCATAAAATGCCTTTGCCCTGCGCGGATTAGTGCAGGGCAAAGAAGAGCATCGGAGCAATAAATGCTCCGATACTCATAACAGGGGGCTTGCAGGGTGAAATGTATTGGACAACCCCTTTAAGAAACCTGACTGAGAGGAGAACAGAATACTTACCTGGTGCCCTCCTTTTCATCATTTCAGTTGCAGATCTGCCCATTCTCAGGCTTCTGTTGCGTTGCTCAAGATAGAAGTCCAAGACGTTAGGTAGTCCACTGCTCACATAAGCTGGACAAGCAGGAAGTGTCTTGGACTACCAACGCACATTGTAGTCTGAGAAGCAGTGCGGCCATCTTGGATGACAGAAAAGAAGTCAGAAAATCGGTGGCTCGGCACCTGAAAAGATGAAATGGATGGCTCAGTGTTCTGTTGGCCCCTAGGTAAAGTTTTTTTTTTTTCTTGAACCAATCGTTTTAAGGTGCCCGTACACTCGTATGTCTGATAGCTATGTCTTCCGACGCCCCATAAACATACACGCTCGGTTCAGCCAAGCTTGTATAAGTTTTCAATGCGGAAAGACGAAAGCCGCTGCCTGACACAGCAGGAGAACAAAAGGATCAGGTGCTGAAGTTCCCCCCATCGTTCTCTTCCCCGACATCCTCTGTTGGGGGAGGATTGCAACATTCCCATACACAATAGATTGTCAATTCGTCCCAACCAAAGATAGTTGGTTGGTGTGTGTCAGGTTCCAAGAGCTTCTAGTTATGCTTTAGACTATGATCTTTCCTTCTGGAAATAGAATACACCACCAGGTTTCTTCTGCCCCATCTGAGGGCATTGTAAGGTAATGACAGAGACCCTTATTATAGTGGGTTTCCATTTACATTTTTCTACTAAAAATTTAACTTTATTAGGTGCAGTGCCAGCCAAACGTGATTGGCTTCTGATTTATTCTGATTTTCATTTGTCACCGGTTTTCTGTCGCCTTCACTTTTAAATCCTAACAAAGCCAGCACACGCCAATGAGTCCCCATATTGATGAGTTCACACCTGCCTCTGATTGACAGTTTTTTTTCCATCTGAATCAGAAGCAGGTGGGCGGGGAAACCAGGAGCTCATGAATTTGAGGACTCATCGGCATGTGCTGGAGCTATTCAATGCAAGCTTTTGGCAGAACGTGACCCAGCATTTTGCTAAGGGGATCTGTCACTAGTATATTTTGACCTTAGTTAGGACAAATCACAGAAAAAACTATATATAAACCATCCTGCACGATATGGTATTAAATGTGCGGACATTTACAAAATAACAGAAAATAATGCACTATAAAAATAGATGCAAGACGTATGGACTAAGCCCTCACTCTTGATAAAAACTGAGACACTTGGTCAATACATTTTGATCAAAATACATCTAAGCCCACCTACCGGCGACAAGGTGGTCTCAGTTCAGGCGGGTTCCTATGCTAACCTATTCATGCTGTGGCGCTACATATTTGGCAGTCCATGTAATATATAGATGCAATAGGTCCACCAGAGCAGGAACATCTTTTACGTAGTGGTTCTTTATCGCTCCGGTAAATAGGACTGAGTCGGCATACCAAGCACAGCCAATATCCAGTGGACAGTGATGTGCTTGGTAAGCTGCCAGGAGTTCTGCAGCCTCTTCAAACAGCTGATCGGCGGAGGTCCGGAGTGTCAGACCCTTGCCGATCACATACTGATGACCTATCCTGAGGATAGGTCATCAGTAATCAACACTCAGAAAACCCTCTAATGGAAATAGATGATGATGTTGGTTTACATCGTAGGAGGCTTTCCACTTAAAGGGGTTGTCTTATCTCAGACAATGGGGGCATATCGCTAGGATATGCCTCCATTGTCTGATAGGTGTGGGTCCCTGCACCTACATCGAGAACGGACCCCCAACATTGTTGAGGGCGCACTGTGCTGGCTCACCTATTTCTGTGGGTCCCATAGAAATAAATGGACGCGGTGGCCGCGCAAGCGAGGTGCGCTCCCATTCAATCCTATGGTTAGAGCGATTGGCGGTGGCCAGACCATGGTAAACCCGGGATCCTCCAGCCGCCACCTTCCCTGCTGCATTCTCAGTGTAGTTGCGGGTCCCAGAGATGGGACTTGCGCCAATCAGACAATGAGGGCATATCCTAGCGATATGCCTCCATTGTCTGAGATGGGAATACCCCTTTAATGGAACAGAAGTTGTTCCTGCTTTAATATTTACTTCTTCTTTGGTATTACCCATTTTTTTTTAAAACGATTGGAAATATATAGAGGATTCCATATGTGTCCCACGTAAGTAAAAAAAAAAAAGTGAGATGGGTCCTCTTTAGCCAAAAACATTTATCATAATTTAGGAAATAGTTGTAAATTCTACTTGAAATCTTCACCAGAGCTGTAAATTTGCCCCATGGACTTTTTGGCATCCAAACATGGCTTACATGCCATGATTCACGCTGGTCCCCTGATCGTGCAACCCAGTACTTTTTCGTCTGTCTATATGCTTATAAAGAATGAAGGACCAGCTCTGCTCCGCGGGCAGCTTCCGTACCATTGCTTTGACGCTGTCTAATCATTTGGCTAGATGGTCAGAGCACTGCAGAAGCACAGCATGATAACGATGGAACTAATCCTGCAAGATCAGGCTGCGGGAGGACCATGCTCCGTGTGTTCGTCACCCTTCCAAGCTGAAGAGAGGCCCTGGCTCAGACCAACGCTATCCACCTATCGTATGGACTTTTCTAAAGCCAATCCAATTACTAGGGTAAAAGTGATGATTTTGGAGGCTGGGGTGACCTGATTTATTGTTAGGAATCAGCACCAGGGGGTCCCATTTTAATTTTGGGGACCAGTGTAGAATACCATTACAACAAGTGTACGTAGGACACCTTCTTCATTCCTGCAGCAGACCTATGGGTACAAGGCCGTATAGATCAGACATTCTATATCCAGATAGATCCAACAGCATTCACTCTTTTTTTAACTTCTTTCTGCCTACAATTAGTCCTACGTAAGTGTTTAAAACCTGCAAGAGCCGAGAGGGGAGAGGAAATTTCATACAGTTCTAGATCTGATTTCTCAGTGAAGTTCACACAAGCAGCTCCTTCTTTCCCAGACCGGACAGATGTGGAATGTATCCGAGCCCAGGGTCACGCTATTATCCCATATGAGCTTCCTGGCACAAATAGGAAAAACTTTTAAGAGCCATGCAATGGTTCTTGTCATAAAGAATCACATTCTGGCAGGCTGCAACCCCGACAGATGTACGGTCCCCAACAAAGCCATGGACAGTGTAGACGATTTGTGTTTTAGTTTTACTATATTTCTGCTCTTCACATCTCGTTCAATGGTTCAGCACTCGGAAGAAAGTTGTTTCTTTGGTGATTGACAGATCTGCAAAGACATCAGTGTCAAGTACCCAACCATAAACGGCCTCAACATAGTACAACTAGATATTAATCAGCCAGCTTTAGTTATTTTAATTGTATGTATGGTTTGTATGATTTTTACTCGTCAATGGAAATTGTCCACTGACATTTATGAAAAGTGTTTTCAGAGGTGTACCTAGCCTACCGGAGGTGTACGGTGAAATATGGCCCCCATACAAAATGCCGAAAAGGTTGGGGGCTGTGAGACATTGTCGGGTAGCAAAGTGGAAATGATCTAACTTTTATGTTCATACATTGATCACCACGAGTCCACAATGGATTTAGATATTTTTTAATTTTTAAAGGGAACCTGTCAGGAGAATGATGTTTCTCAAACTACAGGTCACATAAAAATCCCTACAGGCTCCCTTTTTACAGACCGCTATGTTTTACTTGAAAAGGCTACTCCGGGACGGGGGAGAATAGTTCATGGGGTGGCTCCTGCCCACCTCGGACAGCTTGATTGACAGGGTTTCCCCTTTCCCATAGGAAGAGACCTGTCAATCACCTTAAACCAGGTAGGAAGAAAACCATGAAGACCCGGGCAGATTATTATCAATGTCTTGTCAATGTTACTGACGCATTTTAAGCCCCTTGAGGACACAGTCACTTTAATGTTTTTCCTCCACGAGTCATAATTGTTTGTTTTTCCACCAACATAGTACATAAAGCCGAAAAAAAACATCTGTCCATCCAGTTCGGCCTGTCATCCCGCTAGTTGTTCCAGAGGAAGGCAAAAAACCCTGTGAGGTAGAAGCCAATTTTCCCCACTTAAGGGGAATAAAAAATCACTTCCCGACTCCAATCAGGCATCAGAATAACTCCCTGGATCAACGACCCCTCTCTAGTAGCTATAGCCTGTAATATTATTACACTCCAGAAATACATCCAGGCCCCTCTTGAATTCCTTTATTGTACTCACCATCACCACCTCCTCAGGCAGAGAGCTCCATAGTCTCAATGCTCTTACCGTAAAGAATCCTCTTCTATGTTTGTGTAGAAACCTTCTTTCCTCCAGATGCAGAGGATGTCTCCTCGTCACAGTCCTGGGGATAAATAGATGATGGGACAGATCTCTGTACTGACCCCTGATATATTTATACATAGTTATTAGATCTCCCCTCAGTCGTCTTTTTTGTAAAGTGAATAACCCTAATTTTGATAACCTTTCAGGGTACTGTAGTCCACCCATTCCAGTTATTACTTTAGTTGCCCTCCTCTGAACCCTCTCCAGCTCTGCTATGTCTGTCTTGTTCACAGGAGCCCAGAACTGTACACAGTCCTCCATGTGTGCTCTGACTAGTGATTTGTAAAGTGGTAGGACTAGGTTCTCATCACGGGCGTCTATGTCCCTTTTGATGCAACCCATTATCTTATTGGCCTTGGCAGTAGCTGCCTGACACTGGTTTTTGCAGTTTAGTTTGCTGTTTATTAAAATTCCTAGATCCTTTTCTATGTCAGTAGTATAACGGCTTGTTTTTTGCAGGACAATGTTTTTTGCATTCTCTAATGGCACCATTGAATGGACCTTATAATCTTTTGAAAAACGTCAAAAAATGATTTGTGAGGGGGAGCGTTATAAACAGAAATGTGATGCCGCTATTATTTTCGGATTTCATTTATATGGGGTTCGCTATGCGGTAAAAATGAGTTTAAAAAAGGGGTCTTTTTATTGGTACTAGGGATGAGCAAATTAATTCTAACCTCCTAAGGACTGTCCGCGCGTCTTGCCTGGCCCTGACGTTCTCACACCTGTCCCACTACTCCAAATAGTGGTGCAAGCACAGAGAAACTGAGACGGTTCATGCACGTAGTGGAAGCGGAGCGGCTGCGCAGGCGTGAGATTGTCTGAGCCGGCCTCCTCGCAGATGAAGAATTCTTGCTGATAAGACAAATTGATTTGTTAGAATCGATTCGCTCATCCCTGATCAGTATCATTTTGGCATACATGCATTTTTTTTTATTACAATTTATTATACTTTTTGGTAGAGAGGTGGCCAAAAACTGTTGATTATGGCATTGTGGTTTTTGGTTTTATGGTGTTCACCATGTGGGATAAATAGCATGATATTTTGGTGGGAGTACTAAGATTGGAGCCTTGGAGGACTACACTAGATTTCTGACTGCCATGAAAACCCCTCAGCACCTCCCAATGCGTTGAGGAAGGTCCATTTGGAGGACAGAGGGACTATTGACTGTGGTACCTAAAGGAGTTAAGCAGCTTGGATCAGAGTTGCCTTTAATCTTGGACACTGTGGCACGAAATCAGCTATATAACACAGCCATCAATATGAAGCGGGCTCAACTTCTGAGCTTGCTCCATTTAGTCCCTGTGGATATATCCGCCATACATGTACAAACTTATGGCAGATGTTGCTATGAGGTTAAACGCCGCTGTCTGAACATAGCTATCTGTGGATGGGCAGCATGAACCTCCTGACAGGTTCCGTTTAAACTATGCTACTGTAGGTGTCTACATGGGTCAGAGAAATCCCGGTAACACTTTTCAAGCCATGTCCAAAGCCCAGAGCTTCCACCGTGTGTATGGAAATCAAGAAGTATTCAGTTTGACTACAGCACCACCACTGGAGAGATTAAGTATTGCACTCGAACCAGTGAGCTGTCCATGTATTGTAAGGCATGAACACGCCGGGTCCTCCAAGAAAGGATATGCTCTTTGTAGCCAGTCTCTACTTCCTTTGAATTGCCTAGTAGGGGACTGGAAAATGGATTTTCCAAACCAGACAATTCCTTTAATGTACAAGTTGGCCTTCTTTTACCAAATATTTCTGATTATAGCGCAGATTTTCAGCTATTGGCAGCCATTTTTATCTTAGACATGCAGGGTATTAAGGGCTGTATGTGTTCTGTGCGGCAGACCTGTGGAATAGGCAAAAAATGTATCCCCCAAGGGCATCTGTCAGCAGTTTTGTACCTATGACACTGGCTGACCTGTTACATGTGCGCTTGGCAGCTGAAGGCATCTGTGTTGGTCCCATGTTCATATGTGCCCGCATTGATGAGAAAAAAGATGTTTTAATATATGCAAATGAGCCTCTAGGAGCAACGGGGGGGTTGCCATTACACCTAGAGGCTCTGCTCTCTCTACAATTGCTGCAGACTCTGTACTTTGATTGACAGGGCCAGGCATTGTCACATTTACACTGCCAGGCCTTGTGGAGAGGGTGTGACAGTTGCAGAGAGAGCAGAGCCTCTAGGTGTAATGGTAACGCCCCCGTTGCTCCTAGAGGCTCATTTCCATATATCGAAACATCATATTTCTCAGCAGTGCGGGTACATATGAACATGGGAGCAACACAGATGCCTTAAGCTGCCAAGCGCACATGTAACAGGTCAGCCAGTGTCATAGATACAAATCTGCTGACAGATGCCCTTTAACACTGTTGATGCGTTTTAGAGCATGGCACGGGGCCCGAAGAAGTCGCGTTACTATGTATTTGTTTTTCAGTCTGGCAAATGAAGCAAGCCGGTGTAATTATGTGTGTCTCCATGTCCACAGCAGAAAATCAGCATGCGGTGGTTTTTTTCCAATAAGGATTCCCCCACAGGCCTATCCCCCGGGGTCGCAACTTCTTCTGAATAAAGCCCATTTGTTACACGCACTTGGCCGATCAGCTGTCCGCATCTCATGGCAGAATCTGCCCATAAAAAGTTTATAGCTTTGCGAACAGTTACATTGTGTGATTGTTTACTGCATCCCATGTAATTCCGTAACCTGGAGAGGACCCCTCGGCACTGCCCGCACCAGCCAGGATACACACACACAAGTATTTTCTGTCCTGATTAATGGAGGCACGGCCTTAGGCACACTCTGCTATCACACTGATAATCTCCTTAAAACACGCAGAATGATTAATTATTAATTAGCAAGATAAATGCTGTCAAGAAGGAAGCTCTAAATTGCTGGCCTCACAAGCCGCAGCTCCTGCTGTCAGGGGGCGACACGCAGGTAGTTTTTTACAGGAGACTGACGGGACCATTAAAGGTGCATTTAACCCCATAGCCTTGTATTGTCCTCAGTGTCTATTCAAGGCAGGAGATCAAAGGCGCACACGTGGCCCAGGCAATACCAGGAGCACCGTGGTCTAGGGCTGCAGTAAACGAATTTTTTAGTAATCGAGTATTCTATCGATTATTTTCCTCGATTCATCGAGTAATCTAATAAGAATACCCTTATTAAAATAACGTACTTAATAACGTTTTTCTTTATAAAAACAGTATTTTTATTTCTTACAATGATGCTATCTGGTATGGTATAGCAAATAATGGAAGGCGGAAGACAGCAGCAGCACCGCTTGGCAAATATGGGCAGTATATAATTTTTGGTTATATACTAGTTATTGGTTTGGAGGGGTTAACGGATTGGAACTTGGTTGGAAGCAAATCTTAATGGACATTTATAAAGTTATTGGTTTGGAGGGGTTAATCATGGAGGCATGTATAAAGTTATAGATGAGAGGGGTTAATAGAAGCACCTTGGAGGTGCGGTGCCTTCATTAACCCCTATCCAGTCAAAACCAATAACTTTATACATACAAGGTGGTGCCAGTGCCATTAACCCCTCCAACAATAATAATAATGTGTATTGCGGTAATTTCACTAAAGAGAGGTAGTGCCTCCAATTCCCCCCTTGTCAGTGGCAGGTGCTTTACCTTATCCTCCTAATAGCAGCCACTGGCACTAGTGAGGACGGGTGCAGGCGCCGCAAACACATGGAGTCCGTCTTCATCCCAGCATGCACTGGGCCCGCCCCTGACGTCAGACACGCACAGCGTGCTGACGATGAATGTGCGCTACTGCGCTTTAGCAAAGTAAGTGGTCCGGTTTCTTCAGGAGTCCGGAGGCCACGGAGCGGTGAGTGAGACATTTAATTTCACTCCCGCTCCGTGGTCACGTGATGTTAACGATTCCTCGATGCATGAAAACTGCATCGAGGATTTTTTTGACTCGATTTAATCGAGTTATTCGATTATTCGTTTCAGCCCTACCGTGGTCCTACTACCAACTCAACGCTTTATAAGGAGGGGCAAATAAAAAAAACACCCTAAACTATTTTGTTTTTTGTATTTTTAGAACTAATAAAGAATACCGTGAAATTCCATCAATTTTTCTCCTGATAATCCAGAAAGTCTGACAGTCGTTTCCAGCAGGGTCACTTAAAAGGGTTTTCTGAGATATTTTTACTGATGGGTGGGGGTCCGACACCCTGTTTGAGAAGGCACCGGCTCTCGCAGTAGCGCTGCAGCCTCCTCTCAGCTCACCAAGCGCAGCGCCGTCCGTTGTATAGTAGCTGTGCTTGGTATCGCAGCTCAGTCCCATTCGCGTCAATGGGGCTGAGATGCGCCTAGACTAGGGATGCCCAACCTGCAGCCCTCCAGCTGTTGCAAAACTACAACTCCCAGCATGTCTGGACAGCCTACAGTAGGGCATGGTGGGAGTTGTAGTTTTACAACAGCTGGAGGGCCGCAGTTTTGGCATCCCTGGAGTAGACCATGTGACGTCACATGGCCTATGGAAAGCTGCGAGAAGGCCGCGGCGCTACTGCAAATGCCGGTGCCTTCTCAAACAGCTGGTGTCGGACCCCCCACTGATCAGATACTGATGACCTATCCAGAGGATATTTCATCTGTAAAAATAGCTCGGGAAACCCCTTTAAGGCTGTGTCTGCCACGTGACTAAATAGCTACGGATTTGCCCTTGCAGATTTTCGTGCGTTTTCGCAGATCTCATCCACACGCTGCTTTTTTTGTCACAGTTGCAAGCTTTTCTGCTGTATTGTCAGGCACGTCTGGCGCCATGATGGGGTGGCCCATTTTTATCTTTGCTATGGAGGCCCTTCTTGATTTTTACGCTGCTGTATTTTTGTGCGGAATCAGCTCGTGACTTTGGTTGCTTATTTCCTACTTTCCTGCTTACACTTCCTTACTCTTTTCTTGAAGCGACCTGGTAGTAGAGATTTCTTTATTTCTCGAGCCATGATTATTCCCTTGGTGACTCTGTTTTGCTCACGTCTTATCACAGACACAGCATTTCGGGGGAAAATAATCCATTATATTTGCTTTTTTACGTTGACTCAGAAGACATTTTTGGCTTGGATGATGAGAATAGGGAGATAATGACCAGCTTTGTGCGGGGAAGGAATTCTTAAAATGCAACATTTTTTTTTCCTGGCTTGCCTATGGATGTGTCTGAAGGAGGAATAGGAGGACAGGCCTGGCACGGCGCCACAGGGCTCTGAAGTTGGCACACTGACTGTAAAACCTGGCTTTGGAATAGACGCTGAGTTGATTGTTTTCCCACACAAGTCCATAGCTGGTTCTTTGATGCATGCCAACAACCTTTAGAATGAAGCTTTATACACGAGACACCTGCAAGTAACCTGTGGCCTGACCTTCCCATGGTATAGCGAGACGTACAATACAAGGTAACCCTTTCATTATCAGTATCAGCTAGGGAGGATTAATAACGGAGGATTTCGCGGTGTTATATTACATCCAAGGGAAACATAGCCATTGTAACAGACAATACACAATGTACGAGGAGTAGGAAGCCGGGATGTTAAGCTTTTGTCCATACACTTGGCAACTGGAAAATATGGTTTCATATTCTTTCCTTACTGAGCCGCTAGTACATAGTTCATTTTCCTCAGACAACCTCTTAGATCAGTGGTCTCCAAGATGTGGCCAGGCACGGAGCTCAAGGGGGTGCAAAAGTATCAGCCACTACCAGGCCCAGGAGCCTAAGGAGGCCCAAAGACCTATCTACCACATAAGAAGACACCAGTAGTATAGAAAGCACATGGTAGGTGGTGGGCCCTGTTACAGAAGGGGCCCAGGACCTTTAAGTTACTCCCATGTCTGTGGCTCTCCAGCAGTTGTAAAACTACAATTCCCAACATGCCCTCACAGCCTTCACTAAGTTGGGTTCAGCAGTTGAAAGGACTTCCAAGTCGCTGTTAATTGGACATCTTCTGGTGCAAACACCACCGAGATGTTTTTGTCGGTGGGACTTCTTTATTAGTAAAATGCCCTATGACAACGCGTTTCGGAGTGTGAATACTTATTTTTCAAGTCTGCGATATTAGCTTGAGGATGCGTCTGGATGCTACGGAGCTCCAGCTGTCAGAAACGCCAACTATAAAGGCCTAGGCTGTGGGTTGTGTTTGCCCCAGAAGATGTCCAATTAATCGCAATTGGAAGTTCTTTCAACCACTGAACCCAGGAATCGGATGACATTGGCAACACCGGCCTTTAGTGACCACCCCAGTGCCTGGGGTGTTGCACAACAAGATAAAATGTGCACCTTTTTCTCATCCACCAATAACTTACCTGAGCATACTTACCCTATAAGCCTTTGTGTTCTCTCGTTTGCCATAGTCCGCATTGTCAGGTCATGCTGTAACGTTCTTAAGTCAGACATTCAAACACACTAGGTCCAGTTAATCAATGCCGATCTAGAATTCAGAACCCCACCATGTGTAAAATAAGAGACTGACTGTGGAGCTATCAACCTTCCATATACTCTATGTATACCACACCAGTGCTTATCGGTGGCACCGAGGGTTGGGTGGCTTGAGTGTTTAATGGGTCCAGTTGGATTCTGTAAGTAGAGGTGACATTCAGTGGTGCACATCCTGGTGCCATGGGCATATATTTGGTATACCACTTTTCAGCTGGTATGGCACCATACAGTACAAGCATGTGGAAGCACTGTGTATTTGTAGTGTATTGCCCGCTGGTCTGCTAGGGTTAAGGAAGTGACAAAAAAGGACAGCCAAAATATAATGAGATTGGGCATGGCGGCTTCGGGTGTTCACAAGTAAAGAGGTTTTTACTTATACAAGTCACAGGGACCTTGAAATGGAGTAGTGTGATTCACCTTGTACACATTTTTGATGTAGTTTGGTTAAAGGGTTTGTCTGGTATAAAAAAAATCAGTTGTGAGTTCTTAGAGGGGTCCACTGTTCAAGACCCTCAAAGAGTATCTCTTACTCTGGAGGATCTGGTACGTCCTCTCATCACCAGTAACACATTGACTTCTATAGGAACTGTGTATTAGGCTACTTTCACACTTGCGTTTGTGTGATCCGGCAGGCAGTTCCGTTGTCGGAGCTGCCTGCCGGATCCGCCGTTTAGTGTCAAAACTGACAGCATTTGTAGACGGATCCGGATCCGTCTAGAAATGCATTGCAAGAACGGATCCGTCCCTCCGCTTGTCATGCGGATGGACGGTTCCGTCCTGCACTCTTTTTCACAGTTTTCCCGGTCTGCGCATGCGCAGGCCAGAAGGACGGATGCGTCCTTCAGTTGTTACACAATGCCGGATCCGGCACTAATACAAATCAATGTAAATTAATGCCGCATGCTGCGGTATTATGTCCGGCCAAAACGCCTGACAGTGACTGAACAGAAGGCATACTGATGCAAACTGAACGGATTTCTATCTATTCAGATTGCATGGGAATATGCCTGATCAGTTCTTTTCCGGCATAGAGCCCTTTTGACAGAACTCTATGCCGGAAAAGAATAACGCAAGTGTGAAAGTACCCTAATTCCTCATTTCTCCTGTGGTGGCACTGTGGGGGAATGGAACATTTGCTGCCATGTGACCTCCCAGATTATTGCTGATCACAGAAGGTCCCAGCAAAAAAGACCCCCTGTGATGGCTTATTATTGGCGGACGCTTCTAACAAGAAGGACGCGACAGTCGGAAAAAAATACGACTTGGATGGATGCAGCTTGTTAACTATCATGAAAAAACACAATGCCGGTCAATTGGCCGGAAAATCCCTGTAGGGGTCCTACCTATACGTTATAAAACTACATACTTTATTTCTATTATTAAAACAACAACCTGTACTAATGTAATTTAAAACTATCAGGCTATAATCTGGAATTTTTTAGTCGCCATACCACTGTGTGAACCCTGTCCTGGGAGCCTTATTCAAGACCTATTCATGTAATATATGCCGCAAGAGTGAGTGATTTTGTTGTCAAATTTTACAAAATATTTGTGCTAGGACTGTTTTGACACTGTATAATATACAAGTGTTTGGCCCGTTACATTTAGTGCTTTGTGCAACTCACAATTTTCACCATTTGCTAAATTCCAAGTACACTTGGACAATTGCACTGGCAATATTTTAGTGCAATGGCGCTCCGTGTCGCGCTGTGTGTGCAGTTTGATGGAGCTGCTGTTCCTGTCACTCTCAATATTGGCACACAGGTATTGAGTAGTGTATAACAGTGCTGTCTGCACTCCCTGCTACTCAATACACTGTCACCTATCACAATTTTCAAAGTTTCACTGAGTACATCAACCAAAGACACCTCATGCACACTGGAGGATCACATTCACGCTCACTCTCTACAATGGCCTAGCTAGTGCTCTACGTATACACTCTCTCTTGATAATTTACTTGCTTTCCCCTAAGCCTGCCTAAAAGAACACATCAAACACTCCCCCACTCTAAACCAGTGGTCTGAACCAGGGCCCATCTATAGACCATTGACTATCATTTCAAAAAAAGTTGCGGGACTTTTCAGTGACAAGGAGTTGGTGTAGCCGGACCCTAAGGCAAGAAGGGCAGTGGCTCCTGACCTTGCATTAAAGGGGTAACATAAAAGGCTGACGTCAATCTTCATTGTGATAAAAATGACTCTCTCCGTAGAAAAAGACTCTAAAAAAGACTCTTGTGTACTACAACACACAAGTCTGAACCCAGACACATCCCCATTTTCCCCCAGGCAGCCCCCCTGATATGAGCATCGGAGCATTTCATGCTCCAATGCTCTCCTTTGCCCTGCACTGAATCGCGCAGGGCATGGCCTTTTTCTGGAGATCCATGGGTAAAGCTAAGTGGAGGCTCCCGCCCCCTAGCCTGTAAAGTCCACCCATCAGTGCTGGTGACATCACCGGCAACACTGCTAGGCAGAAGCCTCCGCCTAGCAGTGTTAAAAATATAAACAAACAGCCCTTGCCCTCCGATGCTCATATCAGGGGGGCTGCTTGGGTGAAAATGGAGATATGTCCAGGTTCAGTTCTGAACCAGGACAACTCCTTTAAATACCTAAAAAAAAAAATATCTATATGATGCATGTTCCAACTTTAGCAGGAAGATTCCCGTACTGTAGCAATACAGTGTCAATCAGCTGCTTCTATAGCCAGCAGGATACTGTAGCGGCATTAAAATTGAAGGGACTGATAAGGTATGAGCACAAACCATTAGTACAGCCTGGTCTCAAAGGTGCAGTTCACTGGGCACCAGTTCGTAAAAAGGATGCCCTGTAGTCGGAAAAAGTACAAAGAAAGGACAACAAAACTGATAAAAGGCAAGGAGAATCTCAGTTATGTGAAAAGATTTAAAAAAATTAAACATGTGCCAGCAGGATCAACCTTATTAAACCAGGCATGCCTCCTGGTAGGGTTAATCCGGCTGATGAAAATGATTCCCATTTTGCGAAAGTCGGTTGCAACTAGGGCTGCAGCTATCGATTATTTTAGTAATCAAGCATTCTATCAATTACGGCCTCATGCACACGGCCGTTGTTATGGTCCGCGTCCGAGCCGCATATTTTACTGCTCGGGCGCGGACCTATTCACTTCAATGGGGCCGCAAAAGATGCGGACAGCACTCCATGTGCTGTCTGCATCCGTTGCTCCGTTCCGTGCCCCCACAAAAAAATAGAGCATGTCCTATTCTTGTCCATTTTGCGGAAAAGAATACGCATCTCTATAATGGGCCGCGGAGCAGCTTACGTGTTTTGCGGATCCACGGTTTGCGGACCGCAAAACACCAACGGTTGTGTGCATGTAGACTAATCCAACGATTAATTGAGTACGAAACATCGAGTAAGAAAAAACTAATGAAAAGAACGCTTTTCTTTATGAAAATCAGTAGTATGTACCAGGCCAGCGGCAGTGAGGAGGCTCAGGTGGCCCTATGGGCATCGGCCCACTTGAAACATTTTCTTTAGCTTCTAGGGCCAGTCCAAACCCTGTGTTCAGGTTTACTGATGCAGTTTGAGAGGCCAAAACCAGTAGTAAATTCAAAAAAAGAGGAGAAGTTGTATCTGTCCTTTATACTTTCGTTGCTTTTATGATCCACTCCTGATTTTGGAAACCTGACCGTGTGGTCGTACCCTAAGGAAGGACACATCTGTACGCCACTACTGCACGTGGGTGTAAATAACAGGCGTGTTGTGCTGTTAAACCTCTGTGCAGTTGCTAGCTCCAGTATTTAATGGAACGTGTGAGTATTTTAATGCTCGGCCTCCTGACTGTGTGATCTCACAAGGGCTTTCTGCTTGCACATCAGTGCCAGAAAGACATAGCTGCGAGTTTTCGGATGCCCATACCCAGCCTAGCTGGAGCCACATTCACAAATCTTTGTAGCACTCCAGTATAAATACAGTATGTGCAGGAAGATACAAGAAGCTATAACCCGGCTATCGAGCAACTTTCCAGTGCATTTCTGGGAGAGCGGTAGTAGGCTTGTCTACAGGGGTTCCACAGGATTGTATGACACATCCATCCACAGGATATGCCAACAGGCATAGGTCCCATATCTAGGACCTGCTCCGATCTCCAGAATGTCTTGCACAGCATGGGATGAAGAGGTGGCCACGCTTTCACGGCTCACTCCCTACACATTGGTCAACCGTATCCAGAAAGTGGCCAAATACTCTAAGGTTTTCTGTCTATCTTTTGTAAAAACATGTTGACCTGTCCTTGCTCCAAACCTCTCAGCATTGACACATTTAGTCTATAAGCTTTACATTGGACATCATTTTTCTACTTCTACATATTGGTTATGACTCCTGGAATTCTATGAATGGTGGAAGTCCTGTCTACTATTAGTCTCTGTCACATCCATCATCATTTCCATCCATCTTCTTTCTGGGTCTTCTCATAATATACCTGGAAAAAAAGATAATTTGGTCATTTTTGGAAGAACCATGTTCATTTCAGAATGGACCCATTTGCTTTGTTGTCCACCCGTCTTATTCTCAAAAGTGTCCTTCAATACTAGGGATGAGCGAAACGACTTCGGATGCGTCATCCGAAGTCGATTCGCTCATCCCTATTCAATACCAAAGTCCCAAAGACTTGAAGGCTTCTTGCAGTTTGGTTTGTATTTAAGGGTCTCCGATCCAATAAGAACTACAAAAAATACCAGTCTTGCTCCGTTGGCCAGTTTTACTCCACTCGAAGCCAGACTGCATCCTATTTCACACCCGCTAGATTTTGTAGAGCTCCACTTCCAACCTTTAGTCGGGATATGTGTATACTTTAGTCAGATAGTACTTGACATATGCCTATACCTATCCTCATCATCTTAGTTAAAGCGTTTTTTCCGTGTTTTTTCTCGCAGGGCACAGCATCTGTTCTGCAGCGTAGATCAGACAATGAAGAGTATGTGGAAGTGGGCCGACTGGGACCCTCAGACTACTTTGGTAAGATGAATTCACAGTGCCATCAGAATTGATATTTGTTATGTACTGATGGAATTCAAAAATGTTGTTTTCATAAAAAAAACTGCCCCCCCCCCCTTATAAAATATATATATATATCTCATATAGCCTAATACAAAATGTATGTCAAAGAGCAGTGAACAGCAACCAGTGCCTTCCAGCTGTTGTGAAGCTACAACTCCCAGCAGGCCTTGATAGCCAAAGGCTGCCAGGGCCTACTGGGATCTGTAGCTTCACAACAGCTGGAAGACACTAGTTGGAGACCACTGCCCTAGAAGATTTTTTTCTAGGTAAAATACTGCGATTTCCATGACTTAGTTCTTCTATACTTGATCAACCTTTGCAGCGTTTTCAACAGGTGTTAACGTTCCTGCCCCAATTTAACTATTATTAATGGTAACAACCATTAGGGTTTATTGTAGAAAAGACTTAAAGGGGTTGTCCCAAGAAAATATTCTACATTTTTCAAGCCAGCACCTGAATATGAATATTTTTGTATTTGCATGTAATTAAAAATGTAGTATAGTTACTAAGTTATATCTGTATAGCGCCACCTGCTGTCTTTTTCTCCTTTGCAGAGGTGGTCGCACATGCTCAGTTCCATCCTTCAACTGCCACCAGCTGTATCTACTGTTAGATGCTGTGACTGTTACAGGGAGAGAGCTGAGGCAGAAAGGACAACACCCTCTGAGCTGTGATAGGCAGAGGGCTGCAGCAGAAAGGGCACACCTCCTGAGCTGTGATAGGGAAAGAGCTGCAGCAGAAAGGACACATCACCTGAGCCGTGGTAGTGAGAGAGCTACAGCAGAAAAGGCACATGTCTCCTGAGCTGTGGTAGGGAGAGAGCCACAGCAGAAAGGACATGCTCTTAATCTGTGGTAGGGTGAGAGCTGCAGCAGAAAGGACACAGCCCTGAGAAAGGACACGCCCCCTGAGCTGCCAGCTTGAAATAAAACTAGCAGACTAACAGGAGCAAAGAATGGGGGGGGGGGGGATCTGGATCCATGTGAGGTACAGGGCTGGTTCTAGCTTTGTTAGATACAGATTGTCATAATGTCTGATTTTCATTTTTACATTAATCATGGGATAACCCCTTTAAAGGTGTATACCTGGATTTTGGTAGTTATGGCCTAACCTCAGGCTAGGGCACCAATATCAAATCATCGGGGTCCAACAGTGTGCATCCCTGCTGATCTGCTGTTACCCTGTAGCTCCAGCGACAAGGTCGCCTCTGGGACTACACTGGTACGTCCATTGTGTAGTGGATGGAGCTGGTAACTGCAGCACCGCTCCCATTCATAGTCTATGGGGTTTACTGAAACAGCCAAGGTCCGTACTCGCCTGTCTTCATCAGAATGGGTAACACGTGTTATTTGTGAGAATACCTCTTTAAGATTAGGAGCAGCAGTGGGATTCCACTGCAGCACATGTCATAAAGATAGTCATACACCGTAGATGTCGGTCAAATGCTCGTTTGGCTAACAACTATTCTTTCTGACCACACTTGCACACTCAGCTTGACCAAGCTTGCATGTGTTCTCTACAGGGAGAAGGAAATGAGCTGCTACCAGACTCCTTTGCTGGTGGTTTGTGACCCTTGAGAAAAAAAAAAGTTTAGGCATATTGACTTCCAACATGCCCCATCATTCTCTGCCCTGAGAGAGTTGAGACTCTGCCATACCTTAAATGAAATGTTTTGGAGCTGTCTTCTACTGGGCTACCTTGTTCAGCCATCACTCATCCTTTTCATTTGTTTACAGGGGAGATAGCGTTGCTTCTGAATCGTCCCAGAGCCGCAACCGTCGTCGCACGGGGTCCACTTAAATGTGTCAAGCTGGACCGCCCGCGCTTTGAACGAGTTCTTGGACCATGCTCTGAAATCCTAAAGAGGAACATTCAAAGATACAACAGCTTCATCAGCCTCACTGTTTAATATGCTCCACTAAGGCTGGTTTCACATGACCGTAATATGACCACATTTTAGCGTCTATATATTACGAAAAGAAGACCCTAAACCCCACCAATGGTTTTGATCAACCACCAGAGGGCTCTATGGTAAACTAAGTTCTGATCGGTTAGAGCCGCAGGAATGGGGGGGCGTCTTGCGGGCCACGCGGTCAAAATATGGACGTTAAAATGTGCCTGTATCATCACCATTTGAAACCAACCTAAGACACCTGCCACCTCTGTGTTACCACGTGCACTCAAGTCCGACCTGTGCAGTTCCATAGCTTTATAAAACAAAGGAAATTGTGCATTTCAACGTAATTTTAATTTTCTTTTATGGTCATGTCACTGATTTGAGTAATGACACATATTTACAGCACTTAATTTGGGTTGTTGTGTTACCACAAATGTTATGGGTACCGGTCTGAGCAAGAAGAGAACTAAATTACCTAAACGTCTACTGCAGGTTGAGCGATGCTTTTCATATGAACCGTTGATGGGATTCCAGTAGCTGGGGGTCCCAAGCAGGAAATCTTACCTTAACCTCTAAGGTCAGGGACAAACTTTTCACTAATATCTACGTTACAAGTCTAGAACGTTACATAGGGATGGAAGGCTCATATGGTTTTCATACTGGCCGTAGACATAGGATAAATGGAAGCGGAAAGAACTTGTGCTCAGCAGTCTATCCCTCCGATTCCACCTTTGTAATGAATATTAAAGGGCCTAGGAGCCAACTTAACCCCTCCGAGTAACGTGTGTCCAAATAGAAAAAACTGTATACACCCCCCTGCCCAAAGTCCCACCATTTCAATTGTTTTAGCATGTTCAGTGCAGTTGTAGCACATGTGACAGCCGAGGTCATAAATTGGCTGCAGCAGTCGCAGGACCATTCCTCTTACGGTCCAGTGGGGACCTGAAGTGGACAGGAAGGATGCTGCAGTGCTGGAACAGTTGGACTTTGGACAGGTTAGCGTATTTTTTATTTGGCCACTCGTTACTGGTTTAGTCGGCTCCTAGGCCGGACACTCTTTAAGGGCTCATGCACACAAGCGTTTTTTTGTCCCCATTTTTTGTGGGTCAGATGCAGACCTATTCACATCAGTGTGGACACCGTCTGCTGTCCACACCCATACAGTATGTCCGTTCCGCCGCCCAACTAAAAAATAGAACATGTCCTATTTTGTTAGTTTTACGGACAAGGATAGGACAGTTCTATAGAGGGCAGGACGTTCCGTTCTGCAAAGTGCGGAACACATGCGGCCGGGATCCACACGTTGCAGACCGCAAAAACGGCAACGGTCATGTTCATGAGCCTTAAAGCTGTTTTCCAAGACTTACCAATTGATGACCTATCCCAAAGATGTATAAATAGGAGTTTGAGGGTGTGCCGATGAGCTGTTGTCACTAGCCTCAGTCACTACACAATGGACGGAGCTGTGTAACTGTGGTGCTGCAGCTATCGAAAACAGCTGATTGGCGGGGTTGTCGGGAGTTGGATCCCCTCCGATCTAATATTGATGACCTATCCTAAGGATTTCCCTGTCCATATGTACTATTAGTACATAGAGGAGGGAAACAAAGCAGCTCTCACGCTGACAGACTTGGGGTATCCATCTGAGTGATCACCTCTTGGGTAAATATGTGGCTTGCCGATTCCTTTTCCAAGCAAATCAACTATTAGCCAGGAGTCTTAGGATCGGGACCCCCCAAATAAAAGGGGTTGTCCTTGATGACGGCTCATTAAACATGCCGGACTTGAGGAGAGAGAGCGTTTTCTCCATTATGCATAGGATATCCAACCTGTTAATTATAACAGATACAGCTCCCATAGATGTAGATCGTCAACCACTGTCACAGGCTAGTCCCAATGACTTACTTAAAAGGGTTTTCCAGAATTAGAAAAACATGGCTTCCTTCTTCCAGAAACAGTGCCGCTCCAGTCCATGGGTTGTGCCTGGTTTTAAAGCTCAGTTGAGAAGCCTGAAGAAAGGTTTTCCACGGTTTTTGAAAGATAGAAGCCATGTTTTTCTAGTCCTGGACACCCCCTTTAAGTGTGTACTTTTTAAATTTAAACTCCACATTCTATTTCTTCCCCTCCGAAGATTGCCATTAGTACTTATCAGGGAACAGATGAGCATTATGGGACCACATTTAGTTGAATGTATACGCCTCTTGTAAGATATAATGTGGTTTGCTTTTGGTTTTCAATCCAAAGATGCTTCTGTCAATCAATCCATGCTGCGGCAATTCGTCCATCGAGACGTTGATAAAATGTAGATCCATTTTCAGTTCTAGAATAAATATATTATGGATAAAACCCACAAAAGTAAAACCTATGGGTGACTATGGACTGTACCCATCGTGAGGGCATATTACTATGATTGACGTGAGTTCACCTGAGGCAGCATGTCCATATTATGGCCCTGTACAAGCTTCGAAAAGGCACCCATCTACGGGACCCTTCCAAAATTTCATACGGACACACGTAGAGTTTTTTTCGACAGAAAAAAAAATGATGCCATTTTCCATCCAATGCCATATTCCATACATATTCTCCCTTACAACCATTGCTTCTAGGGGAGAGTATTTCCATAATATGACGCCATGTGAAAGCACCACGTGGCAGGACATGGAGTGCCTATGTCTCCGTAGTGGGGAGTCTTGGGGACTTTGTGTGTCCCGCCATGTAGGTTCCACACTTGGCCAAATGCCACGAGCCTTTAGGCAGTACATTCAGATATATACTACTTGGTGGGGCTTTGTGGGTTCACGGGAAATGTAGCCATGTCTTGTCTTGCATATACCTCTAAGCTCATAGATCTAGGTTTTTGTATAATAATTCTGGACACTTTTTTAAAAAGGTCATTGTGAAAATGAAAATCTGATAAAAAATTATTCATGAAAAAAATCCTTTAAAAGGGTTGTCTGATGTCGCCTTTTCCACAGCAAGATGGGACTAGGCGCCGACCTTGGGTGGCCAGAGACTGCCGAGCGGGGCCGGTACTCCGCTGTTTCCATAGCTCCCATTGCAGTAAATGGGAGCTACACAAATAGCGGTATACTGTTTCCTTAACTCGGGAATTACGGAAGCAGTGTAGTCCCATGGAGACTACCCCTTTAATGATTTCCAAAAATAATCTCCATCCATCATGGTGATGGAAGATCACAATGGGCAGCATACCTTTAATTTTACTGTACTGTATCGGCTGCTTTTGAAACCAGTTTTGTCATTGAAACTTTTAGGTGTGGTCTCTTGTGCAATTCAAAAGTGTCTGAAGTAGATACCCCCCTCACGGACCTCTCAAGTTGTGCTTTTGTATGCGTTTTATAATGTCTACTATCAGCCTTGGCAGCGTTTTTGTACATTGGCTTGGCTCAATCAGATGTGCTGGAAAGAATTTTGCTGCGAGCATGCAAGGCGCAATGCCGACCAGCATCATATACATTCCTTATGTATATACATATATGTCCCATCCACATCTTTTCATGGATAATCATACTTTTAGGGTTCTTGTCCACTTAAGTTGCTTTCCGATCAAGCGGATGGTTGGCTTGGAACCAGTAGATGACACCACCAACCAGGAAACCCCGTAAGGTACTTCTCAGTGACTGTGGTTAAACAACCACAGAATGGAGTGGATGCCTTAAAGCGCATCTGTCAGCAGATTTGTCCCTATGACACCGGCTGACCTGTTACATGTGTGCTTCGCAGCTGAAGACATCTGTGTTGCTCCCATGTTCATATGTGCCCTCATTGCTGAGAAATATGATGTTTTAATATATGCAAATGAGCCTCTTGGAGCAATGGGGGCGTTACCATTACACCTAGAGGTTCTGCTTTCCCTGCAACTGTAACACCCTCTCCACAGGGCCTGGCAGTGTAAATGTGACAACGCCTGGCCCTGTCAATCACAGTGCAGAGGGCGTGGCACTTGCAGAGAGAGCAGAGCCTCTAGGTGTAATGGTAACGCCCCCGTTGCTCCTAGAGGCTCATTTGCATATATTAAAACATCATTTTTCTCAGTAATGCGGACACATATGAACATGGGACCAACACAGATGCCTTCAGCTGCCAAGTGCTCATGTAACAGGTCAGCCAGTGTCATAGGTACAAATCTGCTGATGGATGGCCTTTAACTTAATTCCATTGTAGTCATAAAGGTGAAGGGACGGGCAAGTAACTGAAAGTGGAATTATTCTTAATAAAAATTAAGTTTGGAAAACTTTGCCTTTTGCTTATGCTGAAGACAATTATATATTTGACAATAAATGTCTACACTGCAATGTAAGAGGAGTGTGTGTCTTTTGTCCAAGCTGTTAAGAAAAAGAAAAAAATAACTAAAGCAGCAGATACAAAAATATATATATATTGATAGAGAAACTTCTCCAAAACGCAACCTCCTTGAGAAGACCACCCCAGGACTAGACCCTTATATATTATGTTCTCCTTCTTGTTTGAGAGGACTGCCCGTCTAGAAGAACACTGCAATTTATATTTTATTAATATTTTTATCAATATATATATAAATAAAAAAGGTTGCCAATTTGAGGTGCACGCCAACAACACTCTTAAAAGGCCATCTGTCAGCAGATTTGTACCTATGACACTGGCTGACCTGTTACATGTGCACTCGGCAGCTAAAGACATCTGTGTTGGTCCCATGTTCATATGTGCCCGCATGGCTGAGAAAAATGATGTTTTAATACATGCAAATGAGTCTTTACGTGTAACAGCAACGCCTCCGTTGCTCTTAGAGGCTCTGCTCTCTCTGCAACTGACACGCCCTCTCTACTTTGATTGACAGGGCCAGGAAGTGAAAATGTCATCACGCCTGGTTCTGTCAATCAAAGTGCAGAGCGCGCAGCAGTTGCAGGGAGAGCAGAGCCTCTAGTTGTAATGGTAACGCCCCCATTGCTCCTAGAGGCTAATTTGCATATATTAAAACATCATTTTTTTTCAGCAATGCGGGCACATATGAACATGGGACCAACACGGATGCCTTAAGCTGCCAAGCACACATGTAACAGGTCAGACAGTGTCATAGGTACAAAACTGCTGACAGATGCCCTTTAAAGGGGTTGTTGTATGGGATACATTTTTTTTAGGAAAGGGACAGAACGGGTTAGAAAAAAATAAAAACTGTTACTCACCTCACCCATTCTGGCACTTACCTGGCCCTCACTGGTCTTTGCTTTCTTGTCCATTCTTAAAACACAGGAAATGTCACGTAGTGGTTCACCGTTGCAGCCAGTGATTGGCCTAGTGGGCCTTTCATGTGTGTTGGAATGCCCCTTTAATAGAGGGGTCCTCTGTTCGGGATCCTCATCTCTTGGCTAGGGTGGGGAGCATTTACAAAGATCTTCTCTTACTCTGACCTGTCCTGCATTGTACAGTCAACCAACTGAGATAAATTAGTGCTGTGTAATGCCTAACTTGACCTGTGGAGGCACTGCAGGGAAACTGATCACATTCTGAAAGATTTTTCCACAATTTCCTTTCTAACAACTAGGGATTTCCAAAGCTGTGAAAATCCTTTAACATCCACTCAACTGTTATTTCATGCCAGGGCTAGCTTCTGTAAGCAATTTAATATCTGGTCTTCCCTGAAAGTCATAGATATTCAGTTATGGTGTGTGACGCCCTCTTCGGCACCTCCCTACTACACCAGGTATTACTATAGCACAGGTCAGTGTGTATTTGGTGAGTGTGTTGTGCTAAGCTCTGTTTATAATATGATAAGTGGTCTGCTGTATACCAGACATGGGTTTCACTTGGGTGGTCTCCGGTGGCTGGGACGCAGCTGACTTTCACTGGTCGCGGAATGCCCAATTTCTATAAACAAACTAAGCACTTCAGGACTAGACATATTACAGATATGGGCACAGGGGTATATTGGAGAATATTTTTAAAAATTTATTATCTATCAATGTGTGACGTGAGGCTTTGGTTACCTTTGAGTAGGACATCTTAAAGATGTCTTATTTTAAACTGAACTATTTATTAAAATGGAGGTTCAGAAGTAGTGTGCTCTGCCCTGAGAGGCCTACAGGGGCGGAATGGGAATTAAAAGTGGCCCTGGAAAAAAAGGTAAAAGTGGCCCCATAATGCATGTGGTCAAAATGTACAGAAGACGGGGAAACATAATTAGGCAGGGGCAACGAAAGAAAGCAGGGCCAGCAATATCATGGTGCAGAGCAATATACCGCCGCGGCTGAACCAAATACCACAGTGCAGCACAAAATACTGCCACCTGTGCCACAGTATTCAACTGTATTGCTGTCCTGAGGATGTCAATACAGTTGAATTCAGGGGGGAACCTGCGGCTGCTGGTCAGGTGAATGAGAGAGAATCAGTTCATTATGAACCTAACAAGGCCATGAGGAGGGGTTGGGTGGCCCTTTTAGGCATCGGCCCACCAGGAAATTTCCCTGTAGGGTCTATGGACAATCCGCCCCTTTAGGCCTCGAACTATGCTCGGTGGAAGTGTGAGCACTTGTGAGAACAGGGGCGGACCAGCCATAGACCCTACAAGTGGGCCAATGCCCATAGACCCCCCACCCCCCCTTCACTGCCGCTGGCCGGGTCCATACTACTGGGGGCACTATAGGGGACATTATTAGAGGAAGTCCAGGCAGCATGCTGAAGGTAGGGTTGACTTAGTGGAGTGGTCCACCTAAGCCCCCTGCTCCATATTACACGCAGTTGGGGGAGGAGGACAGAACATGGCAGCTATTGATGACCACCACAAAGGGACAGCTTCTGGTGAGGTATTTTGTACTGCACTGTTATATTTTGTCATCTGGGATTGTATTCTGTGCTGCACCATGGTATTCCTGACCCTGCCAATATGTATTGGCCCCATCTACTTGTGTTGCCCCACCTTCTGTCAATTTGGTCCCACATACGGAATTGGGGCCATTTTTAGTTTTTTTTCAGGGACACTTTAAGTTCCCAGTCCGCCCCTGTGTGAGAGCCCGTAGTCAGAATCTCAGGACTCTTTAAAATAAAGATTCCACATCTCCCAATATCAGGCCTCATTCACATTTCTGTTTTTCAGTGAAGTTTTCTGCGGACAGCACAGGTACCCATTGATTTTAATGTGTCTGTTCCAATATCAGTATTTTTTTTATTAACCATGGCCCAGTAAAAAATCACGGAGACATGCACTACTTTGGTCCGTGATGCGGACCTAACACGCCCATTATAATGTGTGGGTCAGTGAAAAAACACTGACACAACATGGATAGCATCACCGATCCTGCTACAAAATGCTCTTGAAATTAATTTTTAGCATGGAACACGGATAAGGCCTTATGCATACGGCCGTTTTGCGGCCCGTAAACAGGATACGGATCCATTCACTTAAATGGGTCTGCAATCCGGAGCAGAGGCACGGAACCCCACGGAAGCACTACGGAGTGCTTCTGTGGTGTTTCTGTCCGTGCCTCCGCACCGCAAAAAAAAACACCTTCTATTTTTTGCAGTGCGGATCTCGATCCGTCCCGGCCGCCACACAGACGTTGCCCGTGCATTGGGGATGGCAAATTGCGGTCCCCAATGCATAAAACGGCCGTGTGCATAAGGCCTTATACACACAGGGTAAAAAACGGACACACGGATCCTTTACAGATGAAACACGGACAGATTTTTTCACAGATGTCAAACAGACACAGAAAGGTTACCGGGGTCTCACAGCTATAGGGGGAAATTAATCCCATGGCGCTGTACATCCAGACGGGGTTAGACAAGTATAATAATACAATCAGCAAAAAACTATTAATAGACTGGTACAGAGGGGAAGAGGATCCTGTCCGCAAGAGCATACAATCTACAAAACACGGATCCGCCAAAGAAAAACGGATGACATCCATATGAAGTTTGTGTTGCATGCGTTTTTTGCGGATCCATTTTAGCAATGCCTGCCCTTGTCTACAAAATCAACAAGAATAGGACATATTTTTTTTTTTTTTTAGGAACGGACATGCAGACATACCGACACTGAATGCACACAGTCATTTCCGTTTTTTGTTTTCAAGCCCCATTGAAATGGATGGTTCCGTATATGGACCTGTAAAAAAGGGAATGGAAATGTGTGCCCTAAGGGGGCCTTCAAAAAGCCTCAACAGGGCTTTGAGACTTTCTGGGCCAACTTGATCAAACATTTTGAGACATTTTGCATTTTTCCACCAAATGTTTAGGTTCGTGTCTTACTGAATGCATAGTGCACACATAGCTGGAATACATATTCATATATTATTTCTAGGGAAGTGCACCTATAAATATTTAACATTTATTCGGCATTCCCTGTCAGTGGCCATGACTTATCTATTCACTTTAGCAGAGAGAAGGGCGTCAGATCTAACCGATCAGAACGCAGGACAGCCAGGGGCGCACTCGGTAGATGAATATTGATAAGCTTTATTTTGAGTGGACGACGCGTTTCGGGGCACAGAGCCCTTTATCAAGTCTTCTTGAGGAAAAGGTGACCACTTCCTTAGCAGTCCTCCCAGGGCCGGTGCAAGGATTTTTGCCGCCCTAGGCAAAAGAAAAGTTTGCCGCCGCCCCCCCATGTGACATCACAATGCCCCACCCATATGATCTGCCAAATTAAAGGGGTTCTGCAGTTTATTTAAACTGATCGACAGGGGTCCGATACCCGGGACCCCCGCCAATTAGCTGTTTGAGAAGGCAGCGGCGCTGGCATTAGCGCCTCAGCCTTCTCGCAGTGACGTCACGATTAGTATCATTGGCCTGGGTGGGGCTAAGCTTCATTAAAGTGAACAGAGCTTAACCCTGCCAAGGCCAGTGATACTAGTTGTGACGTCACTGCGCCAGCGGTAAACAGCGAGAAGGCCGAGGCTCTACTGCCAGTGTCGGACCCCGCCGATCAGTTTAAATAAACTGCAGAACCCCTTTAACTAACGCCAGTTTTCTCTCCCCCCCCCCCATGTCATTCTTATCCCCTCCCCCATGTAATTCTCTCTCCTTTTCTTGTCATTCTCCCCCCCCATGTCATTCTCTTCCCCCCCCCCCATCTCATTCTCTCCCCCCCCATGTAATTCTCTCTCCTTTTCTTGTCATTCCCCCCCCCCCATGTAATTCTCTTCCCCCTCTTGTCATTCTCTCTCCTTTTCTTGTCATTCTCTTTCCCCCCCCTGTCATCCTCTTTCTCAATCCCCTCACCGACCCCCTACTTCTGGTGTAGCGTGGCCGAGCGCTGTATGCTCCACAGGTACAGGAGCTTTAGTCTCCTGTACCCGGGCGGACTGATAGGAAGCGCACACTGTGTGCGCACTTCCTGTCAGTCCAGCCGGGTACAGGAGACAGATGCTCCCTGTACCGCGGACCATACAGGGCTCGGCCACGCTACAATGAGGGACTGACAGGAGGGAGCGCTGAGCGTTTCCCTCCTGTCAGCCCCTCTCTTCTTGCTGCGCCCGGGCGGTGCGCCCTCATGGACGCGCCAGCCCGGGCAGTGCTGCAGCCGCCTGAGGCTCTCTATAGAGCGCTCGGGCGGCTGCAGCATGAAGGGGGCCGGCTCTCCTAGCAGCGCCCCTTCCCAAGGGGCGCTCTACGCGGCTGCCTAGTCAGCCTATAGGACGCGCCGGCCCTGAGTCCTCCCAAAAAGCCTGGAGGCTAGATGACAAATAAGGGTAGCTGTATCGCTTCTTCTATGATAAGGTCACCACGTGGATACTGCGGGGCACATGGAGAGGACGCCGACTTCTCATAGAAGAAGTGATACAGCTACCCTTATTTGTCATCTAGCCTCCAGGCTTTTTTGGAGGACTGCTAAGGAAGTGGTCATCTTCTCCTCAAGACTTGATAAAGGGGGTCTGTGCCCCGAAACGCGCCATCCACTCGTAATAAAGATTATCAATATTTATCTACCGAGTGTCCAAGTGCGCCCCTGGCTGTCCTGCGTCCGATTGGTTAGATCCGACGCCCTTCTCTCTCTCTGCTAACCTGACTAGCGGATTGGCTCCCGCCTAAGGTTCTTGGACAAGCCCTGGCTGCACCGACTATCCCCAGCTGTGCCTATCTACGCCTTCCTTGTGGTTGTGCCCAATAATTGGTACAAGCCGAATAGGTGAGCAAGCTCTAGCATACATCTTTGACCAACCTACTGTCTGTGACGTTATTACCCTATGAGCGCCCTTTGTTTCGCTCTCTGATAGCCACATTGTACCTTATCTATTCACTGACATAGGGTCATGTAAGCAAAATCGGGGAAACCTCCCGCCCCCCTCCTCCCAGACCTCATTAGGGATGTGTCAGTCTGCACATCGTAACCCTTTCCATAAAATCTACAGCCTCCTTGGAAATCCTCTAAGATTCCTTTTGGCCGTCGAGAGGCAGAATGTATGCGAGGTAAAGAGGGTTGTCAACATCAGATTTCCAAAGGCCGCTTGAAATATTTTTCCTTAGTAAAAAAAAAAATATATTACATTTGAGAAAGCTTGAAGTGTCAGACGCCAGCACCTGGTGTTACTGTCATGAAATCCCTCAAACGTAGCCTCTTTTTACTTACACTGGATTTACATTATACATGCGATTCCTCTAGGCAATAGAACTGGAACCCTGACAGCAGCTGCGCTTCCTGGAATACAGCCATGGAGAGCTGCGCTTTATGGCCCTTACCATACAGTCACTTAAAGGGAGACTTAACCTTAAATTCAAGATCATGCAACATGAAAAGGAATCTTGTAGAGGTCACAAGCCTACAGTGTACGTATATAACGGCAGAATATATTTTTGTAGGCGGGGTCACTTTTTCTTTTTGTAAAGATTCCACTTCTTCCCATCTCCAACCAGAAGGGGAATATTTAGCATTCCCAACATTCCATAGTTCTGGCTTCAAAAAGTTTTAAAATTAGGGCATTGCAACTTTTTGGGCTCATTGACAGCATTTTGCCTTTTTTTACACCCTTCTCTCCAGTCAAGCGGATTCAAAAGGGTTTTCTGCAACTTCGCTATTAATGACCTATCCTCGGATTTGTGGGGTTTTAATACCCGGTACTGTCAAAGACCAGCTGTTTCATGCGACTGCCGGCACTGGAATCTATACAGTTCCGACCACTGTTTAATGGGCGTGCCGGGGTACTGTAACTGAACTGCCGTTCCATCCACTGTATAATCATCAGTGCTGGCGGCCGCCTCAGTGGGTGTGCCGGGCGTCGGCCATCAATATCAAAGTACTGGAAAACCCCTTTAAACCAGACTGATCAACTGAGACTCAAAATTGATCTCAATATTATTCCATTTAAGGAGTGGCATAGGAAGTCGAGTAACATCTAACGACAGAAGTGTTGACTTACGCCTACGGGCTATGGGGATCTTGACCATGACACCTGGAGCATGGAGATCACATTTTCGCCATGCTACATCACTAGATTTCTTGCAGAATTATTGTTGTTGTAACCCATGAGTTGCAATGTGACTCCACTCACATTCATCGTGCTGTGATGTGTGTAGCCCCAGCCCGAAACATACACAAAATGTATCAAACAATAAATTACTTTATCATACCACATTTCATAAATTTGGCTCACTTTATGGCAACACAAATTGCAGCAAAACTGTGACAGCACTGTGCTTATAATGTGTTCTGTGACATCACTGTGTTAATAATCTGTGATTTCTGACATTACTGTGTTTATGTTCCATTTTCTGTGACATCATTATGTTTATAATCCATTTTCTATGACATCATTATATTTATAATCCATGTTCCATGACATCACTGTCTTTAAAATACATGTTATGACATGGCTATGTTTATAATAATCCATGTTCTGTGACATCACTGTGTTAATAATCCATGTTCTGTGACATCACTGTTAATAATCCATGTTCTGTGACATCACTGTTAATAATCCATGTTCTGGGACATCACTGTGTTAATAATCCATGTTCTGTGACATCACTGTGTTAATAATCCATGTTCTGTGACATCACTGTGTTTAGAATCCATGTTTTGTGACATCACTGTGTTTACAATCCATGTTCTGTGACATCACTGTGTTAATAATCCATGTTCTGTGACATCACTGTGTTTCTAATCCATTTTCTGTGACATCACTGTGTTTAGAATCCATGTTTTGTGACATCACTGTGTTTAGAATCCATGTTCTGTGACATCACTGTGTTTAGAATCCATGTTCTGTGACATCACTGTGTTTCTAATCCATTTTCTGTGACATCACTGTTAATAATCCATGTTCTGTGACATCACTGTGTGCCTAACCCTTTTGTATGACTTTGTCTCTATTATGACATTATAGTATTTATTATCACTGTAAGACGGTAATAGAGGATACCCTGCCTATTGGATATTTACGGCATATTCTAGGGATATGCCTTGTACGTCTGTTCCTGGAATATCCCTTTCAGTTCCTATCATCTGTAATGCATTCTGCTAGGGCATGACAATGCCTATTGCAGTCAGCAAGTGGTTAACCACAAAATATCAGGGAAGTAATTAGAATACAAGATATTTATATGAAACAAAGAGAAGAATAGTCATGATGTTATACAGTTGGGACGCAGAACAGTGCGGCTTTGTCCGTGACAGAAATTGCTAGTGACAATAATAGTAGACTCCTGGCTCTGAAGGCTTCCAATCATACAGGCCAAATGAATCAATGACAAGTGAACCATTGCCATTCAGTCTTTTTTTATCCGTCTTGTTTTCATTAGCGTTTATTTTCCAGCTAATTTTTAAATTGACTGTAACAAGTTGCCCTGGAAGATGTTTGTTTGCTTTGAGATGCTATGGTAACGTTCTCCACCATCTTGAGCGTGCTTCACGCAGAGACAGCTTGGGGAAAGATGTACGGCTCTCTAAGCGCTCCGCTGTTGAACATCATATGGTGATTAGTTTGCATATTAATTCATACTACTTACATTATAATAAATTTAAAGCGTTTTGTGCCATAAATTACTTTTTTTTTTACTTTTAAAGTTTATTTTCATCAATTACTCTAGCTCCCATTCCTCCTTGTATTTTTTATTTATTTACCTCATTTGCAGTTTTCTCTTATCCCCCGTGCTTGAATCCTACTTCCTGATTTAACATGTCACTGCTTTCCCATCATGCCTTAGGGCAAAGAGAGCGTCCTGACAAGAGCAGATCATGTGACACTAACCACGCCCCTTGTTCTTACCTATGAGGCTTCCTACTTCCTTCATTACAAGGTTCCAATGCAGGACAGAAACTGAAAATCGAAACTGATATGCCACAGGGCGCAACGCTAGGCTAACAACTTTTGAAAAAGGCAGTTTTGATAAACGGTGGTATTTGGGGAAAGTGATATAACATAGATATATGTTGGGTGGGATACATTTATATAAGTGGCATACACCTTTAATGACTTAAAGGGGTTGTCCGTGTTCAGAGGTGAACCCGGTCACAACCCATTCTTCACCCCTCCAGCCCTCTCAGTTGAGCATCGGAGCATTTTTTGCTCCAATGCTCTTCCTTGCCTGTGCATAGCACAGGGCAAGGGTTTTTCCTTTATATCTGGTGACATACCGGGCTTTTGCTAGGCGAAGGCATACGCCTAGCTCTGAGCCCAGTGATGTCACCGGCACTAATGGGCGGTCTTTAGTGCTGCCCTAGCCTGTAAAATAGCCTATGGCAGTGCTAAAGAACACCCATTAGTGCCGGTGATGTTACTGGGATCACTGCTAGGCAGAAGCCTCCACCTAGCAGGGTAAAAATGTAAACAAACAGCCCTTGCCTTGCACAATTCTCTGAACCTGAACAACCCCTTTAAGCATTATTTAAAGGGGCTGTCCAGCTGTATGTTTGTTTGTTTTTTAAGAAAATAGTCAGAATGGTATATAAAAACAAAACTGCTCACCTTGCTGTCCACTGCCACTCCTGTTCCTGTGCTTTTCAGGTCCTCTTTGGCCTCTACTTACTGGTCCCTCTTGACACACAGGAAATGACCTTTCAGTCAATCACTGGCTGAGGTGGGTCACCATTTTGACCAGTCATTGCCATGCGTCCACAGGGATCAGGGAGCAAAGATCATGGAGGACTAAACATCAGAATGGGCATGTGACCTCAACTATCCAATTGGTGTTGCCTCGTCGGTGACCATACTCTCTTACAGTTCATGTCTCCTCATTTCCACAGCCCACTTCTGGGTCTAGGGCTGTAGGAATGGGGAGAGGTGAGTTTGGTCTGGGGTCTTTATTTTTATAGGAGGTTTGGTTTGGTGTCTGAAATTTTTTTTTATGGCGTCTATATTTTTGAGAGGGTCTAGATTTATGTAGTGGGCTGAATGAATTTAGGAGTCTGAAAATTTATGCAGAGGGTCTGGTCTAGGGTCTGTTTTGATTTAGCAGGTCTGGTATGTATCTTGTTGTTTGGGATCTGTATTATTTAGGTAGTCTGATCTCGCTTCTGTATTCATTTAGGAGGTTCTGTTCTTAGTGTTTAATGGGTATAGTCTGGGGTCTGTATTTATTTAGGAGTCCGTAGATCATGTCAGAGAGAAAAATTATGAAACCACCACCATTATTGGGTGCCACTGCTCCATTTTTCCTTTGCACTAGTCCTGCTAAATGCCCCCTCCCCGATACCCTGCCCAGAAGTTGTGCCCTCAGCGATAACAAGATCATCACCGACCTACTGAAATTGCTATATTAATGCATTGTGTATGGGGCAATTTCTACAAAAATAGACCCACATTTGACAAGAATGTTCTATACACAGCAGATTAGGAATTATCATCATCGCTCAGTTATTTTTATAAGCGTACCTTCATCCAGACAACATTTTCTTTGGCTACCAGTGAAATTTATTAAAATAACTACATTTTAAGCCACAGCAGGATGTGGTAAATTGGGCAACAAGTTGGAATAAGATCTGCGCCTCTATCCAAATATAACTGCTGCTTTTCCATCCTGTATTTCATGTAAATTCAGATTTATTTTTGAACAATGAGCTTTCTGCCACAGTGACACTAATAAGGAAAGTATTTAATGTAGCTATTACATGGTTGGTATGCAAGTGAATTTGTTTTTTTTGTTCTTCTCAATCTTAAAAAGTCTTTAAGGATGATTTTGCGACATGATTTTGGCATTGAGCTGCCTCTATGCCTTTATTAGCAAAATATACTACAGACAGGGGGGTAACTTGAAGCTTCTTAACTCCAATGAGAAATCTGTGACAGAGAGCTTCTACTGGATATCTTCTACATACACCAGTGGGTGAAGGACCTTTGATGATGTCATCACAGGTCCTGCACCATTGTCAGTGCAGTTCCTTTACTATTAAGCAGTTCAGGACCTGTGATAATGTGTGACCAGGCAGACATAGTGAATGGTATTTTCTGTGTCCAGGCGACCTGTTGCCTCCTTATAGTTTGGCGCCTGTGGCAATCACCCAAACCCCCCCCCCCCCAGCTATGCCGCTGATAAGGATAGGTCACCAGTATCTGAGCAGGGGGTCTGACACCTGACACCCCAGGTGATCAGCTGTTTAAAGAGGTCACAGCACCGTCAACTGTACAGTGGCTGTGCTTGCTATTCCAGCTCAGGCCCATTCACTTGAATGGGACTAAGCTATGCCTAAGGCCTCATTCACACTTCTTGTCAGTGACACGTCTGTGAAAAAAAAATACGTGTTTCATCCGTGAAGCTGTCCATAAAGAATCCGTGGTTGGTCCGTGTGTCTATTTTTACCATCCGTGTGTCATCGGTAATTCACTGACGTCGCTCAGCTGAAAATTAATTTTCAAAGAATCTCCGATTAGTCTTCAGTGAAAAACGGACGCAACACGGACACAACATGGATGCTTGTCAGTGATTCTCACTGACCCAGAGACTCTAATGGGCGGGCTTGGGCGCATCACAGATCAAAGTAGTGCATGTCTCCATGATTTTTTTACTGACCCATGGTCAGTAAAAAAAATACTTAATGTGAACAGATACATTTAAATCAATGGGTACGTGTGCTGTCCATGGAAAATGCGGATAGCACACGTCAGTAGAAAACGGAAATGTGGACGAGGCCTAAGCCATGTGACTGATGAATGTGATATCACTAACCTAGGAAGAGACCGCAGTGCTGTTCAGAAAGCTCATTGGTACGGGTGTCGAGAGTCAGACCCTCACGATCACATATTGATGAGCTATCCTGAGGATAGGTCGGTAATATTAAACACCCATAAAACCCCTTTAGAGACATTTATTTCTAGGAGTAGAAAAACATGGCTGCTTTATTCTAAAAACAACGTCTGTCAATGGGTTATGCGTGGTATTGTAGCTCTGGCCATGTTTTTGTAATCCTGAACAACCTCTTTAAAAGACTGCAGCCACCACTAGGTGGAGCTCAGGAGCTTTCTGCATACTGTTTTCACATTGAGCTCAATAATCACACTCTATGGGGAAAGCTCCTCAGATCCACCTAGTGGTGGCTGCAGGCAACCATTAAAAAAACAGGGCTCTCATCACTAAAGAGACATATTGGGGATTTTGCTGTGGTTTTAAAATATGAACATTTACTTTAAGCGTAATTTTCGTATGTTTTTTTTTAAAATAGGTATTGGGTAGATTTAAAGATGTTTTCCATCTTAGATATTTGTGGAATACCATAAATGTCTAATACATGGAGGTCCCACCTGGAAATCTATCAGGAGAGAGAGGTTCCTCTGACAACAGGAATCTAGAAATATAAGTGTGCATAAAGCCTAAAGTTATACAGTAAAATGGCCAGCAACCTGTACCCTATATACAGTAAGAAGTTCATTTCAGAATTTTTGCGTGTCCTACTTTGTTTTTATGCAGTGTTGCTGATTTTATCATCTGCCATGATGATGGATGGCATTCTTGGTGACTAGCTTATGATTTATTCACAGCGGATGTAGTCTGCTCAATGGAGTCACTATGCAGACTTCCTAAACCAGACAGCACAACATGTGAATTGTGCAATCGCGTGAATAGAAAGCGAGAGCTACCTATGTTATTGTCCTTTTGTCATTTTTTTAACCTATTTTTATATTTCTTCACCCAAAAATGAGCGATACATTTAAATAATACACAATGCATTTATACCTGTACATTGTGTATGAGCAGAACTTTTGCAGACCTGCAGAAAAAAGTACAATAAACAGTTGTAAGTCCCATAATGTATATTCCTACATAATATAATATAACATAGAGATGGTATCAAACATCAGACAAGCAAGTGCACATCAGACAAGCAAATGCACCTAGTGCTACCTATTGTTACAGAAAAGGTTCTTAAACTGCTTAGGTCAGGTTTTGGGAAGATTGAGAGAGATTGAATCTACAGCTGTATACACCTCTTCCCTCTCTTTTTCATACATTTTTAGCTAACTATTCATTCACAAAATCTTAAAATATCAAAGCCTTCACATTGGCATTTGCATAGACTATAGACTGACACCTGCTGTTTTCTGTAGTGCCCTTGGCAGCTTTTCAGTACAGACTGGGACAGCATGAGCAGAGTCATCTCATTATCAGAGGGCAGCTTCACTGATGGTCGCCTGGATGGTAACACTATACACACTCTGTATGCATCTCCTCTGCCACTCACTGGTCCTTGGGGGATTGGTTATTATCTCATGGAGGCTTTAATAGTTTATGAATCACAGCCAGGCTACCATTAAAGGGGTTGTCTGAGCTACAGATCAGCATCCCGCTGATCAACTGCCTAACCTCTTCAATGTCCACCTGCACAGTGTTTCCCTCATAGTGGTAGTGCAGTATAATTGCAGCCTTTTGTCCCATTCAAGTGAATGAGAGAGGAAACTGGAACTATGCTGCACCACTGCTACAAGGGAAACGGCAACGGAAACACTGAAGAGGATGCAGTGCTCGCATTAAATCTGTAGCACCCTTTAAACAGCTAATTGCTGTGGGTTCAAGGAGTAGGACACCCTTCAATTTGACACTGATGACCTCTTCTTAAGAAAGGTCATTCATATCTATACCCCTGACAAGCCCTTAACAGTATCATATGCCTACCCTACTCCTACATTGAAATACCCTGCCCAAGGCAGAGAGGTTGGTCCTTCCCTTGACACTGAAACTTGCCTCACCCAACTACCTCCCTTCACTGAAGTTGCCATAAAGCCAAGAAACACTGATATTGCAGAATTATCTACTTTTTGTTTCTAAGCATAGTTTAAATTGCAGTTACAAGCAAACATGCCTGTGTTCCGTGGGCAATGAAAACGATCTGCTCTGGTGGTCCCAAGATATCCCAACACAACACTGGATGATACATTATATTGCGGAATATTTTTTTTCTAGTATCACGCCCAAGTTTAATCTCCTGGGAACTTTGTATAAACTAGATGTTGACCTATGCTCTGCAGCTCCCAGAATGGGTTCATTGTATGAGGTTCCGTTAAGCCTACATTTACTGTAATCTATAAGGAGGCCAATTAATGATTGCGTTAATGTCCTTGAGATCCCTGCTGGGAAGGGTTAGAAAGTAGAAAAAGATGTTTTTCTTTCTAGAGCTTTGTGTGTTTAGATTTACCGGGCAAAGCTGATAATTTCTCAGAGGATTATAGTTTTGTAAACCCGGAGAGGTCTTACTCTTTGTTGACATGATTGTTTTATTGAGTAGACTAAACTATGATGTCAGTTATGATACGGCTCGAGCTGCCCGGGCCTTCTGGGAACTGAACGTTGGTTGGAGTACTGTATTATTTTTGAAGATTAGGATAAGATTTCACATTCATACTGTGGTAGGAAACAATTATTTGTATGTACAGAGAGAGGAGAAGAAGTGCGGAGATAATGGGCTTCGGTCCAACAATGAAGTAAACGTGACAGCACTGCAGAAGTTCAGGAGTACAAATGTTAACAAGTTGAGTGGCCATCTTTTGGATGCCACACAAAGAAAGTATCTGCTGGGCCTCATGACAGTTACTTATCTAACGGGAACATGTTTTGATTTATAGCCAACTTCACAGTGCTGTCGTCCGGTTTCTGTTCAATGGAGGCAAAGAAAGTAAAGATGGCCATACAACTTCCATAGCTACCAGCCAAATGCTAATTCAGCAGACAGCTGTTCTTTCTGACCTCCCATACACATGCATGGTAACCTCCCTCCACCAATCTGATATTGACCTATCCTAAGGAAACGCAAGCCTCAATGTAAGATCTTCAGACCCTTTCACTTTTTCACATTTTGTTATGCTGCTGTCATATGCTAAAATTGTTTTTAAAAAAATCTCGTTTTCGCCCATCATTCGGCACTCAATACCCCATAATGATAAAGTGATGGGCATGTAATGGACGCATGGACATAATTATTCAGATCCTTTGAGATGACAATTAAAATTTTGCTCTAGGGCCTCTCATTTTTTTTGATCATGTTTGAGATATTTCTACACCATGACTGGAATCCACCTGTGGTAAATTTCGTTGATTGGACATGATTTGGAAAGACAAAGCCCTGTCTATATTTGGTCTCACAGCTGACAGTGCATATCAGGGCAAAAACCAAGCCAGGAGGAGAAAAGAACTGCCTGTAGAGCTCAGAGACAGGATTGTATGGAGACAGAGACATGCAGAAGGGTACAAATAATTTCTGCTGCACTCAAAGTTTCCAAGATCTTAGTGGAAAATTCTTAAATGGAAGACGTTTGGAACAACCAGGACTCCTACTAGAGCTGACCGTCCCACAAAAGTAATCAAGGTAGAAGGCCTTAGTAAGACAGGTGAACAGGAACCCAATGGTCACTCTGGTTGAGCTCCAAAGATCCTGCATGCAGATAGGATAAGCTTCCATAAGGTCAACCATCATTGCAGCACTCCGCCACTCTGGGCCTTAAGGCAGAGTTACCATAAAGAAGTCTCTCCTCAGTAAAAGGCATATAAAAGCCTGCCTGGAGTTTGTAAAAAAGCACCTAAAGGACTCTCAGACAGATTCTCTGTTTTGGCCTCAATTCTAAGCGTTATGTCTGGAGGAAACCAGGCACTGTTCATCACCTGACCAATACCATCCCTACATTGAAGCATGGTGGTGGCAGCATCATGCTGTGAGGGTGCTTTTCAGCGGCTGGGACATGGAGAGCATACATAGATATTCTTAATGAAAACCTGATACAGAGTGGTCTTGACCTCAGACTGGGCCAAGGATTCGCCTTCCAACAAGACAAGGACTCTAGGCACATAGCCAGAACAACACAGGAGGGGCTTAGGGACACCTCTATGAATGTCCTTGAGTTGTCCAGCTAGGGTCCTGACTTGAACTCAATCAAACATCTCTGGATAGACCTGAAAATGGCTGTCCACCAATGGCCCCCATCCAACCTGACAGAGCTTAAGAGGATCTGCAGAGAAGAATGGCAAAAAATCCCCAATCCAAGTGTTCAAACCTTGTGGCATCATACCCAAGAAGACAGGAGGCTGTAGTCAGAGCCCAAGTTGCTTCAACTAAGACCTGAGTAAAGGGTCTAAATACTTATGTCAATGCAAGATTTAGTTTTCTTCTTATCAATAAATTAGCATTATTTTTTGAGCGGTCTGCTCTGATTGGATCGCGATCAAAGCCAGGGAAAAGGAGAGAGCAGAAGACTTACAGAGTTTACAGGTCGGTACAATACAGAACGGTGCTCCACAGCGGAAGAATGGGGGGGGGGTTTGAAAAAAAAAAAACACGCACATCGCATAAGTGGGGGCCGCACTACAAGGTTTTGACCTAGTTAGCCTATGTCAAAACTGATGAAAGGTCCTCTTTAAGTGAATGGGGCTGAGCTGCAATACCAATCACAGCCACTATACAATGTACGGTTCTGTGCTTCATATACCATGAACAGCCTGCAACACTCATCTGAGTGTTGTGGCCATTTCAAATAGCTGATCGGCGAGGGTCCTGTGAGTCAGACCCCCACCGATCACATATTAGTGACCTATCCTTGGGATCGACCATCATTATTTAAGTCCTGGACAATCCCTTTAATATCATTGGTATGTTATCAATACAAAAACTCATTCATATCAAGTTATGTAATGCCATGTCTTAATGTAAATCTAAGAGAGGGATGGAAGGACTCTCAGACACTGGTAGTGGATGTGTTGGTGATGAAGACATTGCTCCATAAAAATTGGTTGAAATTGGTTGCAGGTACTTTCTGTCTTAGACTTTCCTCAGAATATAAAAATGAGGTGCGATCGTCAGTAGGGCCTAAGAATATCAATATGCGATTACAGATATAGGTATGATGTTGGTTCTATTCAGACTTGGCTGCTTCGAGTTGAAACTATTCCTAATTATGAGGAAATGCGACATCCTGAAGAAGACCAGCTCTCTTAGATTCTTTTTGGATTCTTGCCTTAAGGTCTATGGATAAGGAGCTAATCTCACTTATGGTGGTCTAGAAGATGAGCAGAAGGATACTGAGGGCTCAGGGCATGTAGAGACAGGCTTGACACCTCTTTAAGTCACCCTGAAGGGATATTCTAACCGCCTGCACCTGTCACTCTGTGCCTCAGAGAGAATCTGTCATTTTGCTTGGTGACTTGTATGTCATGACACCCTGGTACTCAATGGTCTTCCAGAGACAACATAAGTGTTAAGCAAAAGCAAAAGTGGTGATAAAGACCTGAATCACACAAATATCCAGCAACCAGAATCGTGCTCTCTTCTGCTCCTATTATATACTAAAGACCTCCTTCCTCCTCATCTAAATCCACCATCAGCAGCTATTAAAAAAACGTAAAATCAAACATTCTAGTTATTTCTGTATCCATTCTTTAGGTCCCTGTCTCTCCAGTGCCAGTGGTCCCATGGTCACCGTTTGCATCACTGTTTACACTAGCCTGATTCTTTAGACGGGGTCAGGGCCAAAAGTGTTTTGGGTCTGTCCATGGAGGGAAACAGGGGAGAGAAAGGCACTAATGAGGGGAATGTTGACCAGCTGTGACTGCTGCAGCTAACCACTGGCCACAGAAGTCAGGTGCTGTATATATTGGGATCACCACTGAGGTCAGCAGTTGGCTGCAGAAGTCAAACATGACCAAGGGGATGTGAGAGCTCTTAAAGTTGTAGAAGATTTAAAAGGGGCTATAGTCATTTCTAAAACTGAAAAACCATTTTAAGGGGTATAGCTATACGGGTTTCAGAGGTACCAACAACACTTGGGCATTGATGCTTGAGGATGCCCAAAGGCTGTTCTGCAACATGAGGTCCAGGAGCTTTAGACTTAAATATTGACAACCTATCCATAGGCTAGAACAGGCATAGCCAACCTGCGGCTCTCCAGCTGTTGTAAAACTACAACTCCCACCATGCCCTTCTGTAGGCTGCTAGCTGTAGGCAGTCTGGGCATGCTGGGAGTTATAGTTTTGCAACAGCTGGAGAGCCTCAGGTTGGCCATCCCTGGGCTAGAACATCAATATCAGTTTGGTGGGGGGTCCAACTCTAGGCACACTTGACGATCAGCTATTTGTATCAGTGCTGCAGTCTCTTCTTTGGGCAGTGACGTTACGTTTATAGATCACATGACCTGTCTGCAGGTTAGTCCCATTGAAATTGGGCTGCTATACCGGGCAGAGCCACTAGATAGCGGACGACGCTATGCCTGGTATACAATAAGGAGGCAGGAGTTCTGGGCATCTGATCCCCACCAATCTGATATTGGTAACCTAAGGAAACCCCTATAAGTTATGCCTCTGGACAGGGCATGCATCACTGGTAATACACATATATGCCAGTCAGTTAATAAACAAACCCTGTGGGAGCTTCAGTCTTGGGGACACCAGCGTTCCAGAAAACAGATATAACCACTGCATGAAACTTTTAACAAATCGATAGATGAAGACGACTCAGGTTTATGTTTATTGGTTATTTGTGGCTTGTAATTATTTGTTAGTCCTGAACTTCAAGGCCACAAATGAAAGATGTCTCTGAACTGAAGACTCCATGAATCCCTTTCTAAGAATTCATATTATAATAATGGAGCTTTCCCTAATTGCCAGTGGATTAGAAGTGCCCCAGGGTCATGTGTTTCGGTTTGGGAGCAAGCTTTGGCTTGCTTGCCTGATTACATTTTATTTATTTTTTTAGCTATGTCTGGAGGCGGCGTATGTAAGTGTTTGAAGTTATGATCTGGTTTAAATCCCCCTTCCCATTCATGTATATAGTGTGACCCTCCCAGCAACACTTTCAGAAAAGACTATACATTATACATTTGTGGGGAGTGTGTTACTTGCATTTAGTTGATTGTGGAAGATTCTCCCCCCGAAAATAAAGTAAAAAAAGAAGTATATATATATATTGTCATGGGTTTGTGTACTTGCAGTGGGGTCGGCAATGAAAGACTCTCCGACTTAGGGGGTTAAAAGTCCAAATAATATTTATTTTCCTCATGAACACGATAGATATCAAGCAGAATACAGGGCGGCCAAGTTAACCGTCACTTGGGTGAAGCCACAGCACATAAATCTTAAAAAAAACATCAGCAATAACACCTGCCCATCTGGGCGCTAACTGTGCAGAGACTCTCTCTCACCTATGCTTTCAGCATCTCAGGGGGATCAGGCATTGCACAGCCACATGATCAAATAGCCACCATACTCTGACCCTGACTGAGGCTTTGAGGCCTCTATTTATCCCCTAGTAACGATCCCAGTAGCCACCTCAAGCTGGGAGAATATCCGTACTGGAGTGTGGGAGGGAGTGGCATATCCCACTACATATGCCGGTATAAAATTCTGTCCTTTATTCATATTTCATTTGTGTATTTGGAGAAGCTGGGTGGCAACCATTACAGCATACTTACAAATATTGTAGTTGGTAAATTTGGAACATGCAAATCCCACCCCTAGGAACACCCTCAACCCTCCCCAGGACCACCTTTGCTATTGACACCTATATGAATAATAATAAATGTATATTTGTAGTGTTCTGATATCAGAGAGGCCTGATTATACACTGATAAGTGGCGCTACATATGTGCCGCTCATCTCTGTCTCATCAGAAGTATATTACATCATTATATAAGTACTAGAGTACTATAATGCCATTTATAAGGCTCCAAGTATAACTAATAATGGCTTCATAATGTAAAATATCTTCATGACATGTTTTACTGTTTTATCGTTTTGCCGCTCTTGAGAAATTGCCACCCTAGGCTCGTGCCTGTACGTCCTATGCACAGATGGAAGCCTGTGAACAGAGAGGGATGTTATACTTAGTGTACACATGTCAATAGAATATGTGCTGTTAATCTGCAGAATAGTTTGAGGCTGTGGTAATACGATACGAGGGTTCTGTGTAGTGAAAGGATTAATGTGTGTTATGAGTTCAGCGCTTGGTAGAAGATGAGACATTAATGTCACGGGTAAGTGGATAGATAGAAATCTCAAACAGTTCAGACACTGAGAGACAAGCATGACCATTATCGTGTCCTCAGAAATAATCAAAATCCCTTCTTATTTTTTCACACTGTGGCCTTCTTTACAGTGATTATTGCCTTACAGTACCAAAAAACTTCCTCCGTTGACACGGCTGGTTTTCAAGAAAATCGAGCCCTGGGCAACGAGAGAGGTAGCGTGCCAACAGCATGGCATTTTTAGACAGTAAATAATTCAACATAATACGATACTAAATAATACTTCCATACAATGCCGCCCCAAAAATCCTAACAAGGTGTGTCCAAATAAAATGGGTTGTTCGAGATAGGAAAAAATCTAACCGGGCGAAAAAATTCTATAAAATAACATAAAACCTAGTACTCACTTGTTAAATTACCCGTTGTCATTGATCTGGTCCCCCTTGCTAGACTTTAATAACTTGGCTGCAGCAATGATATGCTCGTCTACACATGTGATGCTGCAGCCATTTACTTGCCTCAGCATCCATACACCCAGGCTCAAACTGGCCCAAAGGGGCCCCGGCAGTTCCCCTGACAGAGGCGGGCCCCAGTCCCCCAGCAGAGCATCTCAACCATTCTGGGTAGATTAGTAGATTACTCGGATAATTCTGACTTTTAAACATACTTAAAAATCAATTTACCGTCACCAAATCGTGCTGTCTAATAGCGATTTACCACCGGCAAACCACTAGTATTCCCTCCAGTATTGGGACGGGCGATGGCATAGGGATCGCTACTTCCCATGCTGCAGAGAAGATCGCCGCATGTAATAACAGCGGTCTCCTCTGTTAGCTAGCAAGTGATTGTTCGGAGGGAACGCTTCACTCCTGACAATCGCTTGCTGAGCTGCCTGTCTAATACAAGATTTATTTCCATTTACTGGTGGGCCCTAGGCACTCCGGTCCGACACTGTAGGGCACATGTGTAGACGGGCACATCATCACTGCAGCCAAGTAAACAAAACCCGACCGGAAACATTGGAGCGGCAGTGCTGGAATGGCAGATGATACAACAGGTAAGTATTTGGTATGTTTTTATTTTATGAAAATATTATTTTTTTTGTCTGATCTTGGACAACCCCTTTAAATTATACTCCCATACAGTGTCCACATAATACTAACATATAGTGCCCAAGTATCGTAAGGTGGACAGTATTTAAAAGGGTTGTCTGGTTTTTTCATACACTATTAGGGAATTCTGCATTGATAGTGGTCTCCTGTTTAGGATCCTCATCTATTAGCCAGGGTGGAGAGCAGGACATCTAGCTCTGGAGGGCCTGCCATGTCTCCGCACTGCATAGACATCCCATTGGAACGGCGCAAAGCTTCATTTCCCCTGCGGTGGCATTATAGTGGAACTGAACACTTGCCCCAAGCAAATTGCAGCTTTGTTCTGACGAAGGGCTTTGCCAAAATTGTGACATCCTCATTCATGCCCAACACATGGGAACCGTCTGTTTCATACAAAAGCTGAATGGTCCGCACATGTACATGGCATTGGGGAGGTCTCTGTCTTCAGAACCCCATATCTCATTGATGTATCAACTATGTTTATGGTGGAAAACCCTATTTAAAGTATATTGGTTCTTTAAGAGTTGAGGATAGTCTTTAATTTTAAAAGCCAATTTAAAGGGACTCTGTCAGCATAATCAACCCTATTAAACCAGGCATAGGGCTGATCCTAATGATCAAAATGATACCTTTTTTAACTTGACCAGTTGTGGCATTTTGGAAGTATTCATTTAAAAAAAAAAAGTATGCAAATTTCTGTCTAAGTGCACAGAGTGATGGCACTAGCATCTTGGTGCGCCTTAGACCCTTTGCTCTGCTTCCCAAGACACTCCCCTTTCCACTTGATTGACTGGCCTCGGATTCACCTTGCATGGCCCTTTAATCCCATGCCTGCTTTGTTGAGTTTGGTGCATACACAGCAACATAGGAAGTACTGCGCATGCACCAGGATTGAACAGAGTGGCTCTGGCATGGGGTCACACGGCAAGATGACGATCAAATCAGACACTTGCCCATGCCAATCGAGTAAAAGAGGGGGGGGGGGGGGCGGGCATTGTCTTAGGAAACAGAGAGGATAATTTGCATATTTTTGGATATTCATGGCTTTCTCCTAAATGCTGCAACGGATCGAGTTAAGAAAGCCATGGTTTTAATCAGCAGGGTCAGCCCTAATAGGCATTATGCCTGTTTTAATAGGGTTGAGCCTGCTGACAGATGCCGTTTAGCATGGTGACTCCATGGTTAGCAGTGGTGCCTTGCAGCGCTCGCTGGGGTCCTGGGTTTGACTCCGACCAAACACAACATCTGCATGGACTTTGTATCTTCTCCCTGTGTTTGTGTGGGTTTCCTCTGGGTACTCCAGTTTCTTCCCACACTCCAAAGACATACTGTCACGAAGGACAGTGGGGGAAAACTCCCCACCGTACAACGTAGGGAATTACGGAAAGCAAATAAGCCAGGAGACTGGGAAAAGGGAGCAGGTCACCTCCTAATGCATCCCTAACACCATCCCTGACCTCCTGACTGTATGAGTCAACCCTAATGGTGGAAAGGCTCATACACCCGAACCTAGGACACTACAAAAGCCCTTATGATCCCTGATGGTAATGTCAGGAATAAGAGACGACCCAAGCTTCCAATACACGGATGCACAGGAGTCTCTACCAGCCTAGCTGCAGGGAAAGAGGAAGCTGTATACATAAACTCGGACGGCAGATAAGAACACAATACAACACACCTGCCACTGACACCACGCCTGAAACCTGTGCATAGGTACTGGAGCCCACACACCAAACCGGACACCGTACCAACCACACACACACAGGAATAAAGTACACCAGTTACTGCCTGGACCCCCATGTAGATAGATGCACGGCGGCCCCAGGCAGCGCTGCATACAGATATGAGGTTCACCCCTCCGGGAAACCATAGAGCCCACTTCCGCAGTCGGACAAGGGAATGTCTAGCATAAATGCTGGAACAATACACCAAACATACCAGACATGGAACACAAAATCCACAAATCAAACCCATACCAAACATACAAGACAAATAAGGTAGGGAACAAGGAGGAAACGTGAGGGAAGCATTGCCGAAGACCTTGACAAGGAGGCCCTCACGGACACGTGTCACATTCAGAAAGGAGCAGAGCTCCTTCACCAACAAAGGCAAACATACAACTGACCTCAAGCTCAACAACTCCAGAATAAGAAGAGCCAAGAGACCATACCCAGCTCCACCTAAATCCACACCAGCCAGAAAATTAACCCGTTCAGCACCAGAAAGGGAAGGACCCAGGGGGAAAGAGGAGCCACCAACATGCTGCAACAACCAGTTGCCGCTGGCAACCGTGTCATGGCGCACATAACAGAGGCCGTGACACATACTGACAGGGAACTAAGATTTTGAGCCTCATTGGGCAGCTTAATGCAAATGTGTGTAAAGCACTGTAGAATATGTCAGCGCTATATAAGTGTATAAAATAAAATAAAAAAATTAATGTGAAACTGAAAAAATAAAAAAAATTCAAACCCAATGTAGATTATTAATAAAGCCGACTTAATGCAATTGTAAGTATTGGGCCTAGTCCAGACCCGTAAGATGAATGCTCTCATGATAATGCAGTCCGCATGAATTATTTAACTCCTTCACTGCAGGACTGGGAAAGTGAATATATTTACTCAGCTTTCACGCTGGGTGACCAGATAATAACAGCTTCTATTTAATGAATGGCTCACAGCAAATGATGAAGGATCTCTGTGAATATACCCCCATCAGTATGAAATGTGGTGGATATTAGAGGATAACTAGAATTAGAGAAGGTGGGCTCATTGCCCGATATTACATGTAGAACCATATATTCCAGCAGCTCATAGCAGTAAGTCACCTACCGTAAATCTGCTACCTGATTGCAGCTGCTGAGTTTAAGTAGTCCCTCTTTTGGAAGGACAGTCCCTCATTTCGACCTTATATATTTTTGTGCTAATGGATCTTAATGGGGTGTTCCAGGGCAAGAAACAAGCTGTTCCAGGAGCTGCACATGCGCACCACCCCCTTCCCCCCACAACTTATACCAACCTCAGGGCCGGCGCCACCCATAAACAAAGTAGGCCACTGTGTAGAGCGCACTCTTGCTGGGGGCGCCGCTCTGGCCACAAAACAACTAAGTCACAGCACTCTCCGCTCTGACTCTCCTGCACTCACTCCTGCGCCCCCACCCCGCTGCTGGCGGCCGCTGTGAGTTGATAGGTGCGGACCTTTCCGCGGCACACTCAGATTGTGCTGCACTTGATGTGTAGAAGCGCGCAGCGCAGTATGACTCTCCTCAGCCGCTGTGCGAGCGAGAGTCAGAGTCACTGTGACTTTTCTTGGGGCCACCGCAGCAGTGTCTGACATGATGCATGACTCAGGTCTTGCAGAAGAACACCCCCCCCTCACCACTCCTCCACACCAACCAGTGCCCCACCTCAGACAGCCCCCCCAAGGCATCCACATCAGGCATGCTGCAGGTACTCACAGAGCGCCCCCTCTGTCTGGGGAAAACCGGACCAGTCCAGACCTGACCTGCTAAAGCATATGTTGATGTTGGTTAACAGTGGACCAGACCACCAGACCTGCTGAACCACAGACATGTCATTGAGAAGTGTACTGGAGCAGACCTGCTGATAAACACACCTAGGCCCCCACCAGTCCAGGTAAAAACTTACAGTTGTCAATAATGTAGAGTAGGGGGTCATGTAATGTTTTGAGGCCAAAATGGCACAGATGACCACCAAGAATATCTAGAATATCTAAAATTAGCTTGTCAGTAAAATGTTGCATGCAACAATCATTAAATAGGTGGCAAAGATAAAAGGGGAGGGTCAAGGGGCGTGGTCAGTGGGTGGAGTCAAGGGGGGGCAGCAAAATTAGCTTTTGCCTAGGGTGGAAAAAAGCTGCAGTTCTAATGATTCCGGGTCCTCGCTGCACCCGACTTCCTTCTACTGTCTTGACATGGTGGGAAATAGCTGTGAGTGCCCCTCTGTGACCTGCCTCAGCCAATGATTGGATCTTTTACATAATGAGCTGTTAGCGTCCCTGTTGGACAGTCCAAAAATTTGGGTGGTACGGTTAGGGTGTCTACATGTTGATAAAGTGTTGGACAAGGGTTCCATGAACCCACCAGAGATAACATACACCCCAAAAGTCACAATAGTGGCAGGACAATCCCATGAATTGAACCACAAAGGAGCGGGTTTATGCACGTGTGACATTTTGAGGGAATTCTCAGATAAGAGCTTAATGTCCTAATTTTAGGGATTTAAAGGCTATGTATTCCTTTTTTCTGATTGCATTTTACTCATTTTGTGATAAAAATCATTTTTTGCCATTTCTAAGATAAAAGGGTTAAAAATCAGTCTGTTTTTAAGCTGTAACAGTCTGTTTTCTTTGAATCTGGTCATCTGATGGCTCCTGTCTAGCTCTTATCTCTGATCTCCTGAGCTCATAAGCGCTCATTATAGCTTAATTCTTATCAAACTGACTGTTTATGAATTTAGGGGATCAGAGAAAAGAGCTACACATGAGATATCAGATGACGGGATTCACAGAAAACAGACTGTGACATCTTACAAACAGACTGATTTTTAACCCTTGTATCTCAGAAACAGCTCAACATGTTTTAATAAAGACCAACTGAAAAAAAGATTTTTAGCCCAAAATAAGTAAAGTAAAAAAAATTGCCCCAAACGTGCCCATGGCCTTTAAGGGTTGGTAAGTATGGAGTTATAGTTCTCGGGGTCCATTGTTCAGCTCTAACAACTCAAGATTGAATCTTCTTTGTAGTAAATCTGTAGCAGCCACCCCTCCACCATATGCCATTTATAATAATTGTGCTTTTATATATGACAGGGGAGCCTTTGGGCACCAGGGCCCAGGTGCAATTGCTATTTATATACCCCATATACAGTAGCTACGCTCCTGACTAATGGGTATTCAGTAACTAGTCTACCCCACTTTTAAGCTTCTGAAGGGATTGTCTTCATGTAAACCTTATAGACCCTGTGGGGAGTCGCTCTGGTAGACAGCGGTGCGGGTGCAGTTTAGAGGCAAAACAAGGAGTCCAGATTGTGCATCAAACAGTGTTTTATTCACACTTGCACACCAGAAATGAAAACAGTCTCTTGGTGACAGTTCACACACAACAGAAATCATGTGGCAAAACCAAAAACAGGCCAACACAGGGTCCAGTCACCTTGGGTGGTTTAAGTGCGGTTCACACCTAGCAGTCGGTTCAGCCGCAGGCGATTCCTCCTTCAGTTTGCAGGGAAACACCACCTTGCTGAGCTCCGTCCTCCAGCACAGAGAACTCCTCAGTCCTGTTAGCAGGCTCCAGGATAATCCCACACAGACACAGCTGATGGCTGTGTTTTATACCCAGCCCAAAACTCGGACTGGACCGTGGGGAGCAGCCACCCACCCTACTCTTTAGCTGCTCCCAGTAAGAGCCGGCCCGGATCGGCTTTGCAGCCATGCTATTTAAAAGAGTCAAACAGCACTAGCTGCTGCAGACAAAAACCCGGCTCTCACCTCACCGAGGCCAGCAACCTCGGTGACACGTACCTGCCATCGCAAATGACACCTTGCACCTTACCACATACCCCCTTTGTTCAACCCTGAGGGGTGAACACACGTGAGGCAGTGGACGCGGACAGGGCATCTGCGTTGCCCTGCAAGCGGCCTGCCCTGTGTTCCACGGAAAACTTGAAATTTTGAAGAGATAGGAACCACCTGGTGACCCGAGCATTCCTCTCCTTGGCCTGACTCATCCATTTGAGGGGGAATGGTCGGTCACCAGACGGAACCTCCTCCCTAACAGGTAGTAGCGGAGAGATTCGAGTGCCCACTTGATAGCCAGGCACTCCCTCTCCACTATACTATATCTGGACTCGGCGGGACTGAGCTTACGGCTCAGGAAGACAACGGGATGTTCTTCCCCGTTGACCTCCTGCGACAGTACCGCACCGAGGCCTACCTCCGAGGCGTCGGTTTGTACGACAAACTCCTTGTTGAAGTCGGGTGTCACCAAAACCGGGACCCACACAGGGCCGACTTCAACGCGGAGAAAGCCTCCTCCGCCTTCTCACTCCAGCTAACCCTCCCAGACTTTCGCCCCTTCAACAGGTCTGTCAATGGCGCTGCTATTGTGGCAAAGTGGGGCACAAACCTCATGTAGTAACCTACAATCCCCAGGAACGACTTTACCTGCCTGGTGGTGACCGGTCGGGGCCAGTTACGAATGGCCTCTACCTTAGTTACCTGAGGTTTGATGACTCCCGCCCAATTACATATCCCAGATATTTTGTCTCCTCTAACCCTATGGAGCACTTCTTTGGGTTAGCGGTCAGTCCGGCTTTCCTCAGGGCATCCACTACCGCCTGCACCTTGGGTAAATGGCTTTCCCAGTCGGTGCTGTGGATGACTACATCATCTAAGTAGGCCGAGGCGCACCGACGATGTGGTCGCAGCACTATGTCCATTAACCTTTGGAAAGTGGCGGGGCGCCATGCAGGCCAAAGGGTAACACCTTGTAGTGATACAGGCCCTGCGGGGTAACAAATGCGGTTTTTTCCTTAGCCGACTCAGTTAAGGGTACCTGCCAGTACCCTTTAGTGAGGTCCAGCACAGAAAAATAACGGGCTTGTCCTAAACTTTCAACCAGCTCGTCTACTCGGGCATGGGATACGCGTCAAACTTGGATACTTCATTTAACTTGCGAAAGTCGTTGCAGAACCGCAACGTCCCATCCGGCTTGGGTATTAGGACTATGGGACTGGCCCACTCACTTTTCGACTCCTCAATGACCTCGAGCTTCAACATTAACTGTACTTCCTCCGCGATGGCCCGTCGCCGAGCCTCGGGTACCCGGTATGGTTTTAACCGGATCTTGGCCTGAGGCTCAGTGACGATGTCATGTTGGATGAGAGACGTGCGGCCAGGAGGTCCGAGAACACATCCGTGTTCCGACTGATGAACTCCCTGACTTCCTGAACTTGTTTGGAAGACAGGCTGTCTGCAATTTTTACCGTGGTTACTGCTTCACAGGCCTCGAACTGTGGGGCTGGACCCTTTCACCTAGTAGCCCTGGCCGGGGGCTGTGGTCGTCGGCCGTGTCCCTATCTTTCCACGGCTTTAGTAAATTCACGTGGTACACCTGCTCCGGCTTGCGCCGCCCTGGCTGGTGTACTTTGTAATTTACTTCCCTACTTTCTCGATCACCTCATAGGGGCCCTGCCACCTAGCTAGGAACTTGCTGTCAAGGGTGGGTACCAGAACCAACACCCGATCTCCCGGCTTGAAGCCCCGCACCCGAGCCTGACGATTGTACACCCTACTCTGGGCTTGTTGCGCTGCCTCCATATGCTCCCGGACCAGCGGCAACACCTTTTCCATCCGTTCCTGCATCTGGGTGACATACTCAATGACACTTTTGTGGGGGACAGGCTGTTGTTCCCACGCTTCCTTGGCGATATCCAACAGGCCCCGAGGGTGTCTGCCATAAAGCAGTTCGAAGGGCGAGAACCCAGTAGAGGCCTGGGGCACCTCTCGCACTGCGAACATGAGATAGGGCAGAAGCAGGTCCCAGTCCTTCCCATCTCTAGACACCACCCTCTTTAACATATTTTTTAAAGTTTGGTTAAACCTCTCGACAAGACCGTCCGTTTGTGGATGGTAAACGGACGTCCGTAACTGCTTTATACGCAATAATTTACACAGTTCCCTCATTACTTTGGACATAAAAGGGGTCCCTTGGTCTGTCAGAACCTCTTTTGGCAGGCCCACACGGGAAAACATTTCCATTAACTCTTTGGCAATGAGTTTAGCTGAGGTATGTCGCAGAGGCACCGCCTCCGGATACCGAGTGGCATAGTCGAGAACTACCAGAATGTGTTGGTGGCCCCTGGCAGATTTTGGTACAGGCCCAATTAGATCCATAGCGATTCGCTCAAACGGGACCTCAATAATTGGAAGCGGTACCAGAGGACTACGGAAATGTGGCTGGGGGCTAGTTATCTGACAGGTGGGACAGGACTTACAATAATTCTCTACCTCCTTGAACACACTGGGCCAATAAAACCGCTGCAGTATGCGGTCCTGGGTTTTCTGCCACCCCAGGTGTCCCCCAAGAACATGTTGGTGGGCAAGCTCCATGACAAGCCTGCGATACGCTGTGGGCACCACCAACTGTTCAACAGGCTCACCTCGGATTTGGTTCACCCGATACAACATATCCTGAAGGACAATGAATCGCGGAAACATTAATTCAGCCCCAGGTTTCTGGGGTTTACCATCAATTATTATGACACTTTCCCAGGCTCTGGTTAGGGTTTGGTCCCGGTGTTGTGCGGTCCCAAAATTTTCCCCGGAGACATTGAGGTCTGCCAACTCAGGTCCCGGTGGCAAGTCCTCCGTGTCTCCCACCATTACACTCAGTGGGGTTGTCTCCCCTCTATCACAGAAGTGGTGGTCACCCCTACCGCAGGCCCTTCGGACTCGGGCTCCCAGGGCTCTGGCCTCCCACAGGAACCAGGCCACTCTGCTAGGGTTACCCCTGTCTCAGGGCTATTAGTCACTTTCACCTCAGGCCATAGTGACGGAAAACCAGGGAAGTCTCTTCCAATTATTAGTTCATACGGTAGCTTGGCGGAGATCGCCACTTCACAAGTCCATGTGCCGGCCGCCGTGGACAGAGACATTACAGCCGTGGGATAGTCCTTTAAGTCTCCGTGTATGCACACCACCCCAACTTTCCGGCCCGTATACTGGGAGGGCTGTACCAGGGCAGCACTTACCAGGGTTACTAGGCTCCCTGAGTCCAGCAGCGCCACTGCAAGATTATCACCGACTTGCACCTGGCACAGATGACGATTGTCTAGGGTCTCGGGGGTGCCGGTTGCACACAGTCTCCGGGCATACATGGAAGCCCGGTACCCATAATTGGTCTCCATGGGTTCTCCCCACTGTGGACAGTCGGCCCTCACATGGCCAGGCTCGTGACACCGCCAGCAGACTATCGGGCCGGGTCTACAGGGGTACACCCCGAGCAGGTTTCTCGGGTACCAGTCGCCGGGACTGGATGGGAGACCTCCGGGTTTGACCGGCCCTCCCAACAACACCTCCTTTCAAGGTTTTTGTGGCCTCATAGCGCTCGACCAGGTCGACCATGTCCAAGGCATTAGTGGGTGACACCTGGCCGATCCAGTGCTGCAGGGGGTACGGCAAGGCCCTCCAGAAGATGTCAGCCAGCAGACGGTCCAGCATAGCAGCCGGACTTAGAACCTCAGGCTGCAGCCACTTTTGCAACCTGTGCAGCAACTCATAATACTGCGGCCTGGCGGGTTCAGCCGTATTAAAGTTCCACTGGTGGACCCGCTGAGCCCGGACTAACACGTTCACCCCCAGTCTTGCCAGGATCTCACCTTTCACGGTCGGGTAGTCAGCGGCTTGGTCATCTGGGAGGTCAAAAATACTTGCTGGGGTCCAGACGCCAGGAACGGAGCGACGACCTCTGCCCACTGTTCTCGGGGTAATTTCTCCCTCACGGCCACCTTCTCGAACACCGCCAGATAGGTCTCCACATCATCTGAGGGGGTCATCTTAGGGATCGCGGCACGGACAGATTTCCGGGCATCGTGGACGCGGTGGGACGCTCCTGCCGCTTGCAACGCCATCACGTGCTGTAGCAGTAGCTGGTTGGTCTCCCGCTGCTGCACGTTAGCCTCTATGAGGGCTTTCACAGCCGCCTCCATTTTGTCGGGGATCACAGGCTGCAACTTTGCCGGCTTAATATAGGACATTCACTTCTGCTCAGCAAAAACAAAGTTCGGCGTTCACGCCAGCCTCACTGCGCATGCCCGCATCCGACACCAAATGTGGGGAGTCGCTCTGGTAGACAGCGGTGCGGGTGCAGTTTAGAGGCAAAACAAGGAGTCCAGATTGTGCATCAAACAGTGTTTTATTCACACTTGCACACCAGAAATGAAAACAGTCTCTTGGTGACAGTTCACACACAACAGAAATCATGTGGCAAAACCAAAAACAGGCCAACACAGGGTCCAGTCACCTTGGGTGGTTTAAGTGCGGTTCACACCTAGCAGTCGGTTCAGCCGCAGGCGATTCCTCCTTCAGTTTGCAGGGAAACACCACCTTGCTGAGCTCCGTCCTCCAGCACAGAGAACTCCTCAGTCCTGTTAGCAGGCTCCAGGATAATCACACACAGACACAGCTGATGGCTGTGTTTTATACCCAGCCCAAAACTCGGACTGGACCGTGGGGAGCAGCCACCCACCCTACTCTTTAGCTGCTCCCAGTAAGAGCCGGCCCGGATCGGCTTTGCAGCCATGCTATTTAAAAGAGTCAAACAGCACTAGCTGCTGCAGACAAAAACCCGGCTCTCACCTCACCGAGGCCAGCAACCTCGGTGACACGTACCTGCCATCGCAAATGACACCTTACCACACCCTATTATCATGTTATAATCCCGTCCTCTGGTGGAACAGTCACACCTTGATTAGACAATTTGAGGTAGAAATATGAAAAAAAAAATTTTATGAATACATTTTATAAGAGCACCATATGGTTACCTCCATGCATTGCTTCTAGGGAGGAATAAGTAAGTAATTAGGACAGTGTGCATACAATCTAGGGTTTATGGCCAGTTTAGCCTGTGTAAGTCCCCAGCTTGGTAATTACAGTATACCGCATTTCCCCAAAACTAATAATGATAATAGGCAGTACCTTTAAGTTTATATGAAATGATGTACCCTAATGTAAATTACAGGAATATTAGAGGGCACCCTATAACGGCACAAGGCGGGAGGATTTCCCGATACAGGAGTCATTCATGTTTATAATAAATAGAATAGGTACAGTTAGTATAATATACTGTATGTGACATATTTTTAATATACATTATTATTTGACATTTTTTGTGAAGCCAAAATCATATCCATGCACACAAACTGACATGAATGGACTTTGAAGAATGCGTCCAGCTGGTTTTATTTGTTTTCATGGAGCAGACCTGTGAGGTATTTTTGCCATCTGTTATGCTCTGTGTAGGTTTTCTCTTGGGATGACAGCAGTATACGGTATGTCACCAGTCTGTATGTAGTACTGGTGAGACTGGTCAGAAGGAGGATGAACCAATTAAGATGGAAAAGTCAACATGGAAAGCAGTGGGCACATCAAGATTATCAAAACACAAAGTAGCAAGAACTGCCAAAAATAATATATGTATTAAAGTAAATAAATAAATATTTAAAAAACATATATACCGTATATATATTCACTGCCTGAGAAAGGTTCCAGTGTGTGGACCGAAACGTTGCTACTGGTGAATAAATCTACACTTTTTTTTTCCTAAGGAAGTGCCGTGGACATCTTTTACTAATTGTTTTTGGAGGACGAGATCACTTCAACAGCCGCTGGCACCCGACTTCTATATTCTCTGCTGTGCAGTTCACATATGTTGGACTTTGCTATAAATATATATATTTATACAGGGTGATTAAAAAAGAATGGTCCAAAATTATAGCCTCAGTATTCATAACACACAAATTTATTAATGTGAAAAGACACACTATCCCATTTTTGTCTATACACTATAAATGTTTGATGCCATATACCACAGTAGCAACCGCTGTGGTTTCTGCCGCAGTTGTTCACTAGCTCCATTGAATGGGACGGGGTCTGTACCCAAATTCTGACAGTGAACTCCGCCGTGTGAATAGCTCCTTAGTGGTAGTCTAGTTCTGTCCAGACATATGCCAGCGTATACTCGGATATGGACTCCACTTCTTCAGTGATGGGTAGTCTCAGGTTATGCAGATCCTGTGGTTGGGGCGCAGCTGCACTGAGTTCTTGATGTAACCCCACAGAAAGATGTCGCAGGGCATTAGATCTGGTGATCGTGGAGGCCAGCAAAACATCATTTATTCCAGGGTGGCCGATCCAATATGATGGTAGAGTTTCATTCAAGTATTGGCAAACCTCTAACTGGAAATGAGGAGGAGCACCATCTTGACTACTTTTGGAAGATCTTCCTCTATCCATGGCACAAGTCATTCTCTTAACATTTCCAGGTAGGAGCAGTCAGTGACAGTATCCTTGACAAAAAAAGAAGGGACCATAGACTGTGCACATGCTCACTGCCCAGAAAACGGACAGTTTTGTGGAGTACAAAAGTTGTACATTTGCAAGTCCTTCACCTAGCTGCTGGTGCTGTTGAATCTGACATTAATCTGTCAGAGCTTTGCTCTTGTTTCTGATGCCTCTCTATGCTCTTTCCCATCTCGTATCTCAAGGCGGGTGGGGGGGGGGGGGGGTTTCGGGTTGGAGGTTGTACATTGCCAGGTCAGAGTGTGGAAATGGGGAGATGAATCCATGGAAGGCAGATCACACAGGCCTTAGAAAGGGAGGAAAGCACACTCAAGTTTGCAGAGATAGAATCACATAGGCTGTGTATACGTGTAGACAGAAAGCAGGGCACTCATGGCAAATTCTGCAGGAGGTGGGGAGATCACACCCTCTACTTCCACAGTAAGCGGAGATCCCTCATGTGCTGTATCAGTCCACAGTTGAACCTATGCTGGTGCATGAGAACTAGTCAAGCCAGCAGCATCCTAGACACACAAACCTCACATCTAGCATATATTACTAGGAGGGTTCACATGAGGGAAATCTGAAACTAGAAGCAAACTGAATATTAGGGAATCTGAATATGAATGAAGGAATGAAGATTGCAGTCTGAAATTTAGTGCAACATTTTCAACTCAAGGTAATCACTAACCTATGTAAAAAAAATCCCATGTCAAAGGTGTCCATTGCCTTTAGGAAACATTTCTAAATGTACTTATTCTTACATGGTGTCTCTGTGATATGCCCACAGGGACTAAACTAATCTGGATTTAAGCCCCCTTAGATAATGTCCACAGTGTGCAATTACCCTCTCATTTCTTGTTTCAGGACCTGTGCTACAACTTTAACAAACCCTACAGCTCACTTTGTGCGCCTGGAGAAAGAATTGTCACCAGATTGTAGCAAATTGCTTTGCTATTTACATTATGCAAATCTACTAATCATTGCACTAATCAGTCTCACTAAATTACCACTTAAATTTACGTACAAGTAATTGCATACGTACAAGTAATTGCATGCAGCTCAGTAGCAAGAAGCTGAAAAGAAAATTACACTTAACACAGTTGACTGCTCTTAACCCCTTGCCAAAACAGCGACGCCCTGAGTGGCACCACTGGGCCCTCCATGTGCTTCAGATGACTCCACTCTGTTAGAATATCACTCAGGCATTTGAATCGGCCCCAATATCTATGGAAGACAGAGAATATTACTGTTTTATGTTTCCAAAAATTACTTATATTACAACATATCTCACACCATTTAAAACACAGTCCGTAGAGAACCTAAGATTTGCATAGTGGTCTATACTACACTTTGTATAGAGACCCTGTGGTATAATTATTGGTTATTGCCTGATGGGGTGTTATAGTGGGTACTTATTCGTTGATATAGTGGCATTTACACTGTCTAGTCCCATTTATCTTACTGGCTGTTTCCAGTCCATAGTACTATATAGGTGAAGTGCCTGGTCCCTTTTTAGTGACTTATCAATCCTCCTGGTGCTTGCATGTGCTGTATTCAGTTCCTGATGACTCTATCCTTGTTGACACTAAGTCCTTAGTGTGTCCTCGTGTAGTACTCAATGCATTGTGGGGCAGTGCTCATTCATAGGAGGTTAATGCCCAGTCCCTGGTGACCCAGTAGAGAAATGTCCAATCCCTGGTGACCAAATGGTAAAGAGTCTAGTCCCTGGTAAACTAGAGGTGGTCAGCCAGCCCTTGTACTTCACCTGAATAGAGATTGCAGATCTTCATGTGGTTGCTGCCAAAACAACCCCATTTAGATGTATGGAACTGATTTTCAGTCGCAGAAATTCCTGCCAAAAATCTGTTGTGTGAATATACCTGTAACGTCATTGTTATTTATCTGTGACATTATTGGGTTATTTATTTGTGTCCTGTGACATCACTGGTATTTATCTGTGTCCTGTGACATCACAGTGTTGTTTATCTGTGCCCTGTGATATCACAGCATTATTTGTGTCCTGTGAAATCACTGTATTGTTTATCTGTTTCTTGTGGCATCTGTGTTATTTACCTGTGTCCTGTGACATCACTGTATCGTTTACCTGTGTCCTGTGACATCACTGTATTGTTTACCTGTGTCCTGTGAAATCACTGTATTGTCTACCTGTGTCCTGTGACATCACTGTATTGTCTACCTGTGTCCTGTGACATCACTGTATTGTTTACCTGTGTCCTGTGACATCACTGTATTGTCTACCTGTGTCCTGTGACATCACTGTATTGTTTACCTGTGTCCTGTGACTTCACTGTATTGTCTACCTGTGTCCTGTGACATCACTGTTTTGTTTACCTGTGTCCTGTGACATCACTGTATTGTCTACCTGTGTCCTGTGACAGCACAGTCTTATTTATCTGTGCCCTTTAACATCAATGTTGTTCATCTGAGTCTTGTGACATCACTGTGTATAATCTTTGAATTGGCTCGTGCTATGACATCATCATTAGTTGTGATGTCAAAGTATTTATTTTTCATATGCTGTGACATCACTACACTTATTATTTCTGCTTTGTGGCCTCTCTTCGTACATTATCCCCGTATTGGGATGCACTCGTTCCATTATTGATTGCATTATACATTCCCTGTACTTCCTCTAGATGCTATGATATCACAAGGACCACGTTTTCTCTATTCTGCCCCTCATGCCTAACTGAAGAGGTCAGCATCACCCTCTAGCTGGGTCTTAGATTGCATTTTTCTATACCCATAGGAGATGCATATGGAGTCAACCTGATCTAGGACCCCTTTACCATAGGAGCAGCATGGGCTGCTTGTTTAGTGACATTTCTGATGACGACTTACTTAGTATATTCATACAATTTTTGAGTTTTATTTTCTATATTACATAACCACATTGCAAATATTTCGCACCTTCACTACAAAATCCCACATTTCTGGACGTCTGACCACCCTCAAAATGCCAGCCTACTGTGTCACGCTCTGACATCATCTCCTACAGAAGCGGGATGAGCCATTACCATTAGAAGTCTTCTAATAAATCATTGTGCTTCCAAGCCTTCATGTCCAGGTCCCATCCTAACCGGCCACTTATGTCTTTTCAAAATCTTCAGTTTTTTTTCCCACCCTCCTCCAAGACCACCCTGTAAGTCGTAGGGACATCACACACAGTCTGTGTTTGTGAGTGCACATTAAGCACAGGTTCTTTTGCAAGCATGCCCCAGCCAGCTAGATCTCAGCCCTCCAGGGCTCCCATTTTCTTTTGAAATACTCCTTCAAAATGAAGGTGGTGGAAAGCTTTAGATGAAAGGCCTACTGTATGCTTCTTGGCTGTGCGTTTATGGCCCATTGTCTACCTGGGTGATAGTTTGGTGTTTTACGCTTAATCCACTTAAATGTTATTGGATTTTGCATTTGAGTTACAGTCGGCGATCTGGTGATTGCTGCTCCCTGTGGAGGAGTTCACCTTTATAAAGGGTGACTTCATTTGAAATCACAATGTGGTCAATAGCTTGTCAGGTGGCGACATAGCCAGGGGTGATGCAGACCTCCCTGGGGGCATATCACCTTATCTGAGAATGAATATGCCCCTTGTTACACGTGAGGTTGTAGAGGTTGGGGTAATTTAAACGTTCTTAATTGGAGCGATTAAATAGATAAGGGGCTAAAATTCTGTCTGCAGGTTTTATCTATGTCTTGCTGTATAATGGAGGTGACGTAGCTGATTGCAGACTGCGGTATAGGATCATATAGGGGGCACAGTGCAGACATCAACAGAGCAGCAGACAGATTTCAGCCACTCAACAGACCGATATCTATTTTGGACATCTGTTCTGCACTCACCATAGACATAAGATTCATGTCTTGCAGACCATACCACAAGATCTGCCGATAGGGATACTTGGTATACAACAATTTTATTGCTTAAAATAAGTTGTGCCGGAGGTTGTTTTCAGCCGCTTATCTCAGCTCCAACACAGGGACAGTTTTGCAGCAAATTGGGTAAGAGGCAAAGTATTTTTTTTATTTAATTTTCAGACTATATAAATACTGCTATATAATGCCAAGACAATGCTGCCATATTTAGCTCAGATAAGGCTACTTTCACACTTGCGTTATTCTTTTCCGGCATAGAGTTCCGTCAAAAGGGCTCTATGCCGGAAAAGAACTGATCAGGCATATCCCCATGCAATCTGAATGGATAGAAATCCGTTCAGTTTGCATCAGTATGCCTTCCGTTCAGTCACTGTCAGGCGTTTTGGCCGGACATAATACCGCACCATGCTGCGGTATTATGTCCGTCCAAAATGCCTGATCAGTCGCCGGAATCCGGCATTAATTTACATTGACTTGTATTAGTGCCGGATCCGGCATTGCCTGATCAGTCGCCGGAATCCGGCATTAATTTACATTGACTTGTATTAGTGCCGGATCCGTCCTTCCGTTTTGCGCATGTGGGAAAACTGTGAAAAAGACTGCAGGACGGATCTGTCCATCCGCATGACAAGCGGAGGGACGGATCCGTTCTTGCAATGCATTTGTAGACGGATCCGCATCCGGATCCGTTTACAGATGCTGTCAGTTGTGACACTAAATGGCGGATCCGGCTGGCAGCTCCGACGACGGAACTGCCTGCCGGATCACACGAACGCAAGTGTGAAAGTACCCTAATACCACCATATAGCATCCAAATAATAAGCAGCTGCCATATTTCGCTCAGATAATACCACCATATAGTATTCAAATAATATGCAGCATCCAATTAATAGTCCCTTAGAGATGTTCGCCACGTTTGGGAGATTTTTGAACACCCCTTCCCCCCAGGCATACCTGCAAAGAGAAGCATACTTTCCTGCTGGGCCCTGGCTCTTTTGCTCCCAGCCTTGGCTGCCTCGCTCGTGTCCCTCACTGTCACCATCCACTTTGATGACACTGCAGGAAAATCACTGGCTGCAGCGGTGACTTTCCCGGCTTGTATCACATGACCAATTAAAATGTCGCAAGGAAGGCAGGTCGCCGCTGCTGCCAGCAACTGGCTGCAGCAGCATCAGGGCGGTGTTGAAAGAGGTAGACCTGAGTGAGGCAGTTGAGGTTGGAAAGCAAAGGACCCAGCAGGTCTGCATTAGGGGGTTGGGGTGGTGGCCAACCCCTTCAAAGAGCCCGCATGATACTACCGCATAGAGCCAATATAATACTGCAATTCAGTTCCCAAATAATACCACCCATAGACGGTTAAATAATCCTTTGCACCTAAGGTGTCCAGTTTTGGAGGCCTCCTAGAAGACAGACACCCAGGGCTATTGCACAGCGTATCACCTCCAAATATTGGATCTGTTCCCCGTATAGAAATAATATGCCTGTACAGCTGACAGTTATCTACACCTTTTACACCTTTTACAGAATTCCGTTGAATTTGTTGAGCTGTAGTCAATTACGGCATTTTGCTCTATGGATAGACAAGAGTCAGTGTGTGTTCCAGGTATTCATTTATTGTAATAATCAGGTTAAAAAGTGTCATACATTTATAAACAGGTGAAAGGAGCACACAAAACAGGTGAAAGGAGCAAACTGTGAAATCAGTTGTGCTTCCTCATTATCACAGTAGAGGGCGATCAAGTACCTCAAACTCATACAGGATTCCTGGTATGAGTTGTATTTTTAGCCAATTTCTTTGTGAAGTTTTTTTTTTCTGTTAAGCCATTTAATTCCAATAAAATTATGCATAATGCTTGAAGTGGGCACTATAAAGCTACAGACCCTTAGCAAATGGCTGGGGGTGAGTGGCTTTATTAGGAGCTTGCTGCAACTATATCGAGAACTCAGGGTGAACTTCCTTGTCTTCCAATTACCTCCTACACACACAAATTTGCTTTGGCGTTTTTTTTTCTCCACTCAAAAAAGCTATGCAAGCCACTTGTGTCTTTTTCCATATTGCATGCCGTTTTATGGTGTATTTTTAGCTGCACTTTTTCTCTCCACTCCCTAGGACAGTGATGGCTAACCTCCGGCACTCCAGCTGCAGTGAAACTACGACTCCCAGCATGCTCCATTCATTTCTATGGAGTTCTAAAAACAGGCAAGCAAGAGTGCATGATGGGAGTTGTAGTTTTACCACAGATGGAGTGCCGGAGGTTAGCCATCATGGCCCTAGGAGAAAAACAGCAAATCGTCAACACACTACATAAAAAATGTACTCAAACAGTGCCACCTAATTATAAAAAATGACAGTAATGAAAAATTGCTTGTGTGTCCTGCATTTCATATTTCCAATAGATTTTAGCTAACATCTGGAGATGGAGTTTTTACTGCACAAAAAAAAAAAAAAACATCCTAAATGCAACTAAAACTTCAAAAGTGCACGAAAATCCCATAAAAAACTTATGTGTGAAGCCACCCTTAAAGTATTCTTTCTGGCATGGGGACCAGGCTACCTATAAAATGGGGACTATTATAACTGAAGCTGAAGTGAGACAAACCCTTTAAACAGAACCTATCAATACAAAATGCAGTGCAATGTTATAGAGCAGAAGGAGCTGAGTAGATTGATATATAGTTTTATGAGAAAAGATTCAGTAAAACTTGTAATTTATACATTTAAATCACTGCTATTTCTGACTTCAGCTGTACACAGGGGAGGTGTTATCAGTGATAGATAGCATTCTCTGTGTTAGCATGTATACAGAGATAGCTGTCAGTTACTGATAGCTGTACACGGAGAGATGTTTTCAGTGATTGATGGCATTCTCTGTGTTAGCATGTATACAGAGATAGCTGTCAGTTACTGATAGCTGTACACGGAGAGATGTTTTCAGTGATTGATGGCATTCTCTGTGTTAGCATGTATACAGAGATAGCTGTCAGTTACTGATAGCTGTACACGGAGAGATGTTTTCAGTGATTGATAGCATTCTCTGTGTAAGCATGTATACAGAGATAGCTGTCAGTTACTGATAGCTGTACACAGAGAGGTGTTATCAGTCATTGTTGGCATTCTCTGTGTAAGCATGTATACAGAGATAGCTGTCAGTTACTGATAGCTGTACACGGAGAGGTGTTATCAGTGATTGATAGCATTCTCTGTGTAAGTGTGTATACAGAGATAGCTTCAGTCACTGATAGCTGTATACGGGGAGGTATTATCAGTGATTGATAGCATTCTTTGTGTAAGTGTGTATACAGAGATAACTTTCATTCACTGATAGTTATACATTGGGGAGGTGTTATCAGTGATTGATATTCTCTGTGTAAGTGTGTATACAAATATAGCTGTAAGTCACTGATAGCTTACATGGGGAGGTGTAATCAGTAATTGATAGCATTCTCTGTGTAAGTGTGTATACAGAGATAGCTGTCAGTCACTATTAGTTGCACACAGGGAGGTGTTATCAGTGATTGATAGCATTCTCTGTGTAAGTGTGTATACATATATAGCGGTCAGTCACTGGTAGCTGTATATGGGGAGGTGTGATCAGTGATTGATAGCATTCTCTGTGTAAGTGTGTATACATAAATAGCGGTCAGTCACTGATAGCTGTACATTGGGGAGGTGTAATCAGTGATTGATAGCATTCTCTGTGTAAGTGTGTATACAGATATAGCTCTCAGTCCCTGGTAGCTGTACATGGGGAGGTGTGATCAGTGATTGATAGCATTCTCTGTGTAAGTGTGTATACAGATATAGCTGCCAGTCACTGATAGTTGTACATGGGGAGGAGTTATCAGTGATTGATAGCATTCTCTGTGTAAGTGTGTATACAAACATAGCTCTCAGTCACTGGTAGCTGTAAATGGGGAGGTGTGATCAGTGATTGATAGCATTCTCTGTGTAAGTGTGTGTACAAAGATAGCGGTCAGTCAGTGATAGCTGTACATTGGGGAGGTGTAATCAGTGATTGATAGAATTCTCTGTGTAAGTGTGGCGCTGCTACTGCGGGTACTTTTGTCTTCTCAGTCGGCTGATGGGCAGGGGTCCAGGGTGTGGGACTCCCACCGGTCAGATACTGATGAACTAAACTCCTTTAAAGGGGCAGCATGGTGGCTTAGTGGTTAGCACTGGTGCCTTGGGGTGCTGGGTTCAAATCTGACCAAAGACAACATCATGAGTGGGTTTCCTTCAGGTACTCCGGTTTCCTTCCACACTCCTAAAGCCTGCATTACACTGCCCGATTTCTCAATTGTTTACATAAATCACTGATCATCTGGCAGTGTGATACTGCGGCCGCTGATTGCCCCCTAACACCATTCATATAGGATAGCAGCATTTTTACATGACAGACAAGGAATTTTGGGGCCACCACAAGCACTAGCGCCTAGGTGCAACTGAAACCTCTGCACCTGTTATAGTACGGCCACACAATCAGGTCTCCTGATGCAGTTCTGGAAGCCAAAATCTGGAGGAGAGCATAAAAAAGAGAGAAAGTATAAAGGACAGAGACGACTTCTCATTTTTTAATTTACTTCTGGTTTGGCTTCCAAAACTGCATCAAGAAACCTGACCGTGTGGCCTTACCTTTATAGTTACATCCTTGAAGGTTTTGGGTACAGTAAGCGTGCCTGGATATTACAGCATAGGCAAGGAGGTGACTACTTACAAATTTGCACGTGATTTTATTCCCAACCATCTCAGACTTTTTGCTGTTTACCGGGTACATATTTAACTGGAAATAGAATCCCATCCAAAAAAGTCAGAATTTTAATATCATTTGGAAGAAAGCCCGTACAGATAACAGCTGGCTCCCGTTGGCTCGGCTACGTATGACCTAACGGCCTTTCCTGAGACAGGGAATTGATTTCCCTGTGCCATTACCACAAAACAAGACTGTAGAAAATATAAACTAGCAGTCTCGGGCCACAGGTTACACATAGTGGAATGTGGCGTCTAATATGTCACTGCCTATTTACCGTGGTCATGCTAAGAAATACACACAACAGACAAACAAGGCCGTCAACATGGGTCCATTCGCTTGTAGTACAGTAGGGTGGCATGACCCATGGGTTGGTGCCCACCTCCATAGTTTGCTATGTTTAAAGGGGTTGTCTCACTTCGGTAAATGGCATGTAGAGAAAGTGAATACAAGGCATTTACTAATGTATTGTGATTGTCCATATTCCCTCCTTTACTGGCTGGATTCGTTTTTCCATCACATTATACACTGCTCCTTTCCAGAGTTTACGACCACCCTACTATCCATCAGCAGTGGTCGTGCTTGCACACTATAGGAAAAAGCGCCGACCTCTCTCTCCCAGCATCCACGAATGGGTCTGTTTTTTACCTATTCAGGTTAATGGGCTGAGCTGCAATACCAGATACAGTCTGTGGAGAGGAGTGGCGCTGTTTGTGGTCCAAAAGCAGAAGGAGAAGGATATGGGTGTTGCTATAGTGCTATGCTGACAGGAATGGTTAGATGACAATTCCCCATCTATCATCTACATATAAAAATAATAATCCTTATCCATATAGCGCCATCATATTCCGCAGCGCTTTACAATTCAGAAGGTTCATGTACAAAACAAGAGACATCACAAAATGACAGGCTAATACAACTGAAACACTAGATGCTCGCAAGAGCTTACAATCTATGATCTATAATCACCAACCTCCATCTTTGATAAGAAACAAAAACTCATACCCTACATATGATGCTACGTTAAAGATAGATACATACTTATCTGTCCATGAATAAAAGGACAAGGCTGCAGTGAAGACTGACACAGGCAACACAGTGGAAAACAGGCATCAAGACTTACGTCTCCACAACAATGCCGGTTGATATGTCAGTCAGGGTCTGTGGAAAGTTGGGTGACAACCTCTATGGGCACAGTAATGACTGCTGCAGGTTCTGTTACACTCTCGACACGGCATCTTTGCCTGACTGACAGGGGTCGTACACTGTGTCCGAAAAGGGCAGCGCCACATTGACTCCTGTTGGCTTCGCCATGGTAGGGCAATTACAGTCATTGGGGGAGATCACTGCCTTTTATTTTCGGAGCTGGTTTGGAAAATGAAAGGTGGAATCTGATTGGTTTACAACAGTTTTTAGGTATCTTCTCCGTTAAGGGTCCATTCACACGACCGTATCCGTTTTGCGGATTGTGGATCTGTAAAATACACATGCGGTCCGTGTGAATCCTGAACTTTTCACGGGACCCATTGTCACAATGCCTATTGTTGCCCTCAAAACAGACAAGAATAGGACATGTTCTATCTTTTTTTGCGGATGCGGACAACACTGTTCGCATTTTTTGCGGTCCCAATGAAATGAATGGGTCAGCATCCAATCAGCAAAAAATACGGGCCTAGTGTATAAGCGCGCAGCAGCCGGGAGAAAGCTGATTGACACAGCGCTAGCACCGCTGCCGCTTCTTTCAAGCCATCGGCGGCGGCCCAGAGGTCAGCTGGACACCCACGGCCTATCCGAGTGCTGTGCCATCAATTTCTATCCTAAGACAACCCCAATAAGTAAAGGCAGATCTGGCACAGAAGCCGTGCCCTTTGCTAAGTGGTAGACTTTGGACCTGAGCAAAGATGGTTCAGATATGAAGTAAATGACATAAATTATGATTAAATATTAATATTTGCACACACGGTTAAACAGACACTGTCCTGGAGATTTATGGCGCTCGACTGGTTACATGGCTTCTGTGTATTCAATGTCTACCGCTGTTAGGCTGGCCGAATACATGAGGCAACTGTCTGAGCGCTGAGACCACCACCGATCCTTAGAACGAGGGGAGAGAAGCGCGAGCAATGCTCTCTCTCCTCGCTGCCGAGTGCAAATCAAGACGGGTCCATATTAAAGCCCATCTTATCCAGAGAGGAGAGCGTGCACTCCATGTGTGCGCTTCTCTCCCCTCGTTCTAGAGACTTTGGATGTGTCTCTATTACATATCAAAAGTTTTGCGAAAAGTCGTCGCTTGGAATAGCCCCCTCAATATGCGTTTGAAACGGGGTCTGGGTCTGAGTTGGCAAGGATTATCCCATGATTAACATAAAAAATGAAAATCATACACCATATAGGACATGACAACCTCTTTCGAACAAAGCTACTATAGACCCAGCCCTGTACCTCACATGGACCCAGAGATCTCCCCATTCATTGCTCTGCTAGATTTATATCAAGCTGGCAGCTCGGGGGGCATGGCCTTTCTGCTGCAGTTGATGGCAATTGAAAGATGGAACTGAACATGTGCGTCCACCTCAGTCAGGTGGACAGAGAAATTCGAAAAAAGAACAAACAGCAGGAGGTGCTCCACCATCATTAAATTGCTCAGTGGCTGCACTAAATTTTAAAGAATGAATTCAGTAGTGACTCCTTAATATGCAGCATTTACTGGAATTGCTTCACAGAGTGATCTGATAAGGGGATATTCACACTCAGCGCTATTTATCTGAAAGGGGTTGTTCTGGAGGGAAGCACGTGGATTCCTGTAAGATGCATTCAGATTTTTCCATCAATTCTGCCGCATGTGAATTCACTCCTATAAAGCAGGGCAGCTGGATAATTATAACTCTCCTCTGGAGCATAGCCAGTTCCAGTTCTTTTCAGAACCCAAAAAATAAGGATTCATTAATGAAATAAAACATTTTACACTGGAAACCTTCTAAGTCTGGACCCACTTTGTAAGTGGCTGTGGTTTTGGTGGACCAGACCTGCTCGCCTTGTGTGATAACCCTCAGTCTCTCCTGACCAGGAGGCATTACTCAGGGATCTGTACACTGCACCGACTACACGGAGCATCCTTTATTTCCTCAGATGCCTGGTCCTTGCAATTATCCTGCTCGGTGGACAGCAATCTCAACCCCCTTGACATGCAGGACCTACAGCACAAACATGCCCATCACTCCACTCAATGCCCAGCCATGTCTATCTGCACCCCTAATGGCAGAGTCCCCCCAATCTTCCATCGAAGCAGAGAATGGCAATTTACAGCACAGCAGCATTCTCCATCTCTCAGCAGCGCAGTCATCTCTATGTATCTACTAGCTTCATCTCCCCATAATTTGGTGACACAAAATCTATAGTTTAACCCTCCAGCATCCCATAGATCAGAGACTAGCAATATAGAGCTGCGTCCTTAATTTCCCAATAAATCAGACTAGCTATATGTACCTGCACCCCTAATCCCCCCATAGGTCAGTGACAGAGGATGTATAGCTGCACCCCTAATCCCCCCATAGCTGAGTGACAGGGGATGTAAAGCTGCTTCCCTAATCCCCCCATAGGTCAGTGACAGAGGATGCATAGCTGCACCCCTAATCTCCCCATAGGTCAGTGACAGAGGATGTATAGCTGCACCCTAATCCCCCCATAGCTGAGTGACAGAGGATGCATAGCTGCACCACTAATCTCCCCATAGCTCAGTGGCAGAGGATGCATAGCTGCACCCCTAATCCCTCCATAGCTGAGTGACAGGGGATGTATAGCTGCTTCCCTAATCCCCCCATAGCTCAGTGGCAGAGGATGCATAGCTGCACCCCTAATGCCACCATAGCTCAGTGGTAGAGGATGCATAGCTGCTCTCCTATTCCCCCCATAGCTGACTGACAGGGGATCATAGCTGCACCCCTAATCCCCCCATAGCTCAGTGACAGGGGATGCATAGCTGCTCTCCTAATCCCCCCCATAGCTCAGTGGCAGAGGATGCATATCTGCATCCCTAATCCCCCTATATCTCAGTGACAGAGGATGCATAGCTGCACCCTAATCCCCCACAGCTCAGTGACAGGGGATGCATAGCTGCACCCTAACCCCCCCACAGCTCAGTGACAGGGGATGCATAGCTGCACCCTAATCCCCCCACAGCTCAGTGACAGGGGATGCATAGCTGCACCCTAATCCCTCCACAGCTCAGTGGCAGAGGATGCATAGCTGCACCCTAATCCCCCCACAGCTCAGTGACAGGGGATGCATAGCTGCACCCTAATCCCCCCATAGCTCAGAGACAGGGGATGCATAGCTGCACCTCTAATCCCCCACAGCTCAGTGACAGGGGGTGCATAGCTGCACCCTAATCCCCCCACAGCTCAGTGGCAGGGGATGCACAGCTGCACCCTAATCCCCCCATAGCTCAGTGGCAGAAGATGCATAGCTGCACCCTAATCCCCCCACAGCTCAGTGAGAGGGGATGCATAGCTGCACCCTATTCTCCCCATAGCTCAGTGACAGGGGATGCATAGCTGCACCCTAATCCCCCCACAGCTCAGTGGCAGAGGATGCATAGCTGCACCCTAATCCCCCCACAGCTCAGTGGCAGAGGATGCATAGCTGCACCCTAATCCCCCCACAGCTCAGTGACAGGGGATGCATAGCTGCACCCTAATCCCCCCACAGCTCAGTGACAGGGGATGCATAGCTGCACCCTAATCCCCGCACAGCTCACTGACAGGGGATGCATAGCTGCACCCTAATCCCCGCACAGCTCAGTGACAGGGGATGCATAGCTGCACCCTAATCCCCCACAGCTCAGTGGCAGAGGATGCATAGCTGCACCCTAATCCCCCCACAGCTCAGTGACAGGGGATGCATAGCTGCACCCTAATCCCCCCACAGCTCAGTGACAGGGGATGCATAGCTGCACCCTAATCCCCGCACAGCTCAGTGACAGGGGATGCATAGCTGCACCCTAATCCCCCCACAGCTCAGTGACAGGGGATGCATAGCTGCACCCTAATCCCCGCACAGCTCACTGACAGGGGATGCATAGCTGCACCCTAATCCCCGCACAGCTCAGTGACAGGGGATGCATAGCTGCACCCTAATCCCCCCCCATAGCTCAGTGGCAGAGGATGCATAGCTGCACCCTAATCCCCCCACAGCTCAGTGACAGGGGATGCATAGCTGCACCCTAATCCCCGCACAGCTCAGTGGCAGAGGATGCATAGCTGCACCCTAATCCCCCCACTGCTCAGTGACAGGGGATGCATAGCTGCACCCTAATCCCCCCACAGCTCAGTGACAGGGGATGCATAGCTGCACCCTAATCCCCCACAGCTCAGTGACAGGGGATGCATAGCTGCACCCTAATCCCCCACAGCTCAGTGACAGGGGATGCATAGCTGCACCCTAATCCCCCACAGCTCAGTGACAGGGGATGCATAGCTGCACCCTAATCCCCCACAGCTCAGTGACAGGGGATGCATAGCTGCACCCTAATCCGCGCACAGCTCAGTGACAGGGGATGCATAGCTGCACCCTAATCCCCCCACAGCTCAGTGACAGGGGATGCATAGCTGCACCCTAATCCCCCCACAGCTCAGTGATGGGATGCATAGCTGCACCCTAATCCCCCCACAGCTCAGTGATGGGATGCATAGCTGCACCCTAATCCCCCCACAGCTCAGTGACAGGGGATGCATAGCTGCACCCTAATCCCCCCACAGCTCAGTGACAGGCAGGCAGGCAGTGTTGGCTCCGAGAACCAGCCCACTACTTGGCTGTTTGTGGTTGTGTTGCTTAGTACAGGGAGAGGGGGCGGTGCAAGGGAGGTTGGCAATGCTATAATCTCTTGCTCCAGATTATTTCACTCTCCCGACAGCAGAGAGCTGTGAGCAGCTGACATCCCCCAGGAGTTACTCGTTCACACTGCTGCTGCTTCCTCGCCCTGGGATTTAAAAACCATTTTCCATCCAGGTGGAGCTCCACGGATCTGCTGCCTTCATTGACCACTGTGCAGAAGACCTGACAAGATCCCAGTCTTTGGAAAACTTGGGCTTCTTTTTGCTTCTTTCCTCTGAGACAGTCACAGTGCTCGCTGCCTTTTGTGCATTTAATGATTGGGAAGGGAGGGAGTCCATAGGAGCTCCATGCAGACAGGTGATGGGCGTCTCAGTGGAGATCTAGAGCTGCCTCCTTGGTCTGATCAGTGCACAACATGCAGACCATGAGCCTCATTGCCTGGTAAAGATCAACCCATCTGCAAAAAAAAAAAAGGAAAGGGAGAAAAAGCAGGTTGGTCCTGGAGAACCCACCCAACCCCTCAAAACGTCCAGCAGATCTACCACATTTGGTGGGGTGTTGATCCCCCTCTAAGGGATGGTACTGACTCCCCCAGACACAGGAGCAGTTCTGCAGCTCCTACATCAAGACATTGCATTGTCATTCAGTAATAAGTGCAGCAGAACGCAATGAGGAGCTGGGCTTGGATTTTGCTTCTAGGCGTCTGCTACCTGTCTTCTTCATTCTGCGAGGTAGGTCTTGGCTTGGTCTTCATGTTCTCTATATGTTCTGTGTGCAGAGAGCCTTTCATGTATAGCATTGTGTGCAGAGCCTACATTTGCCTCCCATACAACCAGCAGCCTCTCCACACTTGCACTAAGGGCAGGGCTGGGAAGACCTACAATCCATTGCCTCAGATCATGAGGAGCTCCTTACCATGACCATGCTGCAAGTCACCTGCACTTGAGCAAGTTGCAGACTTAAACCAACCAACCATATGGAAGTCTAGTAAAGTCTAGCCAAGGACCCATCAGAGGGTGGACTCCCTTAATGGTTGCATTAAAATACATTGAATGTTGAAGGTGCCCAGTGTCACCATGGGCGCATGACTGTACAGTTAGACTTTGGGCAAAGATTCTCCACCCTTTTTAGACTAGCTGCTGAAAATATATAAATTATAATTTTTTTTCCCTCTTACTAGTCTTGCGTCACCAGTCATGGTCCTAGATGATCATTGATGACCCAATTTCAGAATTTTTGTCTGGATGGGCACCTTTAAGACACTACTTGACAGTTCTGCTTCCCAGGAGGTTCTGCAGTAGATGCAGATGCTCCGCTCCTACAGTAAATGACAGCTGCCTCCTGAGAGGTTCTGGAGCAAGCTCCTCTGTATTGGCCTCCCCATGGAGGCTGTAATAATGAAACCGCAAAAAGTCCAATATTCCTATATAATACGCCTCATTGACTAGTGCAGTGAACCACATTCTGAGTCCATGCCTAGACAAGATCAGGGCATGTTCGAGCACATTGGACATCTAAATGCTATTTTACTCCATTCCTTCCCATACGCTACTATGTCGGAGGCCCTAACACATGTGCTCTCAATGTTAAGCGTCCTGCTGAGCACAACTGTCTGGGGTATACTGCCTCCTACTAGAAAAAGTTACTAAGCTATAATTAATGGGGATTTGTGGGATCCTAGTGGAAAAGAAAATGAAGCTAAATGTAAACTCCTCGCTGTTTTAGTGTGTAGAGGAAGGGGGGATCCTGGATTATAATTTATTTTTTATTTTTGCCATGCGTTGGCGTAAAAAAGCCCATTGGTCAAGATCAAGTTCAAAGATGATACATTTGTGTTTATTATTTATTATTATTAATAATAATATTATTCAGTTTAAAAAAGTTACATTTGTATCAAGAAGCTTTTGCGTGTTTTCTGAGCAGTTTTGGATAGATTTCTATAGCATGATGGGTGTCCTCCAGCACAGACGGAGCTGATAATGAATGGTCGTCCCTTACACAATGAAACATGTCTGAGAACTGGGGCATAGCTGGTAAAGTTTCAAGGCTCTGTTGTACACAATGTCATGTATATCCCTGGCTTCGTAAAGGGTGGGGGAAGTCCAATCTGGGTGCTTTGTGGTGCCATTAGGTGTAAAGGCAGGGATTTATGACTTGATTTTTATTTTTGTCCACTTTCCTTGTAAATGGAAGCAGTTACGGTACCTGCCTGTGGGTTTTTCTCAAAGAGTTTTGTTTGTCGTACCCCCCCTACATGTGGTGATCTTCAAAGCCCCTGGTTTGTCTCTTTCATAGAATGCTCCTCCAGGTTGAGCGAAGTAAACCATGCAACCACTTCAGAACTCTGCGGTTAGGGAAGAGAAGGGCGTGCATGCAAAAGACTGGCTAACCATATAAAGGAATCATTAGAACGTGTCCTCAAGGATTAAAAAATGCTAATGTTGATGCTCTTGGCCAAAGGGCTTGCAATCCTGTCAATCTGTTTTATAGGAGTCTCGGATCTGTATTGTTAATGGTGTTTGACTAGGCCTTGGACTGGAGATTTTTTTTTTTTCTTGCTTGCCCTTTAGCTATAGCGTAGGACACAATAAGCTGATTTTCCATCTCTTGCCTTTATGTCTTGGTTTCCAGACTGCTGACATGCTTCCTTAGAGAAAACACAGACTCCTTTTTTTTTTTGCAAGCCTAGTTTGCTTCTGTTATACAACTGGCTGAATGATTCCAAGTTCTCCGGTCTCCTGCTTATAAAATGGGCAGGGAAAATGACGTTCAGTGACAACTTTTAAGAATGTAAAGTGGGTGCAAAGGTAACTCAGGTCACCGATAAGGAGTAAGACGCAAGCGTGTCGTTGGTTTTGCCTTGTAAATGTGGAAGGAGATGTGCAGTACTTTTTCCTGCTTGGCATGGTAAAGGATTAGTTAGGCCTGCACCAGGTACCTAAAATTGGGGCAAACCCCTCTTGGGCTGGGGTACCCCTAGGTTTTTTGTAGCGCTTTTAGTTAATTTTAACTCTCTAGATCTACAGCTGCAGTCCAAAGTGGTAAACTGACTTGGATGCAATCTTGCAGCTGTCACTCCATAGTAAAAATCTATCAAAAGTGCTACAAAAAGTCTAGGTGTAGACCCAGCCTTAGGTACTTTTTTTCTCTCTGTGCTGGAGGTTATCTTTTTTTTTTTTTTTTTTTTTTTTTTTGCATTCTATCCTGAGGCATGTGAGCTGTATATTATATAGTGGGAGTGGATTATCATTGGGAAGTGTCTATGAGTTTGTATTTTTTAAATGATGTTTCTTCCCTGGCTGCATTAAGGAAGCAGAGATCCCTCCGGAGCTGATCGAGAGACTGGCTCACAGTGAAATCAACAGCATCAGTGACCTACAGCGCCTCCTGGAGATTGATTCCGTAGGTAAATTCAGTTTCTTTTTTACCTTCTTTTGTTCACTTCTGATTTCTATGGATGTTTTTTTTTTTTATCCTATGTTCTCATGCATCACTTTCCTTTTGAGGGGGGGGGGGGGGGCACAGGACACAAATGGTTAAACGAGAAGACGAAAGGTCAGATTCCAGGCCAATAAATGGCAGCTGAGCTATTGATAAACTAACAGGGCTTATAATGAGTGGGTGTGACTGGACTCTCTTGGAAAGGGGGGGGGAATGGAGGCCTAGGCATTGGGAGATAGTAGTATGAAAGGTGACCTGTGTTCACGTTCATTGCCTAGTCCCAGAAGAAAAGACGTTGGTGGAATAGGTTGTGGTGATAAAGATTTCAGAGGTAGCTTTTGTTACTGCGTATTTACAGCCCATCTGTTGCTGTCGAAAAGGAAATGTAACGTGGATGTTACGGTACGACGTGGTGGAGGGGCACATGGGGCAAAATGTGATATAGGCCATTCTAATTGAGAAAACCCTTTGGATAACTAGAGAGAGGTGTCTTCAAAAGAACATACGACTAGTCCAGTTGCTCGGACATATTACTTCTATGGATGAATTTGAACCTTCACGGACCCGATTAGGCAAAATTGCTGCCCGTAAATTGCTGTCGTATTTGTGAATGGATGACACTGCTTTCTGGGACGATTGTCAGCAGCGTTGGCATTTTACTACTGTTGTTTGAAAGGGGGATGTTACCTACTTGCAAATTAGATCCTCTTTTTATTAAATGAGTAGATCCCAGTTTTCAGGTCAAGTTCACACAGTCCATTTTGCATGAGTCGGTCCTAAAGAGAAGTGGAAGGGAGGGGAGAACTTATTTCACTTTTTGGATCCAGATCTGACCATAATTTGTAAAAAGCACCAAAATCGGCCGGACCGGAAGATGTCTACTGCAGCATGTTTTTGGTACGCAGCCTTGTGTAGCATTATGGAAAATGGGAAGTGTACTTTAGATTTGTAGAAATAGGTGAAACTTTCAAATCGTCCGCTCACTGGTGTGTTTTGGGCATTCAAGTCTTTATAAAGGATGGAGGAAAAATGGTTCTCCTTGCTTTAATCGACAAGGAGTAACAATCCCGAAACAGTGGTCTTCAGATGCGTGTCTGGTTAAAATAGCAAGTGGGCCGGGCAGTGACTTGTAGGGAAGCTACCTATAGGTGGCAGTAGAGAGACAGTTTTCTTCCTTCTAGAGGAGAGATCATTTGCATATTTATCAATGAGCTGCACCTTACACCAGAAAAATTGGTGTATGAAAATAAACCATAGGCCTAGACTCCATAGCCGATACTTACAATGCTGGCAGTGAGGCTGATCCTTCTCGAATCCCACCTGCCCGTGACACTATTGAGGATTGTGCCTTTTAGATTATAGGACCACTTTTACTCAATTTCGAACTCATTATGTTTTATAGTGGAGCATAGTTATGAAGCTGGAGAATCTTGTGGAGCCTATGTTTGGTTAATTTAAGTCAAAATTGTTATTTAATTTTTTTCATTCATACTTTGGCGTGTGCTCATGCATTTCAGCCCATGCTGGATGATTATCTATTACACGTTTTTATTTTATTTTGGTGCATGCTGATAGAATATTATATTGAACTAGGGGAATACATAAGGCCTTCTGCTGTCTGACAAGTGTTGAAACCACCATTGATGCGTGCATCAAGAAGAAGATGGAAGGCTGTGCCAAAAGTCAGAATGGGTAGCCTTCATGGTTGAACTTTACATCCACTTTCCAACTTGAGACACCACCACCCTTCAAAATCTTCAAATGTCTTGGTGCTGTGACCCCTTTGGCTTGTCCCGTCCCACTTTCCTATAGACTGGGTTTGGGGCCAATCTGAGTTGAGGGCTTCCAGTCTACACTGCCCCCATAGTTTCCATGGTAGACCTTGTCATGCTTTACTGGGCTCGAATGCTTTTTAGTATTGTGTTGCAAAATTGTGTTTTTTTTTTTTTTCCACAATATAACTCGTAATTATAAACTCCCACTGCTTTTGTAACATAATTACCAAATATCCCTTATAAAGCCTTAGGGAAGAATTGCAATAATTATTCCAATTATCCGGGATTATGTGGCACCAGATATTTTTGTAGCCTTCTACCTGTTGACAGGAATGTTTTTCTTTTCTTTTTCTTTTTTCTACCTTTTTGTAAAGCTATAAGCCAGAGAGGAAGATTATGCCTGGTGCTGAAAAGATAGTTGACAATGGCAGAGTTATGATGGTGTCTCTAATGAATAGGGAAGAGCCTTTGATAACGTTGGGGTGGTAGCTTCTGTTGAGTGCATGCCTTTAGCAATTTAGGCTGCCTTGCTTTTGAAGTCGTGTTGGGACCTCCTCACTTTGGCCGTAGTCATAAATAATAAAAAGCAATTATTTGTAGGGTATTAAACAAATCAGTGGTAGAGGATCAGAGAGCCTGTCGTAACAAGACTGCACGGCTAATTTCTTCTGGATCCAAACAATTGTCTAGCAGGGTTGTAGGACACAGAGAGCTCCTCGCCTCATTCACACATCCTTTTTACCGAGGGCATAATTGCAGGTCTATTTATATAGGCCAGGTTTTCTGCTTCACAACCTCCCTTTTGCAGCTGAGCTTTGAGCAGGTAATGAAGCACTGCGGTCCCAGACAGCTGATTGTGCATGTTTTAATAAAGATAAAAGAAGCTTTTATCTTGAAAGGGGTAAAATACTGCTGAACTTCCAATTATACACCGCAACATTTCTCTGTCCATATGGTGAAAGCGTGCACGGCTATGTGACACCAGCAGGGTGGATGGATGGGTGGAAAAATGGCTGTTCCCTAGGCCTCATGCATTCATATTCTATAGGGTCTCAATTTGTCGGAAAGGGGGTTTGATCCATAAAGAGAACACTAGGTGGATGCACCGGTGGTGCATTTTTGTGGCACGCGTGTGGCGGCAGCAAAATCTGCACCTGTTTTAAAGCGGCTTTCCGTGAACTTTATATTGATGACCTGTTCTCTGGATAAGTAGTCAGTATCTGATCGGTGGGGGTCCGACGCCTGCGATCAGTTGTTTGAGACAGCCTAGGACAGTGATGGCTACGTAGGTGAAACTACGACTCCCAACATGATCCTGGAGTTCTGAGACAAGCCAAGCAGGTGTGCATCTTGAGAGTTGCAGTTTTACCACAGCTGGAGAGCCGGAGGTTAGCCATCATAGGCCTAGGCCTTATGACGTCATTTTTATCGTCATATGGCCTTGACGTAGCACGGACCCTATTGAAATGAATGAGACTGAGCTGCAATACCAAGCACAGCCACTATACAATGGACAACGCTGTGCTTGGTGATCGGAGAGAAGGCTGCGGCACTACTACGAGCGTCGGTACCTTTTAAACTAGCTGTTCGTTGGGGGTGTCGGTAAATCTGCAGCTAGTCTGTAGCAACGTCAATGCAAAATCCTAACGTAACACTTATGGATTTTCCGGAGGATTCACTGCAGCTAAATCCGTGACCGAGAAATGCAGCTGGTGTGAATCCACCCTAAGGCCTCTTTCACACGGGCGTCATGTTTGAGCCGGACTTCATCACTGAAGTCTGGTTTCGGGTTGAGTATTCTGGAGAATTGATTATTTTAGGGGAAATAATAGCATTCTTAATAAAGAATGCTGTGTAAAATGAAGTGGAAGGGGTTAAAAATAATAAAAGTTAACTTACCTTAGTCACTTGATCGCGTAGTCGCGATATCTCCTCTTTTCCTGCATCAGCTAAGATCTACAGGACCTGTGATGACGTCACATCACATGGTCCAATCACATGGTCCATCTTACACATCCTATTATTTTCAACCCCTTAATCTTCATTTTACAATGCATTCTTTATTAAGAATGCTATTATTTCCCCTTATAACCATGTTATAAGGGAAAATAATAGAGATCGGGTCCCTTTGCTAAGCAACCATGCGGGAAAATCGCAACGCATCCGCACTTGCTTGCGGATGCTTGCGATTTTCCCGCAGCCCCATTTACTTATATGCGCCTGCGTTGCGTGAAAAACGCACAATATAGAGCATGCTGCGATTTTCACTCAACGCAGAATTGATGCGTGAAAATCACCGCTCATGTGCACAGCCCCATAGAAATGAATGGGTCCAGATTCAGTGCGGGTGCAATGCGTCCTCCTCACGCATTGCACCCGCGCGGAAAACTCGCCCGTGTGAAAGGGGCCTAAGAGTACATCCACACGTGACGGAAAAGTCTGCTGTGGATTTTGAAGTGAACCTGCAGGAAAAAAAACCACCTGAAATATCTACGTTTTTGCAGTGGAAATGGCTCTAGATTTCACTTTCTCCATAGCAGAGGGTGAAATCCGCAGCATCAGTTAACATCAAATACGCACCTCAGGTCAATTTACACAGCAAATTTTTTACGAAATGTGTGCACGAGGCTACCTAAAGTTTTCTGCAGTCTGCTGACACTGTACAATGCTGAGAATTTGAGAAAAGGCTGGTCCCTAATCGAACAGTCCTGTCCTTGTCCGTAATGCTGGGATTGAATTTCATTATATATCATTATATGCACTCTAGAAATGAATATTAAATGGATATTGTATATTTGGGCCACTCAGTGGCGGTATTAGGTGGATTGTGTATGAAGGTATTATCGTGACACTGCATGGAGGTATTATTTAAGTTAAAGTTATTGAAAACCGGGTTAAAAAGGGCAATGCTGGGCCCTGTTGCTCAGGGAACCATTTCTGTAACTAGCCGTGAGCTCATGCTGTGTCTGTATGGGCTAAGAAAAGACTTGAGCGTGTAAACTGGAAACCAAGGCGCATGAATGACTGTGCACTTGGGTTATATATGCTTCTTTATATGCAAAGCCACATTAAACCTCCGTATTCTGCTCCGTCACCTTTACTATCTTCAAGATCTGCTTCATTTATTCATGAAGATGGCACTTGTCTGCAAAATAACCATTTGCAATGCCAAAATTCTAAATGTCCTCATTATTGCAAAAAATACAGACCACCGAGGGGATGGATTACCCGAAGTAATATGAATACTCATTCCCAGACAGCATTGCAGGCCCTTTACTATGAACAACTTCAGATGCCCCATGCATCTATCCAGGGGCGTAGCTAACAGCTCATGGGCCCTGGTGCAAGAGTTCAGCTTGGGCCCCCCTTCCCTCAGTGCTTTGTGTGTCTTCTTATGTGGCACAAAGGTCTGTGGGGCCCCCTCAGGCTCCTGGGCCCGGTAGCGACTGCTACCTCTGCACCCCTTATAGCTACGCCCCTGCATCTATCACAATCTATAGAGCTGCAGGTTTTAGTGTCGCCACCTAGTGGAGACGATTAAAACAGAATGAACTACAAATCTGACATGTGATATTACCAGCTATAAATTACACACCATATATTGTGCTGTTCCTTTTAGATCACAACCATCACAATACCATATACAAAACATAACATGTGCAATAAAAAATATAATTTTTATTATTTTAGTTTTTGCTTCTCCAGGCAGAGATGCCGGTTGCTGTAGGTAATGCTGCCTGGGAAAATGTATGCAAATTAGCGCTCCTAATGCTTTAAAGTGACGGATTTCTTACTTCTGGAGGAGAGCTAATTTGCTTAGAATTGACCTGGGGTAGTTTCAGAAAAAAGATTTCAACACCAAAGACAAATTCTCCTTAAAGCGGTTGTGTCACAAAATATATTCTACGTTTTTCAAACCAGCACCTACATCTGAATACTTTTGTAATTGCATGTAATTAAAATTTTAGTATACTATAGCTAGTGAACCGTTCAATAAAATGTATCTGTATAGCGCCACCTGCTGTTTATGTATGTGTGTGTGTGTGTGTGTGTGTATGTGTATATATATATATATATATATATATATATACTGCCACCAGCCATATGTTCTGTTAGAAGCTGTGGCTGTTAAAGGGAGAGAGGTGTGTCAGAAAGGACACCCCCCCCCCCCCACACACACACACACACACACACACCCCTACCTTTGGCTGCCAGGCTGAATAGAATCTAGCAGAGCAATTAATGTGGAGATCTCTGGACCCATGTGCTGTACAGGGCTGGTTCTAGCTTTGGTAGTAAGGTATTGTCAGTACTTTATGATGTCTGATGTGTGCATTGCTTTTTGGAACTTTAACATTGCCGAGCATATCAGCGATTTAAGGGGGTTTTCCAGGATTTTGACATTGATGACTATCCTGAGGATAGGCCAATGTGAGATTAATGGGGGTCCGACTCCCAGCACGCCAGCCGATCAATTGCTCTGAGTGCTTATGCAATGGGCGCCTCCCCCTAGGGCCCTCCTATATAACACGCGCCCCAGGTGTAGAAAATGCTGAGTGGTATATTGTGGCTTAAAATGTCTGTCATGGTGCTCCTACCTGGATACGGCTGGACCCCAGGCTTTGGCTCTGCAGCAATAATTGAGGGATTTAAAGAAATAACTTGAGTCCAGATCTTAAGATGAAGTTCAATGGCAGCTTTACTTGAATAAACGTTTATCCAAATGATTGGCAGGCTTTGTTTTGGTTCCAGCAGGTTTTAGCATTAAACTGGAAGGCAAACTCAACCCTGCTATATCTGACTCTGCTGTCTTGACAAGCTTAACTAGTGTCTTTGCTTTCTTGGTGATGCTGTGCTTCACTCTTTGGTCGGGCTTATGTTCAGCCAAGGGATGTGGTAGAATCCGGTGAGCTCCAACATGGAGTCCCTACCAGCACACACACTACCCCTAGCACTAGAACCAGTTCCAACTGGTCCTCACTCTTCTTGCAGGAAATAGTACTAGCCCACTTCTCACCAAAGGGGAGTTAGAATGGAATAGTTAGCTCCATTCTACATAATTACAGCTCTGACTGGTTTGCTGCCACCTGCTGGTGAACCAGGTACATTACATGAACATAACCGTTGCAAACAGAATAGGGATGCACATTGGGGAGGACCTGGAATAAATACAAAAGATGACTTGAGGTTAGACCAGGGATGGGCAAACTCGGGCCTCCAGCTGTTGTAAAACTACAATTCCCACCATGCCCTGCTGTAGGCTGATAGCTGTAAGCAGTCTTTGCATGCTGGGAGCTGTAGTTTTGCAACAGCTGGAGGGCCCAGTTTGCCCATCCCTGGGTTAGACCAATAAAGACAGTAGCAGGGTGCAGAAGTGGTAACACCACTCTAGGGTGTTACACTTAGGCCTCTTCCAAGGCCATGTGACGTCACGTTCATCGGTCACGTGGCCTAGGAGAGGCTCGGTCCCATTTTAGTGAATGGGGCTGAGCTGCTATCCAATGGACGGCACTGTGCTTGGTGAGCTGCCGGAAGTTCACAGTGCTCTCTATAGCACCATGGCTTCATCAAACGGATGATAGAACGGGCTACCGGCCCCCGCGGATCTCATGTTGAAGACCTGTCCTGAGGATAGGACATCAATATGAAAATCCTGGAGATCCCCTTTAAGATTAGGTGAGCTGTTTGAGTCTATTTCTTAATTTTCATGGCCTGACCTTCCAGAGTTTGTCACAACTTGCAATGTGGTATTAAACCCTTTATCATGCAGCAGTTTGAACCCGAGCCGAGGAAGCAAGTGTCATTTTCATCCGCTGCTAAAATAAAATGACAGCAGGGCAGGAAGAGATTTGGTCGGGACGTGCTATATACAGAACATAATTGCATAAGAGAAGCGAGGACTCCCTAAAATAACTTTTGGCCAGTGCTTTGGCCATGGAAGGTGGTTCTGATGACTAAAAGGCATAATTTTGGCACGTCATGGCTTCCAGAAAGGTATTACAGGAAGCAACCCCCTGAAATAGGTTCAGTTCTAGATGGAGAACTCTTTTATAGAAGATGATGTTCACGGGAAACCGTATAATGCCAAGGTACTAAATCTAACGTGCTGTGTGAAACATTGCAGTGCTCATCCTTCTCCTTCATTTATGAATAGAATGACAAAATGCCATTTAAGACTGACACAACCCCTGTCCAAAGCCTTACTAGGATATATGCCCGTTAAAGACTGGGTCCCTGCATTTTGAGGGAGATATGACTGACTGCGGCTTTGTGTGTAGGGAGCCGGACCCAAGGCTGAATGCTGCTCTGAGGGAATGTAATGCTGTTACTATACAGATTACAATGCCATTCAGGCCTCATGAACGCGGTTGTGCGCGGACCGTGGTATCCCAGCCTGGAATCCAGCTGACAGCAGGAGCGCACGGCGTCATTGGTTGCTATGACGCCGTGCGCTTCATGCCGCCGCTGGGCTCCTGCTGTCAGCTGGATTCCAGGCCGGGATACCACGGTCCGCGCACGCCTGTGTTCCACGGCTGTGTGCATGAGGCCCAAAGGTCTTTGCAAAGCCACATGACAAACTCTGAGCAATGGCTGTGATGACAGAGACTGGAATGGGACTTGTTTTTCCATGGTTTCCATGGGCCTCTTTTATGAAGACTCTTTTTTGCCCATAGCAACCAATCAAAGCTCAGCTTTTATTTTTCCAGAGCAGTTTAAGAAATAAAAGCTAAGCTCTGATTGGCTGCCTTGGACAACAGAGACGGTCTTACTATTAGTCTGTCCATGGCAACCAATCAGAGCTGAGCTTTCACTTTTCCAGATAATGGGGTCATTTATCAAGCTGGTGTAAAGAAGAACTGGCTTAGTTGCCCATAGCAACCAATCAGATTCCACTTTTCATTTTCCAAAGGAGCTGTCCAAAATAAGAGGTGGAATCTGATTGGTTGGCATTGGCAACTAAGCCAGTTCTACTTTCCACCAGTTTGATAAATGACCCCAACAGTCTTACTATTAAAGACAGACTGACATTAGTGGCAGAGACAGTCTTTAATAATAAGACTTTCTTTGTTGCCCATGGCAGCCAATTAGAGCTCAGCCTTCATTTCTCAAGCAGCTCTGGAAAAATGAAAACTGAGCTCTGATTGGTTGCTATGGGCAATAAAGCAGTCCTACTATTAGTTTTGATATAAGTAGGTTCATTAGCCAAAACTTGTACCCCAGTAAAAAAAAAGGATAAGCTGGTCTTGTTTCCCATAGCAACTACAGTGTACCATTTATTTGTTTCATTAAAGCACAGCTTTTAAGAAATAAATGCCGAGCTCTGATTGCTTTGGGCCACATTGGCAGATTTTGGGGCCTCTTTGTGTAATTTAGTGCAGGGCTTGACCACAGGACTTTGATGGCATTGCCACCCACCCTGGCACGTCACGAGGCACCACTTTTTGTTGGGGTGTTCTTTTTAGCATTACCTAGGTAGAGGACTGTACGCCATCAGACCATGATGCTGAACCAGTAGCAGAACTGGCATCTGAAAAAATAAAAGAATTAAAAAATTGGCTTGGCCATCACTAGATTAGATTAGCATGAAAATAATGTGCGTTGTTTTCGTTCCCTGATGGTCCACATGAGTTACTGTGAATTCAATCATGTTTTGTCTGCCTAGGCCCATAGATCAATGCAAGGCGACTCCATTCTGGGCTTCTGAAAATGTAATTGCCTTTTTTTTTGGCAGATGTTAAAACAAATGCCAATACAGAGTCATTCCACGTAGGAGCACCTCCCCCCCATTGCGTTTACTTGGCGTTCCTCCATTTTGCCATTTCGTCGGTAACGATCAAGTTGCATTTTCAGATACATTACGGAACAAGAGGGAACTAATTGTCGTATATTTTATCCATTCTCTAAACATTGTCAGTACATCAGGGCATAAAAAATTTAAGTGAAACTATTTGGTTCCTTGCCACAAAACCGTTCTAAATTAACTGCTGGCATTGGCTTGCCCTCTCCCCACACCTCCCAGAGAGTCTAGAAGAGAATCGGAGATATAGAATATGGAAACAATGAACGCAGGATCAAAGCTTTTTTTATGTTGAGGTAATGACAGAGACATACGTTGCCTGTGGTAATAGCAGGTCATAAGCAGCAAAGAATGTAAAAAAGAAAAAAAACCTCTATATGTGATAATGAAAAGATCATAAACCAGTCAACAAATAGAATATATATACCATATACTGTAGGTTAGGCTACATTCAGACGACCATAAGTGTTTGGTGGTCCGCAAATTGCGATATCTGCAAAACATGGATACCGGCCGTATGCCGCACAGGGCCAGCCCGATATAGAAATGCCTATTCTTGTCTGTGATTGCGTATAAGAATAAGGCTGGGTTCACACGGGCGTCATGTTTGACTCCCGGATCAGAGGCGGGTGCGTTGCGGGAAAATGCGTGATTTTTCAGCGCGAGTGCAAAGCGTTTTAATGCGTGTGAAAAATCCGCATGTTTGGTACCCAGACCCGCACCCGGTTTCGGGTTGAGTATTTTGTATATTTTATTATTTTCCCTTATAACATGGTTATATGGGAAAATAATAGCATTCTAAATACAGAATGCTATGTTAGCAGGGCAATAGAGGGTTAAAAAAAAAATTTTGAACTCGCCTCCTGCCATTGATCGCGTAGGTGCAAGGAACATCTTCTATCTTCATATCTGTTGGTTGAAGGACCTTCGGTGACGTCACTGGGTCACATGGTCCAATCATGGAAGCTTTTGATTGGACCATGTGACCCAGTGACATCACGGAAGGTCCTTTACCCAGCAGAATGAAGAATGAAGCACCTACGCGATCAAGAGGAGGAGGTGAGTTAAAGTTTTTTTTTTAATTTTTAACCCTCTCTTCCCCTTTTTACATAACATTCTGTAGTGAGAATGCTATTATTTTCCATTATTACCATGTTATAAGGGAAAATAATAAAGATCGGGTCCCCATCCCGATCGTCTCCTAGCAACCATGCCAGAAAATCGCACCGCATCCGCACTTGCTTGCGGATGCTTGCGATTTTCCCACAGTCCCATTCACTTCTCTGGGGCCTGCGTTGCGTGAAAAACGCAGAATATAGAACATGCTGCGATTTTTCACGCAATGCAAAAGTGATGCGGCAAAATCACCGCTCATGTACACAGCCCCATAGAAATGAATGGGTCAGGATTCAGTGCGGGTGCAATGCGTTCACCTCACGCATTGCGGGCGTGTGAATGCAGCCTAAGACATGCTGTATATTTTTTGCGGGGCCTCGGAATGGAACTATGGATAGCACATGGTGTGTGTTCCGCATCTTTGCGGCCCCATTGAAATGAATGGGCCCGTACCCGTTCCACAAAATTGTGGAACAGATGCAGACCCAGAAATACAGTCGTCTCAAGGCAACTTTAAGATGATGACTTTTTTGGGATCTGTATTCCAAAACCATCTAACCATGGGGATATATTGGAGCAGATAGACTAAGACTGGGGGTCTCAGCAGCCCTAGCTGTCAGCTGTTTTAAGAGGCCGGTACGCTCAACAGAGCTCTGGTGAGTCCTGTGGGCTCCTGGCAGCATTCCAAGCACAGCGTTGTACATTGTATAGCGGCTATGCTTGGGGTTGCAGCTCGGCCCCGTTGACTTGAATACGGCTGAACTGCAACTCGGCAACGTGACTGATGTATGGTGACGTCACTGGCCTAGGAAGAGGCCGCGGTGCTCACGGAGTGTTGTCCTCTTCTAACAACTGACAGGTGGGGGGTCCTGGGTTTCAGACCCCAGCAGATCTGATCTTGGTTACCTATCCTGACGATAGGTCATCAATATCTTTTCTAGGATAACCCCTTTCAGTTCAAAATCCTGGAAACCCCTTTTAATGGTCTTGTAAGAGGCTACAAAAACATGGCTGGTTCCTCCCAGAAACAGTGCCAGTCTGGAGTATACTCTGTGTCTGCTCTTGGATTTATGATCGGGCTGATATACAATATTTCAAGAAGGAGGCAGCTATTTTTTTCTAATTTCATACTTATATAGATTTATAACTATAGAAGGTACTGTAGTGTGGATAAGCTGGTCACAGAACATTTGCTTTGACTTATTTTAGTAAATTATTTTTCTAGCGTTAGTAATAATAATAATGGGAGAATAACCTACGGTACTTGGACTAGGTATGTCTTAACATGGTACAAGATCCTTCAGCCATTGCAGGTTTTGGTGCGGAGAAGCAAATTTGTGGGAATGGGCCGTTGTTTTTAAAAAAATGGCCAAACTTGTGATAAGTTAATAAAACCCCAGAAATTTTTCTTCCGTCTCAGATTGAGTGAATTCTTACTATAATGATAACTTACCGGTGTTGTCCATGATTAGCCAAACATGGCTGCTTTTTTCCAGAAACAGCACCACCCTTGTCCATAAGTTGTTCAGCTCAGGTCCATTCACTTTTGTTCACTGTACCCAGATATTGATGGCCTATTCTCAGGATAGGTCATTAATATCAAATTGGTGGAGGTCCGGCACCTGGCCAAGTGGCTGTTCTGACTGGAAGGACAAGGTTATGTCCACTTTGTTGTGGTCATGCCTGGTTTGGACGGGAGCTGGACTGCAGTGCGCCAGTGCTGAAAACAACACAGTGGACAAAGCCTTCCCTTCACTGTATAGTTTCTGGTGCCAATGGCTGCCCAAAACAGCTGATTTGTGCGTGTGCCGGTTGTTGGAGCCCTCTTCCCCAATCTGATGTTGGTGACCGATCTTCAGGATAGTTAATCACCATCGCAATACTGGAAAACCCCTTTTAATATGAATGGGACTCGGGCCGTGAACAGGTGTGGCAACATTTTTTTGGGAGGTAACCATGCTCTTTAGGCCTCATGCACACGTGATTTTCTGCGGACCCATTGGTTTTCAATGGGTCCGTGGAAAACTCTGCAAATGCACCGTTTGTCCTCCGCGTCCGTGGTCCGTGATTCCAGTCCGTCAAAAAAATATAACCTGTCCTATTCTTGTCCGTGAAAAACGGTTCACGGGCCCATTCAAGTCAATAGGACCGTGAAAAAATGCGGATGGCCATCCGTGTGTCATCCGCGTTCCGCGTCTGTTTTTTTTGCGGATCCCTTGGCAGGCACTTGGCAAAAATTGTCAGCCTGTCTTTTGGTAAAATCTTTTGGGTCATGTCCGCTAAAAAAACCGGAAGACACACGGAAACACAACGGAAGCAAAAACTGACACGGATCACGGAACAATGGAACCCCGTTTTGCGGACCGCAAAAAAATACTGTCGTGTACATGAGGCCTTAGTCATGGATAACCCATTTGAACATCTGATGGCATGGTAGGTAGAGAATGAATAGAGATTTTGTGATATAATATTATACCCTGCTACTTGACGATGCGTGATTCCTGGTGTAAAAGTGTGGACATGTTAATATCTTTTTGTACGGTTTAAGCATGCTCGGAAGTAGACCTCAGAAATGTCACATCACTTTTTATTGACCTGGATGAAACCTGCGTGGTCTTGGCTGTGTGCTTAGGGTCATTGTCTTGTTGGAAGGTGACCTTCAGCCCAGTTGGAGGTCCAAAGCATACTGGATCAGGTTTTCATTAAAGTAGTTATTCCATCATTAATATAAAAAATTAAAATCCGACATCATATAGTGCATGGCAATACCTTTCTAACAAAGCTAGAACCAGCCCTGTATCTCACATAGATCCAGAGATCTCCCCATTCACTGCTCCAATTGCTCTGCTAGATTTATATCAAGCTGCAGCTTAAAGGGAGTGTCCATTCTCGGGGGGGAGACGGGACGGGACGGGAGAGAGAGTATCTTTTTTCAGTAGCTTTCTCCCTATCACCCTATCACAGCTCAAGAGGCAGTTGAAGGATGTAACTGAGCATATGTGGCCATTTCAGTAGACAGGACAAAGAAATAAGAGCTACGGTAAATTTCGTCTCATAGCAATGTGTCTGAATAGTCATGTCCAAAATTTTTGTTTTTCCTTTTTAATAAATTTGCAACAACTTCTAAAATTCTGTTTTCACTTTTTTCATTATGGTGTATTGACTGCAGATAGATGGGGGGGCGGGTGGACTTTTTTTTTTAAAAGTCTGCAACAAAAAATGTAAAAAGGTGAAAGGGCCTCAAGACTTTCCAGGTGCACTGTATACTTTACACTGTTTTATGTTGTCTTTTCAGTTTTTGACCTAATGGTGACTTTTTTTTTTTTTACCGTTTCCTCTTTTTTAGGGCCTGATGATTTGTCAGGAGGAAACGTAAAAACGCAGACACACAACTTCCATCACAATAAACATGTTCAAGAGAAAAGGTCCGTGCCTATTCGCAGGAAGCGAAGCATTGGTAAGATTTACATATGTGGAAATACCCCCCTCCCCCAATTGTTGTTTCTCTGTATCATGGCCGCTATAACATCACTTTTTGTCTGCTTTGCTTAGTATCCCCCGTTGAATTTAATGATGGGGACTTTGGATCTGCACTGTGATGTCATAGCTCCGCAGTGGTTTTTTACTTTAAATGAGACCTCACAAATAAATCATGGAAACGTTTTGTAAATTTGTGAATGAAATACTGTATTGCACAATGTTGTGAAAGTTCAGCAAGGGATCACTGTATTTGTTAAGGGGGAGCGGTCATGTTGAACATGGTGGCTGATCTGCAGGTAGCTTGTCATAGAGCAGGAGGAGCGGAGCAGATTAATATATATATAGTATTGTGGGAAAAGATTTAGTACAACTTGCATTTCATTCATTAAATACTCCTTTTTCCTGTCTGAGTCCAGTGGGTGGTCCTACTTATTGATAGCTATCTCTGTATGCAGTCCCATGCAAGGAAGACTGTTGTTCACTGGGAAGAGCTCACTTGTAATTCCAAGAACAGGGATTTATATAAATAAAATATATTTAGTCTCCCTTTGGATAAGGAGGAAGCACACATATGGCTCTGGAGGGTTCCTCAGAATGACACCAATTTCTGGACCTTCTGAGCTCCTGGACCAAGTAATTTTTAATTAAAAGTGCATTGGTGTCGGAAATTCCTACAAACCCGGCTCCCGCTGCCTTGTATAAATACCCATCCTAAAATGTTTATAGCCTCTTATCCAGTGCTGGGAATTGTTGCCGTTTTCCTGGGAAAATAGCTTGCCGTGGAAGAACAGCACATCCTCAGTATGTAGGATCACCATCATGTCTCCTGCTGCCATGAAACTCCCTTCTCCTGAGGAGCATGGGGAACTGACATAATCACCATTTTCAGATTGTGCCATTCCTATCTACATATTAGGCTAGGCCTACACAGCAACATGTTGTGCGCGACAAAAAGGGTACATCTACACTGCAACATGTGTCGCGTGACTTTTTTGTAATGATGGTCAATGGTGGTCATGTGAAATACTGCGCAGTGACAGTCGCACAAAAATCCAACTTCGATGGATTTTTTGCGACTGTTGTGACGCAGTTGCAGCATGTCAAATTGATTATCATTACAAAAAATGCCACGTGTTTTTAACGTCAAGATGTTGCGCGAAACATGACGCCATATGGCCCTAGCCTAACGTTCAACATCTAGTAAGAACATTCAGAATTTTTAATGGAGCTTCCTTCTAAATTTTGGATTTTAAAAAAATTTTTTTTATTTAAAGGCTTCTTTAGTAAACTAATGCTGAATACAGTGTTGGGTGAGAAAACGACTGCCGACGTGTAACTATTGTAGCCGTATCCTAGTTCTGCCCTTTAAAAGTATTTATTGCTGAACCTTATTGTCTGTTTTCATTTCTCGGAGCTACGATTCATTGCGTTGGTTGTCTGGAGAGATGGCCTTGGATGATTCAGGAAGAATGATTATCACTCAGAACGTAGACTCAACTTTCACACTTTCTTAGAGTATATATTTAGCAAGACATAGGTGACAGATTGTATGACTGGGACTGCGGCAGGTGTTTAGCTTAGTCATAACTTTGTGTGGTGCCTTAGTTGTATGATAGGTGTTCAAAGTGCAAATAAGTTGGCGGCTCTATCGAATTGTAAAAAAAAACTAAATCTACATGCATAGCCAAAAACAGTATTAACGATCTCCTTTTTATTTTATTTTTTATTTTTTTTTTAACAGAGGAAGCTGTCCCTGCAGTCTGCAAAACAAGGACTGTTATATACGAGATACCTCGTAGCCAAATTGACCCAACATCTGCAAACTTTCTGATATGGCCGCCTTGTGTGGAGGTGAAACGTTGCACAGGCTGCTGTAATACCAGCAGTGTTAAATGCCAACCATCAAGAATACACCACCGGAGTGTCAAGGTAAGCAGATCGCCCAGATCTTGACATATGGTCTGGGTCGTTTTTTGCCTTGGGGCACTGATAACAGATCCAGCCATGGTTTGGTACCCTGCTGTTGGCTTCATGATCGTTTTGGTAGCCTAAAAATCCATGATGGATAGTTGGTGTCACCCTTGTTGTAAGTTTTCTCATGGTGCATGACGTTGGCATCTCTTGTATTTTGAGCAGTCTTGGACTGGGGTCCTTAGGCCCACCACAGGAAATAATTCTGAGGACCCATCCTTCATTTATACAGAACATGTACATGTCCACTCTTGTTGTAGTAGGGGCCCACTAATATCAGGACTTGGGTCCACAGGAGACTTCTTTGGTACTTTGACTTCTTTTGAGTACCTTCGCTGTTCTACAGTGATGTCTTTGCTATACTGGATCCTATGATAGACTCAAATGTGATGGCCAAGGCCAGATATGGCAAATGTGTGCTGGAAAAACCTCTTCTGCTTCTTTGATGACCATCTTTCCTGATTTACCTCACTATTAATTTGGTATAATGGCACTTGTCATATACATGTTGATAAAAATATCTCAACATATTATTTTTTTTTTATTGATTTTAAGGGATAATCCACCTCCCAATCTGGATTCAGAATGAACCATTGGATATATTCTTCTTAATAAACTGTTGATGAAATAAGAAGTATACTGACTGTCTTGAAATCATTCATCCCTATATTAAAATGATGCCGTATGGCTAGTTCCAGATATTGGGAGCATGTTGGGTTGGATCATATGCTAGCTGAAAATACCATTCTGTTAGTAGTTTTGAGCCCATCTAAGACAACACCGGTATGGCATGAACATGCTTAACTGGTTTCTAATAGTGTTGAGCGAACTTTTGTTTTCAAGTTCGGCGTACAAGGTTCGGGTTATCTAAGAATTCCGTTATGGATTCCACTACCACGGGCCATGACTTATGGTCCGTGGAAGAAGAATCCATAACGGAATACTTGGGTAAGCCGAACTTGAAAACAAAAGTTCGCTCATCCTTAGTTTCTAAAACTGTCTTTGGTTGGGAAGTCTATTGGAGCTGTATAAAGAACCGAAAATAAACAAAGTCACATTAGTAACTACATACTATATGTTTCTGACTGATTGGTTAACCATATTATTTGAGAAAACATATCTGCAAGCTGGCCAAACTGGTCTGGATCTTTCTACTTGAGCTCAGTGTTTTCTGCATGGTTTTGACAAATTCATATCTTTTATTATGTTTCAAGCCCTTATAACTGTCTATATGCCATACTAACTCAAAATCAATTTCCCTTCGGCAAAATGTCAAAACCTTGGTCTATTACAAATGCTTGATAGCTTACAATCTAGATAATATCCATCTATGTCTGTGTGTTATAGTGGATATGTAAAATTGGAACAAACTACAGCTAATTTATCCGACTGAAGTTAAAGGACAGGAGGTCAAAGAGCATGTTAGGAGAAAGGGTGTTTAATCCTTGAAACTGGAAGCTCACCCCGTCACCTCCCAATGTAGACAATGGAGCACAGTGTACACCGCAACACCCGCCTCTTTCTTGGGGCTTTATGCAGTTGACAAGCAGAGTTTTCTAATTCTGGGCTCTGCACTTGAATGGCTTTGTGTGGCGTCATTTAGTAAATTGTACGGGAGAGCCGCTCAGGATGTGGTGGAAAGTGTTACACTACGGGACTGCTCCATGTTCCTGGAATGTTTTTCAACTTTAATTTTTTTTTAAAACTGTTTGCACAATGTCTAGCTTTCTAAAGACTTCCCTTTTTCTGTTAAAATAGAGGCCTTTAATATGACAAGGTACTAAGATCATAGGAATGAATGCTGACTGAGTACACAGGCACATCCAAAGATCAATAAATGATAACGCCGCTGTTCCTACAAGGGCATCAGGCTGCATCTTTCACATCAAGTTGGCAACCTTACCTTTTCTTTCAAAGTGTAATTATATAGCTGCTGAGTAATAACTTCTACTGTCCTTGGAAAGTTTAGGAATTTCGTCTAAAGGACTATTGCAAATTGTATGATATTGAAGGGGTTGTCAACTCTGTAATGGTCTTCTTAGGCTAAGTTAACATCTGCGTTGGAGGCTCCGTTCGGGGGCACGTCACAGAGTTTGTCAAAAATATTGCATGCGTAACACTAAAAAATGTTCTCTTGAACGGAAACCTAACTGATCCCTTTACAGTCAATGGGATCTGTTATGCTCTGTTCCTATCAGTTATGTGCCGGATTTGGCACTTGCATTATTTTCGTTCTTCTGCTCCTGTAATGGAGCAGAAGAATGGTAATAAGTGTTGCTGACGTGAAAGAGCCTTTTCTAGGATGAATACAAAGAATTGGATAGCAGTAGAAGGCTACTAAACCATGTATGAAGCCATTGGATGGTTGCTAAACCAATTGTGTGCTACCTGTAGGCTGGAAACCCTGCCTAACCAGGAGTTGAAGAATGTGTTTTTGAGGTCACTTAACCTTAAGCCAACTTCTATGGTAAAAATGTTTTATAAGTTGACATTTAGTGAAAAATTATGGACCTGATATTGATATATTGGTCATATTAGTGAGCTATAAGCATAATACACGTCAATACATTATGGACCTGACATACAGACCTGTAATGTCTTCCATATGCCATCTCAGCGAGGCATTATATTCCCATTGGAACTGCTATTTTTGTTTTACACATGAGTCGTAACAAACATTGTCTGCACATGTACTATAAAAAAGGGGACCAGCAGATCCAAAAGAAATTAAAAAAAAATGGGGTTCGAGCCTATGTATCCAAATGAAGAAGCAGCACTCCAGAAATCTTCAGAAAATCAAGTGTTTTATTCACCCAATAGATTGCAATGTTTCAGTCCCTCTAGAGAACCAATTTCAATGCAAATTGTTGCATAGCGGGACTGAAACGTTGCTATTCATTGGGTGAATAAACAACTTGATTTTATTTATTTTTTACAGTTACGGTGCGGATGGATCACGGACCCATTCAAGTTAAATGGGTCTCGCTCCATCCCAGGCACCTCACGGATGTTGCCCGTGCATTGGGGACCGCAAATTGCCGTTCCCAATGCACGGAATGGCCGCACAACGGCCGTGTGCATGAGGCCTTAGTCTGTACATGGCAGGCTATGGTCACCGTATTCAGGATCCATGTAATATGACCATGTGCACCAGGCGTGTAATTTTTATGTGCCAAAAAGCTTTTACATTGGTATTGTGGTCATCTTTGCTGTATCACCTAATACTATGCTTATTAAAAATGTTTTTGTGCTTCCTAATCCACTCCCACAAATAGTCTACATGCCACCCAAACTTAGCTCATTGACCTTTCCAGACTCTTCTGTCGCCTGAATATTTCTCCCGTTCTTCATGTACTTGCACAGCCCGCCACCTCACATAGAGATGATTCATTCTATAAATGCCCTGTCTGTGACTCCCCGCATCTAATGAAACGAGATGATGCCAGACTTGCTCTTTTGATGCAGATTTCATTCTGGATGTTTGCTGGAGATGATTAATGTTTAAGATGTTATGAATTATATTTATGGTACTGCATCATTTCCACATCAGTTGGGTCTAATAGAGTCAGAATACCACATCTTATTGTGCATTCATGAGTGGTAAAGCATGGGTTATGATTAACTTCAGAGAGGCATTTTTGGTTTCTGAAATAGTTGCCTTGTTCTTGGAACTTGGACCTCGGATGGTTGCTGGTTTGTAGATGTGGGTTCGAGAACCCAACATGGGTTCAGTGATTGAATCTTCTTTTAAAGACAACCCATATTTATAGGGTTGGCAAGTGAAATTCTTTAAATGTACAATGTCCTAGCATGGTTCTTAATATTCTGTCTACTATTATTTTTTTTTTATTTTTTATTTTAGATTTATTTTGTCATTTTCTTTTAGGGAAACCGGTAGTTATTGTATTTTGTTTTATCTGGCCACTCTGTTAAAGTTTAAAATTTTGGAGGCCTCTAGAGTTTATGGCTCCAGTGTGTTCTTGTCTGACAACAACATCCTGGAGTTGACATTGGGTGTCCATTTTGGATCAGCCTAGGCCTACATAATATATTGTTGACACTGAGATTCCCAAAAAGCATCTTTTGGTCTGTAGTGAACATATGTACATGCACATGAGTAGATCCCATTGGAAAAACATTCAAGTTGTGGTAATCCCGCATATTTACCGTAAACTGCAAGCTAGCAATGTCACCATGTAGTCTTTATAGAGCTATGTAGGCCTCTGGGCTGAATCTTTGCTTTTTTGGCTGATGTGCTTTAACTAAAGCAGCTTATACCTCATTTGGCAGAGTCTGGGATTCTTCATGCAAGGTGGATTTAGGTAAATCCCTCCCCCAAGGTGGCACACCACAAATTAACCTGATGCACATGCTGCCCAAATGAATTTGAAACCAGACCTACTCATTTCTTTAATGTTTAAGATAAAATAGAGAAACTGTGGTGGTTGCTGTGTGAAGAGCTAATTATTTCTCCCCTAAAGAACTGTCCTAATTATTCTTGGAGTGAATATTTTAAGTATTCCTTCTATGCTTTCGCGCAAAAGTTTTTTCAGGTTATTAAGTAGTGTATATCATTGTAAGGTAGGTTCATAATATATGGGTTAAGGCTGGGAGCTGAAAGGAGATCAACCACATCTGGAATCTCAATAGATGGCCCTAGAGCTGGGATTAGCAACCTTTGACATTACAGCTGCTGTGAAACTACAACTCCCAGCATGCACACTCAGCTGGTTTTGTAACTCCATTATAAGTGAAAGAAGGATTCTGGGAGTTGTAGTTTCAGAATAGCTAGAGTGCTGATCCCTGCCCTAGAGGAACGAGAAGGTGTATTGTGATCTTGGGTATATTTCTAGTTAAATCTGTAATGACCTCGTTGAGTAGAAAAATCTGGATTGTATTTGAGAGAGACATAACATCCAACATACTATGATATGTAATGTTCTTGATCATGATTGTAGCCATAATGTTTTAGAGGAAACCTGAGATCGTTGAATGAATTGTTCTTTCATACTGGTAAACGCACTATAATTTACTGATCCCATTCACTGTAGGCTTGCTGATAGGATTCAGGTTACCTTTAATTGGTGGCTTTCTTGGCAAAAGGAGCCGGTTCTTCCCAACTGTGACTTGCAAGTACTAGCACTTCATGGGAAATGCCCTGGGATCTGTGCTTTAAAGGGATAATAATGTTGCCCGAACCTGCTGATATCAGCGGAACTGGCCAACTATCTAATGTGTTCGGGATGTTCTGACTTTCCCTGGACAGCAGATGTAGTGGGACGGGCAAAGAAGGATCGGGGGCTGTTGGATTTCAACCTGCATGATCCTTTTGTACTTAAGCCGTTGCCAGAAGTGTCTGTTAAAGAAGGGGCTGTTAAAGGGGCTGTCCAAATGTTTATTAATGATTTGCATGTCCTCAGAATAAGTTCTCAATATCTGATCAGTGGGGGTCCGACTCCTGGAAGGTCCGCTGATCAGCTATTTGAAGATACAGCAGTGCTTGGGTGAGTGCTGCAGCCTCCTTCTAGGCCAGTGACATTGCGTTCATCGGTCACATGGCCTAGATGCAGCTCAGTCGCATTCAAGTGAATAGGGCTGAGCTGCAGTACCAAGTACAGACGCTATCCAATGGACGGTGCTGTGCTTGGTAAGCACCGAGGAGGACGCAGCACTCACTGGAGCATTGCAGGGGTGTTGGGAGTCAGACTCCCACCAATCAGATACTATACTGAGGATAGGTCATCAGTATTAATTGTTGGGGCACCCCTTTTTAACTGCTTTCTTGCTATTAAGAGTACTTGCATGCCTGGCGGCCATGTGTATGCCTCATGACTCGGGGATAGCTTTTAGCCTTAACCTACAGCAGATCTTGCATTAAGTGTCTGTAAGACATGAACTCCTGGGATTCTCCTTTTGTCTTGTTGTCTCATTGTTTGACATTTCACTTGTGTGGTTTTTGTCGAAATTGAAAAGCACCGCAGAATATGTAGGCACTGTGCAAATAGAGTTTATTAATATTGAACCAAGTTTGGTTTAGTAGAACTACAAAGAGAAGAGGTGGGCAAAAGAATGGGGCCTTGTGAGCCTGCTTATTCTTTAAGGCAATAGAGCAATATTTTATGCAAGAACCATACGGTGTTACTAATACTATACGCAAAGTAGTCATTATGCCATGAGTAGCCTGCTTCCCCCTGTAATAACTGCAGATTATCTAACTCCCTATACTAATCTCTACTCTTTATTGGCCGCTCTTCTGTGTAATTTTAAGCAATTGATTGCTGCCAGGAGAACCTCAATAGCTAAGCTGGTTGTACTGCCATATTTTTAATGGCTTGTATCCTGAGTGAAGTCGCAGGACCTCTTTCCACCTAATCATTTTGGCTTTCTGCAACAGAAGCTGACTTCAACGTACTCCTTGCAGACCAAGTGCCAGATCATCTTGAAGTCGGCAGAAGGAGGTCTTAATTCACTCGACAGCTGTTTTTGTAGAAGAATTTAATAACTGTTATATATAACTTGCTTTCTAATCTGTGATGAGACCTCGTACAGCTTCTCGATCATCTGTCCTGAAATCCTGGATGCTTCATTTATACCAGAGCAACAGCTGATGTCCAAAGGACGTATTTAGAGATGCTGGTAGAGGACTTGACCAGCTTTGTGAATTCTCCCTCCCTAGCTAAACAAAAAAAAACTCTTGAAAAGAAAATGAAACTGTCAAAAGAACTTGCACAAAGAAGTTCTCCAGATCTCCTGTGTTGATATTGTTGTGCCCACCCTGCCACCCTTAGCAGTTACCAACAGCAGACTAACTTTCTACAAAAGGGCTTTATCTATTGGTATTTGTCGAGGTTAGAGGGTACACAAGAGAGCACGGTGGGTTAGCAGCTGTATTTATCAGCTGGACCTATAGTCTTCTGCCTTTTTTCTCCCCTTGACAAATACTCAAGTATGGTTGAAAAGGCCCTGTGTACATATTTGTGTTTCCAGAATTTTTTATATTTTTTTTTTGGTTCGAGGGTAAAAGAATGCAGCGGGAGAAATTGATTTGAGAAGGCTAGGGAAAAAAATAAGTCCTATCTTCTTCTACATCAAACAACATTGAATTATTAAAAGCCTCCAAGAAAGCACCTTTTATGGTGATCAGTTGAACTTGGCCGGTAAGTGAAAAGATGAGTCATAGGTTTGTCTTGAAATGAGTTGGGAAAATAACGGTCCATAGAGAGATTAAGGGCTTGTAAGACTAAGCTACTTCTAGATAATTGTGAATGTTTTTGTAACTGTACATTGTTGTTGTTTTTTTTTATTTTCCCTGTGCAAAGTGACAGTTTTTGAGAATTGGGAATTTCCAAGAACCGCTCTTAATTCGGACACGGCTCGGCTGGATAATTAGAGATTTGTTGGAATTGCGGTCTGTGTCTTCACTCTTAGGTCTTAATCATCATTTGATCTTCGAGAGTTTTGCAGATTAGCCGTTCTTTCATGCCGGATGAGTCAAATTTACCCGGCGTCTTGAAAAGCATTAACAGAGGGAGCTCACCATGAAAGAAACTAAAACATATTACTTCGACCCAAAGTTGACCTTCTTGCAAAGCATTCATACTTGTCACATACAGCTCTGACTTTTTCAATGGAAATCTGACAGCCCTTAAGTTTGACTTTTTTTTTTTTTCTGCGCTACTGTCTGACTATAAGACTTTTGTTTGCAGGGCTAATGAAAGCAGGCTCCATGTCCTGTTGACAAAAAGGGCAGTGACTGAATTTTCAGATACTTTCAGTCAGACTACTGTGGAAACCTACAGTGTTTTTTTTTTTTAAATTTTTTTTTTGTGCCCCATGCGTATTTTTGCATAATTTTAATCATTTATGTAGGTGGGCATAACTGGTTACAAATTTTTGGTCCAGAAGAACAACACTTCGAGAATACAAGTCTAGTATTTACTATATGACGTTAATTTTTTTTAAAACTTTTAATAGGGTATGACTTCAATATGGTGCTGGTTCTGATGAGTTGCTTAAACACTGGAACCCACCCTGATTCTGAAAAAGAGGGTTTCTAGTTACAGGTGAAAAAAATTGACAGATGGCTGTAAATGTAAGGCCATTCTACTGTTTATTAACAACCAAGCAAGTTCAAGTGGAGGAATCTTTATAATTGATTGACTTTGGGTCCTTTTTATGTGGGCAGATCTCTTCCCGATGATATAGCAAGTCAGTCAGCGCTTGTTTTAGGACCTTTTACATGGACAGATAACTGACCAGATTAACGGCTGCATGAACAATGGTTCGTTCTTGGGACTGTATTACACTGCCTGATGTTCAGGCAGTGCAAGTGCCAATCGAGGATGGCATCCATCGGTGTTTGTTTGCATCATCCTGATTACACAGGCCGATGCAAACCTAATGTGGGAGGAATTATTGCTACTGCAGTCCTTTCTTTTTCATTCAGTTCTGTTGATTATCGACAGCCCATTAATGATTGCACAGAAAGGTTTGCTGCTGATAACTGGGCATTCTTCATCATGATGAAAGATGATCATTAGTCGACAGACGAGTGTTTGCTTGTTCATCGGCTGCTAGATTATACAAGACAATTATCGGGAACAAACTTTCCCATGAACGCTTGTTCCCGATAATTGGCCCGAAAAGCGTGCCGACTAATAGGGACCTTACGATTGTTGGTACAGCCATTAGTTTTCATTATTGTTAACAGCACATGCCTGTTTGCATAGGCTGGCAATAAACGAGCATTTTCATGCTTGCATAAAGTCCTTTCAGTCGACAAGAGAGCATTAAGGGCAAGTTTACATGCAAGCAGGGCTTGGGCAAGCAAATAATTCTACAGATTTTCATATCCAGTCTTTGGCCTGTGTAAAAATCCATTTAGGCTAGGGCTAGACGGCAACTCTGGCTGCGCCACATTACGCTAGTAAATTACTAGTACCTCGGAACCAAAGCCGAGTTCGGTTTAAAGCTTTGAAGCGGTTTTCCACTTTAAAAATCAACTACCAAAATTATTTTACGAAGTCGCACGCAACTTCGTTAATAACTTACTTCGGCTCATCGGAGCCCATACATTCTAATACTGTACGGAGACGGATCTCCGTACAGTATTATTCCAAAGCTTTGACCGATTCGACTTCGGATGAAGCATCTGAATCTCGCTTTGCTCAACACGATTAGTAATGTTATGCTGCTTAATCACAGGCGATGGTGAATGTGGTCGCTTTGCGACACTCAAGCTAATGGGACTGCGACATGAGAGCAAAAATCCAAGCCTGCTGGATTTTAACTAGACCCCATTTACTATCATAATTTGTAATTATGTCACATGGTCGAAATCGATGTGTAGCCCTAGACTTAGAGAAGTGACCACACACGTACAGTCATTCAATGTTCTTCAGGGGCAAGACATCCCCATTCTTGGGTTGGATTTGGTAGTGGAAGAATTTGGATTTCCCTGTAGATCGATATTTTAATGCCATTAGATGCTTGACAAATGTCGGCACTGTGAGCTTTAGAGAACATACCCTTTAAGATATAGGTGTGTATGCTAGGCTTTCCGGAGGAGCGAAGGATCATGCATTTTAAAACCCATGATGCCCAGTGGGGAAAAGTTAAACGTCCTCAGTACACTCTGGCAGGTCAAAGCCCACATTAAAGAGAATGCAGATTCTTTACTCAAAGTTTAGCACTGATGGTTGGTAATGCTGCAGGAAGACTTGGTGAGTCAGTTGCTGAGGCAGCCATTGGATGTCAAAGTCTCATCTGCTCAAGGGCTTTGCAGGTCAGGCTTCTGCACCCAGTGCTTACGTTAGCAACTGGCTGTTCCCTCAATGCAGCATCTCCATCTATCAATTCTTGGCATTGGGCAGAAATGCGGACATTATTTGGAAGTGGAGCTACACTTTAATTTAGTGAATGGACAGCTTTAGCCTTGACTAGATCAAAGCTATACATCCAGAGGTTTGAACATGTGTTCATACTGGGCTTGTTTTGCCTATCGAGGTCCCGTCATGTTGACATGCTCCTAACGTTTGTGGTCCATTAGTGACTCTCTTTGCTGTAGCACAGTTTCAGTAATGGTTACTTGCTCTTCTTGGTGTGGTCATAGCTGTGTAGGAAAATGTTTCTTCCTATAATATGTTTATCTACAGATTACAAGCTGATTCTGGCATAGCACACAGTCAATATTATTCTACAACCAGCATCTGAACAACAATGGGGAAATATCAGTGCTCTCAGATTTGTTTTATCCTTGATGCCAATTTTCTTATCGTGAAATGATGTCATTGCCTTTTAAGAAAAAAAAAGAAAAAAACTTTTAATGAGTCTACAGAATAGGGCAAGTCAGTTCACAACACTGAATACTTGTTTCATAGGTGGCATCCAGCCACACTGTATATTGGGCCTAGATGGCAGGTAGATTGTTAGTGACCATGTTTTTGGACACTAATTAAGTTGAATAAATGTGGCAGCTTGGGTATTGGCAAAGAGAAGTGAATGGAGCTTTTTGAACAAAAGTCGGTGACTCTAAAAGTGATGCTGTCGCAAAACTATGGATATTTTTGATAAATAAAGTTTTTGTTGTTGACTGTATGACTGTTTATGTACTTGGATAACCATACCAGGTTGATGACCAGTTGTCACACAGGCAACACCAACAGATTTTGTTAGACTGGGCTTGCCTAGATAGACTGTCCATTGGTAATGGTCAACCTTTGAAATGTGCCTTTCTTATTCATTGATGCCTTTATTAACCACAAGGAGCATGGGCATTCATTCAGTGATCAATGTGACAGCTGTGTCTTACAAAAGTTGGCATCATATGGAGAGTGAACTGGGAGAAACATTTTTGAAGACCATCAATCTGAATTTCCCCTTTATTTGCTAATAATAGCAAAGGGTATGTTACGTTTGGTGTCTAAAGAGAAGTTAGGGACTTTTTTTTGCGGGGCATTGCATTTAGTTCTTTGGTAGAATTTTTAAAAGGGTGGATGGACAGGATGAGAAGAAGAAGCTTTGACAGAGTCCTTACAGTTCCATCTTGCAGAACTGAAGGTACTCCATCTGCCACCATGCAGAATCTGTTCTCTCATAGGATCTATATGAAGAAATGTCAGTATTCCCCTGTTTGAAAACTGTATAGTCTGGGCCCATACATTTTTTCATGGATACCAACAAGATTTCATAATACCGCCTTGCTATTGATGTATTTTGAACACGATGTACTAATATATAGGAGTCATAATGTAGTCCTTAGCGTTTCAGTTCACTGTTCTATTCCCTATTGATTTGTCTTTTAGATTAATACATTTTCAACCCTGTATAATGCAGTACGGAGATTTCCTGCCATTGATTCTTAGATGGTGTGTTGAATGCAATTATTAGAAGTATTTAGGTTTATTTATATATTGTTTTGTGTTCGGTTACTACTGGAATTCATTTGTAGCTCAAGAAATACCCTTTGCAAGTAAAGCTAAATATGTATATATTTCTTTCAGGTGGCAAAAGTAGAATATGTAAGGAAAAAACCCAAATTAAAAGAAGTTCTGGTGAGATTAGAGGAGCACCTTGAATGCACTTGTACAGCAAATTCTAATTCAGATTATCGAGAAGAAGAAACTGGTAAGCCCCCTTACATTTTTCTTTCGACTTTTTAAATGTTCAGCAGGTCTGTCCAAAATACCCTGTAACTTCTATTACAGAGCACTGCAATAATGATGCCATTTCTTTTCCTTTTGATCATGGATTTATTTTTATTTTTTTAAATAAGCAAGCGGCCTTACCATTGACCTTCAGGTCTTGCTACTCGTAGAGGTCACTACTGGGGTAAATTGATACTACCCCTTACAGGCTGCATGTGTGCGTTTTCAATGGGGAGAGGGGAAATCCAACAGGCACATACTATCCGGCATGTTCAAATCCAACATTCCCGATCATTTCTTCTACCGATATCTACAATTTGTAAGTTAGGTAGTTGGTTGATCCTGCTGAACATATCGATTTTGGAGTACCTGTAAAGGTTGAGTAATGGCAGAGCACTCCAGTACTACACTACATTGGCAGCTTGCTGATGGATGCCTTGGTTTCCTCAGTAGATTTTGGGGTGTTTCCCTATAGAAGTAGTGATATTGCTGTAGATCTTGGCTGTGTTCTTTTCATCATATCTATGGCCTTCACACTAGTTGGTCCTCAATACCATCATTTACCTGAATGTTCCAGGCTAGTATAGTTTATGATGTATGGGTCAGAAAAAAACTCTTGGAGAGAATTTAACATGATAATCCCTATGACTTGAATTTGAATAGCATGATATATTTTCATTTTTACAAATATATTTATGACTTAAGCTTAAAAAAAAATAGCTAGATTTTTGATCTGTGATTTTTGTGACATTTTGTAGAGAATCCTTGGTATTAAATCTTTTGCTTTTAGACTAATACTTGTTTTTTTATTTTTATAGTTTGCTATGTACATTCAGATAATGTTTTATTTGTTATATTCTTGAACACAATAGTCCATGTTGAACGGTACCTGTTTTCTACAGCGTCAAGGTCATTCCTTTAAGCAGTGCTGATTGCTATCGCGGTTTAGCACACAGCTGTGGAAAAATTTGCTCAGTCATGTTAATATTTGTATTCTTTGACAGCTGTGACTTCAACACATCCTATATTTTTCTTTAAAGCAAAAATCTGCAGACACCTTACTTCTGAAAAGAATAAAAAAAGCTGTCCCCCCCCCCACATTTTTATTTTAATTTCCAATTCTCAACAAACCCTTTTAGCGTCACCAGAGTTGTATGTGTGTGTGTGTGTGTGTGTGTGTGTATATATATTTATAGTGAAAGAGAGAGAGAGTTTGCAAGATTAGACATATTTAGTAATCCTGTCTAAGATTTAGAGTGTATAAACTTAGACTGGAAAAAGATGTTCCAGATTTATCGCCGTGACCGATACAAGATAGACTACACAGTGCACCAACTTTGTACCACATATTAGTTTGCGCACAGTGTGATAACTTAATGGGGTTGTCCAGGAATTTATATTGTTGACCTATCCTCAGGATAGGTCATCAATATCAGATTAGTGGGGTCTGACACCTGTGACCCCCGCCGATCGGCAGTTAGCCTAGTCAACGTTCATGTAACGTCATTTTCATCAGTCACATGGCCTAGTTGCAGCTCAGACCCATTGAAGCCAATGGGTCTGAGCTGCAATACCAACCAAAGATGCTATACAATGTACAGCGCTGTGCTTGGAATGCTGCTGGGAGCTGGCTGAACTCACCAGAGCTGCGGTGAGGGAAGCAGTTCCCTGAAGCAGCTGATCTGCAAGGAATTTGGAGCTGAGGATAGGTCATCTTTATCAATTCCTGGATAACCCTTTTTAAGCCACAGCCCACTAAACTATGCCCTTTTTCTAGCACATTATTATTACTAAATTTCCCCCACATTAATAGATCACAGTAAGTTGTACATCCAATTATATTGGTAAGTATATTAAGATTTTTTTTTTTTTTTGGGCCAATCATTTTTGTGGTGAAACACAAGTTCGTAACTTCATCTGTCAAAGCCAGACAGTCAAAAACTGTGTGACTGAAAGCTGCCATAATCAAACTTATTGTTAATTATTTAAAAAAATATATATAAATAAAAATTTTACAAAAAAAGTAAGAAAAAAATTATGGAAAGCACACACACTGTTAAAGAGAAATACAAAAATTAACATAAAATAAAAATGTGACTCGGCAATGTTGGTAGTGCACGCAGTAGCTAACAGGTTTCTCTTTCAGGAATGCACTTTAACATGCATCTGTTTGTCTCCTTACTGAACAAAATGCGTTTCCTTAGGCCTTTTCACCATCCCTGCCCTTGTGTTAACAGGAAGGCCTAAGGAAACAGGTAAAAAACGGAAGCGAAAAAAACTAAAGCCTACCTAATACTCAGCTGGAAATAATTTTCCTCGGCAGGTAGGAACCCCAAGCTGAAAGTAACAGCACCAGCAATGAACAAAATTTCCCACCCTTTTAATCACGTCAACACAATCACTTGTTCCAATCTTGACACTATTACCTTAAGGCTGCTAAGAGATTATATATGATTGGCTTTGATAATTCTACCTGCTGGAATTTTTTTTTATTTCTGCAAGCTACAAATCCCAGTAAACATCTTGCATTCCTTGGCTGCCTTCCTTTTTCACCTCTTTTTAAATAATATTTTTTTTTATCTGTTTCTTATGCTTTAGCTTTACTGATTTTGGATTCTTCTGCAACATGTGCCATTGTTAATGATTTTTACAGAATTGTCTAAATATGCTATTTCTTGCAGAAGATACATGTCCCACATGTTAAAAAATAATGTCTCGATATTCCACTTGATCAGTCCACAAAATATAAATTATGAAACTCACCTTTACCGTTATTTTCAGTTTTTGGATGTGTTTGAAAGGCCAATATGAGATCAGATAAGTCATCTTTTTGGATCCCATCATGCATCTAAAATGGCCAAGGCCATTAGTCCGTCTTTAAGAGAGGACAGACTCTTTGGGTCAAAAAAAAAGTACTCCACCTTCCCTCCACTAAAGTCAATGTGTTTCTTTGGAAATACATGTGAGAGGGTCAGTTGATAACATACTGTCTGGACTCTGGGTGTAACAGGTTTTGTCCATGGAAAGGGCTTTTCACTTTTGAAGTATTTTTGAATGTTAGATTTAAAAACCCTCTTTAAAAAAAACTTTATTTTTTCGTATCAGGGTGTGGGATAATACCGTGACCAGCTCCATTAAGCTACATCTTCCCTTCAGCTGAGGGAAAGTGAAGAGGTATGTGACTGGAGAGGATCAATTTCCCCACAGCTCTGTTTTTCTTGTACCTGCACCCTACACCTTATGAGCCTGATAGCCCTTTTCTAAAATTATAATGGTCTATTTTTTTCACTGCCTATTTTCTAAGAGTAGAATAGATAGCCACACAATGGTCGCATCCAATGACTTGAGGTGCGATTTTATAATTTTAGTGTGGTCTTGGGTGTAAAGTGAAGTTTTTGGATGTGGTTCTGTTTTTGTTAAAACCTTTGCAATTTTCAGTTTACATAGCAACATTAGTTAGAAGGTAGTGTTTTTAAAATGTAGGTCCACCTACCGTTATTTAGTCTTGTTGTATCTGTTTCTTTTGGGAATGGTTCATTAAAATTGACTTTGTTTAGAGGAGTTGATTGTTTGGCATTTTTGAAAAATTTCAGATGTGAAGAAATTTTTTAAGTATATCCTAGTATACTTTTGCTCTTGGCAATGCAAGAGAGAGGGAATTTCCCTGTATGAATGGTATTTAACATATATTTTCTTTCACTTTGTTCTATGAATAAAGGCATTTTGGTTGTGCGTTGTACAGGATCCAGTTGGCTTTTCATTTATTGTGTTTCCCTGAGCCTTAGCGGAACTGTTTTTGAATGGATATTGCTTTACAAATGATTAAATATTTGCTTAAATGTAAAAAGATGTCGGGAGGTATAGCTATCTTTCCCCCTCCCCCCTTTTTTTTTTTTTTTTAAACCCTTGAACTTGATGGTAATGAAGCCTGAAATAATTACAAAGCCTGAATCCAATGTGGATTTGCATTAAGTCTTGTGATGAGCAATGCGAGAATTTGGCCTTGAACTCTACAAAGATTTGTAAAGATAAGCAGACAATCATGACAGTTCAGAGGAAGTTCACCTTAACGGTTGAACTCTGTTGGACTGGTCCTGGAAATTTTTTTTATAATATTTCTGAATTTCGTCAACAGAACCTTGTTAGTACCCATAACCCTATTATCCCACCATGGTAATTTGTCCCGAAGCAAATTTCGGTGTGAATCAAAGTTTTAAGAAATTCGCTCCTCTCTTGTAATCGGAGTAAATAAGCAACCACCAATTACTTGACCAAACTATTTCATTTTTTATTTTATGTTAACAAGGAGTATTTTTGCAAAGTTATTTTTGTATTTCAAATTTTGTAAAGTGCTCTCGACTTAAATTTTAAGTTTGTAAATTTTGTCAAAATTCTATGAACAACCAATGTAAAGGTGAAAGTACTCGTATATTTTGTGGACAAACTGTTAAAATGTTTTCAATTTCCAAAACTGCTTTGTTTTTTGTGTTTCTTGCTGCCAGCTAATATTTTTTTTAAATTTATTTATTTTTTCTTTACAGATGTAAGGTGAAATAAGCTAGAAACTTTCATCTGGGACTTGGATGTACACACTTTGTTACATTCCTGAATCTTCTACGTATGGTGCTTTTATAGACTTTTTTTTTTTTTTTTCTTTTTTCTTTTTGTTCTCTTGTGTGGAAAGACAGGATTAAAACAAAAACATAAGGAAAAAAAGGTTCAAAGGACATTCTGTGAGAACAAAGGAACAATGTACATTTGTTTTAATGTGACATCAAAGCAAGTATTGTAGCACTCTTACAGAGAAGAGAGACGCTTCCCCTGTCTGAAAACTGCGACAACAAAACAAGATGGCGGGATGGATGAAAGAAGGATATGCTTAAAAATTTTAAATACGGTGAACATGGCAAGTGAATGAGGACCTCATATGAAAGCAGTGGTGCTTTATGTCAAGTGATGTGCCTGCTAATATTGATGAAGATTGATGGTCACTGACAGACCACTGGCACAAGAAAAGGCCAGGAATGTATCAAATGAACAAGTGTCTACGCAGAAGTTTTCAATACATAAATCCTTGCTCCATGATGTTAAAGTCTTCACATAAAAAAAAACCTGGGAAGCCTTAAGAGGACTTTTTTTTTTTTTATTATTTTTTTTTACTCTATAGAGTAATTATTATACCACGGGGTAATTTAATTATGGCAGCACAGTCCTACCACTAGGAACTCACCTGCTCTAATATTGGTCAGTTAATGATTCTAATATCTATTTGTGTCATTTTGCAGCAGTTGATCTTCAAAGTGTTGAATTTTGTGCGTTTGCGTATTTGCTCTTGCTTGCCAGAAATAAAAACACAAAAAAGAAAAAAAACAACAACAAAATGTTCACTCACTTTGCCAACCTAATAGGATCTGGAAAAACGTTAGTGTCAGTTATTTACCCCATATCCCGCCTCTGGTTAAGAAGCAGAAGCTGCCTTTTTGTGGACTGAACTAGCACAACCCATCAATTCACAATGAACTTGGGACCAGATGAAGAATCTTTGTGCCCAATGTTTCTGAAAAACCACTTTTATGTTCTGTATGAATTCCCATGATGGTTTGATCCACAAAATGGCTACCTCTAATTAATGTAACATCAAAATCATAGCAATCTGGAATTTTTTTCTTGGGAGACTATTGTTGAGTTTTTTTTGGGTATTTATATTTTAATTTGTTTTGATTACTTCATATTGATACAATTTGAGCATTTTTTTTTTGTTTTTTTGTTTTTTTAAATATCTTGCCGGTGGTCAGATAATCTTGAGGTAGCCATAAACATTAGATGAATGTCAGCCGAACCCACCAAGACCAGACAACCATCTAATATATATTGGGTCTTCTAGACTTTCCCCTGACTTCAGATATTGGGATAAAGAAGGTTTAGGCCGTTTTGCTCATGAGGGACATAAGCTGCCACTAGAGATGTTTACCAGTGGCTTGTTCCTCACTCCACATTAAGAATAGAGACAAACTGAACGAGCAGTATCAGAACTGTATTGGTAGCCTTATTCCCCTTTATTCGGCCATTTTTAACTAACTTAGTTTTCGGCATTGGAGGCAGTTATACATCTACTGCAAAGGGAAAGAAGTCAGCCCATAGGAGCCCATAAAATGTTTTGGTTAAAGTGTCAAGGTTTTTTCCAGGAGTACAATATTGATGATCTATTCTTGGGATATTTCATCAGTATCGGCTCAGTAGGGGTCCAACTCCCAGAACCCCCGCCGATTAGCTGTTAAGAGGCCGTGGTGCTCTGGTGAGTGCTGCGGCCTCTTCCTAGACCATTGAATTCACATTCATTGGTCACATGGCCAATGCGCAGATCACACCCACGCTAAAATGGTGTAGAAAAGCGATCAGAGCATGAACCTGCACTAAATTATCCTGTATAATTGTTGAGGAGGTGGTAAACCATGGTAGGCCCACAAACCCAATTGGATCTGTTGCAGGAGCAAACACACTTATAACAGCAAACGAAATTTTCAGTGCATCCATCTATACAATTTACCCCTACTTTGACATGAAATATTGGTACATTGTAGGTGTAGTTATAAACACTGCATAAGCACGGTGATATATAGGTGTTTAAATGCCCATTCGAATTAATTTGATCTTACGGCAATTTTAATATATTCAGTGGAAAATAACTAAAAAAGAACCCACCTCCTCGCTATGACTTCATAGTAGCGCTCACCCCGAGATTCAAGCTAATAAACTGCATTCAATTATAAAAGGAAATCTCTCCAGTCCATGCCTCATCGAATTTCCTTTTCATTGTGTCTGCATAATTTTAATTTAAAATAAAATATTGTATGTTAATAAATCATGGGATATCTGTGCAAACGTTAGATTTGTGCCAGTTGCCTATTAATGCAAATATTTTATTTTCTATTTTTCTATTTTTTTTTTTTGCTATTTTATTTTTATCACACACAACACTTTTCACATTTGTCAGTGTGTGAAATGGACATTTTATTCTTGTAACTGCATTGTACAGTGTCACAGTAGCAAGAGAAATATTTGCTACATGTATTTGAACAAATCCTAAATTCTTTATTTTTGGTAAAAAAAAAAAAATCTATGTATGCTTATGTGTATTCAGAAATGTGTTCTTTTTTTTGTAAAGTTGAAGTTTGTATTTTTATCTAAAATTAACATTTTTATATGAGTACGAAAAGCCTACTATGTTTTCTTGAACCAAAAAAAAAATGCATTGTGTGGTCATATTTTTGTAGCACCATATCATACAAATAATTAGCTATATCTGTTGCATACAAGTGTTCTAGCACTTGGTTTACGATATCCTATATTCTACTGCTGCTGTTAAAGTAAATGTATATCTAGTGAGAGTCCATTCCCCAATATGTCAATCTGTTGAGTGGCTGAAAAGAAAAATTCTCACGGAGGCTGCCAAGTTATTGCCCATTTGGTCATAAATTCTGCTTCATTCTTTAAACCTTCATGTACTGTATTATTGAAAAATGTTTGGAAATCTACCCAAAATCCTTATTCATAATTTTCATAAATTCATAATTTTTTTTAGTTTTTATTGTAATTTTTTTTATATTGCTCCCCATTTTGACTAGGCAGTTGGTTCTTATTTGCATCCTTATAAAACCAGTTAAAACTTTTTTTTTATATATTGATTTATTAAATAAGTTTGGGAGTATGCCGCTACAATATACATATTAAACAGTGGCCCATTGAATCCCTGCAGTGCTTGTACCCATATCATTGCATTCGACCAATTAGAAAGATGTAGGGCTGTTTGGCTGCAGGCAGAAGGTCCCATTGTAAGTATTTCATAAGTTAGCAAAACCTTTCCAATAAAGTATTAAATGTGTTTAGTGTTGGCTGCCTGCCATGTTCTGTTTTATTAAATGGGAATGTCCCTCTAATAAATCTGTTATTTAGAAGAAGCGGTCTTCTTTTTGTAGGCTTCCTCTTGAAGATGGTTTCTCTGACCTAGAGCTTTCAGTGGGCCTCTCCCCTGTATGTTTTCCCCTTAGAATCAGGACTTATGCCCCATCTAACAAATTAACTGGTGGTTGAGTATGTGTTCTTCTGCTCCACTCAAATGGGGGACACACCAGTGGGAACCTCAGTGGTCAGACACCTATTTCATATCCTGTGGAGCCCTCTGCTATCTCCCTCAGTCCCACAGACTTTTTAAATGGAGTAGCAGCACGCATGCTCAACCACCGCTCCACACAGGTCACCCATTCTCAAGGTCCGTGGGTGTTCCATTGATGGGACTCTCGGTGATCAGATGCTTATCCCCTACCTATGGATAGTGGATATGTTTCGATTCTAGGAAAAGCCCTAAATATACTAGTCTGTACTCTACAGTTAGGGCTCATGCACACTGTCCTGTTACTCCTCCCTTCAACCTTAGTCATACCGAGCTGTAATGCAAGACTCTTAGAACACTTTGGGGTCTTACTATACCTCCATAGGCCCTTAAGTGCATCATGACATGCTCCATTGTATGCTTCCTTACGAAGCAGTGCTTCTCGGGTAGACTATTTCCATAATGTGGCACTATATGAAGTGCCTATGGCTACAGAACCACAAAAACTCTGTGCCTCCGTATAAGCATGAGGCCTTATTCAGTCTTAATAATTTGTTTGTGCATTATTTTGGTAGTTCTATGAAATTTCTAGTTTTTAGACTTTTAAACTGTCCTCATGCGTTACGATGAACAATCATTATACTTTTGAAGGGAACTTTTCCTACTAAGGCAAAATCTTGTATATTTCGGTACATTTTTGGCATTTGACTAGTAATTCCCAACATTTTCCCCATGGTGGACCCCTGAAAAATTGTTTTCTTACTAAGGAACCCCTATTCTGGCAGCTTTTGCTGTTGCCAACTTTTAAGGAACCCTGCTTGGCAAAGACTGCTTTATTTATCAAGAAAAACGTGTTATATCGGAGCAAGGGTGGGAAAACTACTGCGGCCTGAATAATTCAAAATGTTTGCCACCTCCATGAACCATAGCACCGATCAGCGCTACAGATTTCAGTTAACCATTAAATACCATTTTAATAGATTGCTTCTGGGGACACTTCATTATGAAATTGGAAGGAAAATACATTCTTTGGAATACATTCCCGTTAATTCGTGATGTTTTTGATTTTACTGGGCAAAAATAGTCACCATTTAAAAATTATTATTTTTTTTTTTTTAGTTGTTCAATCCGCACCTTTTACTCATTGATCCACCAAGATGCATTGAGCGCCAAAACTGGAAATTCATGTATTAAATTGTGTGTTTGCTCCTTTGCAAATAAGTGTACAATTCATAATGTAATGCACATGAATGTCTGTGTCTGCGTAAAACAGAAAAAAAAAATGAAACCCTGTATAAAAGTGTAATTTATATATTTATGTTTTGGTGGGATGCCAATAATAATGCTTATTTTGTTTTATTGCCTAAAGTATCTAATGAAACAAAGGCTTTGTATATCCATTAAAATGATGTAGATGGAATGTATGGTTGTAGCATTTTGGACACCTCTTATGCGATATTCCTATTTCTGCATAATGTGCGTACAAGTGCGTTCTATGACATTGCACAGGTTTTAAACAGCGAAAATAAAATATCCTATAAGTGAATTTTTTTTACTGGCTCCTATATGTTTGGTTACATGAATTCATACGTCATAGTTACTAATAAAATCTATTGTCTCATATAAAAAAAAAAAAAAAATATATATATATATATATATATATATATATATATATTTTAATGCAACACAAATTGGAGCATAGCTATAGGGGTACAGAGGTAGCAGTTGAATTTGGGTTCTGGTGCCTGAGGTGGCTCCATGATCACCTGCCACATACAGATGTAGCGGAGTTAAGTCAGTCATAATGTATTAACTAGATGTGATAACTCGCCAAGTGTGACTGTTAACTTTGTACATCTGTAAGACACCAGTATTATGGCAGGTAAAGGATGTTATATATTGTGCCTAGTAGAAGCCTAAATAAGTTGCCTACTTTTAGAGGCCCTTTGGACTGACCCTCTCCCCCCATGTCACTGGACCTGTGAAGGGAAGCATACTTACCTGTGCCCCGCCACTGGGTTCTGGCACCTTTTGGTCCCCTGCTACCACTGATGAGCTCTGATGTGTTAACATCTGGTTGTAAGGGGGTCAAGTGTGCTGCTGTAGTATTGATGCTTTTCTCATGCATCATATGACCCATTAACGTGATGCATCACACATGATCCCCATCAAACCAGAAGAGCTGGAACTCAGTGGCAGGGAGCAGGTAATTATGCTTCCTTCCGCAGGTCCAGCGGCATGGGGTCTCAGGCCGAAAGGTACACAAATGATTTAGGGCTCTTTCACACATTTCAGTTTTCTGTCCGGATGCAATGTAGTGTTGTTTTTCACGCATCATCTTTGCGTTCAAGAAAAATTGCAGCATGTTCTCTATTTGTTTTTCAAGCAGCTTGGGTTAGGTAGAAGTCAATGGGGCTTGCGTGAAAAACTAAAGACATCTGGATACAATGCATTTTTTCACTGATGGTTCCTAGGAGATGTAAATTGGTATTCTTCAGTTTTTCTTCACGCATGTGAAAAACTCATGCAATCCGGACAGCAAAAATGCACACACTGAATCCAATTGCAAAAAAAACTGATTGAACTTTCTTGCAAAACCATCAGTTTTTCCCTGAACAGATCCTGATGCAATCCGTATTGCTCATGTGAAAGAGGCCTTAGAGCAGGCCCCTTCCATAAGGTATCTAAAATGTGATTTCTATTACGTAGAGCCCATATTTGCAACTGTGTAACGCTTTATGTCCCCTGTGGTAGTGCCGCAGGGGAACTGCACATTTGATAGATTCCCTAACAAACTAGAGCTCCTCCTTGGGCACACCCTGTGATCATAGTATTGTTGGGGGGTGTTTTCTAACAAGTAGACTTGTACAGAGTGATCAACCCCTTTAAGTGATTGTAACCTACGTGTGAAGAGTGCAGTATTTTGTGGATCCAACTCGTATGTTACCTATAAATTTACGAACCAGTTATCCATTTCACTGTTAACTTGATTTGAGACTAGTGCTAGTTTCATGTCCAGTGTATAGAGATCCAAACAATGGTCCTATATGGACTATGTGTGCTGTAGTACGGTGGTTCCTTGAGGCACTATTTTCTCTCTTTAGAAGCATTGCTGCTTCATAAAATGGCATTTGATGGAGCATGTCATATATATTTTTTTCTAAATATCTGTGATAACCATGAGCACCATCTAATAGAACCGTTATGGTGCTGTGTGCAGGAGCTTTCAAGTGAATAATTCCCGCTAGATGGGGCCTGAGATTCCCCAAATTAAGTTGATTCAATGGTACTTAGAGCAACCCAACCACTTTTGTGTTCACGTACATTTTCTCACATTACTGGCTTGATGGATCGCCTTTGCTGTCATAGCTCTGTGACCGCTTTTCTGAGTGTCTGTCCCAGCTGAGAAGATGCATTTGGGCCAAGCTCAGAATATCCTTCAAACTATGCAACTCTACCCATGTGAACTATCCTACTTCTGCCTTTTTTATTTTCTGAAAGACCACGGCAAGTATGAAGAATGGCACACAGAAGAGATTCAGTTGCAATTTGGCAAATATTATCCCTTTTAAAAATGACATGTTCCTTTTTAGAAGAAATCACTGAGAACGCAACCATAAAACTGGGTGTCTGTTAGTACACCAGAAAAGGAGTGATGGATAAAGATTGCTAATTACATTTGTTTTGCTGACGTAGGTAGTGCAGCCATATTGGATGTAAGTTTTGTGTATATATACTGATGATAAAATTGTCACTTTGTCATTGATTCAGCCGGTTCTGAGAAGCTTGTTCATAAGAGACAACCAATATGGCTGCACCTCATGTTGTCACCTAATAGCCACCTCAAAAGACAAAAGAAAAAGTTTGCAAACTATGGCTGCTGCTTTTGGTAATTTTTACACTTTGGACAAAATGGCTCATAACCTTTCTGTTGAATGTTTCTGAGCTTTGGTGATAATTAGACATGCTATCCTCAACAACAATGTGGGTGTCACCTGAATAATTGTCATGTATATAGCCAAGTGTAGCAGAAACCTCCTGACTGTGTGGCCGAATATTACTCGGTACATAGCTGAACTGGATGGTCGAATGTCTTTTTCAGTCTAACAAACTATGTTACATGGAGTTTCATGAGGCAGGTAGAGCAGGATCGATGCTGTTAAAGCTTCTTAAGCAGATGACTTTCTACTCTTTGAGGTCACCTAAGAGCTTCCACCCCCGAACCCTCCTGCTTCTTCCTCCCGAAATTACTTTAATAGGCAAGGAGTTTCCACCTATGGCTGCTACAGCAATCCTCATATGGATTTAATATGTCTTCAGCGGAAAGGTCTATGAAAGGCTTGATGGCTTTGGCTTGAGTGGGGAATCTAGTACTGCTTCAGATGCATACAAACAAGCTGTAGTTTAGGGATTTGGTGTGTCTGTGTGCCAAGAATAAGTCAAGTCCAGGGAGAAGATTAAGTTATTTCCACTCCCATTGGAGATCTTATGACCAAAAAAATTTATTTTTTTCTCCTGGATTTTGGACAGAGATGTGACAAGGAGGCAAAACTATGGGGCATCTTCTGGGATCACAACTTTCCATCAGAAATGTTATGTTCTTTCTCAAAGTTCACATGAAAAGGCTGATTTTCAACTCGAGACTCCTTTAATCTCCAAACTCTTTTTTTTTTTTTCTTTCTTCTATTAAATGACTTCAATACTGGGTCATACATCGTCTCGTAGACCACTTTAGCTTTGATGAGATTAAATGAAGCATAAAGTAACTCAATGCATACCGTTCCGAGTCTATAGATAGACTCCCATCTCAGTTGTGGTAGGTGTGCGGAAATATCCCTAATGCGAAAAGTGTATTTGTTATAGACGGCTGCATGATCAAAGGGAGGAAATATTTCATAAATATCCCGAGCCGGTGACAAGGTCATCGGTGAATACACTTCACATCTGGTGTACATTTAATTTTGTAGCGCAAATGATTAGCTTCCCTTTTGTGGATTGGTTGACAACACAATGCAGCATGTTCCCAGATAGAGAATGGATGCCCCTGACTTCCAGCCGTGATTCTTGTGTGTAAAACATATCTCCTTACTCTGTCGGTTTCCCAGACGAGCGTGCTTTTGGACGGTCATGCTTGAATACCTTAATAATTTTTAAATGGTTTAGAAAATTTAATCTTCAGATAAAACATCTGTGTAATATCCAGGGTCACCTGTCTCGGGCTTGAAAATCGCTTATGGTTACCAAGCATGAAAGAGGGCATTTTCCCATGAGAATGGAGCCAGGATAATTTAGGTCAGGACAGGTTTAGCGACAAATTCCATGCTGGCAGCACTTTTTAGACTTGGACAAAATGTACGTCCTTTGTCTTTTTTTTTGCTGGGACAATGTCCTATGGTAAACTTTAATGCTATAAAAATATGCACAATTTTTTATTTTAACTGGAATATTTCTACAGGGAAAGTCGTTGTAAGTAGTAGATAAAATGGAAAATTATAAAGTAGTACTACAATAGTACTTACAGTTCAATAAATCACAGCTGCAAGTCGGTTATGGTATTTGGAGTGCTTAGAGATCATCTTAATTCACTGCCAAAGTACTTTCGATATATTGAAGGTCAAGTAAATAAGTCCATTAAAGGGAATCTTTTATCAAAAAGTATTTAAAAAATAAATGATGATTGGCTTTATTCCAAACCTCGCGGTTTGGATAATATTTAGTGCTTATGTTGTGTTGCTGTGGAGAACAGCTCCTCTTAACATCATTTTGACAGCCTGTTGTAACCTGGGATGGACACATTGTCCAAGAGCAACACAAATGAGGTGTAGAATATAAATTAACAAGGTAAGTGCAATGAGGAATCCTCTCAAGATTTTTTTTGTTTTTTTTTCCCCCATGAGATACTTCATAGTCCAAGGGCAGTGAGCAAAAACAAAAAGTGATTACAACCTTATGCATGAACCTGGCCTAAAATTGTTGCATTTTTTTTAAATAAATTAATTACTGAAAACTGTGATGGTCATAAGTATGGTAAAGTAACATATGTAGGATATAGGAAGGAGTTCTAGACATGAACACTATGGTGGGAATTTAATGAGGGCCATTTTTGAAGTCCATTTTGCTTGAGTCTTTGTACATTGGTACATTGCGTCAAATTTATCAAATGTTTCATATTGTTGGCGCATCTCTACACATAACGCTTTTGCCTATAAATGTTACTCTATTTTTATGCCATCCTTTCATTGGGGTCACTTTGGATTAAAAAAAAGTTGCAGTAATAAATCTGGAACGAAACTATGTAACCTAGCCAGCCGCACCCACTTTCCCATCTACTTTTCAGAAGTAGTAGGGAAAATGCAAAACGTCACAAAACTTTTTTTGTAAGTTTCTTAAAGTTGCAAAAGCCCTATTTTTGCAACTTTTTTGAATTCTGGAGTGCATAGCTTGATACATTTTCCACTATGTGCGCTAGAGATGAAGAAAGAAAAAAACATCTAAGAACTGTAGCAAACAACTATATTTTGGGTCTGTACCCAAAGTTCCACATTTTACAAAGTTGTAATATAGCACCTATAGAAATAGGTTGACCCATAATGTCTCTGTTTATTTGAAGGAATACAGACAGGAAAAAAATTGTCATGTTCCACTGGATGTAGATTATCTCCCCAAGCATGCTATACACAAGTACCGTACCATAACACACCATATGTGCCAATAGCTCCATAGTACTGTACTGTAGGGACACTGTATGTTGCTGTAGGGCTTTGTGCACATCGCTCTGACATGCTGCTAACACCAAGGTCTGTGAATTCAGCTTGTGCTATTGGTTGTCAAAATTCGATTTAAGCAGTAAGGAAAATAACATGAAGCTGAACCCCCCCCCCCCCCAATCTGTGCTCAATAGCGTAATTGTTTTCTGGATACTACATGGAATCATTTTTAAAAAAAGGCACCGATCTGTATGAACTTGTCTTTACACTTATTTGATATCTCTTGGTTATCTTGAGACAGTCATAAACGAACACAAATCTGTGTGACTTTAGAATATGTTGTGTACAGTCTTTATGATCTTGCAACATTTTTGCCTTTGATTGGGATGAATGTGTTAAATTCTTGAACAGTGTGAATGTTCGCAAATTGACAAAGGAGGCATGTTCTTCTTAAAGGGATTTTGTTAGCAGATTTTACTCCCATAAGCTAAACATATGTCCATGTCCACACTGAGAAGTTGGCTCCTATGATGGCATTATTATACTCCACTGTGGCTCTATTTCCACATAAATATGATTTTTATAATCTGTCAATCACTCACATAAGGTGCCCAAGGGGAAGTCTGTTAATACAGGGTGCCCGGCCGCACCCCTCGCTGTCTGGTGCCCAGTGCCGCCTTCCTCTGCAATAATTTATGCCTCCCGTTCCTCTGCCAAGATCCCGCGCCTGCGCACTAGGCTCCGTGCGGACTCCTGGCAACGGCATAGTTGAGAGTGCGCTCAACGATGCAGTTGCCAGGAGCCCGCGCGGAGCCAGATCTCGGCAGAGGGACAGGGAGGCATAAATTATTGCAGAGGCGGCGCTGGGCAGAGGAAGGTGGCACTGGGCACCAGACAGTGAGGAGTGAGGCCGGGCACCCTGTATTAACGGACCTCCCCTTGGGCACCTTATGTGAGTGATTGACAGATTATAAAAATCATATTTATGTGGAAATAGAGCCACAGTGGAGTATAATAATGCCATCATAGGATTCAACTTATCAGTGTGGATATGGACATATGTTTAGCTTATGGGGGTAAAATCTGCTGACAGAATCCCTTTAAAGAGATGTTACAGTCAGAATCGTTTATCACCTGTCCAGGGTATAGAGCAGGTGTGATCAATCTGCGGCCCTCCAGTTGTTGCAAAACTACACCTTCGAGCATGCCATTATAGCTGTAGGCAGACTGGGCATGCTGGGAGTTGTAGTTTTGCAACAGCTGGAGGGCCGCAGGTTGGGCATCCCTGGTATAGAGGATAAATTCTACATCTGTTGAGATCCAACCAATGGAACCCCCAGCAATCGCAATAACAGGAGAGCTCCCCCAGTCTCCCGATTCCCCCCAGCTGCATAGAGCTTTAATGGAGTAGTGTTCGAGCATACAACAAGCCACTTCATTCAAAGTCTTTGGCAGAGCTCTATTCCCTTGTCTACAACATTGTATTCAACTATTTCTCCATTGTACATATAATGCCACACCCTGGAGGATTTGTCCCTCTCTATAATATACAAAAATGTCTTAATGTGTAATTCTGTTTAATAAGGCCATGGACTTGCTTACCGTTAAACCACTTACCTGTCTCCTGTACTTGAGTGGCTGTTATCTTCTTCTCAGGTATTTCCTTTGGAGGTTCTGGGGCTCACATGAATAGTGATCAGTCGCATTGTTGCCGCTCTTGGAACTTCTTGGGCCATTGCATGTTCCTTGTAGCATCAGTCGAACAAGGTCCATTCAGCGGCCGTTGCAAAGGAAACTGGTGCACTGTCTCCTCTGGGTGGGGAGCCATAACTGCTCTCCGCCAGTGCAGCAGCACCCCTTACATATTCTTTATTCACAGTTTAGCAAGAAAATAAATCTTGCTCCCATCCCCCAGATTTGTCATAACTTACATGAAGCTCATGCTCTCCAGTTCATTTGCAAGCCCAAAATATAATTATTGTTCAGCCAGTAATATTTATCTCATGGTCATATCATTCCAACAAATACACATATAAATTGATCACAGAGTGAAGGATTATTTAGTGGATGCCCCCACAACCATCAGTAAATCTAATGCCTCGTTCACATGTCAGTGTTTTGGTCAGTGATTTCCATCAGTGATTGTGAGCCAAAACCAGGGTTGGAGCCTCCCGAGAGATAAGGTATAAGGGAAAGATCTGCACCTGGTTTTGTCTCACAATCACTCATGGAAATCACTGACCAAACACTGACTTGTGAATAAGGCATAAAGGACTGTTGACCTGTAGAATGTGTCTACTTCTAGCTTTCCAATAAGGCCAGATTCACATGTCTGAATTCTGGTGTCCCTGTGTGTTGCAACCTGACCATAAGTTTAATGACCTAAATTGACCAACCACTGGTATCTATGATGTGTGTTTGGTTCCCTAATTTCACCCAGGCAGCCCCCTGATATGAGCATTGGAGCATTTCATGCTACAATGCACTCCTTTGCCCTGCACTGAATTGCACGGGCAAAGGAATTTTATGGAGTTCCGGAGACTCACCAAGCTCTCCATAGGCACTGCTAGGTGGAGGCTTTTGGGTGGGCTTCAGCACTTCCCTAACCTATAAAACGACTAGGGCAGCACTCAAGCCCGCCCATCAGAGCCAGTGAGATTACCGCGTTAACTGCTGGGCAGAAGCCTCCGCCCAGCAGTATGTTCTTATAAACAAAAAAAAAAACCTTTGCCTTGCGCTATACAGCGCAGGGCAAGGGAGAGCATCGGAGCATGAAATGCTCAGATGCTGATATCACAGGGCCTGCCTGGGTGAAATTCTGGGTATGTCTGGGTTCATAGCGTAAAGCGGACAACCCCTTTAAACCCAAGGTCAATCAGGAAATACTCTGGAATCTGGACGTGTGTGGGCAGTCTAATAAAGTTGACCAACGCAATGGTTGACCAGATTTTTTAGGATCTGATCTGTACCTTGTAGTGGGTATGGGTTGATATGTTGGATCCCCATTTGTATAATGCCTCATGAACATGGCAGTGTTGGGTGCACTGTGTCTGTATGGCAGTGCATGGAGAATCTGCATCTCGATAGTATGGGGTACTATGGTCTCCATTTGCTGCTGTACAGGCTTCCTTTTTGAGTGCTGTATGTACAGCATATATGGAATCCAATAAAGCATGCTACATTTTTTTTCTACTAAATTTATATGGAATCCACTGGTAACTATCTCCATTGATTCCAAGTAGGCATAAGATTCAAAGAAAATGTTAAAGAAGGTATCCCACAAATTTAAAACTATTTTACTCACTTATCTGGGTATCTGGAGGAGTTTTTACTTTCTGTGGGCAGGCAGCAGCATACACAAGACCATAAAGCACCTGCATCTCCCAGGATACACTGCATTTAGCTCTTGTTAACACATGGTATGAACTACCTACACAATTTCCTTCTCCAGTGTCTAAAGACATAGCTATATATTTCGTTGAACTATGGATGAATAAATGAGCTGTTTCAACTGTTCACTGTGAGACCATTACACCAACAATGAAAGGAGGGAGAGGGCAGAGCATTTCCACCACTGAGTCCACCACTGAATGCAGGAGACGGTGGACCAGAAGGGTAAACAGCGGGGCGCCCTACCAGAGAGGAAAATGTAATGTACATAAATGACTAAACAATATCTTTATTGCATGTATATTGCAATATAATCATTCCATAGGGATACTTTTCATGGGATAACACCTTTAAGGAATGCTCTGGTCATCCCAACCATAAATACCTGCTCACCAAATGAAGCCTTGGGCCAATATTTTAGTAAGTTATATTTGGTAATTGTTGCAGTGGAAGATTTTGCTGAGCAGTTCTTAAAAATAGGAGTGAAGCTCAACCATTTTCTCAAAATGTTCTGTTCTCCGGTTGTTTCTCCTTCCGTGAAATTGCCTGAATATGTGCCTGCTGATCTGAGCTACTATTAAATGGCTTTATTCTTTTCTAAAGTAAAATCTACTTAACTACAGGCTTGGATAATGAATATTATTGTTGGTGATTCATCCATAATAGTCTATAATATTATGTTATGAAAATCAAGCGTCCGATGCAAAAGTGTGGTTTTCCCGTAAGAATGAAAAAAAATAAAAAATAGATCCCTTCCTTGCCAAACCTCCAAAATGCTTTTTTTGGTGCTGGACAGAAGTCTTGTATTGTAATAGGCAGTGTAAGCTCCTTTCTGGTGTGGCCAGTCAGTCTACAATTGACTGGCCGCTACTATTTTACAGTTTATAGGAACATATTGAGGTTGTAAATCCTTTATACATGTTGGATAATTTTTGCATATATGCCTGAGGACAAGAATATTTATATAACTCCCTGTCCTAGAAATTCTCTGTAATGCTAGACAAGTCTATAGATCTCTACAGACCCAAAAAGATGCCAAAAACGTGTTCTTTTGGTGCCTGACTGTCAGTATATGTTTTCAATATTATGGTCTATGAATAAAGTATTCAACCGTTGCATATATTGGGGGTTTAGGACTGGTAATCATCTCGAGGAGTGCTCCAGATGTAGGTACAACTCTACTTTAGACCTTTTTATAGATACTGTGTATATATATATATATATATCTCTTTGGTGCTCCTTCTGCTCTGCGATGAGCACACTAGATTCTTTATGTACATACAAAGAATAGTTCAAGAGCAAACTGGTGAAATGTACCACTAGTGTGCAAGAAATAATTTGCTTTCTATCCGATGTGGTGAAGGGCTCACTTCGTTAGTGCATAGTCATCTATTTTATTGTATCCTGAAACCAAAATATTCTCATATAATCCTTTTAACGTCCTATCATCCTCACTGAAAGTTTACGTTCTTTTACATTTTTGTTAAACATATGCAGCTTCTCTAATATACAGCAGAATTTCCTTAAGCTAGCATGTGATCTTCCTATAATCTATCTGAAACTGGTTTTGGACCAAGCCCAGTCCTCAGATAATCCAAACAGGTAACTTTTTAAGGGTTTTTATAATAACGCAGAAGTGATTTCCTATGTTTCACTATATATTCTGCAATGGTTTTCTCTATGCGGGAGTCCTCAAAATACGGACCATTGGGTTCCTTGATTACTGATTGAGAAAGATAAATCTAAAATCATTCAGTCTTATGGTATTTTAAGAGTGTATGTATAAAAAAGTCCTTTCGAATGTCTAGAGATTACTTTTGGAGGTATTTCAGGTAGGTTGTTATCTTAAAAATTAGATTTTGATTAGACATTAATATCTTTAAATATCTTCCAGTAAAAAAATGTCTTCTAGCTTGCATATACTATTAGTTTATTAGTTTAGGTATATGTCCTTTAAAAGAGATGTTTTTTTCAAATCTGTATGAACTAAAAGAGAGTGCAGGAACTGAGGAATGGATAGTATTTACTGCCAGAGGCAGGTACTCAAGTTATGATAAGTGTATGAAATGTAAGGACATACATCAGTGTTCTTAGACCCTAGTAGACCATTTCTTGCCTCAGGTGGCATTTCAGGTGAAACATTAGATATCATGGCAAGTAAAGGTGACTATAAAGGTGTTACTGCTGTCCATTGGTAATGTCCATATAGTCAAGGCTAGATGGAAGAGTTGCTTGGCCTCACTTTTATCATTCTTATGTTTGGCCAGATCATAGCCTGGGTATCTAGCCAATGGCACATTGTATTTAGCTTTAAACATTTTGAAGTCCAACATAGACCACCATTTTTACATTTAAATTATAATATATGCAAAAGAAGAGCAGCAATGCTGGAAAAAAGTATAAATGTGCCAGTGGACTGAAACATTGCACTGTTGAATAAAAGACACAACTATTCAAACCTGTTTGTGAGTGCCGCTCATTTTTTTTATTATATTGTCCAAGACTAAACTTTTAAAACTTTTTAACATACCTCTCCAGAGTGGCTAGACACGCTCGGTGGGAGGTCATTCTTATTTGATCCCTGTCGCCGGATTCTGGCTGCATTCCTCCATGGTCGCCTGGGCAAGTCCATGGTCTCTGGGAATCAACATTCTGTTGACTGGCATCAATCTGTGGCCAGTGATTGGCCTGTTACACTCCTCCTCTGAGGAGGAGGTCTGTTAGAAAAGTTTAGTCTTTGATAACCCATTTAAAGAGTTTGTCTAGTTTTGAAAACTCATTTTTATATTCTGCATTAATATGAGGGTGGAGGTCTCCTGTTCAGGATCAGAGTATAGAGAGGTTACAAAGAGCATCTCTTGCGCTCATGGACTTGTCTTGTCCTTAACTATAAAAAGAGACTGTTGATTTCAATGGACACTGTTTAATGCTTAATTTCTCCTGTGGTTGCACTGCAGAGAAAAAGAACACTTGCGGCCTGGTATCTCCACAGATTGCAGCTGATTGCTTGGTCTCCCAGTAGGGGGCCAAATTGTGAATAGCCTATTGTCAAGGGACCCTTCTAACAAATAGGGACTGACAACCCCTTTGAGGATCTCATTTCTTGTACTTTGTGGAGAATAGGAGCCATAAGGTTCACACCACCAAAGGGGAAGTACTGCATCTAAGAGGCAATTCCTAAGGTAGCGATAGGGTATGCTAGAGGAATGGCCGATGGGAGGGTTTGGTCCAGTCTCACTTCATCTTGGTGGTGTGGACCTTGCAGTCCAACATCTCCATCGGTAATAAAAAGGTAGGAATCTACGGCGGCTAGGGTCTACTCATGCAATACTGCATTGCCACAGCTTGTGGGTTAAGTCAATGTTAAAAAAGTTGCGACCATGTTGATTTTTCCTTTATTACAAGATCACTTTCAACTTTCTTTTCCCAATGGGTTACTTTGACATTATCAGGAAATTACAGGTGACCATAGTGGAGTAGAACCATCCACTGGAGCAGGACTTTTGCTATGGGTCTCCCTTCCCCCCTCTGTCTTTAGCCTCCTGTATTTGCTGAAAGCACCGTATGACAACATATCACTCTGAGACAGCAAAGGGAAAATCTGCTCTTGTTAGACATAGGGTATAATTTTCTTTTCAGCTCATAGTAATGCTGAATATATTATTAGGAGCACTAACACTATATATTAGGCTTGTCAAACAAATAATATGGCCTTTCAGTGCAAGTAAGAAAATATACCACTAATCACATGGCACCGCTGGTGATAGACAACTGGGTAAATGTCACCGCATCTAATTACAGTATTATCCAAGAGACCTATTATTCTTCATACTTGGAATGTGGTGGAAAATGACTACTACTGGTCACTTGTCTTCCGAGCTCAGGGGATCAACCTGGAAGTGGCAGGAAAGCCATACTGTAGATATGGATGTATTTATGGAGGTAAAGGGAATGCATTTCTTATATTTTCTTTCAAATGAAAATCAGATACTGACAAATAGGGGAAGATTTATCAAAACTAGTGTAAAGGAAACAATTAGATTCCACCTTTCATTTTCCAGAAGAGCTCTGAAAAATGAAAGGTGGAATCTGATAGGTTGCTATGGGCAACTAAACCAATTTTCCTTTGCACCATTTTTGATAAATCTCCCTTATATATTTTTTTTCTACTCTATTGTTGATTTTTCAGTTCTATTTTCTGTCCATAATTGCAGGAGTGGTCGTCTTACCTGAGCTGCTGTTAACTTTATCTGAAGGCCCAGATTTTTTTTTTTTAAATGCTTGTTTCCCACCAGCAGTGGTTGGATATACTGTATGGCTGAGTAAACCGCACGGAGAGCAGCTCTCAAAGAGCTCAGGCCTAAGTTGTCTGACAGAGACTAATGATCTGTCTTAGAACTTAGACCTCTTTCACACTTCCATGTCCTTGATGGCATCCAGAACATGGTGGTCAGCTCTTCACCCATGATGATATCCGTGAAGGATCTCTGTTTGGTCTGTGTGTCCTTCTTTTTGCCCTCCCTCTGTCATCTGTTTTCCCCAGACACTGCTAAGCTGACAATAATTTTTCAGACCATCTCTTACCAATTGTCTGTGAAAATCGCAGACAAGACATAGTGCCATCTGTGTTGTGTCAGTGGTTTTCATAGACCTTGAAAAAAGGCCTTAGGAAGGTTTTCTGGCACATAGATATTAATGGCCTTATCCAAAACACCACCAATCTGATATAGATCACCTGTTCTAAGGATATAGACTGTTACATAGTTAATACGGTTGAAAAAGGACATAAGTCCATCAAGTTCAACCAAGGGATAGGTGGGGACGCGAATCCCAGAAGGAAGTGAGACTCTTCACGTGAGATTTCTACACATTTACATAAGCATTAATGTCATTTACTTTCAAGAATTCATCTAAAGCTTTTTTTTAAACTGTCCACTGTTCCTGCTGTGACCACGTCCTGAGGAAGTCTATTCCACAGATTCACAGTTCTTACAGTAAAGAAGCTTTGACGCTTCTGGAGACTGAATTTTTCTTCTCCAGTCGGAGGCAGTGCCCCCTTGTCTTGAGGGCATTTTACATGGAACAGTCTTTCACCGTATTTTTTGTATGGCCCATTTATATATTTGTATAGGTTAATTGTGTCCCCCCTTAGACATCTCTTCTCAAGACTAAATAAATGTATTTCTTCTAATCTTTCTTCATAACTAAGACCCTCCATGCCCCTTATGAGTTTAGTTGCTCTCCTCTGTTCTTTTTCCAGCTGCAGAGTGTCCTTTCTATGGACATGTGCCCAGAACTAAGCTGCATATTCGAGATGAGGCCGCACCAACACTTTGTAAAGTGGTAATATTACATCCCTGCCCTGCGACTCCATGCCTCGTTTAATGAAATACCCTGAAAGATTATCAAAATTAGGGTTATTCACTTTAGAAAAAAGAGGACTGAGGGGACATCTAATAACTATGTATAAATATATCAGGGGTCAGTACAGAGATCTGTCCCATCATCTATTTATCCCCAGGACTGTGACGAGGGGACATCCTCTGCGTCTGGAGGAAAGAAGGTTTGTACACAAACATAGAAGATGACTCTTTACAGTAAGAGCAGTGAGACTATGGAACTCTCTGCCTAAGGAGGTGGTGATGGGGAGTACAATAAAGGAATTCAAGAGGGGCCTGGATGTATTTCTGGAGTGTAATAATATTATAGGCTACAGCTACTAGAGAGGGGTCGTTGATCCAGGGAGTTATTCTGATTGCCTGACTGGAGTCGGGAAGGAATTTTTTTCCCCTCAAGTGGGGAAAATTGGCTTCTGCCTAACAGGCTTTTTTTTGCCTTCCTCTGGATCAACTTGCAGGATAACAGGTCAAACTGGATGGACAAATGTCTATTTTCGGCCTAATATACTATGTTACTATGACAATATTCTGGTAGCCTTAGAAGCAGCTGATTGACATTGTATGCTGTTATTTAAGCCACGATCTACAAGGACACCCCAATCCTGCTCTATAAGTGACTCTCCCAGTGTTACATCCCCTAGGACATATGAAGCACAGACAATATTACTACCAAGATGCATAAATTTACATTTATCCACATTGAACCTCAAGTTGATGCTCAATCACTCAGAGTATTGAAGTCAGTTTGTATTTTATGGACATCCTCCATAGACACAGTACTACATAGCTTAGTGTCATCTGCAAAAATAAAAACGGTGCTATCAATCCAGTCCTCAATACCATTAATATAACAACAAATAAATTAAATAATAGAGGGCCCAGCACTGAACCTTGGGGTACACCGCTTATAACCCAGGACCATTTTGAATAGGAATCATTAACCACATCTCTCTGGACACGGTCCTTCAGCCAGTTTTAAATCCAATTACAAACTATATTTTCCAAATAGAACCTTACTTTACCTATTAAATCTCTATAAGGGACAGTATCAAAAGCCTTGTAGAAACACTACATCCACAGCTGCCACTCTGTCCAGGCTTCTACTCACCTCCTCATAGAAACAAATCAGGTTAGTCTGACAACTTTTGTTCTTTGTAAACCCATGTTGGGTATCACTTATAATATTATTTACAGTCAATACTCCTGTATACAGTCCTTTAAGAGTCCTTCAAACATGTTTCCCACAACAGAAGTTAAACTAACTGATCTATAATTACCTGTGGAGTACCTAGATCCTTTTTTGAATATTGGCACCACATTTACCTTGCGCCAATTACTTGGCCCTGTACCAGTTCCTAGAGAATCTTTAAAAATTATAAACAGGGGCACAGCAATGACTGAACTGAGCTCTTAAGAACTGTTTGGTATAATCAATCTGGACCCGGAGCCTTGCTCACATTTACCTTATTTAACTTAGCTTGGACCATATCTACAGTTGTGTATATTTCTGGATGTACTAACAGCCCCAGCACCACAGATATCAGCTCCTTTCTCTCCTTTTGTATATTCAAAGCTAAAAAACCCATTTAGTAACTCTGCCTTTTCCTTATCTTTAGTGACTACCCCCTTTACCATTATTTAGGGGACCTACCTGCTCACACTGTTACTATCTAATTACTAGAAAATCCTTTTTAAGACTCCTATACACATTAACTATTATTGGCTGAACCCATTGTTTTCAGTAGAACTAGTCAACAATCCAATGTGTATGGGGGCTCTCAACTGTTCTCCAACAAAACATGTTGGAGTAGAGAAGGATGGGGCCCTTTGAGGTGTCTGGCAGCAATTTTCTTCTCTCAGCCTAATTGAAAACAGATACACCAGGAGTCAGCAACTTTTGGCACTCCAGCTATATTGTCCAGATATCCAGCTTTTTGGCTCCCTGTTTTCTGTTCGGCACAAGGCCTTGACGGGCGATTGGGTGTCCTCCTTTTCTGTGGCTCCACGCTTAAACACCACCATTGTGCCATCTGGGGGTGCGCTGCAGCCACAAACTGACTGACCAAAGCTGTCTCTCAACGCCAGTCAGTCACTAGAGCTGGTCAACATCTCATTCTTTGACTGACTGAGGGTAAAAGAAGCACTCAGGGCCCACCTCACCTTAAGGTCTTACCACTTTTTTTTTCTTTTGTAAGGCACGGTTAGTGGCGTTTGGCCTAGAATGCTCTTCTTTTTTGGGTGGAGCAAGTGGCCACTCTAACTCCCGCTGTTGTGGAACAACAATACAATTTCCAGCGTGCACACTTGGCTTGGCTATTCCTACAGAAGTTAATAACAATGACCGAAGTGCTGGAGGTTGCTGACCCCTGATATACCTGCTTGGCCAAGAGCACATGTGTATGGGGGAGTCAGGAAAGATAGTGGTCGGGCAAACCAGTTTGCCAACATCTACTGAAGGTGTAAGGTCATTCTTGGGCCCGTGGAGGAGTAAGACACAGTGGAGGAAACTGTTGGCAAAGAATGGATGCCTAGAAGTGGAATGACAGTGGGAAGCAGCCACCACCATCAGAATCAACCTTTAATTATTAAACGGACGGCCAAGCATTTTGAGCATTTTTGGTGTTTTGAGTTTTACACCCATGTCTCCTGCCATCCCTCTGAAAGGCGGTGTCTAAGAAGAACCCCTCACCTACATACGCCTGCTTGTACCATCTTATACACACAACCTCATAAACCTACATTACTGCTGGGCTTTTGCCATATTTGTTCTCCTACATGTGAGATCATTGTGAAGTCTAACATTTTTTGTGTACAAAGGTACATTTACTGTGGCATGCTGACAAATGACACATCCTGTTTGTGCACACCAGCTGCCTAGGACCTATCTACACTCAGCCACAAACTGCTCATGGTTTCATGTCATTTCACATAATGCCTTTATTGCTTCCTTTATGTTAGTCTATATCTTCAGTTGATGTATTTATTCTATTATATGTTCCCCTCGGAACGTGATGAAAGAATTCACCTTTTTAGTGCAAGGCTGTAAAAGCAAAAACATTTTTTAACATCCCTAAGATGGTTGTAGCACCCCTGATTATATTAAACTGAACTTAGACCTAATTCTCCTTAGGATAAGCCATCAATGATTGATCAGCGAGGCTCCATGGTTCTTCATTATGTACACAGGCACAAGGGGTCGTGCATAATTCAGCTTGTCCACATCAAGTTAAAGGGGTTTTCCTGTCTTAGAGCGTATGCCATGAATGTTAGATTGATGCAGGTCCTGCATCTGGAACCTGCAGAATGTGGGTCCCTGCATTTGGCAAATGAATGGAGGGCTGTCTATGTGTGACACTCTCCATTCACTTCTATGGGAACTAGAGGAGCAAGCATGCACGCTGTTTCTGTGACCCTCTTCTGTGAACCCTAAAAGTAAATGGGGAGACCTGTGCCATATATCCACCTGGATTGGTGGGCTCACCGGGAGTAATGAGGGTCGGAGGACTCATATACTGTGGCTATAGTATACATGTCTAAGATAGAAATACTTCTTTAATAGGATGAGCAGCAGTCTCCAGGATTAGCAGAAATAGAAGCATAAGCTAGTTAATCTATTTATTTCATCATTTACATCCAAACATTGCTGTTATTTCTTTTAATACGTTCATGACCACATCATGTAAATTAATGGCAGAGTGCAGAAAGCCAGTTTGAATAACTACCATGTATTTATGGCCGACCTTCCCCTGGCGATCGCATGGGTGCTGCTTTTGTTAGAGGGAGGGTCATGTTTGACTGTAAATGATCTGAGTGCGGACATTGAGACCTGATTGGGTCAGGTCCTATACACCCCTTCCAGACCATAAAATGTAAATTTATAGCAACTCAGGGAGGTGTTCTTTTTCAGAGGTGTGCCCTTTCTCAGAGGGTATGTCCTTTCTCCCTGTAACTTTTGCAGCTTCTATAAGAAGTTAAAGCTGCTGGCAGTGGAAGGATAGAACCGAGCATGTGTGACCACCTCAGTGAGGTGGACAGATAAATAAGGAAAAGAACAGGTGGCAGGTAATGCTGTATGGGTACATTTTATTGAATAATTCAAAAACTTTATTACATTTTTAATTGCATGCAATTACAAAAGTATTCCAGGGGCGCTGGTATGAAAAATTTAAAATATTTTCTGTGGGACAACCCCTTTAATGGTGAAGGCTGTGCCTTATATGACACAACTCTGGTGAGCAAACAATCATCAGTTTACTGATACCAGATCGTGTAATTACTGGAGTTACCTCTTTACAGCGAAGTGATGATGTATGTTTAAGTTCAAACCAACCTCCCAGGCAACCAGATCATGGGATCATGGAACCTATGGTAATATGATTCCCCAAGATCCAATAGCCACATGATTTTCCAGTAAATGGTTAGGCCTTGAAGGCCACCAATAAGCAAGATCTGGCCACCACAACTACACTCACATTAGTATGCACTGTTGCAAATCCTGCATATGTATGATAATTGAAAAACTCTGTTATTAAATTATTTATTGTAAAACATTACATTTCTGATTTCTCTTACAAGAGCATTTTTTTTTTATCCCTATGCTCTACAGTTGTATTCAGGTTCTAGAAAATCAGGAATGGGCCAATTGCCAGTGTTCGAGATATCACCGACTTGCTATGCTGACCAGCCAGTTTCAATTATCCAATTAATTAGGTATAGGAGGCTTGTGGATAGCCGCCAGTGATCAGGGAGGAACTGGTCTGGAGTCATATCACAACAGAAACTTCATGAAAGTTTATAGCTTGATAAGAACATACTGCAGGAATCCAGCTCAGCTTGTTTGTGTAGTACATGACTATGGAAATAATGTGTGAATAATTTCCTACTTCAAGTCCAAGGCAAAATTGTAACTTGAAAGCTCATCATTCGACTCCAAGGTGCCGATAGACTTTCAATAGGTATTGGCCGCCAGGTTCTTCCCGACTTAGTTCTCAAGGGCGAAAAGGAATTAAGCCACAACCAGACATCTCTGATGGCGGCTTATCTCTTGAGAACAAATGGTTTAAGTTTTAAAATTCCCCACGTCCTTGTTTCCTCCTACATCATCCATCACAACCCCACACACATAATATAGCCGTCCAGTCCTGCCAGAATCAGCATGTTTGGCCAGCTTTACTCCTATGTGTATGGCCACCTTAGGAGTTGCCATTCATTTAGAATGTGATCCATTTTTATAATTTACTAAATCCTTCAGGACTAACTCATTTGATCAGGGCACCCCATTTTCTGTTGACTCATGGGCTCCAATTTGCTTTACATGTTTGGGCATAAAATAATGAAAAATATGGCACTAACACCATTGACTTTAGCATGGTACCTAATTTAGGTTACTCTTTCCTTTTTGCTAGACTCTGAACCCATTTAATTAGGTATTTCCATCTATAAGAGTTAGGGAAATGGCTTTTAAATGCAATTCCCATTTCTGGGACCCTTAGTTTTTGGCAGAACGGTAGTCCAAACTGGGGTCACTGTTCTTCCAAATGGTAATGGTCAACCGTGGATATGCATAAATAGGAAAGATAGAAAACCACGTTTATATCTTCATTCATGTGGTCTCCAGAACAAGTTCTTAAAAAGCTTAAACTATGAGCTCCCTTGGCTATCAATGGAATGGAAACCACCATGCTAAAGACCCAAGGCATACATTTGAAGTGACCCAGTGGATTACTGCTAAAGAGTTCAATGTTTTGTGATTTATTGCCTAAACACTCTCATGCCAAAATGTACTCTTTTTGTTTGTACATTGTATCCCTAATGGTTATGTATGGGCAACATATAGTTAAGAGGCAGCTTTTTATTGCAGTTTAGAGATAGATGAATTTTTTAAAAATTTAATTCGCCGGTTCGCCGAATTTTTTGGGAAAAATTTGGTTTGGTCCGAATTTATTTGCGGTGAATTGCATTAAACAATGGCTATTTCCTGGCTTCAGAGAGCCTTTATAGTGATGCAAAATACTGTGCTTTGCAGTAACACGCATAGGGATTCTGCTCTGGTGGTGAAATAATACTGTGTCCGTATGACACGCAGATGACAGGCGTCGCTCTTAGAATCACTGCACACATCACTTATTTGGGCAGTCACGGGGCCAAAACTGACCAAATAACTCAAGTATGAACTCAGCCTTACAGGTAGATGTTAGCGTCAAGAAGAAACACACTCCTTTTAAACCGTCATCAGCTGATTCCACATAAATGTCTACAGAACCTGTTCTATTAAACGCTTATACAAGTAGAGCCCCCCGACAGAGTGGAGAGGGTGTCAGCAGTAAGTTTGTGTTGACATCACTGATTAATTTGCCCTTCCTTTGATCTGTCAATAACCCCCAAAAAACGGATCCTGTCTGTTGAGCATCCGCCTTCACTCGGTCAGAATTTGGTCAGTTATCCATCAGTATTGCTAATGCCCAAAAAAAAACAGGAGTGGATCTAAAACAGAGATGACACGTGAACGGAATATTTGCATGTCTTCTATGTTTTGTACCCAGTCCTGCTTTTGGCTACCAAATCATAAGCCAATTCTGATGGGACCATACAGGCGTTACAGCTGCTACACAGACAGGATCCGTTGTGCGTCTTATTTTTCTTTCCTTCTGATAGATCAGAAGGAAAGTCAAATAAATGATGATGTCAGCCAGGCCCTAAGGCAAAATAGTGGCCCAGTCATGAAGTGGGGAGAGTGGGAACAGCATAAGAAGTCCACAGAGTGGCCCTATGACATAGTGGTGAGGTGGAAGCAGCATTAGGAGGCCATAGAGTGGCACAATGACAGTGTGGAGGTGGCATCAGCAGCATCAGGAGGAGGCCACAGAGTGGCACAATGACAGAGTGTGGAGGTGGTGGCAGCAGCATCAGGAGGAGGCCACAGAGTGTCACAATAACAGTGTGGAGATGGTAGCAGCATCAGGAGACCACAGAGTGGCAAGGTGTCATAGTGTGGAGGTGGCAGCAGCATGAAGAGGCCACAGAGTGGCACAATGACAGTGTGGCCCTCATTTTTTTCTACTTTTACACAACTCAAAAAGGCTTTTTAACAGATAAGTGCAACGCTGAATGGCGAATATGTTTTTTTATTTTGCCACTAATACACAGTAAACTGGGCTTTTAAATATATCACGCCACTGCTGAATAGGCCCTAATTGTTTTTCTACTTTTACACAACACAAAAGGCTTTTCAACAGATAAGTGCAACGCTGAACGGCGAACATATTTTTGTTTCGTCACTAATATACGGCAAACAGGGCTTTAGAATACTGCACCGCACAAGGGCAAATATATTTTTCTTTTGCCACTAATACACAGCAAAAAGGGCTTTACAACATATAACTGCACCGCACAAGGACAAATAAGACGTACTGTGGAAATATTTCCTTGTAATAGACCCTCTTATTGGCTGTAAAAAACATCAGTTGCACCCCAATAACAAGAATGTTTTGCTGGAATGACAAAGCTGTAATGGCAATTTGGATCCCCAGTCAGTGCAGCAAGGTGTAATAGGATTGTTCCTATTACCCAATTTGTAACCTCCCCTACTGAAACCTGTTCTACATAAATGCTGTGGAATGATTCCTCTCTATCCTTTCCCTGCACTTATAAATAGTTTTTTTTACCACAATCCAGTCTTTCCTATTACTGTCCCTAGTGCCTGCAGATGTCTTTCCCTGCACTAAGCACACTGGTAAATGGCAGAATCTAAGATGACTGATGCTATTTATAGGGCTGTGACATCACAGGGCTGGCTGGCTGCTGATTGGCTGCATGCATGGCATTATGGGTGATTCCACCTTCCCAGAGTTCCTTTCTCCATGTCCTCACACGTGCAGCAGCTATTTTAGGAAAAAATGCAATTCATTACCACGAAGTGTGAGGAAATTCGGCTTCAGTGCGAATGGAATTTTTCCTGAAATTTGGATTGAATTCCACTTCGTCAGCTTTGATTCGCTCATCTCTATTGCAGTTACCTGGTGGTGGATGGGCTGGTCCAGCCCCCTGGAGAGTGGTAATGGTTTTGGCTGTAACAGTGGCTTTCCTCACACCATTATTCCATCGGACCATATAGTGAAAGGAGGGCGCACCCTTTCTTCCCCCAGCGGCACAACCTGGTTCTGGGGCTTGAGCAAGGTTGAATATGATTGTATTTTTTTCCTCTCTTTCTTTCTCGGGTCTCTTACTGCAGAGTCTATGACTGGCAATCTCACTTTTGCAATTGTTCCTGTAATTCGCAACTGAAGCATAGAGGTTTTTCAAGATACGACTGGCCAAGCTGTGTCCGAGTGTAAAGGGTGTCTTAAGAGTATTCACCTCAGTGCAGTAATGTCTTAATAGCTTAGGTAGTAGGATTTCTTACGGACTCTCAACCATGCAGATTTCTGAACTTTCTTTCTTTCCTTCCTTCCTTCCTTCCATTGAGTGTCTGTAGCTTTAGTCCAGTCCTGTGAGGAATAGCGTACATAGAGCTGCTTCCTCACAGTCTTAGCTGAAGTAAAACATATATTTGTCCCGTGTTAGCAAGTAAATGGAAGATAAAAAAAAGACTGATATTCTTCAGTGATTGATACCTTTTAATGACTAACTGAAAAGATCATGACACAATTGAAAACTTTCAAGGCTACTTGGCCCTCTTGCTCAGGTGTCTTCCTCAAGAGGCCTAAGTAGCCTCAAAGCTTGCAATTATGTCATCATCAGGGGCGGATTGGCAATGTACCCTATCAGGAAACTCTTTGGTGGGCCGATTGCCTGCAGTATGCTCTGGGCCAGCTTGATGTCCCTGCCTAATATCCCTTATTGTGTTAAGATTACAGCATGGCCAGACTCAGCCCCGTGTCCTAACTACAATACACATTACAGGCTGCAGTCCGCCCTGCTGCGATCTCATTATCATGCCACTTTTAAGGTAATGAGATCGCATCAGAGCTGCTGGCAGCCGCAATGTGTATTGTAATGAGGGCCACGGCTGTCGCTGTCCCTACTGTAATCTTATTATGCCGCAATGTGCCTGCCCCTGCCCCTGATCAATGTGCCACTGCTTGTACCTCCTTCCTGCAGGTCCTTTGACACCGGATGGCAGAACAGAAATCACTACTCTGCCCTCCTGGTGCCAAAGGACCTGTGGCTCTTCCCAGTCCGTGTCAATGCGACTCTGACACTGTGTCGTGCTCTCTACCCCTTTTGCAGCACATTACTGTGACCACTATAGGGGCATTACTGGGGCACTATAAGGACATTACTGGAGAGGGGGGGGGGGTCATTACTATGGGCACTATAGGGATATTACTGGGGGCATTACTGTGGGTACTGTAGTGATATTACAGGGGGTAAGGGGGGCATTACTGTGGGCACTACAGGGGCATTACTGTGGGTACTATAGGGGCATTACTGAGTGCAAGGGGGCATTACTGTGGGCACTATAGAGACATTAATGGGGCAGGAGGGCATTACTGTGGGTACTATAGGGACATTACTGGGACCAAAGGAAAAGGACATTACTGGGGGCACTGTGGGGACATTATTATTACTGGGGGCATTATTATTACTTAATAGGGGGCATTGTGGGGGCATTAATTCATAAATGGAGGCATTAATTAAGTAATACCCCCATTAATTTATTTATTATTTAATTGGGAGCACTGTAGGGGGATTATTATTGCTTGAGGCACTATTATTTTGGTAATTATTATTACCCCAATACAGGACGTTGCAGTTGGCACTGGTCACCACAGAGGGGAAGTTTCTAGGGAGGTTTTTGGTTCTACTGGGGCAGTATATTATGCTGTACTGTGGTATTTGGTTCCTCTGGAGCAGTATATTGCGCTGCACTGAGCCAAATAAAAAATTGCAGCACAACGTACTTCTCCCTCTATGGTATTTCTGGCCCCGCCAACTTGAGTGCCTACTCGTGTTGGCCCCAACTTCTGAAAATATGGGCCCTCCTACAACATAGGACCACTTTTTGTTTTTCTCCAGGGCTACTTTAAATTCCCAATCTGCCCCTGTTCATCATATTTTCAAAGTTATCAACACCTGAGAAATCTCAATCTTTTTTGATCTCCTAGCTAGAACTCTTTAGACTCAGCTGGGGGCAGGTCCAGGATCATCACCCAAGCTTCCTGTGGGGGGTGTGCCAGAGTTGATTATCTCTGTCACCTCCACCCATTACCATACTGAGTATACAGAGCATAAAATGACATTATATAACATGACAGGCATTAAACAGCAAAAAATTTGCAAGTATCCCCTGCTCTGGGGTACTGCAGATAGAGATCACCATAAGTTGTGTAGTGACAACACAACTATCTTCTGCTGTTTTATAGTGACATTAAACACAGCTTGTCATTATGTCACCGCGGTCTATGTTACAAAGTCATTCTCTGTTTGCAGTTCTAAGGAGATGCTTGTCTGAGAGCAGCATGATTATAATAGAAAGAAATGTCCATTTATTTACACGAAAAGCATTTTATGGACAGAGGCCTGTAGTAACTTGTGCCCTGTCATAAACACTTCAACTACCATCTGTTAAAAGCCGAAAACTTAAAAGAACTTTGTTGTAATCTCATAATTCACATGAGCATTTTACGCTTGTGAACCTTTCCTGACCCTGTGTGGAGAAGAGGGGGAAAAAATCCCTTTTTCTGAGAACAAGTTTCCATTTTGTTGGAGAGCTTGAAGAATAGTGTTTCAAGAATAATTAGCCACAATAAATTGGTAATTACTGCTGGATGATGTATCATTTCTCGTTCTTGGAAAGGCTTAAGAGATTTTTCTTTCATATCTCATAAACACAGGTTGTCATCCTTCCACAGAACTTATGACCTTACATATTTTAAAGGTGTTTTCCACCACTAAAAAAAAAACACAAAAAAATGAAAACGGGGTAGAAAGAAGTGTTAGGTCCACCGATTCTCAATCACTGACTTTCTGATGCTGCTCGGGTCCCGACTGCTCTTCACTTCCTGTCCCGGCTGGAGATACCAAGATCACTGGCTGAGGCAGGACACCACTAAAGCCACTGAGTGGTTGAGCAGGCCTTTCCAGGAATTTCAAGCATGTAGAACCAGGACAGGAAATGGAGAAGCAGTGTTGGAACCGCAGCATTGGGAACGGGGGAACATCTTGGCAGTCCCTGACAATCTCATGCCTGCACATATGCTGCTACACTTCTGGGTGGTGGCCAATGAACAGTTGCTGCACCACTTGTGGAAACAGAGTCCCTGCACTTGCGTTGCTACTGGTAGGAGCCGCGCATGAGATTGTCATGGCCGGATGAAATGTCCAGCCATGTTGATCAAGCAGCAGGCGAAGTATCCTCAGCTTCGAGGACACCCCGTTCACTTGAATGGGACTGTGCTGTTCCTAGGTCATGTGACTGATGAATGTGACATCATATGGCCTAGAAAGAGGCTGCAGAGCTCACCAGAGTGCCATAGTTTCTTCAAACAGCCGACCAGTGAGGGTACTGAGAGTTGGACCACCACAGATCAGATATTGATGACTTATCCCAAGGATAGGCCATCAATATCAAAATATTGGACAACCCCTTTAATGTTCACACCCAAGGAAACCTGGCACTCGTGACTTGAGGGATGGCTATAAAAGCTACATTTTGTAATCCAAAAGAAAAGCCTAGAGATATCTTTAATCCTGACATCTGGACCATTTAACAATACACCAATGAGACCCTACCAAGTTTCGAGCAAATATTATTTGCCTTTGCACCTAGAGGCTGTGCTCTCTCTGCAACTTCTACACCCTCTCTACTTTGATTGACAGAGCCAGGCAGTGAAAACATCATAACTGCCTGGCCCTGTCAATCAAAATGGAGAGGGTGCAGCAGTTGCAGAGAGAGCAGAGCCTCTAGGTGTAACCACAACGCCCCCATTGCTCCTTGTGGCTCATTTGCATATATTAAAACATCATTTTTCTCAGCAATGCGGACACATATGAACATGGGACCAACACAGATGCCTTCAGCTGCCAAGCGCCCATGTACCAGGTCAGCCAGTGTCATAGGGACAAATCTGCTGACAGATGCTCTTTAACAAAAGGTATGGCTCACATAGAGTAGACCTCTAGGAATGACCTTGCTTAGTGATCTTCCTAAGGATATGTCCACTGTGTGATACAGTGCATGTACCTTGAATAGCATATGATTATATATTACGTGATATACTGTATTATAGTGGAGAAAAGAAAAATGTCTGATGTAACAGTCCGGCTAATCATGACAGGACGTAGCTGTTACACTGGTTACACATCTGTACAAACATAATGAAGACTTTGAGAAGACCTTCCCATCCCCTGATAAAATGTGCCCCATCCTTCTTCCAGACAGACTTCAAACAATCACTTGCGTTTACATGGACCAGCAAAGTCATGCCCATTGTGTCTGCCCATTCTCTGCGCCTCCTCGGACTATTGGCACATCTGCTAATTGTATTAGTCACTCGGAAGAAAGCATGCAGGGTCCGATCGGTCTTATTTTAGAACAATGTTTAGTTTAGCTTGTGGAAACCTGCGCCCAGATAATGCTCTTCACATTCCACACTCATGCCATTTCCTACCATGTGCACTTGGATAAATAATGAGCACAATGTAGCACTACCAGTAGTCAGGCAAAAAGACTTTCACTGTTCGTGCACAGGGGACGCCAAAAATACTTTTATAACGTGTGGTAGAAGTGCCATTGTGACAAGCTGGTACAGAAGGTTGGCACTGGATCAACTGCTACTTTTCAGTAGAGGGAGTTGAACACCTACTGTCACAGCCTTTTCACGTATCACCAGAAAATGAATGGAAATTGAGTTCTTATTAGAAACATATGGGGTCATTTATTAAGATCGCCGTTTTAAAAGCCGGTCTTAATACCCCTGCACTGGTGCTTGATGCGCCTAAGTTATGTAGAGGCGCAGGTCTCAACATAACCTAGGTGCATCCACCGGGGGCCTAAATCTATGCCAGCTCGCTTGCTTGCGTAGATTTGGATCATTTTCTAGCCCTAAAACAGTCAAGAAAATGATAAATAAGACAGGCCGGCCCGTGTGCCCACCCCCTTCCCTGTCCACGCCATGGCACCTTTTTTAGAACTGGTGTACATGACGTGGATGGGAAAGCGCCACAGAATCGGCCAGAAGTCCCCTTTGTGACCGAATCTGCGACAGATACAGTTGAAACCAGAAGTTTACATACACTATATAAAAAGACACATTTGCATGTTTTTCCCAATATCTGACATGAAAATATCTGACACTTTTCCTGTTTTGGTCAATTAGGATTACCATAATTGCCAAATGCCAGAATATTGAGAGAGGGAATGTTTTAAGGTATTTTTATTACTTTCTGCAAAGTCAAAAGTTTACATACATTTCATTAACCCTTTAAGGACCAGAGGTTTTTTATTTTTGGAGTTTTCGTTGTGCGCTCCCTGCCTTCCCAGAGCCATAATTTTTTTATTTCTTCGGTTCACATAGCCATATGAGGGCTTGTTTTTTGTGGGACAAGTTGTACATTCCAACGCCCCCATTTAATATTGCATATGATGTAGTGGGAAGCGGGAAAAAAATTCCAAATGGGGTGAAATTGCAAAAAGAAAGCAATTCCACCACAGTTTTGCGGGTTTTTAAATTCCGACGTTCGATGTGCGATAAAACTGACTGGTTACTTTTACTCTACAGGTCAGTATGAATCCGGCGATACCCTATATGAATAGGTTTTCTTGCGTTTTGATAGTGAAAAAAAAATTCAAAAGTGGGAAAAAAAATCTGTTTTACTTTTTTGTCACCATGTTTTGACCCCTATAACTTTTTTGTAATTATATGTACAGAGCTATTTGGGGGCTCATTTTTTGCATCATAATCTTATCTTTTTATTGATACCATTTTGGGGTGTGTATGACTTTTTGATCACCTTTTATGTAATTTTTTGTGGAAAATGAAGCGACAAAAAATGGCGAATGACGTTTTTTTCCGTTTTGCTGTTTGACATATGGGGAATGTTTTTTTAAAATTTTTATAGTATGGGCGTTTTCGCACTTTGCGACACCCATGATGTGTATTTTTTGACTTTTTTTATTTTTTTTATTTTTATTTTAGCAAAAGGGGGGTGATTTGAACTTTAATTTATTTTTTATTTATTTATTTTTTAAACTTTTTTTTTTTTACACTTATATATAGTTCCCATAGGAAACTATAACTTACAATCAACTGATTGCGATTTTCCTACATTCCAATGCAATAGCATTGGAATATATGACAAAAATCACATATTTCCTATGAAGCCTATTACAGGCAAGGCTCCATAGGAAATACTACAGAGCAGCCTGGGTTTCATTCATAGAAACCCAGGCTACTACAGGCGCGCTTCGGCTCCTCCGATCGCCACACGGGGGAGCCGGAGCGCAAACCGAAAGTAAAACTTTCGGTTTGTGAGCACTCAGATGCCGTGGTCAGGATTGACCGCGGGTGTCTGCTACAAGAACCATGCGGACACCCGCGGCTAAGAAGCCCGCATAAAGCGGGCGCCATCTTTAGAGATAGGTACCCGTACGTCCTGTGTCCTTAAGAGGTTAATATTTGGTACCATTGACCTTAAACTGTATGACTTGGGTCAAACGTTTTGGAAATCCTTCCACAAGCTTGGTTGGAATTTGGGCCCATTCCTCCTGACAAATCTGGTGTAACTGAGCCATGTTTGTTGGTTGCCTTGCTCACACCTGCCTTTTCAGCTTTGCCCATACATTTTCAATAGTATTGAGATCAGGGCTTTGTAATGGCCACTCCAAAACGTTGACTTTGTTATCCTTAAGCCACTTTGTAACCAGTTTGGCAGTATGCTTCGGGTCATTGTCCATTTGGAAGACCCAATTCCGCCCAAGCTTTAACTTCTTGGCTGATGTCTTGAGATGTTGCTTCAGCATAATCTTCTTTCCTATTATGCCATCTATTTTGTGAAGTGCACCAGTCCCTCCTGCAGCAAAACAACCCCACAACATGATGCTGCCACCCCCCGTGTTTCACAGTTGGGATGGTGTTCTTCCAAGCTTCTCCCTTTTTCCTCCAAACGTAATTATTTCTCTTGTTTCTCAGGAGACATAATCATTGTAACCACTAGGTGGCAGTATCACACAGGGATGCAGCCTCCTACTGGTGTACATTGTACAGGAGGCCCCGCAGTATTTTCTAAACTTCCCGGGCTGCTGGCAATGAAGGAGGAGAGAACATGTCTGGCCATCCTCGTCCCCTCCCTGCTGTCAGAAAACTGGCTGCTGGAGAGAAGGACTCCTCTGCGGCGCTGGGCTGATTTCTTAGGTGTGTGACAGTAGTGAGCTGTAGGAGACTGTAAGGGGGAAATAGAGGATTTGTTTATAGCAGACACAGATTTATGAATGTGTGCTGGTCTCTGCAGAGCTCAGAGTGGCATTAGGGGGACTCTGCCCTAGGTCTCTAAGTGCTCATGAACACGACCGTTGGATGTTTTGCAGTCCACAAATTGCGGATCTGCAAAACATGGATACCGGGTGTGTGCATTCCACATTATGCGGAACAGAACAGTCGGTCTCTAATAGAACAGTCCTATCCTTGTCTGTAATGTGGACAATAATAGGACACGTTCTATCATTTTGCAGAATGGCCATGCGGACATACAGACACAGAATGCACACGGAGTCATTTTTTTTTTGCGGCCCCATTGAAGTGAAGGGAACAGTACGGACATGGAAAAAAAATACGTTTGTGTGCAGGAGCCCTAAGGTGGGCCCCCAGAATCAGTTACACTGGTGGGCCCTAAGTACCCCAGTCCGACACTGTGTCTTTTTATATAGTGTATGTAAACTTCTGGTTTCAACTGTATATGCCAAAAATGGGCCCCATATTTTTAAAACATTTTCAGTATTTTTTTTTAGCTGATCCTACTCCGACTCTCCTACAGGCTGCATAGGAAGTGAGTGGAGCGGCGCAACCATTTTTCCCCTCGGGGCACACCGTGGACTTTGGGAACTTGTGCCTATTGATGGCTGAGGTGCCCATGATGGTGGATGGTCATCAGGGTGTAAGGCAGTAGGAAAGGGACTTGTCCCTCGGTGGTTGACGAAATCAATGATCAGGGCCATTTGATTATAATAAATTAAGCCTCTCTTTACTGAGTAGGTGATGAGAATCGTAGTACAAATATATACAGTGGACACAGATCCAAAGGCTGTATATAGTAGATGGCAATGATGGGAGTAGTCCTCCCTGAGTCTCTCTCATGCAGTCTCTCTCAATATACTTTCTGCAATTCCCAGTTGCAGGGTGCAGTCCTAGATCCTGAGAAGTCTCAGAAGTGTTGCTGGTGCCAGAGGGAGGTAACCCTTACCACATGCACTAAAGTCTGTTGACATAAATGTGCATTTACCTTACAGTCTTAATCCAAGCATGGCTTTTAAAATGGTTCTCAAACTTCTGTAGGTGTAACCCTTAGTAGAGTTGCTTTCTTTCAGGTTCCCACTGTCAGGAATGGTGTTTACCTGGATGAGGCTTTTCTATAGGACTACTTGGCACAGCTTACCAAAAGAAGTGTCTACTCTAGCTCTGCTGGCTAGAAACTTTCTATTCTGCAAGCAGGGTGGGAGTGAGGGGATCAGACACAGGGCCAGACTAAAGACTGCCATATTAACTACTTCCTACCTATATATATCCATTGAGATTCAGTGCACAGTGCACAGATCATCATCACAGTAAACATTCTGAAGTGGTGGACCTGGGTATTAACCCTTTACTGAACCCTGAATGTTTGCTCACCAGACATGAGAGCAGAAAAGTCCTCTTTAATGCATTCATATACTTGAGATATGACATTGTGATTTTACATCTGGAAAGGCAGAAGGCACAGGTATACCCAGCACATCAGACAAGGTAAAGCAGTCCTTTGCAGACTGTACTGTTTTGAGGCGCCCTTTACCTTATGTTCCTCCTTATTTTGGGCACCTGAGAAGGTTCTGCCCCCTGCACAGCTCTGCATACAAGGACAGGGAAGTGAACTTTCCTTCTTGGTTAATGATTTCTTACTTATCTACATTCTTAGTGCATTCCATTTTATTTATCAAGTAACTTCAAACAGAGGAGGATTACTGTGATCCACCCTTCACCAGCAAGAAATCATGTGTACCCTCGATCATTCAAACTTCTACAAGGCGTTTCCTTCTAAGAATGTGGCCTACCGGAGCTTGAGATGTGAACATGTCAATTTATGGGCTTTACAAATGGTCATATGCCATCAATGTGCCATTTTCCTGCCCTATACAGGTGTCCACCTACCTCTTCTGCGCCATCACAATTTCAGTGCCCAAGACGGGGGTGTATCTGCAAAATGTATAGTTATGTATTGTCATGTATTGTAATTATTGTTTTGGCCATAAGTTCCAGTAAGAGGTATGGTTGGCAAATGGTTGGCAGGAACAGTGTTAACCACCCTGTTCTTATCTGCTTGGTAGGAGTGGGCTGAACCTGATTCCTGCCAGTAGGGGGAGTTCTAGAGCAGCCTTAGAAAGAAGAGGAAGCACACTGCAGAGCTCCTGCTCCTTTAAAGGGTTCTCTGAAGAGACATATTCATTTTCAGAAAGCAGAGTGTCCAGCTGAAAACTGCAATACCGACACTGCTGTAAGGTGAGGGACTACGGTTCAGACACCCATCACCCAAAACTTCTACTAGGCCAGTTAATGCACAAGTCTAGACCTAATAGTGGACATCTACACTCACAAGTTGCAGCCATCCAACCTGTCTCCATACTTTTTTATTGGTGCCAGAAATTGCACTTTGAATCCACTGCTACCACTCTCATCCTCTACACCAATTCCTCAGGGGCTCCCTGCACAATGAGAATGAATAGTGTTCTTATTTACCATACATACTCCCCACTACCCAATGCACATACCCAGTAGCACCTCCCAGCTATGTCCCTGCTGATTCATGAATGACCCCACTTGTTACTCTTTATTACTGCATCTCACAGATATTCTAATTTAAACGTAGGGTCTGACCTGATGACAGCTAAGGTTGATCTAGGACCTGTGGAGTTCTTGATGTTTACTCCATACTGGTATAACATCTGATGGAAGGATCACAGGACTAGGGATAAAATATCAGTATGGCCTACTCTTAACTAAGGCTGGGAAATAGGGAAGGCAGAGAGGGTTGCTGTATAAGGCGCTATTGCAGGTGGAATTATGCACGTGGGAGGGAATATCAGACCAGGGGCGTTGCTAGGGTCTCAAAAGATCTGGGGCCCAAGTCCCAATGAATATGGCCCAGTTCTCTAAGTCGTCCCCCCTCCCCCACACACCTCATTTTGCTGTTCTTGCTATACAGCAGCACATACCTGTCACATCCAGAGCCTCCCAGGTGACGTCTCCTCTGATGTAGATCTTCTCTGTCATCATCTTCTCTATTTGGTCCGTACAACTTCTCTCAGCCGCGCCTCGTCTCTGCAGAGTGTGACACACCGACATCTTAGCTTCTTCACTTTTCTATCATCATCTCCCAACCTGGAGCTCCCACAGTGTTATCCTACTGCTCTCAGTGCCCCCCAATGTTGTATATACTATTTATCTGTACCCACTGCATCTATTATACCTCGTACCTCACATATCAGTACACTGCTGTATATACTATATAGCTGTACATACTGCATCTATTATACCTCGTACCTCACATATCAGTACACTGCCGTATATACTATATATCTGTACACACTGCATCTATTATACCTCGTACCTCACATTTCAATACACTGCTGTATATACTATATATCTATATTCACTGCATCTATTATACCTTGTACCTCACATATCAGTACACTGCTGTATATACAATATACCTGTACATATTGCATCTATTATATGTTGTACCTCACATATCAGTACACTGCTGTATATAGTATATATCTATGCACACTGCATCTATTATACCTCGTACTTCATATATCAGTACACTGCTTTATATACTATATATCTATACACACTGCATCTAGTATACCCCGTACCTCATATATCAGTAGACTGCTGTATATACAATATACCTGTACATATTGCATCTATTATACCTTGTACCTACCGTATTAGTACACTGCTGCATATACTATATACCTGTGCACACTGTATCTATTATACCTCATACCTCATATTTCAGTACACTGTTGTATATACTATATATCTGTACATAATGCATCTATAATACTGTGTAATATATGCAGTGTCTGTATATATAAATATATATATCTATAATAGGTATAATAGATGCAGTGTATACAGATATATGTGTTCAGTTATACATTATGGTCACTGTGTGTCAGGTACATGAGGTAGCGGTCACTGTTACTGTCTGTATTATATATGAGTGAGCAATGAGTAAAAACAGGGCATGGGTGGGGGGCAAATGAAGAGAAAAGTGGAATACCTCCTCTTACCACTCCATTCCAGTCTGTATGGATCAGTGCAGAGCTAATTGTGAACTTCTAATACTTGCTATTAGGGGTTGAAGGACCTGTGATGATGTCATCACAGGTCCTGGCAGATTTACCTTTCAAACCTGGGAACTACACCATTTTTGGTGTAGTTTCTTTGCTAGATCCTGCAGGACCTGTGATGTTGCAGATGATGTCATTACAGGTCCTGACAGATGCACTGTTCTAACCTGGGAACTACACGTTACACTGTGCAATTTCCTTACAGGACCTGTGATGACATCATCAAAGGTCCTTTAGCTTTAGGAAGATATACGGGAGCAATAAGGGGGCGGGGCCTCTCCTCCACTGCAGGGCCTAATTTCATATGGGGCCCCATAGCAGCTGCGGTAGGTACACCACTGATTTCAATTCTTAGAATATTGTAACAAAGTGTCACTCCAAATCACAGACACCCTCACCACTAATTCTGTGGTTACAAGCTCTGATTTTTCATTTGTAATATAGGGATTTTGGGTCAATAGCTATTAACCCCAGAACACAATTTCTCCAGCAGCTGTGAATAGTTTTCATATTTCAGCCAAAAGTAAGTTCCCCTATATCAATTACTCTTTTATTAGTGTGAGATTAATAGCTCTCTGATAATATCCAGAAATACAGATGGTCATACGCTTAACGAGGTAGGACACAATTAGCACTGGATCTTATCCTCTTGTTCCACTAGTTTTTAGAAGTATCTATCTATCTATCTATCTATTATCTATCTATCTATCTATCTATCTATCTATCTATCTATCTATCTATCATCTATCTCATATCTATCTATCTATCTATCTATCTATCTATCTATCTATCTCTTATCTATCTATCTATCTATCTATCTATCTATCTATCTTATATCTATCTATCTATCTCATATCTATCTATCTATCTATCTATCTATCTATCTATCTATCTATGTATCTATCTATCTATCTATCTATCTATATTTTTCTGTCTTTAACTTTTTCTCTCTGGACTTTTAAAAAATTTGTCAGTGGGGTGATTGCACAGAAATTTCCAATAAATGGAGAAGCCCATGTTGCCCATCACTACGGCCTTATCTAATGTTCGGAAGTGCTCTATTATTCTTTCATCTTGCTCATGAACCAGCAAGCACAGGATGAACTATTACTATAGCTTCTTCCAGCTGCAGTAGCCTCTCTGATGACAGGGGATCCTAAATATAGAATGTCAGTTTAGTGCATTTTAATAAACTTGAATAGAAAAACTTTCCAAGTATTTTCTGCAGAAGCGCAGACCTGTGGAAAGTACTGAGACGTCGCTGTAATTCCCAGGCTGGATGGCCGGCTGAATGATTACAGGGCGGAGGGGCATAGAAAGTGTTTATTTTCTTTCTTTTAGCCACTGTTTCCAGGAGCGAGCACAGATGTCTCGCTCCTGGTTCTGAGCGTCCCTTGCATCAGTGCCAGGCTATGTGAAGGGCGCCGGTGCCATCAGAATTCAGCTTTGGGCAATCAGACCTTTGGTTTATTATTCCTTAAACTAATTACTTACTGTTATTTCTTATAATTTGATTTTTGGAGGTCACTTACTCCTTGATTGTGCCACAGCCCATGCCACGGGCCTCCTGACTGTAGAAGCCTTTATATTCAACTCATGAGATTCAGGAGGTTTGCAAGTTCTCATGTGGTTTTCCTTCTAGACTCTGCGACTGTCCTATGTAGGATGGTGTCAGCTTGACTTAACCCTTAACGGGATTCAGTCACCACTTTTCAGCCCTGTGAGCTAAACATATGCTCATGTTCAGGGTCTCATTATGATTCCTAATGTGGCCTTATAAACGAGATCTGTGGCTTAATTTTGCAAAAAAACAGGTTTTACTAACCTGTCAATCATAGAAATAAGGTGCCCAAGGGGAGGTCCGGGGATGCAGGGTGCCCGGCTGCAGCCATCGCCGTTCGTGCCCAGCGCCGCCTTCCCAGAGTTCTGCGCCGCCTGCTACTCCTCTGTGCCTCCTCCAACCCCCTCCTCCCGCTGTGAGATGCCGCGCGTGCGCACAGGCTCAGCCTGATGCGCCCGCACGAACTGCTTGGATCGGCTTCTTCAAGTGCTGGTGCATGCGCACTACGCTAGAAGAAGCCGTTGCCAGCAGTCCGTTCGGGCGCATCAGGCTAAGCCTGTGCGCACACGTGGTATCTAACAGCGGGAGGGGGGGGAGGCGGCACAGAGGAGTAGGAGGCGGCGCAGAACTCTGGGAAGGCGGCGCTGGGCATGAACGGCAATGGCTGCAGCCGGGCACTCTGCATCTATGATTGACAGGTTAGTAAAACCATTTTTTTTGCAAAATGAAGCCACAGATCTCGTTTATAAGGCCACATTAGGAATCATAATGAGACCCTGAACATGAGCATATGTTTAGCTCACAGGGCTGAAAATTGGTGACAGAATCCCTTTAAGGATGCAGCTAATTTTGACCTTCGGAGTGCAGGGTATTTTTCTGTTTTTGCCTCACCCTATTCCCAGAGCTGTACCTTTTCTTTCCTTTTTTTTATCTCAATGGCATGGGGACACTCGCTTTGTGCGCATGTTTCCACTGCAATGTACAGTTGATAGTTAGTCCGGTCATCATTTGCATAATTGATTCGAAAAATATAAGGTAAATTAATTTTAATGTGAAAGTTACGAATTTCTACTCTTCTGAAGATCTGTATTCTCCTTGTGGCGAGCTTAACCAATGTTATGTATCTTAAGGGGTTGTCCAGGAGTTATATTGATGAACTATTCTCTGGATTGGCCATCAATATCAGATCGGTGGGGCTCCGACTCCTGACACTGGGGCTTTTTCATTGTATTCCACGGGCACAGCGCCATACGTTTATAGTGGCTGTATTTGGTATTGCAGCACAATACGACTGAGGTGCAGAAAGGTCGTGTGACTGATGGACATCACAGGCCAAGGAAGAGTTCATAGCGCTCACCCAAGCTCCGCTGATATAGATGACTCATCCTGAGGATAGGTCATTCATATTTAAAGGGCTTGTCCAGTTTCAGGAGGATGTGCCTGCAATAAAGAATTAGATGAGCACTTACCTAGCATATCATGCCACTTTTTACTTGGCTGCAAAGTGTATGTCATGTGAACAACATCTATTCTTTATTGCAGGCACCTCCCAAGTGTTGTCAGGTTTCCTCCTTTATGTTCTGGATATCCCTTTAAATACAAGATGAAGCAATTTGACAAATAGCGTTGAGTCCTCTGCCCATTACGTGCCCTCAGCTCCTATGCAGACCTATCCGTCTCCGCAGTTACAGAGCAAACAAACCCTGTGCGGTCATATTCCCTTCTGTCTGTCTCCTGTTTCTCGCTAAGTCTTGGGATATTAATGAACCTTATTAGGAGGCAATTCTCAGATTTACGGTTGTAGCAAGAGCTGAGATGGTCATGTAGATTCAGCTCAGTCATTTAAAGGTGTATTCCGCCTGTTGAAAGCTATCCTCTATCATCAGCATAGGGGCAAATTATTAGGCTACATGCACACGACCGCTCCGTGTTTTGCGCTCCGCAAATTGTGGATCTGCAAAACACGTTAAATAGTTATTAAATAAAATTAAAAAAATAAACAAAAACACCAAAATATAAAGTATAAATATTTAAGCTAATCTATATTTCTAAAAATCTATATTTCTAAAAATCTATATCGGTCAATCCCTAGTACAGGGTACCAGTTTTCTTGATCAGTGGGGGTCCCAGCAGTAATACCCTTACCCATCTAATAATTATCCCCTATCTTATGGATAGGAGATAACTTTTAAGAGCCAGAATATCCCTTTAAATGGGTAATTAAAACCCAGCAAAATCTTAATGACAATGAAGTGAGTAAGAAGTGACCTTTACACTAAGATCATTCACAGGACTGGTAAACTGAAACATCTTCTAGTGTTATATCCACTGGAAAAATATCACCTTCCCCTCCTGGGTTAATCCTTTGTTGAGAGAAAGTGTAACAATGTATCACAAAGCTTTCCTAGGAGGAAGGAGCTCATCCCTTATACCTTGTCCTAGACAGTGCCAGTGCTTATCTTCTGTTTGCTTTGTATCTAATAGATAGATGTTGGGATGACCTCTGGCCCCATGAAGAAACCTCTGCTAATGGTATGTGGCTGTCACACTGCTCCTTATATCTCCCAGCTGTCTTATTCCATGAACCCATACATTATTATCCGCTCAAATCAGAATAGGAATATCAAACCGTCATGGAATCCGCTTAATATAGTGAAAAGTAGGGGACAGGCAGCAAGGAGTATGACTGCGGGAGCGGACTACATGGGGTTTATTGTAGGACCCTTTCTGATGCCCTGGTTATGAAACATTTCTTTAAGGACATGTATTATCACCTGGAATCTCAAAAACAAACAAAGAAAAAAACCGACCCAAAAACAAACAAACAAACAAAAAAAAGGGAGGAGAAGATATTTCAAATACGGCTATTTTCACACTGGCGTTTTTGGGTCCATTTGTGAGATCCGTTTCAGGGCTCTCACAAGCGGTCCAAAACTGATCAGTTTAGCCCCAATGTATTCTGATGGATAAGGATCCGTTCAGAATGCATCAGTTTGGCTCCGTTCAGTCTCCATTCCGCTCTGGAGGCGGACACCAAAACGCTGCTTGCAGCCTTTTGGTGTCCGTCTGATGGAGCTGAGCCAAACGGATCCGTCCTGACATACAATGTAAGTCAATGGGGACGAATCCGTTTTCAATGACACAATATGACACAACAGAAAATGGATCTGTCCCCCATTGACTTTCAATAGTGTTCAAGACGGACCCGTTTTGCCTATCTTCATGATAATACAAACGGATCCGTTCTGAACGGATGCATGCGGTTGTATTATCAGTGCGGATCCGTCTGTGCAGATACATGACGGATCCGCACAAGACGCCAGTGTGAAAGTAGCCTGATACAGTACATGGTGTAACTTTAGTGTCTTCTTATGGGTCATCATCTTCCTGGAGGTTCTCTAATCTCTGAATATAAAAGTCTGTTTTTCCTTTAAAAACTAAAAACATTAAGGATATGAAAAAAGTGATGGTTTTGCAACGGCTTTGGCAATAACCGTAGCAAAAGAAACACCACAAAACTGCATTTGCTTCATGCTATCCATTATGAGCAGAAGTCACCATGTAGTGCTGGACCCATTACATGACAGACACCTGCAGCGTCCAATGGACATCATATAATTCTATGACCGACCAATACTTTAGAATATTTAAAGGGCTTATGCCATGACCAATGTAAAAAGAAATGAAAATCAGACATCATACAGTACACGACAACCTCTTTCTAACAAAGCTAGAACCAGCCCTGTACCTCACGTGGATCCAGAGATCTCCCCATTTATTGCTCTGATAGATTTATATCACGCTGGAAGCTCAAGGGGAGTGTCTTTTCTGCTGCAGCTAAGGGGGCGTGTCCCTGCTCTGCCTATCACAGCTCAGGAGGCAGTTGAAGGATGAAACTGAGCATGTGCGGCCATCTCAGTGAACAGGACAAAGAAATAAGAAAGGAATAAAGAAAAAAACAGCAGGTGGCGCTATACAGACACATTTTATTGAATAACTCACTGGCTATGCTAAATGTATAATTATTTGCAATTAGAAGCATAGGTGCTGGGTACTGGTTTGAAAACTGTACAATATTTTTCATGGGACAACCCCTTTAAAGAGGACCTGTTGTCACCTATCCTAACATGTCTGTTTTAGTAGCTACTTGCATTTCCCATGTAATACCAATTCTGGAGCATCTGTACTTATGCCTCTATGTTGTGCCATTCCTTTATAATTCCTTCTAGAAGTTTACAAATAAATTGGCAGCATTCTGCAGTAAAGGTACTGCTGGGTGTTACCAGTAGCAGGTGTGTCTGACTCTATCCAATCAGTACTGCTGGTGTCAGACTGGTAGGGACACCCCCCCCCCCCTTCCCCAACTGGTAACACTCATATATACCTTAACTGAAAACTGGCAATTCATTTATAACTTCTAGCGGAAATAACAAAGAAATAGACAACACAGAGTCATAAGAATAGATGCTCCAGAATTGCTATTACATGTGGAATGCAAGTAGTTAATAAAACTGACATGTCAGGAGTTAATAATCTGGCACATGTTATGCACTGTTAAAAAGAAGCTGTCAGCAGTTTTGACCATGCGAAACTGCTGACAGGGGCTGGGGAGACCAGTGCAAGCATATGTTTACTGCGTTTTTCTCATCAGGAGTAGTATGTATATGAAGTTTTATTCTGGTAGATCCTGTTCCTGCAAGTTCCCAGGATGCAGAGTGATCGCCTCCCCTCTGCTCTGAGTGACAGCCGTAGCATCCAAATAGGCGATCGCCACAGCTGTCATTGAGCAGGAGGAGGGGCTGTGGAGCAGATCAGCGCGGTGAGCAATTGACACCTCCGACCAGAACCTGGGGGAGTAAAACTTAATATTCTCACTACTCTTGATGAGAAATGTTCTACAAAAGGTGTTTGGACCGCTCTCCCGAGTCCCTCTAGTGCTGAGAACAGTTTTGCATCCTCTACTGCCTGATTCAAGAATTTTACAGAATATATATATATACACAGTATATATTCTACATTTCTAGGATTTTCCTTTAATGAAGCAGGTAAGGCCAATTAAGCATAAAAATTCAATTACAAAATGGTACATTATCTTGGAATACACCATAAGCTCCTTAAAACAGCTTCCAATGACCTGTTTGACACAGAACTTTGACCTCTTGTATCTTCTGCCTTCATTACTGTGATGTACTGCAGAAGTAAGATTCTTCACCTCCTGCTGTTGGCAGGAGCTCGCCACTGAAAGAGAACTCTTGCAAGTGAAATGTAGGTACTAGTACGAGATTTACTGCGCCTGGCAGGGTGGGTGATCTTTTAGGAATTTTCTATGATATTTCTGGGAGCGTAATTGGAACGCTTATTTTAAGATTTAACATGGAAAATACATATATAAAATATATATTTAATATTTTTATATAATTCCCCCCCCCCTCTAAAATACATAGAATAAGCCATATCTGGCCTATCCTTAGGATAAGCCATCAATATCTGATCGATGGTCGTCTGACTCTCATGCATTCAGTGTTTGGAGGAGATCCTTAAAGGGGTTCTCTGGCCTTTTAATATTGATGACCTATCCTCAGGATAGGTCACCAATATCAGATCGGCGGCGTCCGGCATCCGCCACCCCGCCGATCAGTTGTAGAAAGGGAAGGCGCGTGCAGTGTGCCCGTGCCGTCTCCCTTCTCTCTTCCCGCTCGCTGCTGCTATGTCAATGGCAAGCAGGAAGAGAGAAGGGAGACGGCACACACGTACTGTGCGCGCCTTCCCTTACTACAGCTGATCGGTGTCGGTCCTCTTTAAAGGGATTGCACAGAATTAAGAAAATGGGTTGTGTCTGGTATTTCAGCTCCCCTCCATTGAAGAGATAAGACTGAGATGCAATACCGCACTCAGCCTGTGGACAAGTGGGGCACTGTTGTTGGAAGAAAACAGTCCTGCTTTTCTAATCCTTTTAAAATATCAGGCTATTGTTCGGCCGATGGTCTCTTTTCTACAAACTCTAAATGTATTCTTCCCAAATACGCATTTAAGGCAAGCCGATAAGTACAAGTCTGGTAATGTGTTTTGTGAGTAATGCATGATAAAAAGGTTATTTTCCGCTACGTTCCCAGCAGCCTGACATTTCGTAACCTCGCAGAACCATGTTCCAGCTCTCTTGGAGACCTTGTAGCATCACCATACCTTTATTTATGACAGCGAAATGGTTTCCATGGCAACACATTATGTCGCTGCTAGATTATAAATTCCCAGTAATAGAATGCATTCAGCACTGGGCAGGCTGCACACCAGCGAAAGCCTTCTGGCAAATTTAGAACACAGGCGTAATAAAAGCAAGACAATATTATTCCACCGGAGGGTCAGTACATGTGCGGATACCCAGCTGCATCCGACTGCAGGACTGACACTGACACTCACTTTACTAATTCATTCTCGTTATATTTAACGATATATTGGTTTCTGATACTATGTAACACCGCTCCGGACCCCGTGCCAGACTGAATTGCAAAGAGTGTCTCTCTGGAGGACTCAGCAGTCAGCATGTATTATTATCCATGTAATACCACCTTTCTCCTGCAGTGGCCGCTGAAGGAGATTTGTACAGCTAGGTTGATCAGTTGCCTGATCCGCCTGATCGTCAGTAGGTTCTAACCTGGTGAAAGTGTTGATTTGATGGGACCACCGAGTTGATGATTAACATAGTAACATAGTTTATAAGGCTGAAAAAAGACATCTGCCCTCTCCAGCTCTGCTATGTCTGCCTTGTTCACAGGAGCCCAGAACTGTACACAGTCCTCCATGTGTGGTCTGACTAGTGATGTGTAAAGTGGTAGGACTATGTTCTCATTACGGGCATCTATGCCACTTTTGATGCAACCCTTTATCTTATTGGCCTTGGTAGCAGCTGCAACGCAGCGGCAATGGCCAGGGCCCCTTTTTTAATTGGTGGTGGTACCCAGGTGTAGGAATGGCCGAGTGGTATAGGGTGGCCTAGAATGTCCCTTAATTATTTTGTATGAGTGTCACGGTGCTCCTAGCTGTATACGGCTGGAACCCCTGGCGTTGGCTCCGAAGAAGACAAATGGGGGGTAGTAACTGAGGGATGAAAGAAGTAACTTGAGTCCAGACCTTGTATGAAGTTCAATAGCAGCTTTACTTGAATAAACGTTGATCAAAAATAGTCTTCGGATGACGTCCTTTTGGAATTCATATTGCATCCATTTTTTTGCGGATCCATTGTAACAATGCCTATCCTTGTCCGCAAAATGGACAAGAATAGGACATGTTCTATATTTTTTGAGAGGTTACGGAACGGACATACGGATGCGGACATCACTCGGTGTGCTGTCCGCATTTTTTGTGGACCCATTGAAATGATTGGGTTCTCATCCAATCCGCAAAAAAAAATGAACGGACACGGAAACAAAATACGTTCGTGTGCATGTAGCCTTAGCAATACATTATAATATTAAATCTTTAGCAGTGAACCATAGCATTAACCCTTTAGCAGCGAACCAGCGGGTTACTGCACAGGAAGTGCCAGAAAGTTAAAAAAAGTTAGTGCCCCATTTAAAATTGTGTCACCTAGATTGCTTTCCCTTAGGAGCCCCAAAATTGTTAAGTATTGAATGATGCTGAGCTATCCACCCGGGTCTCTGAATGTCAGCATTTGGGCATAGGGCCACGTCTCCTTCATTGTTGACCAAGTCAAGGTAAAAAATAAGGGGTTTGATCGCACCATCTAATGGTCGGTTTCACTAATATCCCATATCGATGGAGACCAAAATTGGTCCTTAGGCAAGGACTAATGTGGTCTTTCCTCAAGCAAACCTTGTATCTCCAAAAATCTGTCACAATACCTAGCCACTGCCAATTCCAGGAAAGAATGAAGATGCGGGAGGACAGGGTAGATTTTTGGTGACCAGTACGACACATGTGTAGGCCATGATCAAATAAACAGCACAAGAAGGGGGAAGACCATGGGCACAGTTTAACTTTTGCTACAGAACCAACTCCTTTCTTCTGTCTCGTACTTTCTGAGGGAATAATCCTTGATTGGGTGCAAAAGTTATGTTATTTTAATCGGAATTAAAAAGAAAAAAAAATCTTGGCTTTCAGGGTGAAATTCTGCAAAAATGCCCTTTATTATAATTATATTACATTATATATTATAATTTTCTAAGGAAAATTATTGAAGAGGAGCTGTCCCCTCTCCCGACATGTCTGGTTTAGTAACTACTTGCATTCCCCATGTAATAACAATCCTGGAGCATGTTTGCAATGAAGGTCCTGATGGGTGTTACCAGTTTGAGGTATGTCCCTGCACAGCCTGACACTGGCATCAATGATTGAATAGTGTCAGACTCTGCAGGGACACCCCTCAACTGGAAACACCCAGCTGGACTTTCATTGCAAATGACTAGCAATTCATTCATAACTTCTAGTGGGAATTATAAAAGAATGGCACATCATATAGTCATAAGAATAAATTCTCCAGAATTGATATTACATGCGGAAGGCAAGTAGTTACTAAAATAGATATGTACATGCTCACTACACTTCTACACCCTGGTCCAGCAGCCATCACCAGAGCTCAGGTTTTCCAATGGGAAGGTGGTCATGTGATATACCAATCTTGGCTAGAATTTACTCAGAAACACACTGTCAATTTTGACCTATCTTTACCTATTTAGGGGTTAAGCAAGGTCAAAGTTTCCTAAAGTGCTTTACATGACGTGTTCTGTGGGTCCACTATTCTGCTGGATGCACGTGGTTAAACATTCAATCCAGTCTTCATGAAGAACCACAGGTGATACTTCAGAGCACTGTAGGAATCGCCATTTCAGGTAAACCATATTGTATATATTTTCATGCACGCACAGATGACTTTAAATGTCCCCAGAGATAAAAGTCCAAACTCCAAAGGCATTAAGTCCAGTGACCTTAAAGGGGTATTCCCATCTCAGACAATGGGGACATATCGCTAGGATATGCCCCCATTGTCTGATAGGTGCGGGTCCCAATGCTGGGACCCTCACCTGTATCGGGAACGGTGAAGGGAGAGCTGTGGCTGGAGGACCCTAGATTTCCCGGGGTCTGTCCACCACCAAGCTCTGCTCCCATAGAAGTGAATGGGAGTGTACCGCGCATGCGCGGCCCATTCTCCCATTCATTTCTATGGGGCTGACGGAAATAGCTGAGCCAGCGCTCGCCTATATTCGCCGGCCCTTTAGAAAATGAATAGAGGGCGACTGTGCATGCGCAGTGCGCCCTCCTTCCCTTTCGGGGCTCCGTTCTCGATATAGGTGCTGGTCCCAGCAGTGGGACCCGCACCTATCAGACAATGGGGGCATATCCTAGTGATATGCCCCTATTGTCTGAGATAGGAAAACCCCTTTAAGGGCCATTTTATCGGACCACTAAGCCCAATCCAGTGCCCAGGGGATTGTACATGCAGCCATCTGTGTTCAGCCACAGCAAAGTGCAGAGGTGATCCGTCCTGTTGAAAATAATGTGGAAACGCACTGTTAGAGATGGGAATGGTATCCTTTAACATCTAGAGGTACTTCATTCCATTTCATCAATTCCATTGAGTGATCCGTCAATGGAAAAAGACCTTATGATACGAGTCCCCCAAATACCAATATGGCAACATCACTCCCCTGAAATGGCGAATCCTACAGTGCTGTGAAGAAGTATCACCCATGGTTGTTCATGAAGACTGGATTGAACGTTTAACGACGTGCATCCGGCAGAATGGTAGACACATCGAACACCTCATGTACAGCAAAGAAATGTTGACCTTACTTAACTCCTAAATAAGTAAAAATAGGTCAAAACTGACACTTCCAGTGTTTCTGAGTATATTCTAGCAAAGATTGATATATCACATGACAACCTACCCATTGGAAAAACTTGAGCAGAATTCAACATGAGGGATTTAAAAAAAATCCCAAATCATTTCCTCTGCCAAATAATGCAGCCGCCTTCCCAATTATTAATTTCACACACTGAAAGTAAATTTTCTACAAATTACACCAGTAAAGGGTGTGTCCAGATGTTTGCCTCACCCTGTGGTATGGCAAAATGGCTCATAACTATAACACATGATACCTTTTACAATTCCGCTTTTCTGGCCTCTTTTTGGGAAATTGTCTCATACACATAATAAATTTGGGGCACGTCATCTACTCTATTATTTTGGTGCATTATACTTAGTATACCTCCCCAGTGTATCACATTAAGGACATGATTACTCAAGGGTTAATGATGATGTCACAATTCTGCAGTCGTTCTAGAAGGGGCCCTATTATCAGGAGTGATGATGTCACAATGCCGTGCCGGCTGTATACCGGATGATCGGTCAACAGATTCTTTGATAGAGAGTAAAGGAGAAGAAGCGACATGGATGCTGGTAAGTCCTGGAATTCACAGCTTTATCTCTCCACGTCTGTTCTTCAGAGATTGAGGGTTGCGGTATCTTCTTCTCATTAGTCCACACCATGGATTTATCCTCCCTTCTTTGGTGCAAAGACTCATCGGGTGCATCATACATGTAACTGATGGTTCCACATCCAGAAAAAATGTTCTACAAGGACAATCTCATTTCTGACCATAAAATGATAGAATTAAAAGATTTCTGACTCTTTTAGTTAGTTCCTATGATGCATTGCCATAATAAATGTATTTCCTCCTGGGAGGAGGTCAGCTGCCTCCATGTTGTCAACCAATGTCTCCCGGCCTATGTAGAGATCAATAAGTTACCTAGAGGTGGTGGAGGGTGATGACTTTCTTGTATCATATGGTTATATATGGAATACTTCTCATTGATACATCTTCTTCTTCTTCTTCTTCTGTAGACTTGATACTTGCTTTTGTGCTCACAATCATGGTCGTTATTTTCTTTTGCATCTTACTTGGTGGCATCTGTTATTTCCTGAGGTAAGTGAATGATGTCCTCTATACAGACCACCTTGTACTTGAAATCCCTTCCCCTGTCCGTCTTAAGTACAAGATGGAATTGTGTGTCCCCTTAGAAGACACCAGGTTGTCTACCTTGTCCAGGAGGGTAGAAGCAGCTGAGGGTCTATATGAGATCTCTACATTATCTCACCTCCCCCACATGGCCGCATTGTCTTCTATACTGGATTATTACTGATGTCTTATTATTTTCTTATTTTAGAATAAAAAAGGGAAAATACAACGAGGATGACGATGAACTGAAAGAAGTTCTGATCCATCAGCCAGGTAACAGTCACACAACACACATAGTAGATAGTGACCACAGAGCCCGGTATAGAGGAGATGTAAGAAAATCCCACCCCATATCAGTGGAGGATCTGATGATACTCAGGGTATGAGGGATACACAATATATATTACCTGACATGTATTTATTACTGATAGACATCTTCTCATTTACAGAGGAGGCTGATGGCAAGATGGAGAAGATCAAGAACGAAAGTGAACCCGAGGAGGATGGTGGAGCGAAGGAAAGATAGAAAGGAGAAAGAGGAAGAGTAGGATGGAGGAAGAGGAGGATGGAGGAGGAGGTGAAGTTAGAAGAAAGATGAAAATTCAAATTTCCCATTTTCCCCACACAACCCATAAATTGACTTTACAACATCAAATTTACATTTAATTCTGTTTTCTTTCACAATAAAATAATTGTCTTCATTCCCCTACTAATTGCATTAAATAAAACTATTTAACAAATCTGATTTAATTATTTTTCTTAGATTTTTGCCAAATGTTCATAAAGAAGAGATTCATTTTTTAAAATATGTGACACCTCTGTTCTCTGTGTGACATTTCACGTCTAGCTCCTCTTCATACTGCTACTTGGGTTTAGGACTTACACTGACGAGCAAAATGATAACAATGTTTAGAACTTTTGACTTTCAGGCTCCATTTCTCACTATCCACTACAGCTTGAAACGTGAGACTACCATCATTTTATAGACAATCATCTTGGCTATCGTATACGTAAATTGGACTTGCAACTATTTAGCATATGCTTAGGTATACAGATTCTTGTCATGTAACTGTATCGTTACTGTTTTGCTCCTGGTGGTGGAACAATCTTTTTCTTCTTGTACAAAACAAATTACGACCTGTTCTCACATTCCCTAAAAGCTCAGTGTGTTACTAGGATGATTCCCAAGCGAAAGGTCACTGGTTCGAATTCAGGAGCAGCCAAGAAGAAGATGTTACATGAAAAGAGAAGCAGCAGCATCCAGCTCATCGATAGCAGTATCTTGACCAAGAAAATTGGCAAACTTCCTCATGTGAGCACCATGACAGCTGGAAGATTACAAAATAAAGGTGGACGTCCAGGTAAAATATCGGAGTCAACAAGTCGGCTCATCACAAGGTCTATCAGTTTTGGCACGACAAACACAGAAGTGGAGGTGGCTCGTATGCTTTGTAATAGTGAGATCACAGACGTCTATGCAAGCACCGTGCAATGTGCATTACACAAGTCTGGAATGGTGGCCCGAAAAAAGTTAAAGAAGACTCACCTTCAATATCGTCGGCTCAAGTTTACAAAAAAGTATTAACAGTGGACGGTAGAACATTGGAAACTGGTGATTTGGTGCGATGAGATGAAAGCCAATAGACTGGGCTCTGATGGGTGCAAATAGGTCTGGAAGAAAACAGGAAAAAGCGGGCTAACGGATTAAGAATTTGAAGGAACTGTCATGTTCTTGTGGAAGAAGCCTGATGATATGGGGTTGTTTCATAGCCAAAGGCTTTGGATACTTGACCAGGATTGATGGTGGTCTCAATGCTAAGCTATATGTGAGTATCTTACAAGACGAGTTACTTCATACACTCAAGTACTATGGGTATGAAAAAGACATCATAGTGTTTCAGAAGGACAACCACCTGAAGCATAGATCGAGATTGGCGAAGAAATGGTTCAATAACAATGAAGTAGAGGTGCTGGATTGGCCCGAACAGTCCCCAGACCTCAACTCAATCAAACACTTGTGGGAAGAGGTGAAGTAAAAGTTATATTCGTACCCAAGTGAGTCGACCAATATGCTCCAACATTGGGAACATGTAGAAGAGACCTGGGAACAGATTTCGGTCGAGACATGCTTGAATCTGATCGAGAGCATGCCGAGAAGGATTCAGGCAGTTTTGAAAGCCAAAAGTGGACTTACAAAATACTAAAAATTTAAATTTTGAATTTTAGGAGCAAAACGGTAACAATGTAGTCACATGACAAGAATCTGCATAACTAATCATATGCTAAATAGTTGCTAGTCCAGTTCATGTATGAGATAGCCAAGATGATTGTCTATAAAATGATGGTAGTCTCATGTAGTGGATGATGAGATATGAAGCTTGAAAGTCAAAAGTTCAAAACATCGTTACCCTTTTGCTCATCTAGCTGGGTATGGACTTTGCACAGGTGACTTCCCCCTAGTAGTCTCTAATAGTAAATGCTGATGGCTTGCAGGAAGTATTTAAAGAGGACCAAGGTTGAGCTCCTTCTCCCTAGCTGAGAGACCAGCGCTGCGATTGGCTGCTCTCTCAGCCGGGGAAGCCAGCACACACGCCCCCAACCAGGACGTTTAGCAACGCCCCGTACAAAAGTCTGCCTCATTTGCATATGAGGCGGCAGAAGAAATGGGGCGATTAGGAAGGAATTAGGGGTCGATTAAAAAATAAAAATAAATGGGGGACATCAGTGGATGACGCACTATCCGGTAGGAGGGTTATTTGGGGGGTATTATATTGGTGAAAGGTCCTCTTTAAGTGTGGGCATACTGTACATAGCAGAGGGCAGGAATGGCAGAGTTCATGCAACATGATAAAAAGCAGGACTAGAAAACAGTCTTGGTCAAATCCAAAAAGCTCAAAATAAACATCTTCCCAAATGATCAGGAGCCCAGGAACCTTGTTGCTCCTACAAGGTATGGCTGTTTTGCTCCAATTGATATAATCAGAGGTGCACAGATACAGGATTGGCACACATGCAGGGAGCCCCTGAGGAGCCGATGCAGAGTATGGGATTGGTAGTGGTCCTCATGAAGCTTTGTGTCATAGTATACACCCGTTCCTCCCTGGGGATTGGTGCAATGGAAAGGTAGATTTGAAGATTGAGGCTAGAAGTAAATAGAACAGTATTTTACTAACTGCAAAATGAAACTTCAAGTACATTATTTAGCACTTTTCAGGCACCAGTAAGAAATATGGAGGCAGGTTGGATGCCTGCAGTCTAGCACTTGTATTGTATTGCTCTAGTAGTATTATGGGTGATATGTGAGCAGTGTCTTGTCTAATGCTGGTTGTAGCTGTTCACTCTGCGGTCTTCTCGAAGATTCCCTTGAGAGCAATCATGTTGATCTCTCTGGAGGACCTCTTTCAGGAGCAGGAGCTCTGCAGTGTGCTTCCTCTCCCCACTGGATAGGTCTAGTAGTATTATGGGTGATATGTTAGCAGTGTCTTTAATGCTGGTTGTAGCTGTTTACTCTGCGGTCTTCTCGAAGATTCCCTTGAGAACAATCATGTTCATCTCTCTGAAGAACCTCTTACAGGAGCAGGAGCTCTGCAGTGTGCTTCTGCTCCCCGCTAGATAGGCACTCCCCCTCCTGGCAGGAAGCAGAACCAGCTCACTATACAAAGAGGGGAGAAACAGGGAGGTTAAATTGTTTCCTTGTCAACTTTTTGCCATCCATTCATTACTTGTACTAACAGCCAAACATTAACAAAATATGATTCATAACGTAATAACAGAAGCTATTTACAACAATTGCGGCAGATACCCACCAAAGCTGCTCTGCCTATATAGGGGCATTTTATACTGGTACACATTATAGGAAAGCTATGAGGGCATCTACTGGGGCACTATACAGGGGTATTTTATAGTGTCACACATTATGGGGACACTATGAGTGCGTCTACTGGGGGCACTTTATAGGGGCATTTTATACTGGCACATTATGGGGGGCACTATGAGGAAGGGGGAGAGGAGCACTATGGGGCTTTTATTTGGAGCACTATATAGGGGTATTATATACTGGCACACATTATGGAGGTACTATGGGGACATTAGATCAACTGGGGACACTAAGAGGGAGGCATTTTTGTACTAGTTCACATTATTAGGGGGCATTTTTTTTAAGGGATTGTTTTTAGTACTGCCAGACATTAGGGGGCATTTTTCTACTGTCACATTATAAGCACTATTATTACTAATAGGGGGGCATTATGGTGAAATACTACTGGAGGACTATGGGGAACATGATACTAGTATGGGAACTAAGGGGGCATTATTACTCCCTGGGCACAGTGGCGGTCTGAAAGGAAGAAGATGAGGAGAGAGAACATCTACATCACTGGATGACATCATTGGATGTAAGAGGTATGTGGGGCTGTATTATCCTGTGGGGGGGGCACCCAATTCTATTTTCTATTTTCCATTTCTATTTTCGCCTCAGGCAGCAGAAAGGCTAGGTGCACCCCTGCCTGGTGGTCTGCTATGGCTGCCAGCCTGGTTTTTGGAGGAACAGCTATGAGGAATTTCATTTTCCTTCTCCTGTTCACCTGTATTATCCAAATCACTCCTTCTCGCTTCTAATATAATTCATGTGTATGGAAATGTGTCTGGAGGTTCTTCAGGCTGTGTGAGATGAAGCAGTTATCACGGGGTAAACACCCTTTTCGACTTCCTGTCAATTGCCCCATTTAAAAACACGAGAGTCTGTCTCTCTCCAGTTTGCAAGGCTGATAACGAGGAACAATAGACTGTATTGTCAAAGCAGATAAGGTAGGGACAGTGCCCTCAGAAAGGGCTTTTTCAAATATTTATAAAGCTTTTTTTTTCTTTTTAGAATTTTTTGTTTCATCAGCACAAATGATAAGACTTCTGATGTAGGTAATCCATTGTCAGTTTACTGTGAGGAGAAGATGGTATCTGTATGGTAATCTTCAAGATCATGGTAGGTGTAGAATTGGGATAACAGTCCTCTTGATAGGCCTAGATAAAGAGTGTGTGACGCCTAGATAAAAATGTGTGACGCTCTAGTCACTACAGGGGGCGCTCTCTTTGGCCATAAGTATGGTTTGACTGAGAGATGATTAAGTGAGATTATCTGCCATTCCAAAAGTACAAAAATAAAGATGAAGAAAAGGAAGCAGAATATATGGAGTGACTTTAAAAATTATATCCATAAAACTATTCACTACATAGAATATTCATATATTGGTTGCAAATATGTGACAAAAATTATTTGATGGAACTGTCCCTTTCATTTTATTTTTTTTTTTTTGCTATCTGACTACACTATGTTTCATCTGATAATGATCGCTAGGTTATTAAATAGCAAAACAAAGAAAGACCTTAGGCCAGGGGTGGACCAAGAACTGTCTGGGCCACCAGGCAAAAATGTATGCAACAAGTGTAATCCCCTTGTGGTGACTGTGGGAAGCCAATTTGATATAGTTGGCCTATCCTCAAGTTAGGTCATCAATATCAGATCGGCGAGGTCTGACTCCGAGCATCCCCACCGATCAGCTGTTTGAAGAGCCCACTGACCTCTGGTGAGCACCTCCTCACAGGTAACCAAGCGCAGTGCCGTCCATTGTATAGCGGCTGTGCTTGGTATTGCTGCTCAGCCCCATTCACATGCACCTGCACCTCGGCCATATGACCCATGTATGGTGACATCACTGGCCAAGAAAGCGGTCTAGGCCAGCGGAGCGCTGCAACTTCTTCGAACAGCTGATTCGCTCTTGAGAGTCAGACCACTGTCGATCTGATATTAATGACCTATCCTGAATAGTGGCCTTCAATATCAAATTTGCGAATCCCCCCACTAACTCTGTGAAGGCAAAAAGAGGAATTGAAACCACATAAAGATATATGGTGAGGTACATAGATGAGTGGCCCCTCCGGATTGTTTTGGGTATTCAGGCACTTACCCTATTGCCCAAATGTTCCTTCTGTCCCTGCCTTAGACACACAAGTGCTAAATAGCTAAGTTTGGTGAATGCAAGGTAGGTTCTACCAAGCTCCTGTCCAGGGGCATAACTACCATAGCAGCAGACCATGCGACTGCTAAGAGGCCCAGGGCAAGAGGGGGCCCTGTCTTAGTTGGGATTATCTCCTCTTCTACTAGAGGGGAAAACTTGGTCAGGACTCTACCCTCTAAAGGAACAACTTTTAGCAAATGAGGTAGCGAAGAAATGGCCGAAGGGTCACTGAAAAGGGTTTAGGCAGAAGCCTTCTGTCCTGTGTGGAGGGCCTGCTTTGATCCTTGCTATGGGGCCCTTACTTCTCTATGTACGCCACTGCTTCTGTCTATGAGACTCTACCATTACACATGGGATTCATACTTTGCATCGCAGCTTTCCACTGCAAATTTCGCCCTTTGCATGGCAGAGAGAGAAAAAGAAATGGTGGCTCAGTGGTTAGCACTGATGCCTTGCAGTGCTGCAGTCCTAGGTTCAAACCTGACAAGGACAACATCTGTGTGGAGTATGGATATTCTTTGTATGTGTATTGTGAGCCTCACTAGGAATAGCGAGTGATGATAATATCTGTAAAGTGCTATATCAGGAAGTAAATTAAGCGTAGATCGCCATAAAGCCCTACTGAGATCTAAATTTGGTTTGATTCGACCCTTTTTTAGGCCTCACAGATATTGCAATGTTGTCACGTTATTTTCGTGAAACCGGCCTTATAGCTTTCATTATTTTATTTTATCAAGCAGCCCAATCCCAACAATGGGTATGAGTGTTTTCATTCAAATTCAATCTTACATTCATAGGGTGTACAAGGCCAGGATTATTCAGCAGAACAGAAGTGTGATCCATGCTGCCAGTGACTGGATGTCATCAGCGCAGGAAAACAAGGTGCAATAATGCCTAGAAATAGGGAAAACTTCCAATTTTACAGCACAAACTTCATATGACCAATAACTAGGAATGAGCGAATCGACTTCGGATGAAACACGCGAAGTCGATTCGCATAAAACTCCGTTCTAATACTGTACGGGGTAGGAGCTCCATACAGTATTAGAATGTATTAGCTCCGATGAGCCATTTGGTACCACTTGGAACCGAACCCGAGTTCGGAAAATGTTTTTTTACAATACAAATTAATTTATGAAGCTATTACGCAAAGTCTCGGCTCATCGGCGCCAATACATTCTAATACTGTACTACTATACTACATTATTAGAACTAAGTTTTATGCGAATCGACTTTGGGTGTTTCATCCGATGTCGATTCACTCATCTCTACCCATAACCAATATGGCCTTACCTCAAAGAATCAATAAAGTGAAAAAATCTATCTAATCTACCTATCTATCTATCTATCTATCTATCTATCTATCTATCTATCTATCTATCATCTATCTATTATCTATCTATCTATCTATCTATCTATCTATCTATCTATCTATCTATCTATCTATCTATCATAGCTATCTATGGTATCTATGGTATCTATGGTATCTATGGTATCTATCTATCTATCTATCTATCTATCTATCTATCTATCTCATATCTATCTACCTACTATCTATCTATCTATCTATCTATCTATCTATCTATCTATCTATCTATCTCTGTCTATCTTTCTAGACATATACATATATGCATTGATGTGCATACATTTCTGCACTTGTTAATATCTATGTATATGCTGTGTATCTATATATGGGCTCATTTACACAGATCAATTTGTGGTCTGTGTTCCCTCCTCATATATTTTTCTGAAAACAGATCTTAGCAGGAAAATATTTATGTGGAAAACTCTGCTGTCCCCTGTGACAGATACCGCTGTGCAAACTAACCTTCTATATGTGGTGATTCCAAGGCCCGGCCTTGACTGCATGTTATTTGTGGTTCTCCGATGAAGGCTGGGGTGTTATCTTTTGGTGGGCAGCAGTATGTGTGCCGTCCAGTGGCATAGCTATAGGGAGTGCAGAAGTAGCAGTCGTTCTGCCACATCAGAAGACATCAGGATTATAAATGGTAGATGGTAGGTGGAGGCTTTTTACAGATTTTGCGTTGGGGTCAAGCAGCTTCCAGCTACCACATACAGAAGTTAGGCCCCTTTCAGATGAGCGAGTTCCACGCATTCGACTTGCAGCGTGAGTTTGCAGCAGTACCCGTCCTGACCTCCCAACACTGATTGGGTCACATAGCATTATATTGATTGATGATGCTATATAACCTATCAGAGGTCTGGAATGTATTGGATAACACTGACAGCATTATGTAAGGGATGCATAGCATCATAAATCAGTATCATGCTATGCGACCCCATCAGCGCTGGGAGGTCAGGATGGGAGCTGCTGTATAATCACTCTGCGAGTCCGATGAGTGGGACTTGCTTGTCTAAAAGTTTAAAGGGCTTATCTGGTCTCCTGTTATTCATGACCTATCCTCAGGTTAGGTGCTCATTAATCCGATTGATGGAGGTCAAACACCTGGCTCCTGACTGATCGTAACTAGCACTTTGAATGGAGCAGAAAGCACAGCAGTGGTTGGGTTACTACAGCTCAGCTCAACTGGTAACCCAATGTGACCCCCAGGGCTATGGAGTCACTAAACTAAAGTTCTGACTCTGACTCCCACATTTTATCACGCTACAACTATGGCTCCAACTCCAAACCCAAAAGTAGCTTAGGCTCCGACTCCACAGTCCTGTTGGCGACCACTACGTTTTGAACAGAGCTGAGCTTCTGGCCCCATTCACAGTGCTGGTTCAACGTCTGCAGGGAACTGCTGATTGCTGGGGGTGCAGGCTGTTGGACACCCACCGTTCAGATATCAATGACCCATTCTGAGGGTAGGACAACCCCTTTAACTGTATGCATGTCTGTAATAATACCATATAATCTTCAGTTCCTTTTGCACGGTGCATATTGTATTGATGAGTATGTTCTTGACCTAGGTCTACAGATTCTACGTCCGCAACATTAATCGATTTGTAGGTGGATGGAGACTAGGAAGCTGAACGGGAATGCACCTGAGCATTAAGATCTTGTCAAAGTGATTCATCATCTGCATTTTACCACAACTAAGTCACGAAGACCTGGCTTTGCCTTTGATGGAGGCGTGACAATGTGAGCACGCTCCCTTTCATGTGGTTTGTTTGTAGACCTTTCCTGTAGGCTTTTTAAACAAACAGACACATCCTGTTTAACGCGCACAGCCGCACACCTCCACCTGTTTGTATGGACGAACGCCGGGCACAGCATCGCACCGTAGCTCTGAGCTTATTGTGTGCATGATAAAACAGTCTCCATTTTATTGACCTGCAGTAGATCACTTTAAAGAGGTTATATAATTTAGAAAACCCATTTTCATACACCCTGTTCAGATAGGTTTCCTGCTCATAAAGAGTGCAGAGCGTATCTCTCTCTCTGGAGGACCTGCCCTGTATTACACAGGCAACTCCTTTATTTGAATGGGTGCTGTGTAATTCTAGTCTGTGAAGGTTCATCTAGGTCAGGGATGCTCAACCTGCGGTCCTAAAAAAAAAAACTACAACTCCCACCATGCCCTGCTGTAGGCTGCCTGGGCATGCTGGGAGTCATAGTTCTGCAACAGCTGGTGGGCCGCAAGTTGGGCATCCCTGATCTAGTCATGGTATACTGGTAATATGAAGTCAAAGCAACTTCAATTGCGTATTGACAAACACAATAGTTTCAATGGAAAATATATATATTCCAGGAGGAATAACTGAGGACATTTACAATCCAGAGTTCAGCTAACTGGCCCTCTGGGGAAGCACATCATGCACACAAGAACTGCTGTTTAGGAACTTGTCCTAGAACTGCTCTCATCCAGACAAGCGATGTTCATGTATAGGTGAAGACCTGGGGCAATTACCAATTGCATCAGATGGGGCACAAAAAATCACAGCATGGACCATTTAAGTTGCATTTTCCTGCAAGACTCGCCCTTTGAAATGAATGGGTGTGCGATGTGCCGCCCCCCAGGGCCGATCATTTCACAGGTTTATCGGAATACCGAGTGATGGGGTGCGGCCTCAATAGTTTTCTGTGTGTGTCACGGTGCTCCTACCTGGATACCATTGCTTCCCAGGGTTAGGCTCCGAATTAATAAAGGGGAAAGTTATGGTGGAAATTGTCGAGTCCAGACTTTTAGAAAGTTCAACAGCTTTATTTGAATCAACTTGCATCCGTACAAGAAGTGGTGTTTGTCTTGGTTCCAGCAGGTTTTGGCATAAACTGGCAGGCAAACTTAAATACTCTGCTTTATCTCTCTGCTGTGCTAAACTCGGCTTTAGTCTGGTTACTGGACTTTGTAACGATTCTGGTACCTTTGGAGTGGGGTGTCTTTGGCTGTTGACCCACTCGTAGTACTCTGTCTGTAAATCTGTAAGGAGTCATGGTGCTCTTTAAGCTGCTTCCCTCTGGAGAGACTCCTGGTGCAGGAGGGGGAACTTCCCCTCACTGCTACATCTTGGCACGTCTGCTTCCAACGCTAGCTTAGAACAATTAACCTAGACACTTCATGTAGCCCTTCCCTTGGTAAAAAGCATGACTAGCCAACTTCTGCCCAAAAGGGGGAAATTGGAATGGTAACTTCCATTCTATCTAAAGATCTCTCTGCCATATATGCTGCCACCTACGCTGAACCAGGCATATAACATGTAATACAACAAATAACAGTTACATAGCAGAACGATTAATGCACAGTGTAAGAGGTTAGCCCATTAGAGACAGTAACAGGGTGTAGGAATGGTATTACAGGTGCGCAAAAAAATGGACCATGCGTGATGCCATCCGTGAGCACTTGTTCCAAGCAAGGGGTACACAGAGGAATTTCACATCACTCTCCTGAAAGAGCCCTAAAAAAGAAAGGCTTGCTGTAAAAACCTACATGTCTTATCTGTTAGGGGTACAGTTCTCCAGTGTGGTCCTGGTTGGAGAGAGGTATCCGGGACACAGAGGTAAATCAGTTTCTAACAATTCCTGTGATTCCGACCTGTTCCATGTCCATATACAGTCATTCTTGCCACACTGAGCCTTTTGATACCTTACTTGACTTTAGTGTCTGTAGTTTAAACATATGACTCAATCTAAATATTTGATGTACAGAAAAAACAGCATAGCTTCTAGGATCTGAAGTCCTCGAGGGGAATGTCAAAGAACAAACCTCACTTAATTCCTCCGTGCCTTACAGCGGTTCTACTATTTGACCAGGCGTCTCCATTGCACATAGAAATGGGTTTGTCAATCCGGTCTTGGTGCCGGTGATTCTATGGACACTCTTATTCAATGACAAGGCAAATATAACTCTTTTACTTATGGAGGTTGTAGTGTGACCCACACCACCCCTGCGTGATCAAAGGCAATTGTTTTTTTTAAGAGGATTCAATAAGGTTTTACATATCTATAGCTATGTTGATGTATCAGTGCATAGAGTTTTCAGCGTGCGCAAGAATATGTTTAAAGGGGTTTTCCAATACTTATACTGACAAGCAAAACGGTGACAATGTTTTGAACTTTTGACTTTCAAGCTCCATATCTCACCATCCACTACAGCTTTGAACCTGAGGCCACCATCATTTTATAGACAATCATTTTGGTCATATTATACATAAATTGCATTTGCAACTATTTGGCATATGATTAGTTATGCACAGATTCTTGTCCTGTAACTGCATTGTTACTGTTTTGCTCCTGGTGGTGGGACAGTCATCTTCTTCTTGTATACTGCAAATTACAACCTGTTCTCACTTTCTCTAATAGCGCAGTGTGTCATTAGGTTGATTCTCAAGCGAAAGGTCACTGGTTCAAATCCAGGAGTAGCCATGTAGAAAATTTCCCAAGAAATAAGAAGCAGCATCATCGATATCTCAGCCAAGAAAATTGCCTCGTCCATTCCAAAGCCAAGGAGTGATAAAAAAGGAACAACCGCGGCACTCTCGTAGCATTGGAGTCTTCTTTTATTTCTCCCAAAATAGCAACGTTGAGTGCCGCGGTTGTTCCTTTTTTATTGCTTAAACTGGGGTCGGACCAGGATCCAGCACCGCAGGCACCGCCATCCAAGATTTTGCAAGTTAAGAAGCTGAGGTAGTGCTGCCCCAATTGTATATATCTTTCTGCAAAGCCAAGGAGTGGACGTCCAGGAAAAATTATCGGAATCAACAAGTCGGCTCATCACAAGGTCAACTGTTCTGGTATGAGAAGTTCGACATAGTGTTCCAACAGGACAATGACCTGAAGCAGACATTGAGATTGGCGAAGAAATGGTGCCTAGTATCTGACCCTACCGACTCGATATTGATAATTCTAAAATTTTGAACCCATGCAGCCACCACGAAGGGGACTTATACTGGACATTAGAAATGCATCATTTAAATGAGCTATCCAGGAATGTACAATTTATGGCCTGATGGTCGTTTCTGTTTGTCCGCTTGGCCGTTCGGCAAAAAGGATAGAACATGTCCTATTCTTGTCCGTTTTGCGGATAAGGATAGGCGTTACAATGGATCCACATAAAAATGGATGCAACACGATGTCACACGGGTGTCATCCATATTTTTTGCGGATCCGTGTTTTGTGGACCGCAAAATACATACGGTCGTCTGCATGAGTCCTAACTGTGTCAAAGGAAGCGGGTCACTTGATAATTGACCTTCAGGAAAAAATCAAAACAAAAAAACTCAAACCCTTCAAAATACCTGAAGAGGACACATCATAGGACACTCAGGTTGTGCCCATAGCTGTTGATCTCTAAATATTGGGAACATCTGCTCATAGGAAATCCAATATGCATGACCATCTTAAGTAAGTGGTGACACATTATCTTGTGACGCCAGGTAATTTAGCCTACAAATGTCGATTCTGGTAGCCCAGAATGAGTAAAGAATGCCAGGAATATGGGCGTTCCAGTAAAGATCGGAACAGAGATTTGGGGGAGGGGGGACATTTATGAATAGATATATGCCAATTTTTTGTGTTTGTCTGTTGCAGATTTGGTCTCAAAGGGGATTTACGGACGAATATGGGACTTCTTCCCCATTCACACCACGTAAGGGTGCATTCACATCACCGTTTAGCTTTCTGTTCTTCTGATCCGTCAGAAGAAGAAGAGAGAGAAAAAAAAACAGGATACAGTAAAAGAACAGATCCTGTTGCATGCAGTACTTTTGTTTCCGTCTAAAAAACGGATCTCAGAAAGAAATCGCTCAAACGGATGACAACTGGATCCTATAAAAAAACAGATCCTATGCAATCCTATGCATAACTGATGCAACAGGATTCTGTTTTTTTTCTCTTTCTCTTCTTCTGACGGATCAATGGATCAGAACGGAAAGATAAACGGTGATATGAATGCACCCTCAGCCAGGTCTAAAAAAGAGGATGTGGCATAGGCAGGGAAGAGGTGGGTCAGCAAGCCCATCTTATTTATCATTTTCTGCGCCTGTTTTAGGCATAGAAAATTAGCTAAATCTACACCAGTAAGGGAGTTGACGTAGATTAGCTGTCGATGGATGCGCCTAAGTTATGTCGAGGCCAGTGCCCCTAGAAAACGCCAGCGCAGGAACATTTCGACCGGCGTCTAAAACACCGGTGTTAATAAATGACCCCATTGGTTTCTATGGGTTGGTTCTAAATTCAGGATTCCTACAAGTAGTTATGTTGATGAAAGTCAGCATGATTTGAAATATCCCAGAATTGTGCCTATTGCTGCTATATGTACTGCAACTCCTATCATCCTCAGTAAGGAGGCTTTATTTATTGTAACCAAATGGGCCTGGTCATTGACTCCACCATCCATCCATTTTCCGCCTCTTACATCTGCTCTCCTACCTTGCACCCTGCCAGCTACTCACCATCAAGGGCACCCCAACTACCACCAGGCAGGAGTCTCCATTACCAGGATGTGCCCTGAGGGAAGAAAGGGTGTGACCTCCAACCACTACATGCACAGAGCCCCAGGGAGAGCTAGAGGGATTACCCACTGTGAGGACTACAACCACCCTCATCTACCACCATCTCCACTCCACTCCACATTCTCTCTAGCTGTCAGCCGCACAGGGTCAAAATCCTGCCTATCCTTTGGGGAGCAGCTATAATTTTAAGCACTTTACTGGTAAAGGTGTTTATTTTCCTCTAAACAAATTATAACATTTCTCTGGATTTGATTAAAAAAATCCATATTTTGTAAAAGTAAGTTTTCATGTCGAAGCAACATTCCTTCCAACAAACAAGACTCCTTGATGGAGGTTCAGGATTCTTTCATCTTGTTGTATTAACATTTCCTTCCTATAGTAATCTACAATAACTTTCTCTTGTCATATTTACGAAGTGTTGGAGCCTTCTTCTTCAGTTCGAGGCCATTGGTGCACTGTTGTACCGTCTGTATGTGCTGTGTTTGCAGACTCCAAGCTTTGCGACGATTGATCGGTGTCTGAATGACACTTATTATGGAGCAGTGTTATGGCTACTTTAGGAGACAGGCCCCTTCCCATGCTTCGCTCCTCGTCCCGTGTTTTGGTGTTTCTTTGTAGAGTCTCTTTGGAAACGTCTATGATTGTTCACCGCTAATCTGTGGGATATCCCTGTCATAGGTCTGCCTGCGGCATTTCCCCAGTGTTTTTACCTGGAGATGAGAAATCAAAACAGATTTCCACAAGTAGAAGTCACTTCTTGATTTTCTATTTAAAGATATAGCAGAAAAAAAACCTTAGGTGTATAGGTATTAAAGGGGTTATCCAAGAGGAAGAAAGACCTCCCAGAGTGGCTGACCCACAGTGGAGATCATACTTACCTGGTCCTCGCCCTTGGGTTCGGTGTCTGTCAGCCCGGCTCTTCCTCTCCCTACCGTGCTGAGATCAACATCTATCGACAGGAGAACACCTGATTGGCTGTAGCGGTGACCTGCTCTCCTTGCATCTGGATAACTTGTCACGTGATGCAAAGAGAACAGGTCTCCACTGTGGCCTGTGATTGGCTGCAGTCACGGATCTTGATCTTAGCATAGCAGGGAGAGGAAGAGCCAGCCCAGGAGCGTTAGACACCATACCAAGTGGCTGAGACCAGGTAGGAATGTTCACCACCCTAGGTAGGCTACTCTGGGACGTCTGTGCTACTCTTAAATAACCCTTCAAGTTTTTATTCTAATTTTGTATTATCATATGACTATCGATCTGTAAAAAAAAATCTAAAATTTTCCAGTATGGCCACTGGAACACACACAACAGACTCATGTTTTCTGTTTTCTGCAGCAAACTTCTAAGCTTCACTGTATAGAATGGGACAGAGTCATCAAAATCACTGCATTATCATTAGAAGCAGGGAATGAAATGGTAACTCCATTGTACCGCTGAAGGACTAGATAAGGCAGGACAGTAAAACTATACACGATTTACAGGGTAACGTTCTGTATGCTTCTCCCCGTCGCTCCCTGGTCTCTATGGAGAGGGCTATATTTCACAACATCCTGAAGATTTTGCCAATTTTTCCCCGTTTATTTCAGCCGCCATAAAGCACAAACTGTGCTGTCTTTTCTCACATAAGATAAGAAAGAATAGTACATCTCCAATATGGACGGGCGGTTTGCCGGGGGTCAGATAGTGCCATAAGCTAATTTTCTAAAGTTTTCTAACGTTTATTTTTATCAATTACTCTAACTACCATTCCTCCATGATTATTTTTTTTTCTCGATTGACCTCATTTGCTGTTTTCTCATATCCCCCATACTTGTATTTCTGGTTTTTCATATGTCCAATGATGCCTTAAGGCAATGAGATGACATCAGCAGATCATGTGAGACTAACTACGCCCCTTGTTTTAAATAATGATGCTTGTGTGTCCTACATTACAAGGCTCCTATGCAGGACATAACCAAGGAACCAACCAAACTGAATATCAAAACAGATTTACCACAGGGTACAATGATAGGCTAATAACTTTAGAATAAGGCAGTTTTGATAAATGGTGCTATTTGGGGAAAGTGATATAACAGAGATATCTGTTGGGTGGCATACATTTATATTAGTGGCACAACCCCTTTAAGATTTTCTCAAATGAGCAATCTTGAAGCGAGATAGTCTGCTTATGAAGCTCATTGGCCTTGGTGGGAATGGGTCTCATTTTCAGGCAAGAACTTGAATCCTCTGGAGAGCCCACTAGTCCTCTGTTATTCCAGTCTAAGCTTGCACTGATGTCTGCTGACCCTTCTAGCATGTCTGATGGATTTATTAGAAAGGTGATGAGATTGTTAGTGGAGACCAATAGCTGTGACCTCCAGTATACATTGTCACGGCACCGGTATACCAGCTGAACCTTTTTGTTTTTTATCAGAGATGCAGGGTTGGGTGTACAACCTTCACATCAGCCTTCCCTACCTAATGAGGTCCAGGGCATGGCCAGTAATCCAAAACATGTTACAGCCATGATTCCTGTATAGCAATATTATTTAAGGCCCCTTTACAGGGGAAGGATTGTTCTCAGGTTCCCAATAATTGATCTTTGTAAAGGTGCCAGCGATCATCCAATGAACAAGTAAACACTTGTTTTCCGATGAAAGTATCGTTGGCGCGGGCACCAAAATGACCGTTTCTTGTCAGCAGATTGTTTTTTGTAAACCGGGATCTATTGCCCAAAATCAATGAATCTCTGTAGAGATGAGCGATGGCAGTAATGATTGCTTGTACCCATAAAGCAGATATGATTGCTGCATGTAAATGCTGTTCTCACCTCCTGTGATAAGCTAGAAGTTATCAGGAACCAATAGTTAATTCCCTGTAATTGCCTACTTTGACAGCTCATGTAAAGGGGTATTAAGGCATAGTAAATGAGGGTTAACAGATTATTCGAATGGAGCTTTTGTTTGATCACTATGATGGTATTATTTGAGTACTGTACGGTCATATTTCCTGCACTGTACAGTTTGTTGTTTTTGCAGTGCCTAGTGTGTCACTATTATTTAGGCAATTATATGGAAGTAATATTTGGCCAGTGTAGTGTTAATTGAAATTTGTACTGTATGGTGTTTATAGACACTGTATGACACTGCTATTTACAAATGATATAGACGTATGATATAACGTTTATAGGCACTGTATGATATAGTTGTTTGTACACTCTATGACAGTATACCATACTTACAGAGGCTTGCCCAGTGTACATGTCCTAGAAAACCGGCATACATAAAGGGGTTGTCCGGGAATTCAATATCGAAGATCTATTCTCAGAATAGGTCATCAATATCTGATTGGTGGCGGTCAATGGAGCACCGCGGGCAGTAATATCACATTCATTGGTCACATGGCCTATTTGCAGCTTGGTCCAATTCAAGTGAATGGGCCTGGGCTGCAATACCTAGCATGGCTGCTATACAATGTATTGTGCTGTGTTTGGTATGCTGGGAGGAGACTCATCAGAGCACTGTGACCTCATCAAAAGGTTGATTGGAGAGGGTGCTGGGAGTCATATCCCCACCAATCAGATATTGATGACCTATCCCAAGGATAGGTCAGTGATTTTTTCATTGTATATTTTCATAGAAGTTTCCTCCTGGACAATATATTTGACAAGAGTTTGGCTGGCTCTCTCCCCCTGTTAAACCTGGCAGCTCTGACCGGAGACATCATCATTTTGTGGTTCTAAATTCTAGATGATTTTGGCCCGTCTGTGTCATCTCTAGCACAGAATAAACTTTCATAGTTACATCCTGTAAACACCTTAACGGCATAATAAGATGATGGGAACTTTAAAACTTTTGACTGTGACTGCACTTATATATGTCATTATACTATTTGTGGTTATAGACCGTTAAGGTGACCATACATATTAGTCTACAGTTGATCAGAACGGATTTCAACCAAAATTAATGTTTGGTGAAATTTAACGAATGATCGTTTTAGATGACCTATAATAGTCTATTATCCTTTGAAAAGAAGTTGGATGCATTTAATATTTTCCTTCAAAGAAAGATCATTGGTAAATGAAAGTTCTTTCTTTGGTTTCGTCCATTGCTTGGTTTTATTGAGCATTTATGGGCGGTTTGATCAACGGCCAATATGGACTAAAATGGACTAAAATGTGTATGGCTATGGCCCCATCCTCTATCTAATGTGCATGGCCACTCAAATGGAATCCCCTGACAGGTCATACTATGAATTCATCTGCAATCTCTATGGTGCAAGACAGCCATCAGAACATGACTATCTATTGAGGTTGAGCTCTTGTGGTGCTCTTCAGCAATGCTGGTCTGTAGCCCACAGAGTACCCTCATCTATGGTTCACCCTCCATGACATCATAGAAACCCCATGGGTGGAGTAAAACCTATGGCCCCAGGTAATTCACATATATGTGCCTACTATGCATAAATAGGTTCGGTTCTTTCCATGATTAGTAGTTTAGGGTATCTATTATGACCAAGGATGGACATATCATATGTGCAATGTGCACAGGGGCCCATGTGGTATGGGGGTCCACTGGTACCCTAAAAGCAGATAGCAGCTACTTAATATTTGCTCAATAATGCACTTTTCTTACACAAGGAACTCCGAACATGGTGATTTTTGTGGAGCAGGAGGGTCAGCTTCCATATGGGCAGTCAGCCCCAACACCCACAAGGGTTATTTTTCCAAGGAAGCCAATTTACATCTTAGTGTTGGAGGAAAATCACTTAAACCTTGGGAGAATATACACACAGCATGCAGTAATTGCCCTTGGTGAGATTTAAACCTAGGTCATAGCTTTGTAAGGTAACAGTACTAACCACTGAGCCACAACTACTCGATTTATGTTAGGGTCTCTCCGTGATGAGTTATTGGTAAGCAAGGGGCCTATATGCCATTGCACAAGAGCCCTCAGCTTTCTATGGCTGCTGTATTCATGGTATCCGCTGTGTTACTTGAACCCCTTGCCATGGATGTAGCCATTTTATACCTCTCAACGCTGATACTTCTGTGTCTCCCCCAAACTGGAATTTTGGATGAAGTAGCACCTGTTGCCCTGAATGAATCTAATAAGTGCTTCAATGGAAGTAGGTCTTCCTTTCTAACAGATCTTCATCCAATGACCAATGTCCTTGTTTTTGGGGAAATGTTTTGTCTTAGTTCCGTAAATGTAAGGAGTCATTAAGATGCATTCTTAGATGTGCATTCTTAGTGTCAAGATCAAGATTTGTTGATCTTCATTGAGTTGAATGAAAAGTTTCCGGTTGGATATTTTTTTTATGTTGGCAATTTTTTGCCCCTTTAAGAGCCATAGAACATACCTGGTGGTTCTTGTGGTTCTTCTTTATCTCTGAATAATGATCTCTTCATCATAATTAGGTTCAGCTGACTGAAATGTGGTGTCATTACCAACATGTGTGACCTTTGGTGGTTAAGTGATCATTTTGTTAAGTTGTTAAAGGTCTCCTACATGCAGAACAATCTATGATTGTAGAGAGGACTGAAAAATAATGTTTTTAACTCCCAGGTCTTGAGTAGATATAAATCCACTTTCTGGACTCATGAAAATGGTTTAATAATGAGAGGGATTTTTGACAACTAAGAACTTGCTTAGGGCGGGTTCGCACTGGCGTTTTAAATTCTATTATAGGGTTCCATCCAACAGAGTGATAACGGAATATAAAGGAATTGTAGGACGGAATGCAAAACGGAAACCTTTAAGAGGCATTCCGTTTGGCTCCATTCTAATACACGTCTATGGACACATATAACTTTTCAGTTTTTTTCCATTATTCATGTACCCCAGTTGGTCTCACAATGAATTTCTCTATCTTAGGAACACATACAGAGGAATATACCTAAATCAGTTTCAGAATAAAATTATGATAAACTTTTTTTGATGTTTTGCAGGAAAACTTAATATCCGAGGGAACCCATGCAAAGATGGGGAGAACATAGGGATGAATATATCACCCTAAGAAACAAACAGAAGCAATGGACCCTCTCATCCTGCTGGAAGAAAATCTTGCAATGACTCCTGGAGTGGGAACTTCGAAGTAAAGAAATAACATCCAGTAATAGAAATCTTCTAAAACTTGAATTTATTAACATCCATTAAAATTTACAGCTCCATGGATGACACCGGCAAACGGTCAATGTGTTTTGAATCGAAGGGTTCTTAATCATGATTATGGGTGTCATTCAAGGAGCTGTAAATTTTAACGGATGCTAATAAATTCATATTTTAGAAGATTTCCAGTGTTGGAGGTTTTTTTCTTCACTTCACATATATCACCCTGGTCCGAGTCATAATCTCATTTCTGGAAACAAAGTGTCATGCTTACTGCTAGCGGTTTCTCTGCTGTGGGTCACTGTTCCAGAATGTTCCAGAATCGTTCTGCTCAGCATTCCCCTGCTTCTCCTTTCACTCTGTCATGTCCTCCAGTGCACGTTGGCTCCCGATTTCTTAAATGCCAGTGCATGCCAGTGTCAGTCTTCATCAGCCAATCTCCTTATGGCCCTGGCTATTTACAGACCCCTTTTCCATTTCTCCCGTGCCGAAGCAATTTGTTCCCGAGGTTCTATTATCGTGCAAAGATGTATCTTCTGTTTGTAACTCCTGATTTCGCATCAACTTGTTCCTGACCTAGTTTTCCTGTCTACCCCCTGCCCTGCCCTTCTTTCTGATCCTCATTCTACAAGAACTCCACCTGCCCTGACTTACCTGCCCTGACCTTCTTTCTGATCCTCATTCTACAAGAACTCCACCTGCCCTGACTTTGTACCCATTTACTGTATTAAGAGAACTCTGCCAACTCCGGCCTATCTGACTGCACTTTCTGTCTCATATTTTTAGAAGTTGGTAACAGAGTCTTGGGGCCCGGGGCATTCTACACACTTCTACTGATGTCCATGTTTCCCCAAAAAACAATTTCCATGCTTCTTCAATTGCTTCTCCCTGATAAATGTCTAACCCCAGTATCTTAAGGCAATGGATGTAAGAAATCTATAGCTTTTTGTTGGCTTTGTTAATTAAACTTTATTTACTGAACCATGGAGAACACAAATATTTTCACCCGAACATTGGTAATTTATTGATACTGAATGTCATAAAGACTAGAATATCTTCTTATAGCTTCGAGTATGATTTTCCCTCTTAGGATCTTGCAACATCTTTGTTTCTGCTTATGACTACTTATATGAAGGTCACAAAACCAAAGTTAGAAACCTGTCACCAGTTTGACACTCTTGACCCTGGATAAACCCAGCTGTATATTGATGAACAGCTCAGAGTCGCTACGTTGTGAGGCCTCTGCAGGCTTCCTGGCAGGGATCCAACAAGCAGTGTCCTTTCCTCTCTTTATTGCGACTAATCAGATCATTGCCAGGAAACCCAATTACATCTCCTGGAGAGAAACACTAATATCTATGTCTGCCAGAGACAGTCCTGAAAAATGCCCTGCTACAGATGTTACAGAGCTCAGCAGCGCGCTGATGTGTATCATTGCTGCTCGCTCAATGTTATTTCGACCTGTACATGTCTATTATACCGATACTGCTGGATGTGCTGCAGGACAAATAGAGGAATGAATACTTTTTCTTTCTCTGGATTTGTATAACAGCACAAGCTGTTGCTACAGAATTAAATATTGTCCCAGAAATCAAGGAGAAGGACCATCCTGCTGTGATTCCTCAAAGTGTCATGTGCCTCTAATTTGAGATTAATTTCCACCCATTTTTTTATATTGTATTTAGTAGTAGTAGTAGTATGTAACCATGGGTGCACAAGCAATGATGAACTGCAAATCTCAGCATGTTTTCCTGCCTAAGCAAATAGACAAGAAAGTGAAGTATCGGTAGGTGTAGCACCATCCTAATCTGACAGACACACTATGGATTTGCTCAGTGTTCTGACATCACATGGATGTTGCTGACCAGAGACTGTTCCCTGTATCATATCTTACATTGTGAATAGTATTGCACCCAAACTTGGAGCTAGATAGTAAACTTGGGCTCGACAATGGAACTATCATGGAAATTTCAGTCACTAAAGTTTGCCATCAAGTTGGAATATTCCAGCCATCAAACCCAATACTTACTAATTGTTCCACAACATACCTATGTTTTGTTTCCCTATACCACTTGGTTGATACTAGCTTCCCGTCTTTGTGTTGTGGTCGGGGGCATAACTACCATAGTGGCAGACTATGCGACTGCTAAGGGGCCCAGGGCAAGGGGGGGGGGGCCAGTTGGGATCATCCCCTCTTCTACTGGAGGTGAAAACTTGGTCAGTGAGGCAGTGGAAAAAATGGCCCAAGGGTAATTGAAAGGGGTTTAGGCGGAAAGTACAGTACGTAAGTACAGTGCCTCAAAAAAGTATTCATACCCCTTGAACTTTTCTAAATTTTTTCACGTTACACCAACAAACGTAAAGGGGTTGTCTGGGATCAGGGCTGAACCCGGATATCAGAAAATCACTGAAAATAGTGCACTACAATGGTAAATGCAATTGAAAATATTTGACTAAACCCTCACGCTGATATTAAAATGAGACGTTGGCCAATATATTCTTATATCAAGAACATACCGGAGCCTACGCACCCCGTCAAGGTCTTTTAAAATGGCACGGGACCTAATGCTAACCTACCTATGCCGTATGGACAATTTATAATAGGTGCATAAAGTCCGACACATAGCCAGCATCTCCCAGTTACCTCCAGCATTAAATCACACATACAGTGGGAGGAGGGAGGAGGCTGTATAATGTAAATGCATACAATGTAGGATGCCTGCAGCGGACCACATGTACCACAAAAAACATCCTACACACATCTTAAAAGCAAGACTTTGAGAAACCTTGACGGGGTGGGCGGGTTCCGGTATGTTCTTGATATAAGAATATATTAGCGAACTTCTCATTTTAATCACAATGTGAGGGTTTAGCCAAATATTTTCAATTGCATTTACCATTGTAGTGCACTATTTTCAGTGATTTTCAGTTTTTATAGCCCCATCTGCACATTTGTCTTACATGTGGTCAGTTGCGGGCATCCTCCATTGTATGCATTTTTTGCTGGGGATTGCTGTTAGCAACGGATCACATGGGCAGGATTTGATCTCCCGGGTAGAAATGCGCTACAGCATTTGGGGTCTTGAGCATTTTTTGCCTTTTAGACCACCTTATTCTGTGATTTTTGTCTGAAACCGGATATCACCTCTTCTGTGTTCACCTAGCGTGTATGAGAGGATCATTTCCTTGCTCTGATGCTCCCCTTGGCCTGACTGCATTGCGCAGCGTGAGCCCCTGTTTGTTGTGAGCCGACATAGACAGGTGGTGTATAGTGCTGCCCTAAGCTCTTTTGGAAGCAAGTACTATGCAAAGTAGCATAGTACCCGCCACCAAAAGAGCCTATGGCAGTGCTATACACCGCCCATCTGTGCTGGTGATGTTACTGGGATCACTGCTAGGCAGAAGTCTTTGCATAGCATAGCGTTGCGAAGCCTGGTATGTCCCTGTCTCACAACAAATAGGGGCTCCCACTGAGCAAAGCAGCTATGCAAAGGGGAGCATCGGAGCAAGGAAATGCTCCGATGCTCCCCTCATACATACTAAGTGAATGCAGAAGACGTGATGTCTGGGTTCAGTCCTTAACCTGGACAACCCCTTCAAATGCATTTTATTGGGATTTTATGTGACAGACCAACACAAGGTAGCAAGTATGTGTAAAGTTAAAAGAAATTGTTACATGGTGTTTAAAATTTTTAATAAATAATAATCTAGAAAGTGTGGCGTGCATTTGTATTCAGCCCCCTCTGAGTCAATACTTTGTAGGATCCCCTTTCGCTGCAATTACAGCTACAAGTCTTTTGGGGTATGTCTCTACCAGCTTTGCACAACTGAATTTTTTGCCCATTCTTCTTTGCAAAACGGCTCAATCTAAGTCAGATTGGATGGGGTTGGAGAGCATCTGTGAACAGCAATTGTGAAGTCTTGCCACATGTCTCTCTTCCTGCCACTCACACACATAAAGGCCAGATTCGTAGAGTACACGACTAATAGTTGTCCTGTGGACAGATTCTCCCACCTGAGCTGTGGATCTCTGCAGCTTCTCCAGAGTGACCTTGTGCCTCTTGGTTGTTTCTCCAATTAGTGCTCTCCTTGCCTGGGCTGTCAGTTTAGTTGGACGGCCATGTCTTGGTAGGTTTGCAGTTGTACTATACTCCTACCATTTGCAGTTGATGGATTGAACAGTGCTCTGGGAGATGGTCAGAGCTTGGGATGTCAGAGAAAAAAGCATGTTGGTTTTTAAAATTCCTGATCTTGTCCTTAAGGGAGATAAGCCACCACCAGAAGTGTCTGGCACAGGCTTACTCCTCTTAAAAACACATGGATGCTCAGCTGAGCCAAGCATGCTTATGTTTGGGCTGTCAGAAGGAATATCTGTCACCTGTAGGAGCATTTGTCCAACACCATAAGGCCAGACTTGCAGCCTTGTGTCTAGTCTGACTATCCTGAGCTTGTTCCTGCATTCTGGACAATGCTGTCTTGTGACTCCTTGGATTTTTGACTTGGTCTTGCTGACCACTGTCAACCCTTTGCTCTACTATTGCTGTGACTGCATAACCTCCCACAAGGCAGGGGAACTGAACTTCCTCCACCAAGACGCACTTTCTCTGGATTCTCCCAGTCTTCCCTTCAATTTGTTTCTCTTGACAAACTCAAGGACACATGGTTCTTGTGACAAATTATATGTTGGCAAGTGTGTACTGAGCAAGGCCTTAGCTACATGGGTGATTTCTAATTGGCAGATGTACTGTAATAAATTTCAGTAATCAGCACATATTGTTTATATGTGCTACAGTTTGTGTATGTAGGGACATATATTCTCCCCAAATAATTTGTTTCTAGGGTAGGTTACCATCCATATACAGTCCAATACCTCATAGCACAGAAAAATCCCTCAAATCAGGGAACATGAGAAGGCCCAGTCACAGCCTCACACACTCCATTGGGTTCATACTAAATAAAGCCTAAGTACATCTGAGCCATATGGATGACTCCCTACTGCTGCTTGACTTGACACACATTCAAAGATGACTGCGTATATGTCATAGTTTAACATTTCTAGAAGTTCAGAAGTAAGCATACTTTTAATTGGTGGGTTTTTTTTTTTGTATCTTTTTTTTTTTTGTATCTAGCTATGCTACTGAGGCATGTGGATACTCATCACTGCTTCCAGAATTTACAAGCCTGCCGAATCTATGATGTCCACCAATACCAGCTGGGATCAAGCAAAGCCTTTATGCATTTTTGAGCAGGTTGTCATCACACCCTTCCTCTTCCAAGAAAGTCATTTTCCCACAGAGCTCAATAAAATGGCATGGCAAGCAGAATGATGTTTAATGGTCTGATCCATAATAATTCAAATCCTTAATCTGGCCAACACAGCCTGAAACCTCATTTCCAGTAAAATATGCACTGCTGCATTTGTGACATGCAATCATTTAGTCTTCTTAAGTAGCTTCAGGAACCTGAGCATTATGTAAAGCCAAAATTTCATGGTGGAATTTATAAAATGTAGAAGATGAAGTTGCAAGGTTGGACAGAATTTTACCCTGTGTGATGGCACTAAATGAAATGTAATGTATTATGAGAGTGGCAGTCAGTTGTGGAAGAGCGTACCTCAATGCTACTAAAGATGTGCTGGTAAGAGACTCGAAAATGTTCCCTCTTACAAGTAGATATGTATTGCTCACAGGTAAGTTTAGCTGCAATAGGTTACCCTTATGACCCTGTTATGGTGTCATAATAGTAACCTATTCGATAATATTTGCACTACTGTGGGCAACAAGCTCTGTGTATTGGTGCCATGTGTAAGCCCTACGTTATGGTTAAGGTAGAAAAACCCATAGGATTCATATACCTTCAGGCAGGATGCCGATGGGCGCTCCATATGTGTATGATTAAAAAACACCCTGTTAATGTGAATATACACACTGTGATCAGAGGCAGTGTAGAGAGATTGAGCTTGAGACTTGAAATTTGTGTTAGTTAGCTAGTAAGTAGAGGTTAGCGGTGCTTGTCAATAGGTGCACCACCTTTGAGGCTTGATATGACAGGAGCAGCAGTAAACCCCTCAACAGAAATGATAGCCTGGAGCAGGGGTAGCTCATTCACCCTGGAGCATTAGAGGCCATTTCAGTAACCAGGTCCGTCAGAACAGACCGGCCAGCTTACGCCTGTATAGAGAGTGGTATACCATACTGTGTGAATTAAGTGTGGTGTCAGACGGGATACCATTGTTTGTGTGGATGTCTGAGCAGAGTGTGTTGTCGTGCCACGAGGAATAGATTTGCAGCTTATAGAATTGTCTATGTGTGAGTGTGGGGAGTCCCCCTTGAGAAGAGTTGCCATGGCTGTCAAACGGCAAAGCTATCTTCATCGCTGACCATGCAGAGGAAGATTCAACAGAGCATTGTTGGTTGCATTGCCAAAGGACAGAGTAAGGATGTTGCCAATTAAAGAGACTGTGTATTTGCCAAAGCACTTGCCACTTACTAAGCTTGTGCCCTTATGACAACTTGTTGCCCCATATGAGACTGTAACCATCAAGTGAGTTTCATCTTGCAAACATTGTAACCATCAAGCTTTTGGCCCCAAGTGAGATCAGTAAAGCTGTTATTCCAAACTATATCTGTATTTGCCTATTTTCTTCTGCTATTCAAGACTGGGGAGTCTTGTACCCCACTAATTGTCCAAAAAGATCCTGAGTAAGGTGACTCAAATGCATACTAATGCTGTATTTGATGGGGTCTGCTGAAGATCTGTCGTGCCTGGGACTGGGACATTTCAAAGACCATTAGGTGTGTGTCTTCTAGACTAAAGATCGTAAACCGTGTTTGAGATTTTTATGAATAATTCTCTTTTACTCTTCCCCCAGAATCAGCAGCATTGAAGGGCAGAGGTCCTCAGGGCCTACCTAAGTTGAAATTGTGCATATTTATAGAAACATTGAGGTGTGATATCTGTCTGCAGATTATAGATATTTTTAAGATAATGGTTTGTTGTATTTTGGCAGCTTTAGGTGAGTGCTAGAGGTAAAGTCTAGTCTCCCAGAAGTTGGGGGAAAGAAGATTTGTCAGCTTTCAACATGCCTGATCCTTTACTCTTATACAAGATAAGATGCTTCGCGAGAGGTGTGACATTTGCTGTGGCCCATTGGATCACTGCTAAAGAGTTAATATTATAATTTATTGCCAAAGTACTTAAATGGTTTAAGTATTATTTTCCTTCTGCACTGTAAATTCCAAAAGGTGATGTATAGGTAGAAAATAGTTAACTGGCAGCTTTGTAGTGCAGTTGCCATAGTGATGGTCTGGCCCCACTTCCTGGTTAAAAGTCTTTGCTAAGCAGGCCTAGAGTGAGGACGTGTCTGTTTGAGCTGCTCACAACTAAGCCTAGTCCAGGAAACCATCATCCCTGATACTACAAGCTGCAGGAAAATCAACTGAACTGAGAGACTACCCCTGAAAGAAAGACACAGACATTCATAGTTGGTTTAGAACCACTTTCAACACCATACTGCACAGACAGAAAGGTAAATGCTAATTTATGGCAATAGACTTTACTGCATGTGATATGGGCAAATTTCCTCTGACTCCCGCCAGGTATTATGCACAAAATGATATCATACAACAGGCATAATAGGCACAGTGATGTCACCATATAAAAATAATAAAAACAGTGATGTCACAGTATGGCGTTATCTCTGCACAAGGATAATAAACACAATGATGTCACAGTGCAGGAAAATGAAGTGAATAATCACAAAGAAGTCCCAATACAGAAATGATGCACACAGTGATGTCACAGGGCAGTAATGATACACATTGTGATGTCACAGTACAAGAATGATGCACACAGTGATGTCCCAGTACAGGAATAATGCACACAATACAGGAGTGATGCCACAGTACAGGAATGATGTATACTTTGACGTGGCAGTAAAGGAATGAAGTGCATAGTGATGTCACAACAGTACTACAAACAATGATGTCAAAGTACGGAAATGATGCACACAGTGATGTTACAGTATAGCAATGCTGCAGACAGCGATGTCACAGTACAAAAAATAATGCACATGGAGATGTCACAGTAAAGGAATAATGCACACAATATGTACAGGAGTGACGCCACAGTACAGGAATGATGTATACTTTGATGTGACAGTGACGGAATGATGCACATAGTGATGTCAGAACACAAAACTGCTGCAAACAGTGATGTCACAGTACATGAATAATACACATAGTGATGTCATAGTAAGGTAATGATGATGTGCACTGTTGTAATGTCACAGTACAGGAATGCTGCAGACAGTTATGTCACAGTACAGGAATGCTGCAGACAGTGATGTCACAGTACAGGAATGCTGCAGACAGGGATGTCACAGTACAGGAATGCTGCAGTGATGTCACAGTACAGGAATGCTGCAGACAGTGATGTCACAGTACAGGAATGCTGCAGACAGGGATGTCACAGTACAGGAATGCTGCAGTGATGTCACAGTACAGGAATGCTGCAGACAGTGATGTCACAGTACAGGAATGCTGCAGACAGTGATGTCACAGTACAGGAATGCTGCAGACAGTGATGTCACAGTACAGGAATGCTGCAGACAGTGATGTCACAGTACAGGAATGCTGCAGACAGGGATGTCACAGTACAGGAATGCTGCAGACAGTGATGTCACAGTACAGAAATGATGCACACAATGATGTATGGGAAGGAGGCACACTGTGCTGTCATACCATGTAAATACAGCAGTGATCTCTGTGATATATGAGATTAAGAAAAACATCTGCTTTTCCTCCAGAAGCAGCACCACTTCACTTGAATAGGTCTGAAGTGCATTACCAGACATAGCCATTTGAAACTGGAGGCGCTGTTTTTGAGAAAATAAAGCAGACCTTTTGTTCTAATCTCTTTTAACCTGCATTACATTTCTTACATCCATTTTTTTGGTACATATATAAAAGGTATTCTGAATGATACATTTTACCTATTATTAATAATGTATATACACAAGCTTTTTACACGAGAAAAGGGATTTGTATATAAATCACAGCTGTCAAGTCTGCGGATCCTGACGTGCGAGATCTGGGTGCAATGACATTTTAATTGAATAATACTGACTTCAATGAGGTATTGGGTAAGTGTGAATGACGGGAAAGAAACTGGGAGTGAGAGACAATACGTATTATAGAAGTGACACCTGACAGACTTGTAGAACTACGTTTACAGTCTGCATTATTCTTGCTGATTTTTTAATGTTTCATTGAAGGCGCCTGACACCTGATGGTAAAAGCGCTTTATGGATTTTGAGAAAAAAGGCAATTTTGTGAAACTGATCCTCTAAGTATATAAGTACGGTGGAAACGGTGGCGTAACTAGAAATAACCGGGCCCCACAGCACATTTTTTAAAAGGCCCTCCTCCCCCAGGAACTTCTTTGCAACCCCCGACTCCTGTGCAACCCCCACTCCTGAGGCTAGTCAAGATCGCGCTCTCAGACGAAGCCCTGCAGCAGCTTCGTCTGTTTCCTACAGTATCACTGTATATCATGCCATTCTATAATACTGTTGAGGGGGCCCTGACAATAAAATCTTTTAGTCCTCCTTCTAGGTGGACCCCTTCTGAGGTTGGGCCCCAAGGCAGCCGCTTCCCCTATAGCTATGCCCCTGGGTGGAAACATATTTAAGGTGCAGGAGCAGAGCTATTGAAAATGCAGAAGTGGCATTGTATCCAGGTCCTGCTGCTGATGGGATCTAAAGGTCCCATAATGTAAGAAGGCTCTAGTATTATAAATGGCACCCCAGTAGATGGTGGCCTTGGTATAGATGTTGCACAGGACCACAGGAGCTTCAGCTTACATCACTTATAAGAAGCCATGAGAGAGGGACAAACTTTGAGAAAAACTGATTATTGTGAAGCAATTCAGATTCAAAATGGCTGTTCTTCAGGCCACGCCCTTGCCTTTCTCATTAAGCCACACCTTTATAGGGCTAGGCGCAGAAACTTTCTCTGAACCTAGACTTGCCAAATTGTGCCATTTTTTATGCCAAAATGTCTGACAGAATGAGACTTGAGATGAGTATGTCTTGTTATTATATCATTCTCTGGGTTTACTCCAATATCTTTGAGTACACTAAATGTAAGGATTTTATCACTTGAGCTAAATCTAGTGTGTGTAGTTTGACTCTAAAGCTGCATTTACATGAGCCAACAATCGTCTAGATCAGGCATCCTCAAACTGCGGCCCTCCAGCTGTTGTAAAACTACAACTCCCACAATGCCCTGCTGCAGGCCGATACCTGTAGGCTGTTTGGGCATGCTGGGAGTTGTAGTTTTGCAACAGCTGGAGGGCCGCAGTTTGAGGATGCCTGGTCTAGATTATCAGGAATGACCGTTCCTGCAAAAGGTCGTTCCCGACAATCTGCCAGTGTAAATGTGGGGGCGATCACCCAATGAACGAGCGAACCACTCGTTCATCGGGTGATCCTGACGTTCATGCAGGCACCACCGGGCAGCAGATCGTGTGGTCTAAACGGTCATCTGCTGCTCAGAAACTATGAATCTGTATGAGGACGAGGGATCTCAATAGTGATCCACCGTCCTTATACAGTGAAGGAGTTCTCTGCATGTAAATCCTGCAGTCTCCTTCACTGAACGAGCAGCCGACTGTCGGAAAGGAACGCTTCCTTCCCGACAATCAGCTGTAGAATCGTCCCGTCCAAATCACCTTAAGATTCTCAGAGGCCACTGGCAATGGCATATAGAATGTTAATACCATGTCTAATGTTTAATCACATAGACAGCTATTAAGAATTTTTTACACAAAGAATATTAAGCAAAGCAAAAAAATCAAAAAGTCAATCTGTTCCATTAGAGGTTGAAAGAGAATGGCAAGGCTGGCTAAAGCTGATAACTCAAATGACTAAGTATATGCAGAAGAGCTTGGCTGACAGCACCACACATAAGGGAAAGGTTATTATGTGACTTTTGCGTAATAAATAAATTACGGCAATAAAAAAGTCACACATTTCGGCAATTTTTTTTTTTACTATTCATGAAACAGCTGTAAAGTTTCGTCCCAAACTATGCCAGCTCATAGATTTTCTGGTGCACAGACTGCCAGAAGATCTTAGCCCAGCACACTTCTGACTAAGGCTAGTTTTACATCTTTGTTACGGTATTCTGGCGGTGTGTTCTGGCAGAGGTGCAGCAGGCTACCGGAAGTACCGTTTTTGGCATAGATGGACACTTCCGGGGCCTGTCGGATTCCATAATAGTGAAGCCACCAGATATGGTAATTCCAGTAGTCTGCTCTTCTGCTGGAAGACTACCGAAATACTGTAACACTGATGGTAACGTAGCCTAAGACTGACGTATGAAATGCCAGTGATGAGAATTTTTTTTCTTTCTTTACAACCTTGAAGGACTTTATTAGAAGACCACATCATGCAAAATTCTGATGACCAAAACAGTAGGCACAGAGAACAGTTAAACTCTAGAACCACATCACCTCGGGTTGACATATTCTAATTTGCACTATGACCCATGGCAGGTAAAAAAAATTGCCAAAATATGAATCCTTTATTCCATCACGCCTACTCTCAATGGGTTATCTTGGTTATGATGGTGTAAAGGAGTAGGAAAGTTATCTTGGGTCCATGTTAGGCCAGTTGAACACTGTTTAAAATCTACCACCTAGTGAATATTTTTGGCACACATTAGGCCCCTTGAGCATCATTTTCAAGTCATGGTTTACTTTAGTAATGTGATGATAGCATGCCAGGTCAGGATAACACACCAGGTCACAACCTGATGTCGTCACTAGCTGGTTCCTTCAGCATGGCAGCAAGTTTAGTGTGCCTCTTATGGTCAAAATTTTTTAGCACCTTTAAGATCTGGCAGTAAGAATGTTCAGCCTAAAAATCTGCGTGATTCTACCATTGTGCAGAATCTCTAAAGGGAAAAGGTCTTCTCCTGATATCAGTCAAAGCCAGGTCGGTCTGTCAGATTGCCAGATGGTGAAGCAGGATTTATTGGTTCGGTCAACCATTCACAACTACATCGCCTTAGCCACCACGTTAGGATTTCCCATGGTGATCTCAGCTTGCGTGGAAGCCCAATCCATAAAGTGCCTGATGGACTCCATGAAGTTGGTATTAAGGATGGCTGGCTTTACCCTCCTCAACATGTTGATATATTGACATAGGTTGTAGGCCATACATCTCCCTATGTTTTCATTGGCTCTAAATTACAATATTGGAGATTTCCCACCACTAGGGGTGAACCTGGGAGAGTGGATAGACATAGATTATATCATTTTATTATAGTTCTAAATGAACAATGACGGGACATAATAGTCTTGGAAAAAAACACGTATGACATGGGACTGACATCCAATTTATACAATAGAACACTGTCTATAATCTCGGAACATTCATCCATTTCACTTCCTTTGTTTGCCGTGGATTATCATGTGAGGAAGACAGGTGTTAAAAAGCTATTCCATGACAGCACCTTCCAGCTGTATTAAGCTGGATGAATGTGATCTGACAAGCTCACTGAACGAGTCATCAACAAACTGGAAGAAATCAGGAAGAGGATATATAACTCATAGGGTTTATACGCTTAGAATCAGTCAGTCAGTGCAGAAGTGATCTCATTCTGGATAAAATATGTAAACAAAATGGCTTCTAATAATGTGTAATTATGTACGCCATTCAAGCTGGAGCATAGAGTATATCCAACCGGTAGTTCCATCTATCTATCTATCTATCTATCTATCTATCTATCTATCTATCTTTCTACCTATAGTCTACCTATACAGAGAGTTCCTCATTTAGAATGGTTGCAGAACATAGAGGTCAGTCTGCTTTGTCTTGCTATGAAGGCACAGAATCTTAGGGGTTGCAGAACATACCGTACAATGGTCCTAAGCACTGAAAAGGGGATCTATCATAAGGAAATTCACTGCTACATCAGGCACAATGGCTTGTAGGGTTAGCTCAGGTAAGGGGGAATATAATGATATCTTTCACTTAGCGTTCCATTGCTTCATTCGGGAGAATTAATCCATACGTACTGTAAACAAGTAGGAGGACTCTTGATCCAGCCACCACCAATCTCCACCCTCCCCCATAGAAGTGAATGGGAGTGCACCGCACATGACCAGCCTCCACTCCCATTCACTTCTACGGGCCAGACGGAAATAGCCGAGCGGCTGTGCATGTGTAGTGCGCCCGCCACCACTTTCAGGGCTCTGTTCTTGATATAGGTGCGGACCCGCACCAATCAGACGATGGGGGCATATCCTAGTGATATGCCCCCATTGTCTGAGATGAGACAACCCCTTTAAGTGCACCGATGGCGGGCCCAAGCCAGTCTGTGCACTTAATTGCTCATCTACATATATTAAAAGTACTTTATCTCCTCACATGGCACACCTGTCCTCCTACAAGGCATTGCGCCTGGTCTAATAGTAAATTCCATGGTGACAGACTCCTCTTGAGCAGTCCTTTGCTATGACCTGGGGACTATGCAATAAACCACAGGTTGTCCCTGAAATGACTGCCATTGCCTGCGCCCCTGACTATGGTATTTATCTTATTCATTTATATAGTGCTTACATATTCAGGAGCATTGTACAGAGATTGTTGTCACTGACATCAGTCCCTGTCCCTAATAATTCAGAATTAACTTATCAGTACGGTGGGAATAAACTGGATCCCCCAGAGGTAATCCACACAAACATGGGAAGAACATACAAGCCCCGTTCATATGTTCTCATTGGTCAGATTTGTACCCAGATTCCCAGAAAAAAATGTATCTGTCCTTTATACTTTCCTTCTATGATCCACTCCTCATTTTGGCTACCAAAACTGCATTTGAAAACCTGACCGTGTACCCGTACCCTTCGTTCTGCAAACCATGGATCTGTAAAATATGGATAGCACATGGATGAAAAATATGGTTGTGTTTATGAGGCCTTAGACGTGATAAGGATACTACATTAAGCCATATTTGATCGATGGGGATCAGTTCTTCGAAAAGGCCCTGGCTCTCCTGTGAGCGTCACGGCCTTCTCTGTGCTTATGAAGGCTCTGTGCCGTACGTTTTATAAGTGGCTGTGCTTGGTATCGCTTGGTATTGGTGAATGGAGCTGAGTGCGATACCAAGCACAGCTACTATCCAATGTACGGCACCTTGCTTGGAAAGTATCGAGAAGGCTGCAGAAAAAAAAATTCTTAAAGGGGTTTTCCCATGTCAGACAATGGCAGCATACCGCGGCCGCCCTCCATTCATTTCTATGGGGCCGCCGAAAATAGTCAAAGGCTGGCTCGGCTATTTCCGTCGGCCCCATAGAAATGAATGGGAGCAGTGGCTTCACAACCTCGGTGGGCTTCCATTCAGTACTATGGAAAAAGCGCTTGGTGGTGGCCAATCCGGGGTCCTCCGGCCACAACCTTCCCGCTCCGTTCTCAGTGTAGGTACGGGTCGCAGCGATATGCCCCCATTGTCTCAGATAGGAATAACCCTTTAGCTACTAAAGTTATATATAATCTTAACTTTTTGTGCTACATTTTCTAGATTATCCGATACAGTAAAAAGGAACTTGAACCAGGCTGCTGAAAATCAGCCTTGAATTAGCTTTATACCCATCCCTCCATGACTAGATTCTTGCCAGCTCTCCAATTGATGCCATGCAAGTAAAACAAAACCAATTGGAATCAGTGGCAGGTGGGATGGAAATAAAACTCCTATAAAAATAGCTACGGTGGCCAAAAAGAAAAACCTCCTGATGATCTATGCCGTGTTATTGACACTGAAACAAACCTCAGTGGGTCATTGACAGAGATATAGCGAGCTGTGCAGCAGTCAGGGGCCAGGAAAACACACTGCGCTGACAGGCGATGACTTACAGCGATGGCACTTCTCCACAGCCGTGATTAGACTCCGGTTGTAAATTACAGACAGACATCAGATAATTACCAGTCGGAAAGCAAGAGAGCAGATTTTTACGGGTTCAGTCTGTTTATTGGATCTAGGGCTAGTAGTGAGTATTCAGCTGCTGCTCCTGTCTTCTGATCAACCACATTTTTTCCTCCTGAAATACAAATAAATGACTGGCAAATATAAAACTTAGAGGGATGTTCTAGTACTTTAATATTGATGGAGGTCTATCATCAGGATAGGCCATAAATATCTGATAGGCGGAGGTTTGACACCCAACGTCCCCAACGATTAGAACGGGAGCCCTAGGGGTGAGTGACCAAACTACACAGCTCCTTCCAATGTGTAGTGGAGAAGTGAATGGAAGTAGTGCGGCAGTAGCCGGCTCCCTCTACAGTCAACCTGATTGGTGAGGGTGCAGGTGTTGGACCTCCGCTGATGAGATTTTCATGGTGCATTCTGAGCTCCTGGAGCTACAGCTGATCAGCGGGGGTGTCGGGTGTGAGACGCCTTGCCTATCAAATATTGATGGTCTGTCCTGGGGATAGGCCATCAATATTCAAGTACTGAAAGCTCCTCACCCAAGAGTTATTCATATAGCTTGATAAAAATTCTAATCAACCATATTGTAGATGTAGTTACTTCTGAGGAGACTGAGTAGGCCATTGTTTCTCGACTTCCTTCACCCAGGGCAGAGATTTTGTTTGCTTCTCTAACTCTGTATCTATATTTGGCTTGTCGACACTCCCACTTGGCACCCAGGGCGAACTCCCCGCTAGCCTCCCCTTGGTTCACCTCTAGGACCGCCATTGTCATTCAGTTAACCAAAATTTCAAATGGCAAATATACCTTTATCAGTAGGGACCGACAATGGAGAAGGATATGTGTCATTATATATAACTAGGTGGAATTTCCAATCAGAAGTCTGGAAAATGATGGAGACATCCCCTGAGGGAGCTGTAGCCATATTGTTTTTCCACAGATATAAGAGCAATTTAAAGCGTATCTGTCAGCAGATTTGTATCTATGACACTGGCTGACCTGTTCCATGTGACCTTGGCAGCTGAAGGCATCTGTGTTGGTCCCATGTTCCTATGTGCCTGCTTCAGTGGTCTCCAATCTGCCCGTAGGATAGATGATAAATCTATAAGCACTGGGGCCCCCACAACCAATTGTAAAATGGGGATTGCAAGTGACCTGTTATTCAGTACCGGCAAAACCGTCTTCAGGAGGAGTTTGCATGGTGTTCTAGTCTAACATGCATGCCGCAGCTCCATTTCGAGGCTGGTCATGTTGCCGCTACTCTCTCCTTCCGACTCCCACCTTGACATACAGAAGATGGCTTGAAATTCTGGTCAGCACATAACTGGCTGAGTTATTTTGATGTATTCCCTAAATGTTCAGATTGGAGCCAGAAATAGAGGGAAGGGGGAACCAGGGCAGTGCCGGAACTGCAGCAGTAGGGGGTCGGTGGAGGTGACTATGATATATTTAATGTTTTTAGGACACTCTGACCCCACTGCCACTAAGTTTTGTTTAGCTGGAAAACCTTTTGTGACAATCATTTCTTGTTAGAAGGCATGACTATAAATAGATTCAAGGGTGCTAGGACCACCCTCCACCCCAGCAATCGTATGAGGAAACCTTGTAGTAATTGTTTAATTTTTAACACAGTGGTGCCACAGGGGAAATAAAGTATTACACACTTTATACTTAATTTAATACACAATGTTCCAAATTCTTCGGGGTGAGAAGCACTCTCTGTAGTCAGTGAGTCCTGACCTTGTTCCTAGTTTATGTAGGTATCGTAAATTATATTCTAAGCTCCACTGGGTTGCTGTGACTGATATGAATGGAGTTTCTATACTGAGCCAAATCCAAATCATTAGCTGAATATAGGCTCATTGCGCAACTTTTTGAACTAGATACTCACGTGATGTTTTAGACAAATGATACCCCGAATTATCCTAGTGCCCAGTATTTTATAGTACTTCAGCTAGCTGTACATCAAATTAGGACAGAACGGACAATGAGCCAAAAGCAGATGAAAAATGCTGGCAATTTTCTTCTATCTGCTTGAACCTCCAAGTTCTTGATGAGCAGTTTTAGAAGCTGAGGTTTAGTGGTTACTCTATATTTTATTTTTCCATTCCAGAAGCGCAGAGAAAACACAATTTTATGGTCAACCTTCTGACACCTGTTTGGAAGTCATATAAGGTTAGCGGAAAAAGAAAATGTCAAAGAACGTGAGGGCGAGATGGCAGAATTGCATGAAAAGGAGTGAAGGCATGAGACAGATCTATGAAAGGATTAGTGAATAGTGAAATTTCAGAGGCGTTATTCATTTCGAACTAAACCGTGCAATAGTCGTTGAAAACTGGAAACAGAGAATTTTTGTGTAATCAAGGTACGTCCCCACATACTGGAGTAGATGCGGATTTTCCGTCTGGATTTGCTGCAGATGGAAAATCCTCAGCCGAATACAGTTGAAGGAATGTGGATGAGATTTGTACAAATGTGTAAGATTTCCATGCCAAAACTGAGCTGTGGTATAAACTTTTAATTCTGCAGCGTGTCCATTTCTGCTGTGGATTTTCAATGTAGAGCGCTAAAATCCACAGCAACATCTGTGTAAAAGTATGTTCACGTGGTATCAGCATGCTGAAATGTAGATGTTTTATTATGAGGTTTTCCATTTGAAGTGTTTTTTGGTATGGATTTTGATATGAAGTTTGATGTGCATTTTAAGTCTCCCTTTGATTTCAATGAGAAATCAGAAAAAAATTGTCTGTATGAACAACAGCGTGAAATCCAATATGGGGGCTTTCAAGATGGCGGCCATGTTCCGAACAGAGCCTAAAAGATAGGCCACTTCACCCATTACTTGCTGGGGTATTCAGATATTTTTTTTTCCCTTTTTGTTTCTGAAATAAAACGGTGTCCTGAGACTTTTCACTCACCCTGTACTGTGAGGGAGACTTGTAAGAAGCGTTGTGTAGCCAGTTTAGATGGGGAATTTTGGTAATGTGATCATACTGCTAAAGGGAGTCTGTCGGCAGTTTTGACCCTTCAAAGCTGCAGACAGTGCTATGTAGATGACAAGGTGAGCAGTGTAGGCATATTTCAGTTGATGTTCATGCAGGTAGGGATGGTGCCTGAGCAATAGATTCTCTACCTTGCTGGTATCCTGCGAAGCTGTGTTGTTCTGTTGTCTGCCTATGTATCGACTTTCTGCCAACTTTCTGAATTGTGACCCTCTGCTGCTTGACCTGACCTGTGCCTGACTTTCACAATTATCCTCCGCTGCCTATCCCGAACTCAGACCATTTACTGTATAGAACGTTCTCTGTCTGCCCTGACCTCTGCCTGTGCCTGAATAAGATTTTGCCTGACCCCTCAGTGCCCTGCACCGATGCTTCTGACTGCTGTTGATCTACTGACAATCATACAAAAACTAGTACAGGGCCAGTGGCCTGGTGGTTCCCCTGCAGCTAAGTCCAGATCCCTGTACAGGGATTAAGGGGTAAAAACCAGGGGACTGCCAGGATGATGTCCTTAGGAGTAACCCAAAGTAAAATCTCTTGGTTGACACAGTGGTTCCTGTGTGTCCATCACCACTAGTATGCCTACTGCTCCCCCTGTCATCCATAGAGCACTGTCAGCGGTTTTGATGGGTCAAAACTGATTGAAGACTACTTTTAAGGCTTATACATTTGACTGTATGATGGATGCGATGTAGTTTCATGTATGAGAAGTCCAAAATACAATGCCTATCCTGTGGAGTTTTATGTATCTCATTGAGATGCTGTATAAAAAAAACATCATGCCATTCAACATGGATACTGATTTTCCTTCAGGTCTATTTGGATCTGTGAGAAGCCTCTATCGGGTATCCTAGAAGTACCATTCTTTTCCCCTAAACTCCAGATGTATCAATGGTAGAAAAACATATTTTTTCTTTTTCATACATTAACAATATGGAACTCATATCATTTGCACATCCACACATTAGGTTTTCTGAGAAACCCATGTAGCGTAGGCCTTAGTTTAATATTATTGTTTGAGGTGACACTTTCTTTCTCCATCAAAATTCCAACAACCAAAAGCAAATACTTTGTGGTGACACAAAGCTATGCAATCCTTGATCTCATTGGCTATATTCATTCGTTGTTGACTTACTATCAGATTAGTGGTTTGGACACAAACAACTTGGAGTTTTCCGCCAACCCCAGATGTGGAACTCCAAGTATTTCACTAATTAGTGGCAGCATTTCATAAATCTGCTGTTATGACTTTAAACATTATGGTTCTTTTCATCCCTATGTCTGTTCCACATGGAATAAATACCATTCTCTGATCTAAATGGTGCAGAGTAGAAACTTTAGAGGAACGTGTCCTCTTTGACCTTCATTTTTTATTCCAAATTAATATGGAAGCTTTTGTAGCATCATGCATGACGCGCAAGAATGAGGAACCATGACAAGTTAATAGGTGCAGTTAAGGTGACCACCTGGTTGCATATTATCCAAACAAACTTGCCTGGACCAAGTCTTTAAAATGGAATTATTATAATTATAAACAGCCCATCATGTCTGTGCTTTCTGTGTAATTTGAACTTACTTGCATTCATTGGATCCTTCCTCTCTTTTAGTAAAGAAGCCTTAGAGAAGTCTGCTTTCTCAATCTGCCTTAAGAACTCTGGCTGACTTAGCACATGTAGGTCTGTGGACCTCTGACAAGCATGTACTAAGGTTCCAGATGACTTGCATTCATACAAAACATTTTTTTGGTCCCAAGAAATTTCATTAGACATGATCTGTTTTCAAAGCTTTATGAAAAAAAAAAAAAAAAGTGGATGTATTTAGAGACCTAACAGGCATTTTTATATGTCCTCTTGCGAGAAGATCCTGCATGCAGATAGCATTTTAATTCTAATATCTGGCACTGGCGCCTTATTAATATGTTATCATATTAGTGGAAAACCAAGTGGAGGTTTATACAGCCTCAAAAAAAGGGTTACTGAGCCAAGGTTTTGTTTTTGTCGGACTCCGGGGCCTATGAGTGACTATGAGTGTACTCAACCAATAATATGGTGCTAGAGATCAGTGGTCATCTTTAGTTCTTTACCCATTTTCTCGAAAATGAAAGATATCACTGAATCTTCACAAGATAATTGAAATCATGTGGTGTCATCTGCTGGAGACCAGTGGCCATCTTCAACTACCTTTTTTTTCCTATGACATAGTAACATAGGCTGAAAAAAGACATAGGCCCATCCAGTTCAGCCTGTTATCCTTCAAAGTTGATTCAGAGGAAGGCAAAAAACAACAACTCCTGAGGTAGAAGCAAACTATGAAATCATTTGATGACACCAAGGATTGTTTAATATTTATCAGATCTCTTGAGATTGTTCCCAGGCTATGAGGGACAGGAAACTACACCAAAAATATCACTAGGTCAGAGACCTCTTATCTTGTTATAAATGTATATAATCAGGAACTGTTTACAATCTACCAGATCTCCAAAAACTGCAGATTATTTTCAACCTACCAGGGACAGTAAACTGGACCACAAGATCACCAGGTCTATTGATATAAGAGCAGAGATACGATATCATCTGTGATATTAATTTTTAAGATCAGGAGCTGTGCACAATCTACCAGATCTCCAGAGACTTTAGATGTTCTTAAGTCACCAGGGACAGTAAACTAGGTAATCTATTATATCATCAGAGCAGAGACCTCTCATCTGTAATATCAGTATCAGGAACTGTTTACAATCTATCAGATCTCAAGAGACTATAGATCATTTTCAGCCCACCCGGGACAGAAAACTGGACCACAAGATCACCAGGTCCATTGATGTGAGAACAGAAACAAATCATATGCGATATTAATATATAGGAGCTGTGCACAGTCTACCAGATCTCCAGAGACTGTAGATGTCCATAGGCCACCAGGAACACTAGTGTAAATCACCAGATCCACTGATATAAAAGAAAGTTAATTAGAAATTAAATGTTATATAATGTCTGGATTCTTCTGTATAAGTCTACCTCTAATGTCTCGCTGCTAACATAAGTGAGAAATACCAAAAGCAGCAAGTTTTTGTCATTAATTTGTCTACACTTGACCTTGAGATCTTCAACTATGGAGCAGGAAAGCTGTGCAAGGTGTTTTATATGAGAATTGGCTTTCGTTGGATATCAAGTCACACGGTCCATCTAGTAGCAGAATTTATCATACACATATTAAACTCTGTTCAAATGGTTTTCATCCTGGCTTTTGAGAAGAGGTCACAAAAGTGCCAGAAGAAGTGCTTAATACACGGTACGAGTACTAAAGCAGATGTTCCTTGATTCATATTTGTGCTGGAAGTGGTTTATTGGGAAAGCATTTCCAGGCAGCAAAGATGTTCTAAATGGACAGTGATAGCCCTGGAAAATATGTTCATGGGTGACTATTTGTGGTGATATATACACATATTGTATGACTTATGCTTTTTGCAGAAAGTCTGATCACTAGACCAATGACTAAAAGACCAAAAGCTGCCGCTGCTCCAGCATTGAGTGGGAAACCTTCCTGTATGACCCTCTGTGTTCTTCTATAATTGTAGTGGAAAACTTTGTTCTTGGCTTCTGGTCGGTGCCTTTGAAGCAAAAAGAATTATGGTTCTCCCAATCTCATATCTTTTTTTTCGTTCTGGAAATTCAGTTAGTTGTCATGTAGATTATAAGCTTTTATGGGAAGGGACTTTTCTCGTTTGGCCTCATTTGTTCATTTGGGTTTTTACTTGCACTTTTATATGTTTGATACTTCCCCAACTGTAAAGTGCTTTGGATTATGTTGGTGGTATATAAATAAAGATTATTATTCTATGTAAATTCAATTTCTAGGAGTTATCCATTATCATTACCTTGGCTCGGTGGTTAGCACTGGTTTCTTGCAGCACTGAGGTCCTGGGTTTAAATCTGACCAGGAGCAACATCTTCATGGAGTTTGTATGTTCTTTCCATCATTGTGTAGGAATAGTCTGGTCTTCTCCCGCACACCAAATGTTCATAACTTAATTTTGAATTTAAATTGTGAACTCCTAAAGTTATTGGTAACGATCCCTCCACGGTACTGTGGAATAGGTTGGTTCCTACCTAATAGTCCAAGCTTCAGTATTGGATACTGGCTGCCATTTTCCCAGTGACCAACCAAAACCAGCACTTAAAGGGTTGTCACAGTACAACAATTTATCCCCTAGCCACAGGATAAGGGATACGTTTTTGATTGGTGGGGGCCCCTGCCCCCATGACAACGGCGGCTTTAAATGAAACAGTGGACATGCATGTGTGCAACTGCTCCATTCAACCGTATGGGACTGCAGGAGATAGCTGTGTGCATGTACTTTGCTATCTCTGGCAGTCCCATGGAGTTACATAGTTAACACGGTAGAAAAAAAGACATATGGTAAGTCCATTGAGCTCAACCAAGGAAAAGAAGGGGACGCAAATTTAAGAAAAGGGAGGGAGATCCAAATTTCTACATATTTTCATAGGCAATAATGTCCTTTACTTTTAAGAATTCATGTAAGCTCTATTTAAAATCGCCCACTGTTCCCGCTGTGACCACGTCCTGAGGTAGACTATTCCACACATTCACAGTTCCTACAGTAAAGAAGCCTTGACGCCTCCGGAGACTGAACTTTTTCTTCTCCAGATGGAGGCAGTGCCCCCATGTCTTTTGAGGGAATTTTTACATGGAATAGCTTTTAAGCATATTTTTTGTACGGCCCATTTATATATTTGTAGAGGTTAATCATGTTCCCCATAGACATCTCTACTAAATGTAATTGTTTTAATCTTTCTTCATAACTAAGACCCTCCATGCCCCTTATCAGTTTAGTCGCTCTCCTTTGCACTCTCTCCAGCTGCAGTGCCTCCTTTCTATGGACTGGTGCCGAGAATTGAACTGCATATTTCAGATAAGGCCGCACCAACGCTTTGTAAAGTGGTATTATTACATCCCTGCCCCGCGAGTCCATGCCTCATTTAATACATGACAATATCCTGGTAGCCTTAGAAGCTGCTGATTGACATTGTATGCTGTTAGTTAATCTACGATCTACAAGGACACCCAAATCCTTCTCTATAAGTGACTTTCCCAGTGTTACTTCCCCTAGGACTTATGATGCAGGGAGATTATTACTACCCAGTTGAAGTGTGTCTCCATTCTCACAGAGGAACACAGGTGCCCCATTCTTGTGATTAGTGGGTGCCCCAGAGGTTGGACCCCTGTGATAAGACTCGCTCTTATCTATAGAATTGGGTCCCCAAAGAGAAGGAGAGTGCATCGTGCAAGTGCAGACACTCTCCATTCACCCTACATTCACTGTTACGGGAGCACCCGAGCAGTGAATAGAGAGGAGGTCGTGCATGCGCCATGTGCTCTCCATTCACCGCTATCAGACTTCTAAAAAAGCTGAGTGCACTCACTTGGCCGTTTTCAGAACTCCCATAACGGTAAATGGAGGGTGAATGGAAAGTGCACCTTGCACTCTGTAATAAAGGGGGTCAAGTGCCCTATTTCTGATTTAAATTCATGGGCATGGGATAAAAAAAAAATTGTGTTAATTTTCTGAATGTTGTAACCCAAACGTGCTGTCCATATATTAAAATACAGAGTTAATTTGAAGGAGAGTGGAAGACGTCTTTGTATGAATAAGATACCACCCAGCTTGCTAGATGGCTAAACCAGTGATTCAGAACAAATGGACATTCTTTTTTATTTCTCTGTATTGCATCACTCACTGTATGTGACCACAAATCACTGAGCTGGGTCTGGACAAAAGGCCTTAGTGTAAGAGGTACAGAGGAAAATGTTTATACATCAAGATGCCTTAAACCAGAAAAAATGTAGTAATATTATGTGATGAACATTGCGACCTTCCTTCTGTGCCAGCGCTGACCTGCTCTACATGTTCTCCCATTTTTTTAGGACAAAATCACTCATTTAAAGGGGCTGTCTCACTTAAAAAAATGGCATTTATGATGTAGACAAAGTTAATAAAGGCACTTCCTAATATATTACGATTGTCCATATTGACTCCTTTGCTGTCAGGACGGGAGCTGCTGCTCCTAAACGGAGCAGGAGAACGGAAAGGCTGAGAGGTGATGTGAACGAAGCCTCAATGGGAGACGGATCCGTTTTCTATTGTGCCAGATTGTGTCAGAGAAAATGGGGACGGATCCGTTTGGCTCAGTTTCGTCAGGCGGACAGCAAAACTCTGCAGGCAGTATTTTCGTGTCCGCCTCCAGAGCGGAATGGAGACTGATCGGAGGCAAACGGGTGCATTCTGAGCGGATCCTTTTCCATTCAGAATGCATTAGGGCAAAACTGATCCGTTTTGGAACGCTTGTGAGAGCCCATGACGGATCTCACAAACTGAAAGCCAAAATGCGAGTGTGAAAGTAACCTTAAAGGGATTAACCGGCCATTTGTAACTGATGACCTACGCTCATTTGAATGGGGCTGAGCTGCGCCAAGGTCATGTGACAGATAATCAAGATGTTACTAGCCTAGGGTAAGCAGCGAGAAGGCCACAGCACTCACAGGCGCGTCGGGCCTTCCCACACAGCTGATCGTGGGGGTCCCGGGTGTTGGACTGTCACCAATCAGATGCTGATGACCTATCCAGTGGATAGGTTAACCGTTGCAAATTGCCAGATAACCCCTTTAAGTTTGTTTTATCTTCTTTACAGCTTTTTTTCAGGACTATATCTCTTTAAAAAGGGAATGTGTTACCAATTTTTTTTCTGCCAGTTAAAACCCGACGGCAACACATATTCTTTTTCTAATCTGTTTTTATTTTTATTTTTTTGACAGTATTCTTTTATTAGAAAATTACAAAAAAAAGAAAAATAGCAATTACATAATAAAAACATCAAGCATCAACCAGAGAAGGATGGGAGTAATTAAAACAAATACATGAATAGGGGTGGTGGGGCATCCATTCCCCTTCCACTTAAATACCCTCTACATGGAAATACTTGACTTATCCAGTACATAACAATAAATATCACATTTCTTATCTTACCTTTAACCCTTTATTCCTTCTTTCCCCCCTCCCCTCCTC